>ML675614.1:45587670-45691068 GCA_007922155.1 Mesoclemmys tuberculata
TACTATTGCTCCAGTGTACAAGGTGGTCCAGATCTTCCTGAATAGCAAAACGATTTTCTTACCAAGTAAGTCACCTGAAAGATTGACCGGCAATATGATACAAATGGACAAAACGCTGACAGCAACCAGCAGGCAAATGATATGGCGCTGAAAGGCAAGGTAGTGCATGGCATCATCACCGCATTTGTCACGAATCTCTTCATCGCTGTACCATAGACAAAAAGGCACCAAATCAGTCTGGATGCTTTCCCTGTTGGACTGTGCTTATAAACACTGACTTCTAAATAAGCCCTACAATCTCTGCCTTGTACTAAACTTGAAAATTGAAAGACCTACATGGGATGGTTTAATAAAAAAAATGTGAGACAAGGTAGGTGAGGTAAAGCATGTAACTTCCACCAATTAAAGTTGGTCCAATACAAGATATTGCCTCACCTACCTTGTGTGTCTCATATTATGGGAACAACACGGCTACAATACTGCAAACAAATAAAATACATGTAACATTTTATTATTAAAAGGATCCTTATGCTGATATTAGTACACAATCACTAATGAGAGGTTATTTTGAAATCCAAATAGGCCCTCAGAGCAACATTCACACATACATCTTCATCTACTGACTAGACAGAGTACTCAAAAAATACTTTGTGCCACCAAAGGGAAAGGGATTTATTTTGACTGCCTTCTACTGACCCACCTGAGGTATGGCAAGAATTAAAGAATTAAACCAGGTCAGCAAAATTCTACTCTTTTGGGCAGGAAATATTTTTGAGGAGTAAAATTCTCATTATCAGCCTGGAAAAAGATGGAAAAATATATTTTGCACGTGTTACTCTTCCAAGACCGTTTTGCAAAGCTGAATTAAAGGTTGAGGAACAGGATCACCTGTTATTCTTAGACCCATTGTCAACCAATTAAGGAAAGGCACTGACGAGCTTTGGAAGGAACCACATCTATTGTCAGAAGGACAAAAATCAGTACAATGAGAGTTCTTGGGAGGGGGAGAAAGAACAGGGGAAAATGGGGGACAGCATGGAAAAGGAGTCCCAGAGGACTCTCCTACTCCCCACCCTCAATAATTTCTTTTTAAAGACTCTGTTTACTCAAATAGGACAAAAAGTCATGATTTCCTAGGCAGATAGGTATGAAGAACCAGTATCAAGTCTTTAATACTTAGCTACTGAGAAACTGCTCTAGGGTCAGCTTCATTTCCTCTTTACTGAAGCACCAATTCTACAAGGAGAAACTTGTGGGCAGACCACAGGCTTCACTGGGGGCCTACTTACATGGTTCTCTTTGAAGAATGGGCACTTACGATCTTAGACCCCCTTTATACTCCCACAGACTTGAATGGAAGCCAGTTTTGGCTCATACACTGCTAGTTCTATCCCTACATATTATGCCTTGATATAATCTATTAATCACTTTCCACTTTGAAACTGTCTCCCTATTTGAAAAATATATACATATTAGAAAAAGTAAACCATGGCTCACTTCCTCTGCTTCGTGTACTTACTGCATTCGAAAGGCAGCTGTCATCCAGGAACAAAACCCCTAGAAAAAAAGAGGAATTAGTATTAGTATTAATATTAAGCTTCTAAACATTGATTGCTTCCAAGAAACAATAGTATCTGTAATCTTTACAATTAATAGGAGTGTTTATATTAAACTAACCTTTTACTAGGTTAAAAAATAAGAGCTGCCAGTTTAGCTTTGATAATGTCAGGACACCATGTGTAATTTATAATCTATGAATACAGAGAGCATACGCTTTAAACTCATCCCATAAATCAATTTACAATTAGCAAACCATTAGAAAGTCCAAGGGATGAATAAAGTAATTAAATGAGTGCAAAGTCTTAGAAGTGATTTTAAGAAAAATATATAGGCTTAGGCCAAATCCTGTTCCCATTAAATTCAATTCAGGATCAAGCTCCGTAAGTAGAACTGGTTTTAACTAATAGTTTCAGAACTGGGGGGGGGGAAGGGAGAGGAGAGAGAGAGATATTTAAAGACCTTTCAAAGATCCCTCACAATTTTAAATAAAATCCACATGGAAGAGTCCTGTATAATTGAATAGGGATGAAGCCAATCATTTGAACACCTCAATTTTAACCAACTATGAAGAAGGTAATAGAAAATTATATATTTCAAATAGGAATTTGAATCATCCTTTAGCATTTTATAGCAGAGATATAATTCTCTATTAAATTCTATATGTGTATTCAAAAAGCTACAGATGTTATTTTCTATTAAGTTCCCTAGGCCTTTTCCATAACAGAATACTTCCAAGCTAAAGAAATTGGCCTTTATTTAACAATTTAAATGATCAAGTTCCTCCAAAGCTGAAGAAAGATTTAAAATAAAATATATTTAAGAGCAATCTTCAGCTAATACCAAGAAGCTCAGGCAGTGCTTTAGTTTCAGGGATTTTTTTTAAATTAAGCAGATGGATCTTTAAAACATTAAAACAGTAACACTGCTTGGACAGCACTTCCATATGTATGTATGTATGTAGCCAAACATAGGATGACTAAGACATTTTGAATCATACCCTTTTAAAAAGTCCCTCAAAATCAACAGCCATGGATAAGGCCAACTGAAAATTAAGCCAAAAAGTTGTTTTCCATCTCTGCCCAGCTTTTCCACCTTATTAAATGATTTGCCTGTATGTGCCCCCGTTTCCCCCTCTGTAAAATGTGGATAACATTACCAGATTTGTTGAGAGGATTAGTAGGTAATATCTGTAAAGCGCTTTGAACATAAAAAATACTGTGTAAGTGTAAACTAGTATTTTATTTCTTCAAAATATTAAAACAGACTCAAGATTAAACTTCTTTCAAAAATAAAAAAAAATTAAGTGACAATAGGAGGTTGGTTTATAACAGGATCATAGTGTTTATCAAGGGCTGAAACAAGATGCCATAAAGCAATCAAAGGTTCCAGTATAAGCACGCCTTTCATAACGTGTTACTGTGTCCCAAATTCTAGCTATAGATATTGCCCCTGCACAGAGTCTGTTTATCAGTCTAGGTGCAAATCTGAAATTATGGCAGATTCCATTGTTCCTGCATATTTTTACATATATACATACATACACACACACACACACACACACATAAAAATGCTTAATGTGTCTATTTCAAATACTGACACTGTTGTACTCAGGATCATCATGTACTGATGAGGAAAAAGAGAATCTGTGGTATCTTGATTCACTAAAACACAAAGAGACATTTAAATAATTATTGTTACTATGGAAATGTAGTTACTAGCTCTTAAAGCACTTTTTACAGTTCTCAAGTCATTATGAGGCAACTTCAATAAAAAGTATGTATTTTTCAATATTGTGGCATAGAGAATTATACTTAATTACAAAAGTTTGTCCTTTTATTCAGTGTTCAAAAAGAAGAAAGCAGGAACTTCTTAAATAAGAGAGCATGTAACTGAACAAGAAAAAAAAAGGATGAACTACTTCATGGGACACTAATGGTAATACAATTTAAAGAACAGACAGTTAATCTCGGACCTGGTAGGACCAGTTCTGCAGGCTTCATCCTGCACAGATCTGGACTACAGCTTTACCAGAGTTCCTCCTGCACTCTGCTTATCAACTCAGACCTGTACTGCAACATGACAAAAGCTAATAGTCTTTCCTCCTCTCCTCTCCCCTACAACAGTTTCAGCCTCTTAGCTCAGACTTTCCCTACAGCATTATAAGAATTCCTCACTCAGTCTCTCCCTGGGCTCCACCACCCAGCTCAGTTCTGTCCCGTAGCATTGCAAAGAGCTATTAGAGAGTCTGATATCTTCGATAAAATGGGAATTTAGTTTTTCAATAACAAATTGAAAATAGTAATTATTATGTAACTAAGATACACACAAAAAGCACATGCCCTTCCTTCAGATTCATTTGGCTTCATTACACTACCTCTGCTTTCAAGGACAAATGCAACAGTACTCAAGTTTAGCCCCAATTTCAAAGAATAGTTAGATCACTAGCTTCTAAGTGTCCTAAGAGGACATCAAGAAGTTCAAAATCACAGGCTCATGCAGCTTACATTAAAATCAATGCCAAAAACTCTCATCAACTTCAACAAAAGCAGAATCAGGTCCTTCAACTGAAAACAGTAGACTGAACTGTGTCAAGTTCAATGGAGAGCTGCATTTTCTATGTCAGCATGGAAAGATCTTGGGTTTGAACCCAGCTAAATACAATAACTTTCATTCTTACATTAGAGCAGAAGCACTAATAAGTGTGCAGACAGGTGTGCATTAACCAGACTTGAGCAGCCTATTGCTTTTTCTTCTTCCTGCCATTTCCTTCACCAATGAGAACTGAGAAAGATTCTTAATGACAAGTTCAACCTGTAAACACACAATTTTATTTACTGACAGTGTCCTACACTGAGAGACTGTTGGAGGGAGAGGTGTTTCTCTCACAATGAAGTCAGAAGAGGATTTTAAACAGGAAAGTAAGTAAAGAAAAATACATGATTAGTCACACCTTATTTACATAAATTTCAGTTACCTAAAATCCCATTTATCCTATTTAATTTTGCATCCACCAACTAGTTTCAAATAACAGGGCTTGGCTGTGCATAATTTTACCTTTCCGTTTCTGACACCAAGGCAAGGCGGCCATAGTCCCAGAATCTCTTCCTTATAAGGGAGAATACTAACATTAAAATCTAGAAAATAGAAATAAAAATCCTTTATTTTCAGTTTCAAAATTGAAATCTTTTTCTTAGGAACATAGAATTTACTGTATCAGATTAAGCCAGTGGTCCATCAAAGCAGGTATCCCATCTTTGGAACTAACCCGTAGTATGTAAGACAGTGGTTCCCAACCTGTGGCCCGGGGGCCAAAAGCAGCCCATGGGGGCTTTCAAAGTGACCCACCACTCTTCTCCCACTGGCTGCAGAAGAGAACCGCCACCTAAGGATCCAGGCAGAGTGCGTTGCAACAGGGCTAGAAGACTGATGCAGGCTCTTTGCTGCAGTCAGGGGGATGAGAGATCAGCACTCCCCTCCCCCTGGCTGTAGCCAGGAGCACAGCAAAGTGCTCCATCTGGGTCCCTAGGTGCTGGGGTCCCTGCTGGAGCCAGAGGGAGGGGAGCACTCATCAGGTGGAGTGCATGGGGCTCCAGGATGCATGCGATTTCCCTGCTGCAGACTTACTTCTTCTGTCTGGCTGTGCGCGGCGGCGGGGGGGGGGTGAGGGAGACGGACGGGATGACGACACAGACGAATGCTGGTGGAGACTGGTGGCCCTTCAGGGTAGTAAAAATTACATCTGTGGCCCTCAAGACAAAAAGATTGGGAACCACTGGAGTAAGGGATCCAGTGTCCACCATGCCACAAATCAGTTTGTTTGGGACTTCAGACTCAGCAGGTCTAGAACTCCAGTCCTGCTGCGCTCATAACACAGTCCTGAAGTTTTAGCTAAAGAAAAATCTTTTAACTAGACTTGTATAAAGGCTTGTGACAGACTAGGAACCATTCTGATACAATCCAGTGGCAGGCATTAGCATACATACACATTAATCAGTATATTACAACTAAATGTTTCAGAAGAAGCTAAATCCTTCCTAATAGACCATTACTACTATTTATTATTTAGCAGGGCCCAAAAGTATGATGAATGCTTCATAATGGCAAGTTTTACAGTGATGCAGATAGTTCTGGTGGAAACAATTCCTTCTGCAGGCAAAGCTTGAAATTTGCTTACACCCTTCTCATTGTAGATAACTACAATCATTATTATGGCTCATAAAATTCATCACCAAGGCTTTTTTTAAATTCTGCCCTTAAATTAATTCCTTTGTAGCAAAACAAACAATTAGGACCATGCAAGTTAGAAAACAAGCCATATTTCATAGATTTATAGAATTTTTTTTTAAAAAAAAAAACACTGACGCAATCAGATGGGAGATAGATTCCTTATTAAAAGAAGTCTGCAAACATCACTTTGTGACAAACAGAAGAACACAGGAGTTGTCAGATGAGTACAGACCATCAGACCTTGAAGTCTGGCATCCACAGGCAAATATCAAATAAATGATAGCTGGAGGAAAGCAAAAATGCTCCACGATGTACCTGGCTCCCTCTGCAATGCTGTTCATGGAGGGAGATGATACTTCCCTATCCCCTATGGAAAGCGGCCTAAAAGCAAAGACTCAACATTTTAAAAGTCAAGTGTCTGTAAGAAGTACAACTGTACCCCAAAAATGGCCAGCATAGAATTCTACAGTCACCTTCCTCTTTAATAAGGACTACAAGTCCAGGATTAAGTACTTTAGATCCAAACTGCCATCCAGGCACAGCATTGCCCACTGGACGGTGCCTCCATATTGAAAATGAAGATGGCCACTAGCTGTTCCATTGTGTTTGTTTTATATTTTATTTTAACAAGTTAGGGGTGTCCTCTGGGTTCCTAGAGCATTGCCAGCACGGCCTTGAGATAGGCAAAGTTGGGGCTACTCTTCAGTACAGTTTCCTTAATTCAGTAACTAGATGATTCCTTGATTCTCACTCTACTCCTAGGAAACTCAATTACCAAGTCCATTTGCTGGCTTTCAATGTCTTTGCCTGGTGGTTTAAAACTATATTTATTTAAGATCCCATAAGCCAAGTTCATCCTTGGTATATAGCTTTAGCCTTCACTGGAGTTTCGTCAGGGATGAATTTGCTCCTCTGTATTCAACACGTTGGCTATTAACTTTCACTAGAAAAATTGTTCCCAGACAAACCTCCAGAAATAAGTGTTAAAATCTCTTACAATGATGCTTATTTCTTATCACAGGCTTTTAAATGAAACTCAGCATGCAGTCAGCAAAAGTTATGCTCCTACTTTGGAGGAGGTGGAATGACTACAGTGCTTTATGTCAATCCTAGGGAGTCCTTCACTCATGTTCTAATCTATTTTGCCACTTTCCAAAGGAGATCTAGAGCTCTCCTTCTTGGTTGGGGACAGACTAGCATTGTATCTTTTCAGGCAGCAGTTACCTTAATTGGGGGGGAGAGAGTGAGGGAAGAGGAGTGCAGCCTGCCACAAAGTTATGGAGGTAAAACATTAACAACCGTAGCCACTGACCCCCATCATCCTTGACCAGATTAGCCCAACAGAAATATGGTGAAGACAAAGGAGATGGCAGCTTTTGGTCAGTGCACAGGAATGCTAGAGTGTGAAACTTCCACCCACAAGTTTATGCCTGGAAATATTACTTACTTACACACATACCGCATTACAAGTGACAAATGAAAGGAGTCACAGCAAGTATAGAGTGATATAAATCACATTACTATTTATAATCCACTTATTTAAATCAGGGTGAGGCTTTGTAAAACTAATTTGGACATTTGGGTTATTGTAATTTTAGATTAAAATGCATAATAAATTGTAACACTTGTTGGTTTATTTTTTAAAAATGCAGCTACAGGTAGGATATCCTATTTGAGTTCCACATAACTGCTATAAACAAAAAACAAAATATTGACAGTTAAAGCCCAGATTCTGCAAACATTTAAGTAAGTACACAACTTTACTCATACCAATTAGTCTCATTGATTTCCAGTGGAACTATTCATGTGGTTAAGGTTAAGCATGTGCATAAATGTTTGTGGCATCATGGGCTAACATTTTATTTTTATTACAAACTTTTTAGTAGCAATACATCAACCACTTCAAAATAATTCCATGCTTTCATGTTAACAATAAAGAATTTAGAATTTTAATACACGAAAAACGTTATGAAAAATGTATACATAAAAATTTTCAAAAATATTTAGGCACCTACAGTGGTATTTTCAAAAGCACCCAACTGATTTAGGAGCACAAGTCCCATTGACTTCACACTACAAACCCAGATGGAAAAGTACAGCCTGATTGAAGAATTTCAACTTTCTTGACTAAACGAAGTTCAATAGATCAGAAGATGGTGCTGGTTAGCAAATAGCCCATGGTGTATTGCACTCAACTGTTCTCATATAAGGATGTTAATGAGTCCCTGGATGTCATTTTTTCAGCATAGATGAGCATTTTAAGTATATTTCTTAAAAGGAAAAAACCTCTAGTTAAATCCGAAATTCTGCTAACAATTAGGGAGCTAGTTAAATAGGGACAAAATAGCCACTTCAGCAATTTAAAAGCTATAAAATAGGAAGAAAGTAAAGAACTAGCAACAGGTAAATAAAATTATGATTTAAATATGATTTAAATTCTTTTTTTTAAAAAATCATGCTTTTAAATCAGCTCTTGTCCCAGCGTTGGAGATGCTGGCTGGCCTTCGTTCATTAAGGGCACAGCAGTGAAAAAGCTCACAATGAGTATACCCCTGAGTATTATTGGGTTTTTTAAGCCCATAATCCAAAATGTACAGAATACAGTTACTATATATTCCTCTGAATGCATCTGGGTTGCTCTGGATTAAGATCACTGAACAAAATTAAAAGACACCAACACACCTACAGAATATAAAATAACAACCTGTTCCCTGTAAAATAGGTGCTTCTTGAGTTCTGGGTGGAGTAGAGGCCAGATAGTCTAATGCTTTTGGAGGTCCACTTGCACATACAAAGTTGTGAGCATCTGCACACCTACACTTGAGTGCAAATTTAATAGTTATGTGCACAGGAGTATTTAGATATCTAAAAAACCCTGTGTGTGCAATTGCAGGAAATACATATGTAGGTGTACAAGCATATTTCTTCCCAATTTCTTTGAAATTCTAGCACACTGCTTTGTCATCTTGTTCCTTCTTCCGGTATAGGACTGTTCTGTACACTATTTTCTACACCATTTTGTACATTCTAATTTGAAGGGTCTGAACTGATAGGTCTTCCTTCCAATTCCTTTAAGAGACTATTTCACTATCTAACAGATCTCAGTATTAGGAAGTTTTTCCTTAATACAGTAACAGTATTTAGCATTAGCTTTCCTCTCTTGAGAGCTCTTCCAACACCAGCTGACCCATTCATCCCATAAAGAGCAACCAATAGGAAGGAAGGATGTCCTTGTTGCTAAGGCATAGAACCAAAAGCTTAGGGTGCTATTCTTTGTACTACCATTGACTTAGTGTATAGCCAGGGCAAGAACCATAGCCCCTCTGTACCTACCCATTAGTAGCCCATCATTTGGATACTGTGAACCTTAATTCATTAACACTTGTGAAGTGCTTTGAAATTCCATGATGAAAAGTGGTACGGAAGAGCAAAGCAGGGCAAATGAAACTTATGAGGCCAGCTTGCAGTCCTGTATCTCCCACAACCTCCTGAAATATTTCTGTTCTGCAGATTCTAGGAAATGAACCCCCTTTCCTAAACCCTCATCAGACAGCAAGGGTATTCTGGACAACACTGAGCTTCTGGACAGGGAAGAATTACAGCTACAAGAGTTAAAAAAAAAAAAAAGCCTACCAAAAAGCAGGTAACATCTAGCAGCAGGACAGTAGGGACTCCACCAAAAGTTACTCCTTGAAGCACAGTACTGCCCTGTGCAGTGCTGTAGCAGTAGCTATCATCTGATGGGTTGATGGAACTACTTCTCTTTAAGTAGACTATACGGGAATGTTCAACATCCAGAAACAAGAAAGGAATCATTTCGTATCTCCCTTGAAAAAAGGAAGTAAATAATCACATTAACAGCCTGCCTAATGGGTCAGTAGACTCATGTTTGTGAAATGTGCAAAGAGGACAAGTGTCCAAATCAGGCACCTCCCAGTGAAGGAAGATTCAAAAGAAAGTGTCCTCTTATAGAACTAGTATTTTACAGTCATCCCCTACTTCCAATGAGAAAAGGTTTTGCAATAACTCCTCTGAGCAATGTCTGTTACAAAAATATTCTTTGGTGCAGGATTTCTATCCATGTACTCTAAACATCTAACAAAACACAGGCCTCTCAGAGACCAGGCATCAAAGCTCAAGTGCTTCAAATATATGTGCAATCTGAGGAAGGCTGCATGAAACCAATGTGTAAACGTTCCTATTCTCCCATCTAGAATATTAAAACTATTAAGTATTTGAGCTTTGATTCCATGTTCTCGGAGTGACATAAGAAGTTAGATATTCCAATGACCTATGATGGTTTGAATGACTTGTCTTCTATTGAGGGCTTATGGACATATTAGCTTATTAGATTGTGAACTTGATACTTATCAAATTTAAAGGCCTTTGAAGTTTATAGAACTGACTATAAATTCCATAAAAAGCCACAAAACACATACCTACAACAGGCATGTTGTGAGGTTTAATCATGGTTTTTAAAAAAGTTGGCTGACAAAAGTGTTAGAGCTATATTATATAATATTATTAACAAGAAAGAGTCATAAACATTTCCTATTTTCTACTTTTGTTCAATTACGAATTAAAGTGCTCAGTTAACTTAGCAACATAAGGAAAATGGCAGAATTCTTTCAGTTATACAAAAATGTCTTTACAAATGGAAGAAAATTGCTCACTTACTTGTTGGGTTTGCTGTTTTTAAAGTTTCTTTCAGAATCTTCTCTACTTGATTCCCAGTGGCTCTCAATTACTTGGACTAAAAGAACACCGTGTGGAAAGTGTTTGTAAATGACAAATTCATAGGGAGACTATACCCTAGAGAGCTCAATCTCTGGAGAGCAAAGACTGTAAGTCTCTGAACCTGTGCTGAGGACCAACTCCTGAGTGACATCCACTACATTTGTTACAAGCATATGCTTCTCACAAAAGCATTTCCCATATTTGTAAAGAAAACACTGCTCTGGATGCTGAAAGAAACAAACAGAAGTTATTCTTTTTCCACCCCTTCCTTTTCTTTACCAGTTTAAGGTCCTGGCTTAACAATCATGGAAAAGACAGAAGTCTTATCCATAAAGCAAATACAGCATGATCATAAGCAACGAAAGCATCCTCACATCCTAGCCAGATTGTTCTGTTCAGGCCATAGGGGAACTTTCTCTGAGGTGTTAGCTGTGACTTTTTTTAAAATGTGTATTTGTGTCCATTAGGTCCTCAACATGGATCTCCAAATTCATTAAATATAGTCCCTCTAATAGCCTTCAACTTGTAATGATTTTTAGGTCACTACAAACCTGGTCTGAATTTGCACTGGTGGCCAAAAGATGAAAGGCTCCATAGCACAATACTCAGAGTCACCCAGTATCCCTTATTATATTACTATAAATGTAAGTACTACTGTCTGACGCATAAGCTACAGATGGTCTGCAAGATACTGTCATGCAGATAGTAAACTGCACAGCATTTCAGAATAAGTGATTTTTAGAGCCTATTTCTAGTAATTCGCTATTGGAGCTGGTAGGCCCTCAGTCCATCACAGCGTAGTGGTATCTTCAGCAGAGAGAAATATAATTACCTCTGTTCCAGATCCTCAAATACATAAAAGCTGAGTAGCCTTAAATAACTCAAATTAGAGTGTAACACTGTCATGGCAGGGGAGACAGAATGGATTGATGTTAGTGATCAAAGTGATTTAAGTCACCAAGCTGGAAACCTTTATTTAAATCATCAATTTTAACACTGATTTGCATTTGTACTTTGTAGTTATTTTCCTAAAGAAAGGTTATCATTGGCTAGTAACCATGAAATCATGTTGATTTACAACAAAATATAGCTTTTACACTAAATTTCATACCAATTTTTTTACTGACCAGGAGGATACACTGTATCTATACACATTTATTTAAGCAGTTTATACAGCTTAACACACATTTATTCAGATTCTTACTTTTTACATTTTATAAATTACATTAAACCATGATGAAGTGGCCATTAGCAGCTCTCATTACAGGAAACATATGACTCTTCTTGCCATAAGATTGTTCAAGCTTCTAAGAATTGGGATTTGATGCTTGACAGAAGGAAGCTAGAGCATATGTTGAATTTATTTTGGGAATGATTGCTATGGCAGCTGTGAAGATTACATGTCTAAATTAAAATACAATACTAGATCTCATCACAGACTGCAACCACACAGAACTCACCTGTTTGGAAACAGTAACTAGCAGCAAAACTAATAGAGATAGCAAATATAATGACACTTCTCATAGGGATTCCTTTGGGGTACTGCTGCAAAGATCAGAATGAGGTTTGTGACCTTGCATGGGGAATGTGATTGCTGTGGGGTCTATTAGAGGTGTAGGCACCATCTCTTATTTTCACTGGGAACCTCTGCTGGGTCTGCTGATCTGTCAGACCCTGGTCCACTGAGTTCTAGAGTAAGAGGGCTGGCAGCACCATTATGAAGTACCTCTCTAAAGACCTGCAGGGTTTGCACCTGGCCCAGGTGTTTTTGTACCATTAGCTAGATTTTCTAGTCCTCCCTGACTCCTTTTCTGTCCAGGCAAGGCAATCCTGTCAGGAATGGGCTACTGAGAAGGTGCCTGCATCTTGCCCAGCAAAACCAGCCTCTTCCTTCCTGCCTCAGGAAGGTAGGGCTGATCTGAGGCAACCCCACTGGGCCTGCACAGTGAGGGGGAAACTGCACTCTGCCCAGAGCCAGACGAGCTCCCAATGAGACACTCACTACAGGGTGGGAGCAGGAGACACAGACCTTTCCTTTTGCCTCTGGCTTTCTCGGCCTTCTTCTCTGCCTGAAGCCTGTCAGGACACCAGCTACTCCAGCATCTCAGCAGGGAAAGTGAAGTCAAGGGGACAATCTCCCCAAAAAGACAGCCCTGGCTGTGGCTGGAGATTAGATGGACAGTCACGAATCCAAATGGTTCGCCACCAATTGGAAACAAAAGGCTGGATGGAGTCTTCCTCTGAAAAGCTACTGCAGGAAGGGCTGAGGCACCATGCCTCCTGCTAGCCTCTGTGGAGACAGAAGTAGAGGGAACTGCAGGGGGCGTAGCATTCCCCTGCAGTTGGTGACTGACAGTGCTGGTTCCGCCCCAAAATATAAGTAGGCCTAAGTACCTATTGTAACTGATCTGTTGACCTTACCACAAGGCAGAACCTGAACCTTTCCCTCAGAATATACATTTGCTGCAGAGTCAATCTGAGTTATCAACACTCAAGTCCTTCTCTCAAGTTAAATTAGCTCATGCAAGAGCAGCCACACCATGAAATAACTCTTGAGCTGCTATGTTCGCATTGGCACTGTACTCACTCATGGGTGGTGCTACGATTTCTGGGGGCAAATTCCATGCTGCTTTGCACTGCAGCAAGCAGAGATGCATTCTTAATTCTCTCCCAATTAATTGTGAGATAACTTGTCTGTTCTTTCTGGGCATGGGGTGTATTGTGGGGAGGCACTGGAGAACTACCAGCACTCCAGGGGAGCTAGCCTGTTTCCGCACTACTGAGTGGTCTGACAAATTTTACTAACTTGAGCATTAGCCTATGACCCCTGCTGAGCCAGCCAACTTGAGTCAAAAGCATCCCTATACTCAAGGTTTGTGCGTAGTTGAGCCTCAGGTGAGGGTCTGCACCCAGCTCCAGTCAAATTTGCAATGAAGCCCAGCACAGACTCTCTCCTGCAGAGGGCAGTAGGGAGCCAGATTTGTAGTCAATCAGTCGAGTCCAACCACTCTGTGTATTCAGCAGGAGCCAAAGTTTTCTGACATGAGTAGCTGCATAAGCAACTGTGTATATTTATGTACATTTGTCTCTGTATCCAAAAACCAGAGAAACACATTGCTAATATTTCCTTATGCTTTTACCTGCCTTAGAGAAACAGGGTGGGTAAGGTAATATCTTTTATTTGACCAACTTCTGTAGGTGAGAGAAAAGTTTTCAAGCCACACAGAGCTTACCTGAAGAAAAGCTCTCTGTGACTCAAAAGCAGCAGAGGAAGAATATCAAATTAGATATCTGCTCAGCTAGAAGTAGTCGTCATTTCCAGGAGCTTTATTGCCTATATAGCAAATAGGAATATACTCACAGACACCAGCTTCTCCAAAAATGGGTCATTGTACATACACTACTTGAGATCCACAGAATTCCACACACAAAAATAAAAGCCTGTAAAAATGGTGCATGAGCACACACATTATATACTAATAATACTAAAGAGCCATACAACAGCTTTTCCAAAGTGCTGCATGTTGACCAGTTAATCCACACAACACTCCTGAGAGGTAGAGAAGTATTACTGGCCCCATTTTACAGATGAGTAAACAGAGGCTACAGGAAGATGAAAGGACTTGCTCATGTTCACATATCAGGTCAATGGCAGAGACAGATTAGTGCTCAGAAATTCTTAGCCCTAAACCTATACTCTGTCCACAGGCCCCTTTGCTCCTGTCCTGTCCAATACAGTGGGGGGCCACTACCATCCACGGGCTCCCCCTGACGAGGGTGGGCTCAGCACATGTACTGGATGGCTGGTAACAACCAGGAACAGGCCTAGGGAGCGGCTGGTCCTGGGTCTCGACTTTCAAGCAGGAATTTCCTGCAGGGAAACTCTTCTGCATTTGATCAGCCACCATCACAACACGGCTCAGCCTACACGAATACTGCACCGCAGCCGGTCCGCAAGTACGGCAGGGACCCGGAAGGAGGCTAGGAAGACGCTGAGCTGGCTCTCCCACCCATACGGGGGGGCACAGCGCCGGGACGGGAGCCGACCCGCTCGCGACCAGCTTCCAACTGGAGCAGCTGGGATCCTGCTGGGCTCCAGCCCCCAGCACACGACGTGGCACCCCCGGAGCTTCCTGGCCGTAGCCTCATTACCTGCGTCGGCGACTGCCCGCTGTGTCCGGCGAGATCGGCAGATGAGGGGCCTGTGCTGGCTCAGCTAAGCGAGTTCCTCCTGCTCGGGGCGGGGGCAGCGTCCGGAGCCCGAAAGTAAAGTCAAAGCAACAAGTACTGGGAACCGCGCATGCGCCCGCGCCCAGCAGCAGTCAGCGGGCCAGCAGCTCCGAGAGTCCGGAACTGAGCCCGGCCACTGCCCGCGCGCGCCAGCCGGCACCGCGCGCCTGCTTAGAGCCTCGGCCTCTGTGCTCCCGATCCTGACTCGTCCCGGCTGGTAATGCTCTGAGCGCTCTCTGTAGTACGCTTGGAGCCCGCCCCAGGCCCTACAGCGTGTCTCCTCCGGGCCCTCCCCATGCTCACGGTCCGCTCCGAGCCCCTCTGCCTTACCCGTTCCCACAGTCCGCTTGCTGCATTGTCTGTGCCCCACAGCCTGCCCTATGTCCCCAGCCCCAGTAACCCACTGCTTGCCTGGTGCTATGCTGCCTTACTGCCGCTTGGTGCCTCTCTATGCACTCCGGTACCCTTGCTGGCCTCTTGGCACTCCCTGTGTCTTTCTTTCCCCTCTATATCCTCCCCTTGTGATGAACAACCCCTTCTCCCCCTTACATTTCTTGTTTTCACAAAGCTGAAATGGTAGAATTGTCAAAAATAATGCAGAAAAGACAGAAGTATTCAATAACTATTTCTGTTCTGTATTGGGGTAAAACATGATGTTCAATTTATCATGCTGCTAAGCACTTTCCATTTCAGAAGTAACTCAAGAGGATGTTCAAAAGCAGCCACTAAGGTTGGATATGTTTAAATCAGCAGGTTCTGATAACTCGCACTGAGAGTTTTAAAAGAGCTGACTGAAGCATGCCCTGGACCATTAATGTTAATTTTCAATAATTCTTGGAACACTGGGGAAGTCTGAGAAGACAAAATGAAAACTAATGTTGTGCCAATATTTAAAAAAGGTAAAAGGGACAACCTGGGTAATTCATAGCCTGTTAGCTCGACTTCAGTTCTTGACAAAATAATGGAGTGGTGATATGGGATTAGATTATGATAATATAATTAAAGTCAGTTAACATGGAAAATGTTAAAATGGAAAATACATCTTCTCAAACTAACTTGGTATCTTTTTTACGAGATTAGAAGTATGGTTGGGAAGAGAGTTGCTATAATACATGTATGACATTTTGATGAAGAAACTTGAATGATACAAAATAATAGGTGTACATAAAAGGTTTAAAAACTGGCTGACAGGTCTCAAAATGTAATTATAAATGGAGAATCATAGAATCATACAAGATTAGGGTTGGAAGGCACCTCAGGAGGTCAACTAGTACAACCCCCTGCTCAAAGCAGGACCAACCCCAAGTAAACCATCCCAGCCAGGGCTTTCTCAAGTCACACCTTAAAAATCTCTAAGGATGGAGATTCCACCACCTCCCTAGGTAACCCATTCTATCATCATCAACTGGGTGTGTTTCTAGTGGCGTCTCACAGGGATTGGTTCTTGGCTGTATGCTATTTAACATTTTTATCAATGACCTGAAAAAAATAATAAATCAACACTGATAAAGTTTGCAGAGGTCATAAGGATTGGGATTGTGTGTAAATAAAATGAAAGGTCACTAATACAGGATAATCTGGTTTGCTTGGTAAGATCGACACAAGCAAATAACATGCATTTTAATAGTACTAAATGTGAAATCATACATGTAGGAACAAAGAATGTAGGTCATGCTTATTGGATGGGGGATTCTATGATGGAAGAAGTGAATCTGAAAAAGATTTGGAGGGCATAGTGGATAACCAGCTGAACATACTGTAGCCAAAAAGACTAATGTGATCCTTGGAAACATACCAGGGGGATCTACTTTTGTATTTGGCACTAGTGCAACTGCAACTGGAATATTATGTCCAGTGCTGTGTCTCCAATTCAAGAAGGATGTTTATACATTGCAGAGGGTTCAGAGAAGAGCCACAAAAAGGATTATGGGACTAGAAAACATGCCTTATATAAAAGATGCAAAGAGCTCACTCTATTTAGCTTAACAAATAGGTTTTGTTAGTACCTACATGAGCTTTTCAGTGTAACAGATAAATGAATAATACAATCTCATATCTGGAAGTTGAAGCTAGATACAAATAAAAAGTGTAAGTTTTGAATAGAGTAATTAATCATTTGAACAATTCTTCATCACTGGCAATTTTTAAATCAATATTGGATGTTTTTCTAAAAGATGTGGTAAATGTCAAACAAGAATTATTTTGAGGAAGTTCTATGGCCTGTGTTACACAGAAGGTCAGATTAGATGATCACAATGATCCTTTCAGGCCTTGGAATCTAGTAAACAGCTGCAATCTCCCTCCCAGTTTATTAAGATTTCCCCACTAGGATTATCACATCTACAGACACAGCCCTGAGGAACTAGATTCATAAGGTATTTGCTTCCTGAGAGCTTACTTCAAAGCCACCTCTTTCTGTGACTGAGAGTGCTCAGAAGCCCTTTATTCTGATGCCGCTGGCAAATCTTGCATGGCAGAGAGATGCAGCTCTCATTGTAATGGCCTGAAGCCTACTCCAATTACGTCATTTTGGTATCTCCTAAGCAGAAAACCTGTGGTACTGCAAGAAGAGGTGCTTGTGAGTCAATCAGAGGCACTCTTCCTCTGAGGCTGTGCTCCGTTAATGTCATGCTATGCTCTCAAGGGATGCTGGGCTGCGTTTTCCAGACTGAAGCAGAAAATCAGAATTCTGATAACTTGCAGTGTTTACAGACCCCACATGGTGTTTGTTATTAGGATTCTATGACAAGTATGGTGGCCAATTTCTAATTCAGGTAGTCACATTTTGCTTAGGGGTGTCTTTTGCTGTGGCTGCTGAGCCGTTTGGTGAAGGGTGAGTGGTCTCTCTGAAGTCCTGTTCCTGCTTTGAAGCTCCCTATTGGGCAGAGTAGCAGCTTTTCCCACATGGATTTTTCATCTGGAAGATGGCCATGCTAGTTAAAATAACAGCTAAGAATGGCACATACATAGTAATATATCTATGTTGGAAAGGGGTTGATGAATTATATTCTGTTCTCTGTATTTTTGTGTGGAAAGGGAACATGTTCCTAAATGTCTGGGACAGTGCACAATTAAACAAGTTATCCCATCATGTAAAAGCACTGCTTTCTGGATCCTCAGCTCTCCTACAGTGTCTCTAACCAGCATCTTGGCTATGCCTAGCCTGGAGCACATGGGCATAGTTAAGAGCCTGTTAATGGGGATAGTTCTCCTGATCAGAGCTCTGGTTCCCATTTTACCCACACACTTCAAGAATGGAGAATGCTGATAAAAGGTGCAGCAGGAGCAGTCCTGAGTTGTTAGAGTATGATGGGACAGTCAATCTAGCTTGGGGGAGACCAACTAAGGGATACCCAGGAGGGAGGATAAATCAAAGAGGAAAGGAAGAGAGAAATGGAGACAAAGCTGGAAAGCACAGGGGAGTGAACGTGGAACAGAGTCTGTGGCATCTCCTGAACCATCCCTGCAATATACATAGGGATCAATTCTCCTGTCAGCTACTCACAGTGGTTAAAATAGATTGAAACAAGATGGGGAGCTATCTTTGCTCCAGCCAAGGAGGAAGAGCTGTGCAGGACTTCTTAAGTCATGGGAGGCGGGAGAGCTACGCTACACTTTTAGCGGAGGAAAGAGAGCTGTTTCCCCACCTCCAATTCTTATGGTAATTGCTGGATACACAGATGTTTGTCACACACCTTCCCTGTAAGATTAGTCACTGTACGTGATCTTAAATAAATAAAGGTGCAGTTATGTAATTATTATGCTGTACATTGATATCTGTAGATTTAGATATATTTAAAGGGGAACACACAAGGATTTTAGGCACTACATTTAATGTGTGTTGAAAGAGGTCTAGTGACTAAAGCATAAAACTGGGAGTTAGGAGATGGGTTCTGTCTTGGTTCTTTACTGACTGCATACCCTGCTTATGCAATCCACATAAATCTCTTAACTAGAGATGGATCCAAACTAAAGCTTGGATTGAGAAACCCTTGGTAAACTTTGAGGCAGCTTGGATCCAAAGAGACCATTACTTTTCAATGGGGACATCTCTCCCCTTAGCTTACATGTTCTTGTTTTCCCTTCAGTAACATTGTGGTGATCATGATTACTTGAGAGGAAAGGTCCTATATATTAGTACCTTTGGAACACATTCCTATTATTTACCCTTCAGTATATCTTCCCTTTTCATAATGATGCCCATTAACACTGCTATCATGGCAGTCAGGAGACTGTCACCTTACCGCAGCAGAATGCTAAGTGGTTTTATTCTTTGAGTAACCATGGGTTGGGTGGGGTTATATTTTTCCAATTTGTCTTGGGCAGCAAAAATGCTTTAAATGGGAGTTGAGTCTGCCAGCATTTCCTTTAAAACACCATGAACCAAATTTACCCCTTGTATAGCATCATTGAAGTCAATAGCATTACACCAGTAATGGCTCGGGTCTCTTTATTTTAGGCATTTATAGCTTAGCTGTAACAACTTTACACAGTGCTGAATCTTGGTTACAAGCCAAGGAATTAAAGTTTTTAAACCACTTGGCCATTTATAAATTATAGCATTATAATAGTATAACTCAACATTTGTTAGTTAGTTTACTGTTTTGTGCTTCCATAATTCACAATAACAACCAACCTTTCTTCTCCCCACCCCTCAAAAACATCTGACTCGAAGAGCTTTCTATTACTAAAAAGGGAGAAGAGGGCAGAGAGTCCATGAAGGCCTCTAAGGACTTGACAATTTCCAATCTAATTAAGTGGAAGCAGTTCAGATACTATGGTGTTGGTCAGCAGTGCAAAATCCTAATATAGATAAATCAAAAATAAGTTGGATATTGATAGCATATTAATAAGTTACATGACTTATAGCGCTGTTATCTAAGGCTCTCAACGCACTTTGCACATGTTAATGAATTAAGGCTTACCACACAGCTCTAAGATAGATAATGAGGCATAAAGAGTTTAACTGACTTGTGCAAAATTACTTAGGTTGTCTGTGATAGAACTGGGGGTAGAACCTAGATCTCTAGACTCCCAGTTATGTGCCTTACTCAAAAGAACACCCTGCCTCTTTTTAAAATAAATTCTTGCTAGACAATAGTCCAGAAGCACAGTGCATGTGTTCTGTGAGTTCATCTAACATTCTGTGGTTCCCCTTTCCTTAATCTCCTTCCCTCCTGCTACCCCCCACAAAAAATTATCTGTAGTAACAAGACACACAGTAGAGGAATTTTAAAACAGAGCTTCAGCCTTAAATCTGTCAGGGTGTTCATTGTAAATGGTTGTTCTAGGGGATTCATAAACTGGCCATGAGCATTTATACGAATTAAAACTTAGCATAAAAAACCTCACTTCCAGAACAAGAACATAAGAACATTGGGTCAGAACAATGGTCCATCTAGTCCAGTATCCTGTTTTCCAACAGTGGCCAATGTAAGGTGCTTTAGAGGGAATGAGCAGAACAGGTAATCATCAAATAATCCATCCCATTGCCCATTTCCAACTTCTAGCAAACAGAGGTTAGGGGCACTTCAAAGCATGGTTTTGCATCCCTGCCCATCCATGCTAATAGCCATTGATGGACCTAAGCTCCATGAGTTTATCTAGTTCTTTTTTTAACCCTGTTATTGTCTTGCTCTTCACAACATCATCTGGCAAAGAGTTGTACAAGTTGACTGTGTTGTGTGAAGAAATATTTCCTTTTGTTTGTTTTAAACCTGCTGCCTATTAATTTCATTTGGTGACTCCTAGTTCTTGTGTTAACAGAAGGAGTTAATGACACTTCTTTATTTACTTTCTCCACACCAGTCATGATTTTATAGACCTCTTATCATATTCCCCTTAGTCATCTCTTTTCCAAGCGGAAAAGTCCAGTTTTATTAATCTCTCCTCATACAAGTGAGTCAAATTCACTGCTCAAGTAAACAAGTGCAATTCTATTCTAAACCACTAATGCCAGTGGTGAATTTAGCTGAATGTATGAATTCTCTTCTAATTAGGTTCTGATGTCTTAACCATAACCATGGTATCTAAGGGGAAATTGACTACCATAATTCCCCTGTATGGACACTCTATTCTATATCTAAGGTCCCACACCTTAATCATAACCAAGGTATCACAGGGAAATTGACTAGTATAATTCCCCTAAATAGGCACTATTGCAAAATAAAAGTGAATTTATTCTGGAATAATTACTCTACTTTGGAAAAGGAGTAATTGTTCTGAAAAGATTTTGTTCCAGAATAAAGTATCCACATGGAGGAGTTATTCTGAAATAGTTAAATTATATTGGAATTATAAATTATATTGGAATAGTTAAATTATAGTTAAATTATATTGGAATAGTTATTCTGCTATAGCTATGCTACGAAATTACATCCATGTAGACAAAGTCAGAGTGTGTGTATTTTAACATAGTCTCAAAACTAAGACCCATTTGATTCATTGCGCTTTACTGGTTTCATAAGCTATTTATGTTCTTTTTTCTTGTCTTTTTTAGGATTAAGAAAATTTTACCCCTATAACCTCACCTTGGCTAAAACATCTGATTTTCTGGTCTAATACAGGTGACATTCAGTTATCTTGACATTGAACTGGATGTTGTTAGTGCCTTTTGCCCATGTGTAACATAGCTTTTTTTCTCTTTCACAGTGGTTGGTAACTCCCAGCCTTTACATTTGCTTCTTTCTTTCTTTCCCTGTCTAGACAGGCTTTTTAGCTAAGTAGTGTGATTTTGTTTATCTCTGATTTCAACAGCAGCACCACATTTCACCCTTCCCCGCATCTTGTAAACAGATTTTTGTTTGACACTGTCTGTTATTCTGGTGACAAAAACTACATCCTTCCACTAGTTAACAAACATTACATTTCACTGCTGGGGACATATGGAAACCCAGTTGTAGGATCTAGAGAGCAGGTCAACAAAATTTGAAATCCTTTCACCTTAACTTTATTTTGGATGTTCTCCATCCACTTTGACAGCTCTTTAGCACTCAGTTCAACAAGTGTGCAAGTATTTACATTTACATGTGACTCTCTTCCTATGTGGTTTATATCCTTGATCAAGGCGGCTCTCTGTGCAACTGCCTTCTGGCTCAACTTCAGCCTCTCACTTGTGGCTTTATCCTTCACAGCAGGACTTTCCTTGATGGGTGAATTCCCAACATGGACATAGATATGCTCAGGACCTTGGGCAGCAGGTGGTCTGAGGCTTTACCATGCATGACAGCTTTCCCTGTAGTTTGCAGTTTTCATTACTGCTGCTCTCTGAGAAGAGACCCATATGCCTGGTTGGCTGTTACTTACACATCTGCTATTCAAGTCTATCTTAATGGATCTAATTCAGGTTTCTAGCCTGATGGCCCATTGCTACCTCTTAATCCTTGCTTTCATCTAGCAATCTGTTTTACAAGCCTCTCAATACACCAAAGGACTTGGTGTAGCCACTATGGCTATGTCTGTACTACAGAGCCTATGCTGGTTTAGCTATGTATTCTTCTTTTTAAAGACCCAAACAGTTATATGTAACAAAAAAACCAAAATATTTACCTAGGCAAAAATTAAAACTGATTTTACTACTTCTCCTTGATTATGGAGAGGGAAGAAACTCACTGGGTCCAGATGGTGTGGATTTCACTGACCTTTGATTTGAATTTCAAGTTAGTACAAACCAAATGAGAAAAGGCAAAACTCAAAATGAAAAGGCTTCATTTCGTTAAGTTCTGTGCATTGCTTATGGATTTCTAAAGGATAGTGCTGGAAAGTTTCATTTGACCTAACATGTAGCCATTAGAAATGGGCTTGAACTGTAAAATTCTGATTTTTATTGTACAAAATCAAGGACGTTCAGTGTTACGGTTTCCACAGCAACAGGAACTCTTCTCTGCTTTGCACATATACATGACTTCAGGAAGGTGTTTTAAGATCTCCACTAATGACAGCAGGATGATCCTACTGAGCATGCCCAAGGAGCTGAGTGCCAGGAACACAAGGCAGGAGTGTCCCAGGCAGATTGGCAGCAGGTTTGCTGGGTGACAGGAAGCAGAGTGCCTTACGTATGGAGCATGTGCCTTACATATGCAGAGTGCCTTACATACAGTGTAGTTGTAAAAGTGGACAGCTCTGAGTGTGAGCATCATGCCTTCATCAGCAACAGAATGTTTCCTACCCCCAAAACGGGAAATCTGGTTTTATTAAAGAATGAGCATGAAGTCTGGGACCCAGGCATCAAGCCACCAGTTGCATAGGCACAACTCCCATGGAAGTCAACTGACAGGATGCTCAGGTCCCTCAGGCCTCAGGCACTCACTAACACCTTCACTCCCTTGGAAAGGAGGAAGGCAAACACCAAATGATGAAAGGAGGAAAGACAACAAAGACTTTCCAATGATTCTCACACCAATATACACCTTTAAAAATACATGACATTATCTAGCATAGATTGTTTTTCAGTAGATTTTTTTCTTTATAGTATTCTGCTTACTTTCAGTACCTCCTCTTTCTCTCTCCCCCTCCTTTTCTTTTTGTACATCTCTCTCCGTTTCTCTTTCCAATTCTCTGTCCATTTCTTACTTCCCTTCTACTCTCTCATTCCTCCTGTCAATTTTATAGTATTCTCTCCTCCTATTTCATTCTTCCTTTCTCATGCCTGTTCTTTCCTTTTACTGTGATCCTCATTTCTCTTGATCTCTCTCTCTTTTCTGTTCTCTCCTTCCACATCTGAACATAAAGGAAAGGTGCACCAGTGTTTGATGCATGTCCTCCAGTCATAGGCAGCATATTTAACCAGATTGCAAGCCATGTGTGGCTTGGAAGCGGTAGTATGGTCTGCTCTGTATAAAGGGGGAAAAAATGAATGTAGTAATTGCAAGCTGAGCTCAAGCATCTGACTGGTGATCTGTGAATTCATGGAGGAGAATAATACCTTTTTCATAAATAAGCAATAATAGTTTGCAAGATGCATATTGTTTAGTTAACCAGAATGCTTTGTGTGCTGTACATTGTTAGAGTCCATTGCTTAAGTGAGTGAGGCAAGACCTGGCCCCCAAAAGATTATCTATAGATACCTTTGTGTATTAATACCTTTGTGCTTTATAAGTGATTATATTAACTGACCCTTTGTCCCTATTAGAATACCATTGTAATCACAAGTTAGAAGGGTTGCAAAATTTCCCCAGTTTTCCGGTACTAACACTTACACAGCAGTTGCCCAACTTCCCCACTTTAACACTATTTCAGCACTTTATCAATCACCCCATGTTAGCCTATGGTCAGGTGTAGCATGCAGCAATGACTATATTCTAATAGGCTAGTAAAAGGTAATTTCCAGTCTTTACTTTGCCTTCCTTTGTCTCTGTAGGGAATCATTTAATCGTTAGATAAGGTGAGACAAGCCCAGGCAAACCTCAGCCTACCCCCCCTTTATCAAGCTTTTTCTGTGCCTCATAAATGAAGCTTGGCTTTGTGGTTAAAGCCACCCGGCCCTGTCTCTGTCCTTTTGACCCTGATCTAATATTGTAACTACAAGGCTGCTCACTTCCCTTAATTCAGTAATTTCTTAAGAACTTATGTTAACCCCTAGATCAGCAACTTTCCAGAAAGTCCTTTCACCAATTTCCCTTAGTAACAACAATTCAGCAACTTTCTAAATTATCAATAGACTAATTAAAAACCAAGTTAAGGCCCCCTCCCACAGGGAGGTGCGAATGCTGTTAAGTAATAACAAACCAATCATACTATGTAATGTAAATTAATGCTATATATGAATATTCATGTAATCTTTAAGGGTATATAAGGCTACGCCCCAGTATAATCGGGGCTCAGCTTTTGGAAATGATTCCGCTGAGCCGGCTGCTGGCAGATCAATAAACTGCTGTTTCCTCATTTCGGTGTCCGTCTCGCAAGTGTTCCTGAGATCTTGCTACATGAGCTTTGTCAATGAAAGCTCTGGTTGTTCAACAACTTTGAAAATCAGGTTGCTTATTTATGTGTCTAAATAGGGACTTTATTTTGGTGTGTATGATTTGGTCAAGGTCATTTACTGAGTCAGTGACAGAGTTGGGAAGAGCGACCAAATCTTCTAGACTCCCCATTCCCAATGCTACGCAACAATGCTTTAGAAGAGCAGGTGGAACTAGAGGAAGCTAACTGGTTATAATTAAATTTACCTAATCAGGAAGACTTCAAACAAATTGTGAAGCCACCCACAGCGTGAGTCTGATAGCCACCCTGAGAGAGAGAGAAAGAGTTTCATGAGTGAGCTAGGCCCTAACAGTGAGAAGGCCTTGTCTCTAACAGGTTTGCTAGTTGTCCATAATAGTTGGGAATAGCAAAAAAGGATAAACCAGATGATCTTAATTGCTTTGAAGGCACCTAAGGCTGATAGAGGGGTTCACAAAATCATTCTCCAAGATTTATATTTAGGATTTTATATATTAGTAATAAGACCTTAAAATGTATTCATAAGCTTGTGGCAGCCAGTGCATTTAATGGAAGGTAGTTGCCACCCTCAGGCACTTATATTAAGAAACCAACTTCCATGTACTTATATTAAGGAGTAAGAAGCCAGATGCATTCTGCATCTACTACAATTTCTGGATCAATTTCAAGGGAAACTCAAGAAGCAGAGAATTTAATAATCTAGTATGACTGTGAGTCCTGATTCAGGAAGTCATCGCTATGTGCAATCTTCCAGCATGTGCTAAAAAGCATTCCTGATCCAGCCCTTAATGAGACCAACAACTGAAGTGGCACTGTCATGAAGGGCTAAGAGGGAATTGAAGTTTGCAAAAATTAAAGATTACTTTTGGGGCCCAATCTTGCAAACCTGCTGCATGTCTAATTCCTGCTGAATTACAATTGAAATTCTATATGCGTTGGATTTGCCAGATTTGGATCTTATTGAAGTCACTATATCCTGGTAGCCTCCTCCCTGTCTCAGGGGTGTAGCAATAGGTCACAGCAAAAAATGGCTCACATGAATATTCTCTGGGCACAGTGAGCTTTACTACTTGTTTTGCAATTTTAGGGGAAGATTTCAAAAGCACAAAGAGGAGTTAGGCACCCAACTCTTATTGACAGTGGGAATTTGGTATTTAACTCCCCTTTGTGCCTTTGAAAATCTCCCCCATACATATGACTTGCTACAGGAGCATCTGTTCTCAAGACTGGATTGGCAACTGTCCAGAAACCTGAGGGCCACAACCATTTTGCATAAAATGGAGTAGATTAGAGCCACAATATCTTTATTATACAGGTGTAGCATGGGAAGCTAGCAGGTTCCAACATTGGAGCGATGATATTGCCTGCAGGAACCTATAGTTTCCATGGGCTGAACCTCCAAATTAAGCATCAGGACAGCAGCCAGCTGCACTGTAGAACTCCCTGCTTGCAGGTTGCACTTTGCCTGCTGCTGATTTAATACATTTGAATAAGCAGATGGTCAGGTAAGAAAATATTAGCAGATGTGCTTGCATGTTTGTGTTTCACACTTCAAAGGACCTGGCAAAGCCTAGTTAGCTCTTTCTTTTAAAAATCAATTGAACAAGATGCATCTCCCTGAGCTCTTGTCTCTAACATCTAGTCTGGATGTTAAATGGATTAAATCTAGTCTGGGTTGCACAGCTTTATATTTTGGCCTTGCAAGGACCGTGTTAAATCCAAGGTTTTATTTTCTTTGTTTTCACTGATGTAGGTATATGACAGGAAATTACAAAATTTAAACTATGTCCTCAAATAAAATATTCTTTTCTGTTTCTGGTTTAGAATCAAACGCATAAATAATTTTAATTATTTCTTTTTGATTTTCTTTTTAAGTAGTGGAACAGAAAACAGTTATAGGGACTCCAAAATGTAGGATTCATCAAAAAGATTTATAAAGTTATTAGAAATATTGTCATCAGTTTTTTATTAATACTTTTATTTCAGTGAAAAGACTTTTTGTTGTTATTTTTTAAATATAAACACTCCCCTGAAACTTCTGCATCCTAAACATTGCAGCATTGTTCTAGGACATGAGAACCAGACAATAAAACTTCATATTAGGATTTATTTTATTACTTATTTTTGTACAAGGCCCAAATGTAGGTGCTTCACAGAACAAAGGAAAAGACACTAGGTATAGACAAAAGGAAAGCAGTCCAACAGCTTTCACTGCCCAAGATGAGTAAAAAGTATAATGGAAATAATCAGCATCAGCAGTAAAAAGTAAATTAGATTTTTATACAATGGTTTAGTTTTAATCATTTTAAATGTTATTAACAGATTTAAGTTTTGTTTTTTTTAAATACAGACTTTTTAATTTTTTAAGTTCATGGCACAAAAAAGTTGGCTTTAAAATAAAAAAAATAAACCACTAAACAATGGACAAGTTAATACAGTCTGACTCAGATCTTATTAGAGGACTGTTTCAAATCTCTTTAATCCCATCCATTCTGAAAGCCTTTCAAGCATTCCTCCTTTGTATTACTCAGGTCCGTCCAGGGCTCAGACAAGTAGATTTGGCATTATTGCTGGATCCATTCAGAACTCCACTTCATCATTCTTTTAATTATTATGGAATAAACGTGCTGTTAACAGCAGGAAAGGGAGCCACGCACAAGGAATTATTTTGGTATTGAATAAATCTGGGCCCCGCAATGTAAAAACTATGGACGCGGTCACATGAGTTGCTATATGTCAGATCAAAAATATCTATAAACATAATTTAGCACACCTTCCTGCCAGTGTAGGTTTGTTCTCTCCAATACACTTTCTAGTGCTTTGCCCAGGGAAGTCTTAAATATCTCAAGCAGTGGGACTTCTTCCATTATTTCCCTTGGGCAATTGATCCACAGTCTAACAGATGTTCCCATTAGTAATGTATAGCCAAACGTATTTCTCAGATCATCCTCTGCAATTTATCTTGATCTCACTTTTGCAGTTATCGTTACAAAAAACTGCCTCTTTCTTTATTTACGCTCTACCAAACAATTCAAGCTATTTGCACATTAATCTTCACAGATGTTTAGCAGAAGAGGCTCAGTTAAAATTTCCTTCAGGTTAGCCTTTAATATGTATTTTTTGCCTACTGAGAAGACACCTTCTAGTAAATTTGTTAATGCAAATTCATTAGCACGTGCTTTGTAGTGGCTCTGCCATTGCAGGCTCTGTATTAATGGAATGAAATGACACCTCACAGAGTCTGTTGTTATACCAGTATACACGTGCTTATACTGGTATAGCTTATTCCAGACCTTTTCTACACTTAGAAGAGTTTGCCAACATAGATGTACTGGAAGAACTATACCAGGAAACTTCTTTAGGAGAAGCTTATATTGATCAAAGAGTTTTTTAGCTGCTGTAGCTCAAACCAGTTTCCCAAATGGAATAAGCTATTCTGGCAAAAGAACTGTGTCTACACTAAGGCTTTTGCTAGCATACCTATGTCTGATAGGGGTATGTTTTTTCACATTCCTAACCAACATAACTATGCTGGTAACATTTTCTAGAGTATACCAAGTCCCAATCTGAGAACCAAAATAAGCTATACAAGTAGAAGGCACCTTTGTACCAGTTTAACTGCGTCTATGCTAGAGTTTTTACTGGCATAACTGTCAGCAAAAAAAAAAAAAAAATCACATCACTAATTGACAGTTATATTGTAAAACTTTTGAAGTGTAGACCAGCCTGAAGTTCTTTAGAAAAAGAACAAAGTGAAGCCCCATAGTTAAGAAACAGGCATTTAAGTGAGTGCTTGATGACAAGTTGCTCCCACAAACCACCGCTGTTCCTCTACACAGGTACAAATTAGGGCCAGTCCTGCAGTTCTTACACACCTTTCTGCTCAGCAAAACTCCCATTGACATAAGAACTGCAAAATTGAACCCTCAGAAAGAGTACCTGTGTCATAGAGCAGTTAGTGATGTAAAACAATGTGTAATAAACAGGTTATGATATGAAGCAGACTGTTTAAGGTCAGATGACGGAGTAATTTACATTTATTTGATTTGACAAAATTCACCAATATTTTGGCCTAGCACAGTAACAAACACAACTTCTCCAGCTACTGACTGGTGGAGAATGGTTGGGAAGGAAGAGCAAAAGCTGTATATTTAAACAGTTGTGTTTGTTATTGCTGTAAAAATAATATAGAGACACCTTTGTGCCAGAACTGTAGCACTTTGCAAATGCTGAGAACACCAAATAATGCGAGCACATCATCTGACCTGGCATCACCTGATCTGTATCACAGTAAGAGGCCAGATATTCCTATCCATTCCTATCCATTCCTGCTGGACCTTGACTGGCCATTCCTTGCAGCTCTGCTCCTATTGGCTGCTTTCTGCAGAACCTCCATAGGGCTCCATTAAGCCCTTAGATGCCAATGTGGGTCAACGCCCCATCACAAGTGCTGATTTCAAGTTGAAAAATGATACGTGTAATGACAATCTACACACTCCTGCTTCTAGCCTACCTGACTGGCATCGTTTTATTAATTCAAGATGATTTTGTTACTATCAGAATAGATTTATTTGCTATTGGGCATGGTCAGTCTGTACAATTGCCCAGATTTCACCCTGTGGTGGAACTGCACAGGCATGACTAAGCACAGATGTTGGCCTACTTTTTTTTTTTTTTTTCATAAATGGAACCTTAAAATAAAGGGCTGCATCCTCAGTTGGCATAAATCACTGTAGCTCTGTTGTAGTCAATAGAGCTCTGGAACTGTTCCGAAGTAGGGGATCAGATTGGACAGCATCTCTTGTTTCTTATATTTCATTGTAATTCCACAGGTTTGGTGGGGATACTGGTTGGCTTGAGAGATGGGAAATAGGATATGGAACTTTTCTTTTCTTGGTCACAATTTTTAATTTGTCCCAGATCCATAATGACCTAAAAATTAAGGGTAAAATACTGAATTGCCCCATCTTCCCCCTCCCCCCAACAGGCAGGGATCTATTGGTGAAGTGGGGAAAAGTGAGTAATTTACACAGCTGGTGCAGGTACTGTACTTGTTCTGTTGATAAAAAGACGAGGTCAGTTTCAAAGGTGTAAGCCCAGCACTTGCAATGAACATTCCATTCAGTCGGTTTATTTCATAAATGTGTAACACACAGTGTGCTTTAAAATAAACAGAGAATATAAGAAAATACTGGAGATGGGGGGGTCAAACCTGAAGCCCCAAATTGAGCACCTCTATAATTTGGGTGTGAGTGGTTGTATATGGGCCTGAACTTCAGAGCTTCAGATCTATAGACCCAAACACCATATCCCTAAAGTCTGCAAATCCGTGGATATCTGCTTTATATCCACAGATGCGAATATCCGCAGACTAGATCCACAGATGGTGGATCTCAAAAGCGGGGAAGCAGCTGTCTCCAGCTCATAGCCTTTGAGGCTGCTTCCCTGCCTTTGAGATCTGGTGATGGGAGCTGGCTACCCATCAGTTGTTCAGTGGTGGCCCCTGGGGTGGGCTGCCAATTAGCTGTTTAGTGTCTCCCCCTGTAGGCCACTGATCTGCTGTTTGGTGTCCTCTACCCGCAGGACACTGATCAGCTATTTGGTGTCCATTCCCCTCTCCCCCACCATTAGTGGCCAATCAGCTGTTTGGCCATAGGGTACCCCTGGCAGCCACCGATCAGCTGTTCTGTGGGCTCCGCCGAACAGCTGTTCAGCAGCTGCCTGGAGGGGCTGGTGACTGTACAACTGATTGAGGGGCCTAGGGCTATGGGTGCCATGTGGGTACGGATGTCATAGAAAACATAGATTGCGGATGGTGAATCAGATGTAAATTGATTCTGGTGGAAGTGGGTCCACATTTTTGTAACTGTGCAGGGCTCTACATATCCAGATATCACGCTGCAGCCTGGACCCACTTCTGGAAAATACACATGATGCACAAATCACATTTGGCATTTTACCTATCATGCAGAAACTGTCATATTAATATTTTCTCAAGTAGGAGCTGTTCAAACATGGGTTTGTTCATTACACAAAATGAAAATATAAATCTCAAACAGTTAAGGACACAAATCTTTACCCACACTCAGCAAATACAATTTCCTGCTGGGCACAACTAATCTGTTTGAACTGTCCATGTTGCTTAAGCTAAATCTGTACAATTAAGTCTCAACCTTTCACACTTTCCCTTTTAGCCCATTAGTTTTATTTACCAAAAAGCTTGTAAACATTGTGCAGATATGTCCCACCAACAAAGCAGCCACATCTGAGAGCTATGTTAGAATGAAACTAAAATCTTGCATTTATTGACCTCCCTCCCACCAACTATTGACTTGTATTGAAACTATCGGTCCCTCATATTTCATTCCTTGCAGCCACTTTAAATCCCCTGTCTGACATTTTAAATGCACCATGTAGGTTCCAATACACATTTCACAGAAAGAGCTATTATAAAATTCCTGACTTTTCTTGTTTGCATGACAAAGAGAGAATGGCAAATCCTGCAATTGGAGCAGATAATCACTATTCTGTGAAAAGCCTACAATCCACATCTTTCAACTGTGTTTGCTCAATAATTTTATTTTACACGTGGAGCCTATAAATCTGCTTCCAATACACATTTGACAATCAAGAGTCTCCAACCTAATAGACTGGACATTGAGCCATGAGAGAAATCACTTTCTGATCAAGAGATCTTTACTGCTGAAGGATCTACCAGTCACTTTCCATATTAGCACTTGTTTGAATAGCTCTTATTAGTGACTACTGACATGAACAAGGACTGCGTGGGTCGATAAGGATTCCAGGATCAGGCCCTCTGACTAATTTAAAGAAAAATCAGAATGCCTGGACTATAACTATTTTACAACTGGTGGCTCTCCTCAGTCCCAAAACTTCTCCAAATTGAAGGTTACAATGAGTTCATCACTGGAAATGACTTTTTGGGAAATCTATATGTCTTAGGGAAGATTTTGTCAACTGCAGTCTTGCCACTGTCCTTCATTCAGATGCAACTCATTGCTAATGCCATCCCTGTCTATACTAGCATTATGTAACTCAAAAGGTTGTGCCCCTATGTATCAGTGTTCAATACACCAAACACATAATTGCTTTGCATTTAAATTGTGATGCAGTAAAGGAATGCAGGAAGAGGCCTAATTCCTACGAACACGCCTTACACTTACACTTGCAACATAATTCATTTAAGTAGTCCCACTGAAGTCAGGAGGATCAGGATTGTCTTAATAAATATTTTGTAAACCACTGAGCACACTGATCATGCTTAAATAAACTAATTAATTAATGTCTAATATCATACTTAATAAAAAGACTAAATATCCCCACATTCTGGTTTGGGAATCTGGCCACAGATTTGAATTTTATGGGTTATCCTATCCATTAAAACATAATGGAGAATTTAAATTTATTCAGAGAGCTGCTTATGAAAAGCCTTTGGAGACAATTTGGGCAGTTATTAAAGTGCTTAGGCATTTTCAAAGGGTTATATTCCCTTCCTTCACTCCTTTACAGCAACAGGCTATATGAAGCTCATGCTTATTTAAATTATAGATGGGTCAAAAGAGGGTGGTTTGATTTGGTTTGATAGAACCTCAGCAGTTGGGTCCTTAATCCAGGCCCAATTCAGGGAGTCCCACTGATGAGGGAATTTGGTTACATTGTTTCAAGTTTGCTTTATCTCTAGAGACAGGCAAAACCAGAAAGGTTTTTGACAGTGGAGGCTGGTGATATCTGAAGATGAGTTCAGATATCAGGCCTATCTACAATTAGATGACATGTCAATGTCATGTGACTCACTGTCTGGAAAGAATGAAACCTTAGAACTCATGCAAAAACTATCAAATTGCTTAAACATTTCATTGATCAAGATGTTATTTTTCAGTTCCTCCTTAGTGGGGTTTGTTGTCAGGGTCTAGACTTCCAATTGTTATGCAAGCAAATTCCAGGGAAGCAAATGATATGAACATTTCAAAGTTGAAAAGGTATCTTAAAAAACAACAACCTGACTTTCCAGGTTAGCTTTCTTTCCCACTGACAGCCATCTGCTGTGATAACTGATTCTGCTGAAGCAATGTGAAGGATGCAGGGGACTGTTGGGCAGACAGTATCCCCCAAAAGCAGCGAGTTTGATTTCTGACAGTTGTATGTTTGTGTAATGCAGCATTTTTCAAAACACAAGCTGTTTAAACCTACAAAAGATAAAATTGAGGCCACCTTTCTAAAATGCAAAACCAGAACATTTTCAAAGTTCTATGATTCAATAATGATTTGCTTGTTTTACAAGGTAATAAGCTTTGTAACTTTGTGATTATTTAGTACCGAGTATGGGCATAATACAGTCCGCAAATATAAAAACAGATCCTGCCAAAAAGACCTTTGATTTAGAATTAAATAATTTTAATATCTGTATGGTTTTGAGACTGAACTTTCACCTCTCCAGCTAACAAATTATGCATCTGAATGATATTGTCTGACTAATTCCGGTTGTGAGTGCCTTGTGGTAGGAACTGTGTATTCCTGTGAGTTGAACTGTGGCGATGTACATAAATGATAAAAAATACTCTGCAGAAAAGTTCCCCTCTGACCCAGACAGAGCACGAGACATTTCAAGTGATTAAGAACTTAGGAGAGCTAAGGTGAAAAGGGAGCTAAAAATCTAAAATAACGGGAAATCTCCTAAATATTTCTTGTATTAACTTCACAGCACATAAAGGTGTTAATATGTCTTGTTACTATCAATGTGAGAGTATCCCTTTCAAGTCCCCTGCTTCACCTCCACTTGTGGAATTTGTTGTGCCAGTGGGACTGGACTTGCTATAAAAATCCAGCACATTAGGTCCCTTTCCCATTCAGGCAATTTGTGAGCTTGAAGAGGCATCTCTGCCAAAAGCAGCCTCCAGGGAGAGTGATCAGTTCATTTATTCTGATAAGCTGTTTGGTGGCTGACAGAAGATGAGTGTGAGGCTTGGCTGGATAGTCAGTGTACTCTGCCTAGCCACCACTGCCAGGGGATTAACCCAGAAAGAGCTGAAGGAGGCTTTGCTGGAGAAACTGGGGCTCTCTGAGTTTCCAAAACTTCAGAAAAGAGACCTAGTGAATCTAGTTATCCCAGATCACGTACGGAACAAATACATCTCCATGCTGAGGCACCACAGAGTGAAGAGAAGAGCCTTGCCAAGTTTGGCTGGCATCCTGAGAGGAATCCCGGGCAATGCAGGTAACAATGCTAGCATTATTACAATTAGTTTAGCAAAGCCCCAGACCCAAACACTCAGTGAATTTGGGGGAAGTTCAGACCCAGATATGCATCCAGGCTTTCTGGATTCAAAGTATATCATGGGCTGAACAAAACCACAGTGCCAACTGCTAAATTTCAGGGCATTTTGATTTGGATTTGTTTCTGGAGCTGAACTTTACAGCTTAGGACTCTTCTCTATTCATAATTATGTGGATAAAATAGATGTGCATAAAGTAATGGTGGTTTAAAGACTAAAGCATAAACAAGGGGAATCCCATGGTCATTACCACTGAAATTAGAGCTGATTGAAAAGTGGGTTTATTACTATAGAAAGTTTTGGCAAAAGTTAAGAAAATAATTTTTCATCAAAAACCCCAAAACCACCCCGCCCTCTTCTCCCCCACCCCCATAGTTTCTGGCTAAATATTGCAAAAATGTCCGTTTTCATTTTTTTCACAAAAATATCAAAAAATTGTGAGGAAAGCAGGTATTTCCCATGACAAGTTTTCTTTAGACAAAACAATTTTCAGTTGGAAAAATTTTCCACAGAAAAATATTGACTAGCTATTTAAACACAAAGAAACACTCTAAAAATCTACTCAGCGTTCAAAAGATTTACATCACTTTCATGCCTGTTTTCATACAGAGATCTGTAAAATAAATAAATGCCCAGCCATTGGTGGTTTTGAGTTCTGGGAGAAATAAAATACTAACTTCTTAGATTCCTTCTCACTATCCACCAGGTTACACAGAGCCATGCAGAGAGAGATCATGAGAGCATTTACAAGTCATGGATTTGGCTGTGCATTAGAAAAAGTGTGTTTAGTACCTGTCTAGGGACTAAGTGGCCACTCTTTGGAGCATGAGATGAGTGTGTTGTGATAATTAGGAATGAAAGGGAAGTGTAAAGGCTTTGCTTGTGTTGGGTGGAAATGATGCTGAGACAGGCTTTCCTTGTTGTTTCCAATGTATACAGATATTGCAGGAGAAGTTCTCTACTCTGATACCACACGCCAGAATCTGGTCTTTGACATGGAAGGGAGGATACCTGAAAACAGTGAAGTGACAATGGCTGAACTAAAACTTTTCAAAAAGCCCCTGGACAGAACGAACATGCCTACCAAGCAATCTCACAGGCCAGTCACTAATGCCAGAGTCAGCGTGTATTGGGTGCAGATCCAAGCTGATGGCACCAACAGGACTTCCCTGATTGATTCCAGGTAAGAAATGATCCCTTAATGTAGATACAGCTGAATGTTAGGGACTTGGTTTTACTGGGCCTGATTGTGATGCCACCTATACTGGTCTGAGATCAGAATCAGGCCCACAGCCCTCACTCTGAAGCAATTCCCATTTAAATAAAGACTGCAGGCTCTGGCTCTGTATCCTCTTTTAAGTCCAGAATGAATTTGAAAGAGCCAGGGCTTCCTTATTTCTTAAAAAGATTGCAATATTCATCTTGAAGTGACTGTATTTCTGTAATTTGTCTGAGAGCTATACATTATAATACATTTAAAAACTGCAATTGCATGTAATAGTTCTAGTCTCTTGCTCTGCCACAGTCTTGTCTCATTCACTTCTCTCTTTCTCTCTCTCACTATGTTTCCTATTTTGAAAATGCTGATGGACTTCTTTCATTGGTCATTATGAATATGCAAATTCCATACATGGGCTGTGATTCTGCAGCACGGAAGTCTAGTGCTTTGCAGTTGACTTCAGTGAGAGCAAGATCAGACACAAGAGCTGTAAAACCCTTTTCTGTGTAGAACTTTATTGACTCAATTCAGTCCCAGCAAATACAGATGTAAAATGACATTTTTTTAAAGGGCCTGCACTTGATTGTGCTAGGGCTGAATATGGACCTGCATTGTCAAAGCTCTGTACAAATAGCAATGAATGGATATAATAGTTCTTTTAATTAGTACTTCATCATTTGCTAAATTAGTATATCTATTGAAAATAATTAATTATTATTTTTATTAAAGATTAATAATAGCTATCCATTAAGAATTATTGAATAGTCAGGGCACATGGCAAACTAGAGGGACTAAATTACTCTCTTGTGTAATACCACTGGTGTTAACAGTTTCACCAGGCATTATCTGGCTGAAGACAGAATAGAATCATAGAATATTAGAGTTGGAAGGGACCTCATCTAGTCATCTAGTCCAACCCCCTGCTCAAAGCAGGACTATCCTCAGCTAAATCATCCTGGTGAGGATTTTGTCAAGCCTCAGCTTAAAAACCTCTAAAGATGGAAATGCCACCACCTCCCTAGGTAACCCATTCCAATGCTTCACCACCCTCCTAGTGAAAAACTTTTTCCTAATGTCCAAGCTAGACCTCCCCCACTGCAACCTGAGACCATTGCTCCTTGTTCTGTCATCTGCCACCACTGAAAACAGCCTAGTTTCAGGTAGTTAAAGGCTGCTATCAAATCCCCCCTCATTCTTCTCTTCTGCAGACTAAACAGGCCTAGTTCTTTCAGCCTCTCTTCATAAGTCTTGTGCTCCAGCCCCCTAATCATTTTTGTTGCCCTCCGCTGGACTCTCTCCAACTTTTCTACATCCTTTTTGTAGTGGGGGGCCCAAAATTAATCTGTAAGTTTCAGGTCCTGTGCCTTCAATTCCCTGAAATGGACTTTTTTTTTGTCCCCATCTTGTCACACAGGTTGGTTCCAATAATGGAGTCTGGTTGGAGGAATTTTGACGTGACTCAGGCTGTACATTACTGGCTAAAAGCCAAGAAGCCGGGACCAATGCTCCTGGAGATTTGGATTGAAGGAGAAAGGTTAGGCAGCTATGCCTCAGAAATGGCCAAAGTTGTGCGGTTTACCTCTCAGGACCCTTTGGATAAAGCCCTGGGCAAACCTGAGTTGGTGCTTTATACCCTCAACCTAGAAGAATATGGGTAAGTGTCAAATCCAAGTCTGTGCTGTCTTTGGTATTTGGTGGCTAATTCATAATGAAGATAAAATTTCAGGCAAAGCTTGGAAAGACATGATTTGATTGCAAAACCTTAGAGTGGGTAAGTGAAACTGCAAGGAGGTCACAAAGTTAAATACTAAGGTAAATAATGTGTCATAATTAGAAATGAAATGAGCCACACAATTTGGACAAATATCTGGTTCCAAACTTTCCTAAAATGTGGACAATTTGGACATGAGCTTTTAGTTAGGCCCATTCTAGAGCTAGGAACCAGCTGTGAAGTTCAGAGCTAGATCCAAACTATCCCAAGTGGTTTTGATTAGGATGTCTAGTTGTAATATATTTTACAAGTAATCATTCAGACCACAGAAACAGAGAGTAGAGGATAGTATTTAATTTTTAGAGCCAGAGAACAGAAGGACTGTTCTCCACTGTCTTGCATCTTGTGTAGTCATTTACACAGAGGTGAAATAAAGTCAAGGGTTTGTAAAGCACTCCTGTTCTGATATGGGAACATTTCACACTTTGCACAGTGTAAATGACTGCATAAGGTGCAGAGCAATGGTTCAGGCCCAGAGGATCAGCTTTACCTGTTAGAAATAAATCACTGTAAATGGAATAATAGGAAATTCCTTTACTTTCAAGCGTCTCCTCTCCTCAGATTTACTGAGTTCATTTCTGTACTTAAATACTTGAACTAATGAAACGTCCCTGAATTCCGGCAGCAGGATGATAATCCAGAGCCAAGCTTCGTAGCTCTGTCCCTTTTCTGCTGTTAATGACACTGTTTCTCCCCTCCCATGCCCCCATCTTTCGGCATTTCTTGACTTTGCTTTTTGATAGGGGGCCTGGAGACTGCAAGGAGGAAACTGTGACAAAGAAAGCCATGTGCTGCCGGCAGGAACACTACATCAACTTCCGAGAACTGACCTGGACTCAGTACTGGATTATTGAGCCTGCAGGGTATCAGGCCTACCTTTGCATGGGGGGTTGTGTGCAGGCCAAGAACCTGTTGCGCCACTTTGGCTATGGGGAAAGAACCTGTGCCATGGTGGAGAGCTCCCCTCTTCCCATGATGTACCTTGTCAAGAAGGGAAACTACACGGAAATCGAAGTAGCTGAATTTCCTAACATGATCGTAGAAAAATGTGGCTGTGTTATGGACAACATAGCAGTGGTGTAGAATAAAGACACATGGGCAGGGCCTGGATGCTCTTGCAAGGGGCAGGGGACCATCTGGAGTCCTTTCCTCCCTTACAGTTCCAGAGGCAGAGGCAGACACAGTCCTAGAGCTTGCACTCCCTGTGTGCAAGGTGTAGGCAAACGCTGCCATCAACCCCAGATGCTGCAAAACGGATCATAGACATGGCTCAGCATCCCTCGCTGTCCCTCATGCCAGCTGGGTGTTGGTGCTGGCACAAAGGACTTTGCACACTTCACCCTTTAAAGGGGTTTGGCAGTAGCTAGAACTGTGAATGCTCCCGTTGGGAATTGTGCCTGCCTGTGTCCTCTGCAGGCAGTGTGACTCTGGTCATTGCCTCCAGTGTGGTGCCCCTCCTTACCCACCACTCATGCAGCAATAGCCGATAAAGATAGTCCATATATACAGGTATTTTGCTGCCCTATGTACTTTATAAATATGGAGGTTGGCTCTCTCTTAAAACCAGTTTTGCACTAGTATAACTCCATTGACTTCAGTGGAGTTACTCCTGATTTACACCAGTGTAAAAAGCAATGAGAATCAGACGCATAGTGAATGTTTGCCGAGGAAAGGGGAAATAGCAGGGATGTTTTCCTGCTGAACAACTGTTGAACCAAACAGCCTTAACCATGTTTAGAATCTGGTGCTCTGTAATTTTGTCTGTGTGTCAGCATGAGAACATACTTACTATGAATCACAAACCAGAAGCACTTAAATGTAAATACTGTATAACTCAAAGCTGTCTATTTCTCACCTTTGTGCCATGAGCCAAGAAGATTGATAAACGTAACTTTAGGGTCTGATCCTTCAATCCTGAAGTCAATGAGAATGTGGAGTGTAAAGACCGCTCACATGACAATTAAGGGTTTACAGGATCAGGCCCATATGTTTTTAAGTTCTATATCACAATCATTCCAGAGTAGAGAGTTTTCCTTCAGTCTTGTATATTTTGAAACACTAGGAAAACAATAAAAGTATAAAAATAAAATGTTGATTTCTTTTATTGGTAACTTTTATGTGCTAGAAGGTTGCTTTATTGTGGGAAAGATTACTGATAAATCTAAACTGATAAATCCATATTCATGTAAGATATACCTGTATTGACTAGATGAAATATACATCTGGTAAATGTATATGCTATAGTTCTCTATGAAGCAGATTCTGCTCTCAGTAGCAAATCTGGAGTCATCATTAAATGTAATGGAGTTATTCTAGATTGTCCTCAGTCTGAAAAGATTGGAATCTGGACGTATGTATACATATGAGGACTTTTTATATAGCTATCTTGTATGCAGACAGGGATTGGGTTGAACTCAGCATAAGCACTTATTTCATGACTCCATCATTTTTTGCAGAATTTAAGGGTTTTTTTTCTTTTTGAAAAGAAGCTTTAAATTCTTCTGAAAGCCAAAAGAAAATCTTCAGAACATAACGATGCATTGCTATCACTGCACCTGCAGCCAATAAGCCTGAAATAACAACTCTGCCCCTTTCATGGTTAAGGCAGTTGACTCTGAAGATTCATTGAGACACTTCTAAATAATAGGAACACAGGAATGGGCACACTGAATCAGACCAGCGGTCTGTCTAATTCAGCATATTGTGTCTGTCTTAATGGCTCCAGAGAGAGGTGCAAGAAACACTGAAGTGGAGAATTATGGAATAATTAATCATAGGGGAATTTTCTTGCTAAACCCCAGCAGTTAGAGATTGTCTATGCCTGAAGCATGAGGGTTTACATCCCTTCTACTGCAGTTTTATCCTATCTAATGCAACTGTGGATTTTCTTATTTTCCATATAAAGGCCTAATCTTTTTTTTTAATCCCTCTAGGCTCTAGGCCTCAACATTAGCTAATGGCAGTGAGCGCCACAAATTAATTTTGTCAATTTTAAATTGGTTATATTTTAATTTCATTGAATGCATTCTTGTTCTTGTGTTATAAGACAGGGTGCAGTGGAGTGCCATGTTGCTAACTCTCTCTGCTGAACTTTTCAGGAGTATTGTCCAGCTGTTCCAGAAGTGTGAGTGGCCCTTGAGTATGGTACTAGCATTTTTTTCACTCCAGTCTGACCCTTCTATACAGAAGTGGAACAAAAATAAAAATAATAGAAACTAGAAAGAAAATAGAAGCCTATTTTTCTCATTCCAGGGTTTTTAGTTTTGCCACAAAGTGCAATCTGATTGTAAAACTAAGGAACTACAATATAAAACCATCTATTTAGGCTTCTAAATATGTTTCCTCATTTCATAACTTATTGCTTTTTCTGAGTATAAATGATTGATTGGAATTTCACATTTCCAGAGCACAGAGCTCACACTCACATACTAGCACTGTGGATTCCACATATCTCAATATTTTGTTGGTGGTCATATTTTTCATGGGCTTTTTCTGCTTCAGAGATCCATTTATGTGGGCAAAATCATGTAAGATCTGGGATTTACAGTATTTCCCCCATCCAGGAAGTAAAACATCAGAGGGGATTAGGCCTTGCATTATTTCTACCTTTTTATGGCTCCATCAGGCTGTGAAAACCATCATCCCAAATACTAAATCTGAAGTAAAGCCCTGTGCTTTATTATTTAATCCCGCTCTCACTATTATGGCAGTGGATTCTGCGGGACCTATGGGATCCCAGTCCCGCACAGAGCTCTGAATTGAAGCATATCCTAAATACATTTGACACAAACGCATACATCTGTATACGGTTACACATTCCTATACATGCACTTACATACATGTGCATACTGCAACATTCATTTACATGTACAGATACATATATTTACATACAGATGTGCTCATCTGTCTAATATATTCTGTGTGTATATGCTGTATGGAAAATTATTACAGGTTTTTCTAGTCAATTTATTTTGTACTCATTGGAACAACCAAATTAACAATGACTTGGAGGGAACTGGATGGGGACTGGTAATAGGCATGGAAACTTTTACTTCCGAAACATCAGTTCAAATATAGCCCAGGTCAGTAGTAAACAATGTTGCTGCAGGAGGATGATGGTTCAGTATCCACTATGAAATTAGTTTTGTCTTCATCTGTTCATAGTGGATAAGTGCCATCAGAATGACACTAACTGACCCCAATGCTGGTGTGATGGCCATCATCTTGGCTAACATAGGGTTACTTCTGCATGAGTTTTCACAGGTTGAGCTAAAAAGCCTGTTTCAACAGCTGGGGGTTGTAATAGATTCATTCACACTCCACTCTTTGGATCAAGCCCTGTGTAAACTTGCAGCTTGTCTCTCTCACCCACAGATATTGTTCCAATAAAAGATATTACCTCACCCTCCATGTTTCTCTAATTCATTTAGTGGAGCCCAAGCCAAGGCCTGAAGTTCTTCTCATACCCTTGAACTGATCAGGTTTGAGACATAGGAAAGCTTCCATTGTTGCTGTCCATACTAAATCTTTTTTATGGTTAAATAATGGACCTCATTTTGGTGTGCTGGCACCTTTCTCTGCCATAAATTCCCTTCAATAAAATAAAAGAACTTTAGGGAGAGAAAAAGAAAACAGACATTAGTCTTCAGTGAGGGGATCTATGGCACTCAGTACAATCTGGGAGTTATTTGAATACAAATTTGATGAGCCCCATTATCTCCAGATACCTCCTTCCCATGATTATGTAGAAGCCTGCCTTTATTGTCATTACACTTCAGATCCAACTTCTTATTCTATTTCAGGGAGTTGCCTGAAGGTGCTGACCAACACCAAGACAGCACAACAAAGAGCAAAATAGCCAATTTATCAATCAAACTAGACAAATCCAGTACTATCTGATGGAAGAAGGGATGGGTCCCTTGCATGAGAATGAAGATTGATAGCTTTGGCTAAATCCTAATGTGGGTTATATTGTGTTCAGCTAAGGGGTTCTCAAACTTTTTTTGCTGGGTCCCCCTTTGAATATATTTCAGGCTGTGATGACCCCCCCCAAAACAGTGATGACCCCTCCCATGACATGCCACCCTTACTGGCATGCATGGGGCTGACAGCTCGTGACTCCCACATCATAACCTCATGGCCCCCTAAGGGGTCATGACCTCCAGTTTGAGAACCCCTGGAAAGGTAATTGGGAAGATGGCCTGGCGGCTAAAGCACAGAAGCAGGAGTTCCAACTTGTGGGTGCTATTCCTGGCCCTGCTACACACTTGCTTTTGTGATTTTGGATGAGTCACCTAACTTTTTGCAGCTTTAGTTTCCCAGTAAGGGTAATGATGCTTCCCTAACTCACAAAGCTGTTGTAGGGCTTGATTCATTAGTATTTCAAAGTGCTTTGAGATCCTCAGATAAAAGGTTTTATACACACACAGCATTATTATAAATTGTAAGTCAGGGGAAGAGATGGGTATACATGCCATGGGGCTTGTTGAGCTGACATTTTTTCCTTCTGTTTGAGTGACAACTGACCTTCTGAAGAAAGACATGAAAACATTTTAGATATGCCCTATCACCTTAGTTTAGGCTCAACCCTCAGGTTCTCTTACGAGAAAGGAGGGAGCAGAGGGAGGGGCTTACAAAATTGTGTGACTAGAAAAGGTTACGTAAAATAAGTATTTTTTTAAAAGTGAAAACAGGGTTTTTAAAATGTAAACATTCTCTAGCAATGTTAAAAGCACAAGAGCAAAAAAAAAAGTGAACCTGACTAGAACTGTAAAGGGAAACTGACTACACTGAAAATGCAGAAATTGAACAAACCTATTTAATGCCAATAAGGAAATTAGGGCCTGATCCTGCAGTTGGAGCCATGCAAGCAGATCTGTGCTCCCCCACTGACTTCAGCAGTGCTCTGGGTGGGCATAAGGGGCTATTAAGATTGCAGGATCTGGGCACAATTTCTTAAGCATCTTCCAGTGTTAGTTATCAGTGTAAAAGACAATGGCATATTAAAAATATAAACATTTTTATCTTAACAGAAACAGATAACTTACACTCTAGCTATACAAATTCAAGATTCTTCATCAACTTACTAGATCACTCGTTCCAGATTCATATTATGTTGGTCTTCACTGAATGTTTACTTCAAGTTTGGCCTAAAATATCAGTTAAACCTTGAGTTTTATCCTAATTTTTCAAACACTAGAAAGACACTCTCCACTTAAAAATCATGGGGCTAAAGTGAAACAAATGCAGCTCTATTTGGCCCTATGGAGTTATGTGCGGTAAAAAACATGGTTACTTACCAGTAACTGTTGGTCTTCGAGATGTGTTGCTCATATTCATTCCACTTAGGTGAGTGTGTGCCGTTGTGCATGGTTCCTAGACTTTTTTCCCTTAGAACACCCTGGAGTGCCGTGCTCATACTGCAGTACACAGGGCGCCACCAGCACCGCAGACCCTCAGTCCCTCCTTTCTGCCGACTCCAACAGCGGGGACAGAGGGTGGGTGTGGAATGGATCTGAGCAACACATCTTGAAGAACAACAGTTACTGGTAAGTAACCATGTTTTCTCCTTCAAGTGATTGCTCATATCCATTCCTCTAGGTCAGGGGTGTCAAACTCAATTGGTATGGCGGGCCACATTTACATTAAGTTGAGTTCAGGGGGGCCACGCATAACACACACTACTCTACTCTACCTTTCATGCTCTACTCTCCGCCGAAAAATCTCCCCGCAGGGTAAAATTCGCCGACACAGTAGGAGAGAGAGGCTCTCACAGGGACTTGCACACTCCACTCTCCGCCGTTAAATCTCCCTGTGGGGTCACATTCGGCAGCCATTTCCTTTTTAACACGGCCATTTCCTTTTTAAGAGCTCACGCAAGATGTCCCACAACTTGCCTGAGCTCCGCTCAGAAAACAGACAGCACAAGCCTGCGGCCCGGATTCGGACTGCGGGCCAGATAACACAAGCCCGCGGGCTGCAGTTGGCCCACGGGCCGCGAGTTTGAGACCCCTGCTCTAGGTGATTAAAAAGCCGTACCTTGGAGGTGGGTAGGAGTCACCGGTGAGCTGCCCTCAGCACAGCTCTGCCAACTTGTGCATCCTCCCTAGCCTGCTGGACAATGGCGTAGTGCGAAGCAAAGGTGTGCACCGATGACCAGGTGGCAGCTCTGCAGATGTCGTTGAGGGGGACCCTTTCCAGGAAGGCCGCTGATGCAGCCTGTGCCCTGGTTGAGTGCGCCATGATGATCCTGGGGAGCTGGATGCCTGCTAGCTCGTAGCAGTGCTTTATGCAGGCGGTGATCCATCTGGAGATGCACTGTGTGGAGACCAGGGATCCCTTCATCCTGTCTGCCATGGCGATGAGCTGCGTTGTCCTCCAGAAGGGCTTTGTCCTCTCGACATAGAAGGCCAAGGCTCTCCTCACATCCAGGGAGTGTAGTCTCCTCTCCTCCTCTGACCTGTGTGGTTTAGGAAAAAACACGGGGAGAAAAATGTTTCGATTATAATGGAACCATGAGACTACCTTGGGCAAAAAGGCTGGGTGGGGTCTCAGCTGCACCTTATCCTGGAAGAAAACGGTATAGGGGGGCTCCGAGGTCAATGCTCTTAGCTCAGAGACCCTCCGAGCCGAGATAATGGCCATGAGGAAGGCCACCTTCCAGGACAGGATTAGCAGGGGGCAAGTGGCCAAGGGCTCAAAGGGGGGCCCTGTCAGTCTAGAGAGGACCACGATGACATTCCAGGGAGGCACCGGGTCACGGACCTGTGGGTAAAGCCTCTCAACCCCTTTGAAGAACCTCACCGACATAGGGTGGGAGAACAGGGACCGCCCCTCCAACGGCTAATGGAAAGCCGATATGGCCGCTAGGTGTACCCTGAGGGAGGCTAGTGTTAATCCCTGGAGCCTAAACTGCAGCAGGTACTCCAGGATGGCCTGCACAAGGGATGCACCAGGGGTTATGCCCCACGACTCTGCCCAGCAGGTGAACCTCCTCCACTTGGCTCTGTACGCGATCTGCGTGGTGAGTTTCCTGCTACCCAGCAGCACACGTTGGACCTGCTCCGAGCAGGCGCTCTCCTCTCGGTCAGCCAGAGAGTCTCCAGGCTGTCAGGTGCAGGGAGTCCAGGTTGGGGTGCAGCAGTCGACCACAGTCCTGGGAGAGCAGGTCCGGCCTCCTCGGGAGCTCGATTGGCACGGCGACAGAGAGGTCCTGCAGCATGTTGAACCAATACTGTCTCAGCCATGCCGGGGCAATCAGGATCACGTCCGCTCTGTCTCTCTTGATTTTTAAGAGGACTCTGGGTAAGAGCGGGATGGGGGGGGAACGCGTATATGAGGGTCCCCATCCATTTGATGAGGAACACGTCAGAGAGGAAGCCCGGCTCGCGACCCCGGAGTGAGCAGAACCTCGGGCACTTCCTGTTCCAGGACGACGTGAACAGGTCCAGTCGGGAAACCCCCCACTTGCAGAAAATCCTGCCCGCTACCTCCGGATGCAACGACCAGTCGTGTCGGGGTAGAAATGACTTGCTGAGGTGGCCAGCCTCATCGTTCCTGACCCCCGGGAGGTGAGAAGTGGTTAAACAGAAGCTGTGCCTCACTGCAGAGCCCCAAAATCGAAGTGCTTCCTGGCAAAGCGCCGTGGACCATGCCCCCCCCTTGTTTGTTGATATAGAACATTGCTGCGGTATTGTCCGTCAGCACCTGTACCATTTTGCCCAATAAAAACTCGAGGAACACTTTCCATGCCACTTGGACTGCCCTGAGTTCTTTCACATTGATGTGGAGGCCCCTCTCCTCTTGCAACCAGCAACCTTGCGTGCTCAGGCTGACGCTGATGTGGGCTCCCCACCCCAAGTCCGATGCATTGGATATCAGGGTGACCAAGGGGGTCAAGTCCCTGAACGGAACCCCTTCCAACACAGTCCCGGGGTTCCTCCACCACCGTAGTGACACCGGAACCGTGGGGGGAACTGTCACCACTCTGTCCAGCTGGTGCCTGCTGGGCACGTACACTGAGGCCAACCAGCCTTGGAGGGGCCTGAGCCTGAGGCGGGCCAACCTCACCACATACGTACACGAGGACATGTGACCCAACAGCTGAAGGCACTGCCTGGCTGTCGTCGTGGGCACCTCTGTAGTTGCGATATTATCACTGACATGGCCTTGAACCTCAAGCGTGGGAGGGAGGCTCTGGCTTGCGCCAAGTCTAGGGAGGCCCCTATAAACTCTGTCTGCTGTATTGGGGACAACGTTGATTTCTGCTTGTTGATGAGCAGCCCCAGATTGTTGCAGGTGGCATGGACGAGGGAGACTGCCTCTAGCACCTGAGCCCTGGACTTGCCCCTTATCAGCCAGTCGTCCAGGTAGGGGAAGATCTGGACCCCCCTGCACCTCAGGTAGGCCACCACCACCACACACTTTGTGAAGACTCTGGGGGAGGATGATAGGCCAAAGGACAGGGCCATAAACTGGTAGTGGCCACCAGCTACCATAAACCTGAGGAAGCGCCTGTGGCTGGGAAAGATGGAAATATGAAAAAACACATCCTTCAGGTCGAGGGCAGCAAACCAATCTCCTGGATTCATTACTGGGATAATGGCCGCTAGGGACACCATGCGAAACTTGAGTTTCTTTATGGACCTGTTTAACCTGCACAGGTCTAGAATAGGCCTGAGGCTGCCCTTGGCTTTCGGGACGAGAAAGTACCTCCAGTAGAACCCCCTTCCCACCTCAAGCAGTGGAACCACTTCTATAGTTCCCTTGTACAGGAGGCAGTGGACCTCCTGAAGGAGGAGTTGCTTGTGGGATGTGTCCCTGAAGAGGGACGGGGAAGAAGGGGAATTGGGGGGGAAAACCACAAACTGGAGGGCGTCTAGGACCTAACGGTCTGATGCGATGTCCCGCCAGTGGTTGTAGAAAGGCCTTAGTCTGTCTTTGAAGGCCAGGGGTGAAGCCAGGGAGGGGATACTGATGCCACCCTCGGGTGCACCATCAAAATTGACGCTTCTCTTTGGGACCCTGGGGGAGCCCTTTCTGGGAAGCGGAGGACAACCCGGAGCGGTCACACTGTCCAACCCATCTGTTCCCCTCCCTGCCCCTTACAGGGGGGAAAGGCCTAGGCGGTGTCCTAGGTTGCTTCTGCTGCTGTGGGCTCTGCTGTTGCTGGTGGATCTGTTGCCTCGCCGCCTGATGGGTGTACAGGCCCAAGGAACGCAGCGTGGCCCTAGAGTCCTTGAAGGCATGCAGCTTCTCGTCTGTCTTGTCCCAGAACAGACCGGCTCCATCAAAGGGTAGATCCTGGATGGAGTGCTGCACCTCCTGGGACAGCCCCATGGACTGGAGCCATGCTGCGCGCTGCTTGGCGATAGCAGATGCCATTGCCCTGCTGGCCGTGTCCACAGCATCTGATGCTGTCTGCAGAGCTGTGCAGGCGACGGTCAGCCCTTCCTCCAAGACCATGGCAAAGTCTGCCGCTTGGTCCAGGGGCAGAGACTTTGCGAACCTTCACATCGAGTCCCATAAGTTCAAATTGTATCTCCACAAGAGGGCTTAGTGATTAGCCACCCTAAATTGGAGCACCCCTGTGGAATAGATCTTTCTCCCAAAAAGGTCTAACTTCCTGCCCTCCTTGTTCTTAGGGGTAGAACTCTGGGCCCCTTGTCTTTCTTTCTGATTAGCGGCATCCACCACCAGCGTCCCCGGGGCTGCATGGGTGAAAAGGTACTTGTGCCCCTCAGCTGGCATGTAGTACTTCTTCTCCGCACCCTTAGAGGTTGGGGCAACCAAGGAGGGGGTTTGCCAGACCGCTTTAGCTAACCGCAACACCCTTTCATGGACGGCCAGGGCTACCCTAGAAGGACCTTGAGACTCCACATGCCCAAAGAGGGGATCCTCTTCCTCCTCCAGTACTTTGACCTCCAGGTCGAGGTTGGAGGCCACCCTCTTCAGGAGCTCCTGATGCACCCGGAAATCAATAAGGAGGGCCCCCTGGTCCCTGTAAGCCGCCTCGTCTGGTGACAAAGAGGAGGACAAGTGGCATGGTTCTGTCGAGGGACCCTCACCAGGGTCCGACTCCTCCCCTGAGGAGCGGTCCCTTTCCTGCATTGGCGGGGCATGAGGGAGAGCTTGCTGGGTAACAGAGGCATGGGCAAACATAGTTCCCTGCCCCTCCTGTGCTCTCCATGGTCTCCAATATGGCCACTGCCACGGTGGTTGGGGCTATCCCGGTGCTGGCGTCGGTGCTGGGGGCTGCACCTCGTCCTGACGTCGGGGGCCCTTACCCTTCCGGGAGCCCAAGCCGAGGGAATGGTGCCGACGATGTCGCCTAGGAGAGCTGCTCTGGGATCCACCACTGGACGAGCCCCTAGAGCAGTGGTGGCTCCTGGACCGATGCCGATGCCTGGGTGAAGCCGCTGATGACGATGAAGACTGGTGCCACAGCACTGAGGACTTGCGCCACCTTTTTCCCGGTGCCAGAGAGCGGAGCCGGGATCGACGCCTCGGTGCAGAGTCCGAGTCCGATGCTCACTGGTGACTGGCTGACGGCAATCTCGACCGGTGCCAACTCTGGGGCCAACTCTGGTGCTGAGATGAATCCTTGGAGTCCGAGGAGGGAGAGGAGCTGTCCAGCTCGACTCTCCGGCGCTGGATGGTGGGCGGCCACTGCTCCAGTGCACCATCGGTGCTGGCAGGGCACTCTGCACCAATGACACGCTTGGTGCCAAGGAGGCTCGAGGCGGCTAGGACACCGGATGAAGAGCTGACTCCATAAGGATCGCCTTCAGCCGAATGTCCCTCTCTTTTTGGGTCCTCGGCTTTAAGGTTTTGCAGATCCAGCACCGATCCTTACGATGCTGCTCACCGAGACATTTGAGGCAGCGATTGTGGGGATCACTGACTAGGAAAGCCTTCCTACAGCCAGTGCAGGGTTTAAACCCCAGCGAGCCCAGCATGGCCAGGTTGCTTGAGCCCTAAGGCTCTCTAATTTTCCGAACTAAACTATTCCTAACTCAACTTTAAACTAGCTAAGTTCAGGGAGAACTGCTATACTAACTAATAACAAAAGGGAAGAATACTTGCGGAAGCAAGCATTCCAGTCACCGTCACAGGTGGAAAGAAGGAACTGAGGGTCTGTGGGGCGGCGGCGCCCTATGTACCGCAGCATGAGCATGGCACTCCAGGGGGCACCGGAGCTGGCCTTACAGAGACTGCTAAGGGAAAAAAGTCTGGGAACCGTGCACGAGGGCGCGCACTCACCTAAGTGGAATGGATATGAGCAATCACTCGAAGGAACACTGATGTAACAGAGGAGAATCAAGCCCTGAGTATAAGGAGATGTGTTAAAAAATTTCTGCATTTCACTTGCTGTTCTAAGCTCCACTCCTGCAAATGCTTACACATGTGTTTAACATTAAGCGCATAAGTAGTCTCACTGAAATCAATTAGTCTTTTTAATGCAAAGCACGTGTGTAACTGTTGGGCCTTGCTGACTATCATGAGGTTTTGTACTAGAACTCATTACTGTTGTACCTGAGTTAAACTTAATCTAGAATGTCATCATAAAATTTGGGTTTCTTGATCTATATTTCTAAGATGATAAAATGTGCAGTGATGGCATTCCTAATCACACTCTGCAGGGAAATCTGTTAGATGACTATTCCCTCATTTAAATAAATTTTTCCCTCATGCATGTATGACTTTATTAGAGTAGAGAAGATTACTTGTGTCTTTGCATTATTTTTAAATATTTATTTTTTCAATTATTATTACTTCAATATTTTGGAGGAAAAAAACAACAAAAAACAGATATTTTCATACCACATTAGATATGATTTTTATTAATGAAATTACCCTTACTGTCTTTGATCCTCAGATCTGTTATCATTTTAAGCTATGTTGCTCTGTTGTTTGCTTTCAGAATCTACCATTACTATGATAAGTCATAATCTTATCTGTTGGTCTTATTTTCTCTCCTCTTTCTTTCTTTATTGCATTTGACAAAGTCCTGCAAACAGTGTCTGACACTTAGCCTCTCAGGACCGGTCTTAACTGGTAGTCTAAGTAGACTAGTAAATACCCAATCCACATCTGAACAAAGGTGACAATCAGTGAAGGTCCACTGGGCTTCTACAAAAAACAGGTGTAGGTCTGGGAAAGGAGAACACCAGACAAATACAGAGAAGAAAAAACTCAAGAGGAAGTAAGCAGTTTTCAGGACACTGTGTGATTGTATCAGTGCTATCATATTTTTAAAGCGCTATTTAACATTATCTTTACACAACATTATACATTTCATGTGAACATTTTTCTTCTGAAAGGAGAGGGAATGACAGAGAAGAATCTCTGTCAACCCAACTCAGCTATTCACAGAACATGGGCAGCAACAGGTAAAATGCTACCTCAATTGCAAACCCTACATCAATTTGCTTCAGCTGTGAGCTGCAGGAACCACTTGAAAAGAAGAGTGGGGAGTTCACTCTTTATGGCCCACTCTTTATGACTTCTCTAATGAGAAACTTAGTGGTGATGGGCATCAGTTGTGCAAGATTTTTGTTGCACAGACATTGGCCCACTTGCCACTGTCATGGCATAGAATTCCATAGATGATATGATAATGGCGCCTAGGGAAATGTGTTAGAGAGATACTGTACTGAGACTCATCCACTCATTAATATAAAACACCAACCAGCCAACTGATTTTAATATTTTTGGTCACCACCAAGCTGGGCTGTATTTGAACAAAGATTCCATAACCCATTTTTAGTCCCTGCACCATCCAGTCATACTTCAGAGAGAGCATGATTTAGTGATGTACCATCATGAAGCTTTATTTTGTTCCTGATATACTTAAAAAAACAACCCTCCTTATTGTGCTGGGACCTGCCAACCAGTCATTTTTCCATGTCTTTAGTTTCTCTTCTCAAGTTTCTACACTTTATTGCTTCTAATTTATATTGAATGCTGTTTCACCTTTTTCTCATTTATTATATACTTATTTATTTCTAATTGCTGCCTTCACTTCCCCTTGTAACTGAGATGAGCTTTTAACCTTTTGGGATTGGGGCTTTTTGGCTATCTAGTAAACTCTTCTTTAAGAACTAATTTTCATTTACATTTTTCTGTCTCAGTTAATTTTGCTCAAACTTTTTACTGAGTTTTGGTAAATTAGCTCTTTTGGAGCTATATTACTGGTTGGGATTGTCCTCTGTTTGCCAATAATGAATGTAATCAGGTCATGATCACTGTGCCCTAGGGGCAACTTCCAGTCCACTGTTCAATTAATGTTCATCCATTATAATGAGGTCTCACATAGTTACTCCACATTCGGTATAATACCTTTTGTGTTAAAAATTATCTATAGTTTTTAGAAACTCCAAGGATGTTTTAGAACTACCTGCATGCAGGGCACAAGCATAATTTTTTTGGGCACAGGACAAACTTGTAACATGGGCCCCCTCCCGTGTTACACATCTCCAAGATTTGCAAATCTCACAGGATCTGGGCAATAGATACATAGATACAGGGAAATAAGTTTCTATAAATATCCTCAGGCATGATCTACAATTTAGCCTCAATTTTTTTCCTCATAGTAATGGGGGTTGCAGCCTTGGCCAGGCCCCCCAGGGCCTCCAGGCCCTGGCAAAATGTACCCTTTCCCCTGTGCAGTGGAGGCCCTGCCTGCATGAGTCTTTCAGCATGCCTCAGAGCAACGGTCCTCGTGATTATGCAATTTTTCTTTCGACACATTACAAGAAGGTGGTTAAGTAACACATTGTCCTGTATAGTACTCAAAGATCAGGCTTCTTGTATATTTCAATCCCTTTGCCAGGCAGAGCAGAGGGAGGACACTAAGTATACACCTGCATTCATGCCACTGGGCACATCCAAAACAAATCACAGCTGCTCAGTTTAATTTCAGACCAGCCATTTTGGACAGTGTGTACCCTGCTTAAAGCTGCAAAGAGCTGCAAAAGTAAAGCCACTGGCCTAACCTCTACAATAGTCAGAGTGATTTAAAATAATTGACACCTCCTTATCTTTAGGCTGTATTTACGATGTTAAGCTGTAAAGTCATTGTAATGAATCAGCTAGAATTGAAGCCAAAGCTCTGTATTAACCAGAGCACTATTTCTAACAACTGGAGCTGCTAAACATTTTAGAGGAAACTTTTCTATTTAAAAGTAGAGATGTGTGAAGAATGGAAATTCCACTTTGCAAAGGATTTTCAGATTTCAAAATTTGTTTTCATTCTGACTAGGAACAAAATCTAAAAGCTTCAAAATGCCCCATCAGAGACCATTGAAAAAAATTTGCTTTGAGTGGATGGTTTTGATTTTGACTTTTTTAAATTTTATATATTATTATATATATATATATAAAATGAAAAATTGAAGGTCATTTTGAAAGGAAATATTGAACATTTAATTGCCAAAATGTTAAAATGTGACATTTTGACATTGTTGGAACTTTTTACCTTCCATGGTGAAATTCTGACAAAATCAAAATGATTTTGCAAACTGGTTTGGTTTCAACAGCACTGCATACTTCAACAGTAAATGATTCTATCAAAATTTTTCCAATTTTTTCAGCTCCATTTAAATTTAAAAGGAGAAGTTGCAGACAATTTCTGGGTTCTGCATCATAAGAGGAGATTTGTTAGTGTCATGGGCTTTAGCCCTGCTCAGAAAAGTTAACTTTCTTTTCTAGCTTCTATTTACTAGTAAAAGTCTACAAAGAAATCTAGATTTACATTTAAAGATTTATTCCTGAATTATTATTAATTGCTATGATTTATTATGTGTAAAGCATCAACAAAGTGCAAGGTGCCTTACGGATATACATGAAAACAGTTTCTGCTCCAAAAAGCAGAAATGTAAAAGATGGTCTTCAGCAAAGGTAATCAATTATTTTTGTTAAGGTCCAAATTTTTATAGTTACGCTATGTTCAAGAGAAACATTTTTCATACCACAATAATTATGATAATAAGTAAATAAAAAGATTTCACCGTCTGTTCAAAAGCATCTGGTGGTCTGGATTTGGCCCACGGTCCACCTATTGACTACTCCTGGTCTACATGCACAACTTGCACTGGTTTGACTAAAATAAGTTTACCTTAACTTGTTTACAAACCTATGTAAATCCTCTTAGGCCTTGTCTACATGAACAAATTGAATCTATTTAACTAAATCAGTTTGAGTTACACGAATAAATTGCCTACACACAAAAGTTGTACTGCTTAAACTATACCACTATAGTTTAAAATGGTGCAAATCCTCCAACATGTCTTCAGCATATATGGGATAAACCACCTTTAAATTGATAAGGCATCGTTATACTGGTATAGCTGTAGTGGTATAGCTCTTGTATGGACCATGTAACTAAATCAGTTTATAAATCAATTTAGTTAAAGTTATACAATTTTCTTATGTAGAAGGAGGAGGTGGGGGGTGCTTAAATTGGTTAAAATTAGCTTATTACTTCAGGAAAATCTCACAAGCCATTGTAAACTAAGTGTTCGCACAGGGCTTTGCAGCTGTTCAACCAAATTGATTTGAAATAGGGTTTTAGTTAAAATCCAGTGCAAGTTTTGGGTGTAGACAAGGCCTAATGTCCCAACCCTGCCATATGAACTTGCAGAATCAGGACCTCTTGTTCAGGTATATGGAGGGAAGAAGAGATCGCATGAAGGTTTGTGAAAAATCCTAGAACAGATACAGTATGAACAATGGCAGTGTAGGCTTTACTTCACTCTGCTTCACAAGTTGTGCCTCAATTCTAACCAGAGGGACCTTTGCTGGCCAGAGGGTTGTTCAGGGCTTGTCTACCATACAGATGCTATAGCAGTACAGCTTTGGCATTGAAGTTATGCTGTTGTAGCACCATAGTGAAGATGCTTCTTACAGTGATGGAAAGGGTTTTTCTCTTATTGTCAGTAATCCACCTCCTTGAGCAGCAATAGCTAGGATGAGGGAATCATTCTTCCATTGACCTAAATGTATCTCCAATGGGGGCTAGGTGTGCATAGCTACGGAGCTCAGGCATGTGAAATTTTCACACCCATGAGCAATGTAGCAATGTCAATCTAAATTTTAAATGTAGACCAAGCCTCAGTTTCCACACTCATTCCTGCTGAGAGTGCCCATGAGGATGCCCCATATCCAGGAGGAACTGAACTGGACTTCAGACGTTACTGAACACTAGAGGATTAGGGAACCATTGACAGGATATTAGAGTAACTTCCCCTTGTAGCATGTTCTTTTGCTAGTGGCAGTTAAATAGTTTCTCCTGGCTGCTCGATTCTAGGCTCTCTCTGGGCCTCAGATGACTTTCAGGGCACTCCAGAGCACTTCCTCTTTAGTGATCATTTTTATGTTTAGTGTAACATTTTATGTTCTAGTGAGTCTTTATATCATTCTGTCTTCTGAAGCCTGCCAGTTGGGCATGTAACATTCTGGTCCCACAGCAGAAAACACCCAAGGAGTGAAACTAAGACTATATCTACACTAGCACTTTTGTCAGTAAAACTTTTGTTGATCAGAGGTTGAAAAAAAGCACACCCCTGACCAATATAAATTTCACTGTGCCACTGTAAGGTCTATAATGTAGACATAGCCTAAACGGGGACAAGGCAGTGTTATGCCAGAGTAAGAGTGTCCACACATAGCTGATCAGGGACATTTAATCAAAACAACTCCATGTGTAGACAAGTCCTTCCAGACAAAAGAAACAAGTGTTTCCCTTCTGGGGCAAAGGGGAACTCTGGTTTATCCTTGTCTTCAATGGTGCTAGAATTTCACCGTCAATGTCAGGCCCCTAGTAAAACACATGCTTGGAAAATAAGACAAGCTTCCGTGTCCTCAGTGGCTGTTTGACCTGCCATAGTCCCTACAAGATGTCATTTTCAAATAGCTTTCCCCCCACTTGAGAATTACTAAAGGTTCTGTATAAGCATAATTTCAAGTCTGTCCTTTTTTGCCACAAAATATCCATTTTCCTTTTTAGTCATTATCTGCTCAATCTAAATAATTGCTCCTCATGGAAATAAGTCATTAAATTTTAAAGCAAATGGAACTATACTAGTTCCATGGAATGGAATTATACTAGTGCTAATCTGTTGAAGGGCACATTCATTATCTTTAGAATACATACATATGTAAAAAGACAGAGTTCCATGTGTTATAATAGATGGGCACTTAATTTAAATATTACAGCCTACATTTTCAGAAAACTTTATGTGCAAATTGGCTTCCTATAAGCCAGCAGCAGTTGTGATCATAGATTTAGACTTTAAGGCCATTGATCAGTCAGAGGTAATTAACACTAGTGAAACTGTATGTATATCCGTTCCTACTTCAGGGGTGTCATGAAGCTTAATTAGTGAAGGCTTGTAAAGCACTCCAAGATCCTCAGATGAAAGACCCTTGGGAGTGCTAAATGTTACGCTTCTATAGAGCGTAACTCAGGCCTTTACCTACTTTATTTCCCTCTCCAAGCTGCTGTGCAATGCAACAGCCTTTTATGTGTTATCAGTGCACAGTGACATCTAGTGGCAGAATGATGCTTCTCTGCTTTCATACTCTGGAACAGGTGATGTCCATTAATATAGTGGCATTAGCAATACAAGACTACTGAATGATACAAGTCATACTAAAAACACATCCTTTCCCATGAGGACAGATGCTATAGCACAAAGCTACCAGGTAAGGAGTGCACTAGGAGAGTCCGATTGTGCCACTCCTCAACCACAAGTATTTGAGAATTTTCTGTCTGATATTCTATGTATTCTGTCTATTGCTTTGCTTGTATTTTATAGATAGTGTCTTTCAGGAATCCCAACATGTAGAGGTACAGAAAACTGGGGAAAGAGAGGGACAAAGGGACAGGATTGATGGCTAAATGGAGATGGAGTACAGACCCAGTCAGGTTGACACAGTGCTGGGCCTTCACAAGCAATCTGAGCATGAAGCAGCGCTTGCCAGTTAGCAAGAGTAGAAAAATTTGTTTCCTGTCAAATTAAACGTTTCATTTAGATTGAACATTTAACTTCAACAAAAAAATAAAACTGAAGGAAATTCCAAAACAATTATTTCACATAAAACATTAAAAAGATTTATTTTGTAAATAACAAAAAGAATTTGATCTCAAAGTGCTTTTCAAATATTAACTAAGCATCACAACAGTCATAAGATATCTCCTACCCCATTTGATAGCTGAATAACTAAGATGCCAAGAAAGCTTGCATGTTTTGGCAAGACTCACATCTAGAAGCAGTGGAAAAGCCAGGAAAAGAACCCAAGAGTTACTTCTCAGGCTTCTGCTCTAACTGATAGAGAAATAATTAAACTTACTAGAGCAATATGACTCCTTACAAGAAACAACACTGCCTGTCCAATAATCAATGAGGACAGGCCCACTGACAGCAATTCCAGGTCCCAGGGCAGAACAGTCAATGCCTCCCCCACAAAAAAGATGACTAAGGGCTGAGTGGGCTTCTACCAGAAGTTTTTACTTATTATGTGCCAAGCAAGTTCTCAGGGGGCTGAGGAGGTGGTATCTGTTACTCCACTTCCTAGGTCCCTTGGACTTCCCAGGTAGATTACTGATGAAGCCGGGAAGCGAAGTAGCACATAATGCCTCCTCAGCCACCTCGAAACCTGCCTGGCACATAATAAGTAAGTTTGGCTCAGGAGAAGGGTGGAGAGCTGCAGAGACCTCAGGGGAAGGAGGGTGTGGAGGAGAGGAGGACACATATCTATTCTCCCATCTGTCCAGGCCCTTTTAAATCACCAGGCCCCTGGGCAATTGCCCCCCTTCCCCTCCCTGTCAGTGAGCCTGCTTGGGGGAGAGCAATCTGACTTTCAGATACCTTTGGGAAATGCAAGCAGTACCATATAGGCCATGTTAGTGATGTAAGGCCATAGGCTTACACTAACTGTTCCAAAGCTGAAAAAGATTGGGAGGTGGTTATTCCTAGACTAGAAGATTCAGTTTCTGATAACTGAATATTGTGAAGGCAGGAGCTGGAATAGTGAGATACAACCTGCTTATGTTAAAAACACTAAATGCAATGAAAGTGAACTGGTTGCCTTGTAAGATATCTGTTTTCATATTAGTTACTGCAATCCCGCACTACACCTGCTTCCAACAAATAAGCTGCTCATAGTCTCAGGGCAGAAGAGAAGAGAATGCTCTTTCCATTTTTCAAATGTGTCTCTGGGGCTACTCAACCAACTTCTTTGTGTAATTTGAATATAAATCTAAACCATTTGCACTGGATGAAGACGGGACAGGATGTTACTGAAAATCTCCAACCCCAGCTTAGCACATACCACATCATTGCCACAGACACACATGAGCAGCGCTAGGTGAAGAACTCAAGTGGTTTTTGTGTAAAAATATACCCAAATAGTCAAGTCTTCACCTTCCAAGTTGAAGTACCTAACTTAAAAACATAGTATTACAACTGCTCTCATTGGGTTTAGTATTCCCTTATTAGTATTCCCTTACCTTAGATTATCCACCCAATTTCCCCATTTCTGTAATTAAAAGCCTACCCCTTCTGTACACAATAGGGTGAGCAGGAAGCACTTAATGAGATTGCCAACTGTGCTAGAAAGATTCACCCTTACGGGAAAGAATTCACAGAATATTTAGGACAATTATCAATCAGGAAATGCCCATCATAGCAGGACCACACTCAGATTGGAGACCCTTCCCATGCTGAGCTTTTGAAGATCCACCTGGCAAGAGCAGTTTCAAGCTATATTGTTTGCCCATCACTTGAATGTCCATCACATACAGAACTGCTTGTTGATATTTTACAATAAGCTCCATATTTTATTTTCTATAGATTGCCTCCAGCTTGGAGATCAAGGTAAAGAAGTGGCAGCCAATGCAACAGAACTCCCAAGCTGGATTATATCAGTGATCTAACTTACAAAGTAGTCTGGGAAAGAGGTTACAGCAGCCTTGGCAAGCAGTTATGCAAAAAGTGTATATCTGCAGAGGACAGAAACTTTCATACTCAGACTCTAAGTGGATTGCTTGCAGGATCACCAGCAGCTATGGTTAAAGTGTAAACACAGGAGGTCAAGATCACCCACTCCTGTTTTAAACTCCTGCATTCTGTCTTAATGATTTAATGCAACAATTCCACACGTTGACTATTCATTGCATAAAAGATTTCATTTGCTTCTACTGCTCTCTAAACAGAAGTGAAATAAAAATGGGTAGAGAACATATATATTTAATCAAAGGAAACAGGAAGAAAGACTACTTGTAGGATATATCCTGCTATCTGAAGACAATGGAAATTCATGGCAGCATGGGGCCCTTGGCCTTCCACACGTGGCCCCTGTAAATTTGCAAGCCATTTCCACTACTGTGGTATAAAATACTATAAAATATTATTCTAACTACCTACAATGATAGTGCTTCATCAAGCTCCCTGGAGAACATACTGTTGCTTTTATTAGGAAGACTTCTCACTAAGCTTCAAGCCATTGCTCCACATCTTGTTTTCCAATTAATTTGCCTCCTTCATTTGTATTCTTACTTCAAAAGTATTTATAGAAGTGATCATGTCTTTCCTTTCCCCCATTCAGTCTCTTCTACAGCTTCATAAGTAAAGATTCCTTTATTAAACTACTTTTCATATTTACACTGATATGAATGCTTTCACTTGTATTAGCCTGTTATACTAATACTTGATAGCACCACCAAGGCAATTCTCAAATAGTGTATTATCCATATCTGATATCACCCATACAACAGTTTTCCCTTTCCCTCAAGTCAGACTTCAGTTTTCAAGGTTGAAACACGTTTTAAATAAATTTCCACTATTTGAAGGGTATATCTGGACAAAATAGTGTTAGATTAAAGCAAATTACTAATCCTACATTAACTCTGTTAGTTTGACTTTACTTAATTGGACACTGGCAGTGATGTGCATCCTTTTCTGGAAAGCACCCTCACTTCTGAACATCAGTTTCTTCTACCCTCCAGGGACAGTGTGTGCTATTAATTACATGATTTAATATAGCTGTTGACATTTTTAGCTCCCTTTAATATTTAACACTTACTATTTTGCAATTTACTCCATGTGTTACATTAACAACTGATGCTTTTATTAAGACCATTAAAAATGGAAATCAGAGTACCTATAGACATCAAGTGCAAGTGGCAAGTTACAGAGTGACAACAGAACAGAGAAGCTGTTTTTTTGGAGAGTGCAGATATAAAAAATAGGAGATTATCAACAGCATATATTTTATTTCTTTCTCCCTTTAGAGGGCTTTGCAAACAGGGCCAGATCTATCTGGTCTTTACACAGACCTCTCACTGAGAAAAGCCTTGCAGCCCTTTCCTGTAAAGTGCCTCCACATTTCAGACCCAGAGCCATCAGTTCGAACTTCAGTGTCTCTAATCCTAGCTCTTCCATTTTAGCAGCAGAGTTGAATGCCAGCAGATCTATCCGTGTAGGCTCCTGTGGAGAGAACATGTAATGAATGAATTGTTTTAACAGATTTACAATATGCTCTTCTTGGTTTATGCTTATTTGGTCTCCCAAAAAGAATTCATGTTACAGAAGCCATCCAAACACTTTCAAAGTGTGACGATATAGTTAAACATCTATGTATAATAAGTGGGATATTTTCATGATTGAACTTGAATTCCAGTAACCTAAGGGTCCTTTCTGTGATCTACAGACAACTATATTTCTAAGTTATGCTGCCAAAATACCATGGACCAAACTAGTGGCTAGGGTTTAACACAGTCTGCTTGTGACAGAGGGCTGAACAAATATGAAATAGGAACACAGATGATCTGTTCCTATCTTCTCATTCTTTGGAAATAACAGAAAAATAATCTCATGAACACAGAATTCTTAAATACTTAGCAGTTCAACAGCCTTATCCTTTAGTTGCATAGGCCACCCAATGCCCAGGACATAAAGCTACATAATCTTAATTTAGAATGTAGCCACAATGAAATAGTCACCATCAGTAGCAGGAAAGGTGGAGGGGACAGAACAGATTTCTATTGCAACTACCTTGAAGTTACAAGAACTGCAGACAAAACATTCTCTTTTTATAAAGGTGTTTAGGGGAGAGTAAAGCTCTAGGAGTGCATTTTTTCTCGACATTTAGCATAGCTAATACAAACCACGCCTTTGATGAAGAAAATCAGCATCTTCTATTTCTAGGAAGATTCATATCAATGCAATTTATTAGTATTCACTCAAGCGGATATGGAATTTGGGACCACTTATTAATAAGCATAATGCTTCCCATGAAGCAACATGCTGGAGTTTTGCCAAAAGGGACTCAATAACAAACAGTCCCAGTGACAGAAATGAGACTACTCAATTTGTCAGCTTAATACCCAGCATTAACTATTTACTTAAGAACAGAGTCTGATTCTATGGAAGATTGCACACTACTGAACTACAAACAAACAAACAAACAAGCAAACAACCCACCCACCCACCCACCTTTGGAGGTCTCTTTACTAAAGTCACTACTTTTACAAAATGCAGTGGGCACTATTATAATATTTGCCACCTGCAATAAGAATTGATTATGCAATTGGTGAAGTTTCTTGTTCTAAGAATAGGAAACACTGCAAATAAAGGAAAGAGTGTTGCAAATATCCAGTTTAAGATGGTGCCAACTGTGCACTAAATGTATACTACAAAGTTTCAATTGACTGAACTACACCTGTTAAAAACTAAAGTACATTTTGTGATGGGTTTTCCCTCATTCAATGTATGTTTGTTCACTTACTTGCCAATTGTCAAGATTCAATAGTTTGCAATGGATTTCGCAGTTAATGAAAGTTAGCAAGATTCAACTCTATGGAGGAAAGACTCTGCAGGAGTCAAACAAAGGCAGAAAAACTAGACTATTCTCAACTCAAGGACAGGTTTTATTACACTAACAGAACAGATCTGGCTGCCATCATTATTGGCAATTTATTCAGTGCCAACATGCTCGGTACTGAACATCAAGTTTTCATTGGCTAGAAAGCTAATCCAGGCCTCTCACATAGCAGATGAAAATTCAAAGTAGTACAGTATGTCAGCTGCATGGCTAAGAACTAATGTAAAACTGACTACGGTCAGTGATGTGACTGAATGAGCTTCCATAAGACTCTGAACTGCCCTTCTATTAAGGAAACATGAGTAGGGAGGTTACTCCATTGTGGAGGTAATGGACTCATTATTTCCTTTAAATCTTCTCTTCCACCATTGTTTGTAAACTCAAGAGTGGCACATCACATCCTTGCTCCCACCTCCCAGGAGCTGCTACTGTCAAATGGACATACTGCAACTGAATCTCACTGCCTGAATGAGAGCTGCAGTCTCAGTCACATCAGTGTGGTGCTTGGACAAAAACACCTTAGAAGTGTCTATAAGAGGAAACCAAGATAGATGAACTAGTCATTTGGCTTTTGTCTGCTCCAAACAGAAGGCCCAAGGGACTAACTTCTAACTTAGGGGACCTTCAAAGATAAATATTAAGGTCAACCTACACTTACAGATGATGGGACCAAACCTGATACAGTGAGCATGAGAATTTTTTATCTTACAAAACAGAACATTTTCCCGAGGAAGAACTTTTTACACGAAGGCGACGTTCTCTGGCTACACTTGAGGGAGAGAAGGGAAGTCACTCATGAGGAGTCTCTCACCGCTTCACGAAAGAGAGGGAACATATAGCTGACAGCAGTCAGACATGTCTTAGGACATGGCTGTCTCAGAGACGACCATTCCCCCATGACTTATCACCCCAGTTACGATCTGAGGCACTGTGGCTTTGTTTCCAGCGCTGAACTCATGGGGGTTTTGTGAAGGACCCTCTCTGGAATTAGTTTCCATTATAGCTCCATGGCCACTTTCAGTATGTAGTGCAGGATGTATTTTTCATGGATCTTTCTCCTGTCCTAAACAGTGGGATTTTTCAGTTGAGTGAAGGTTATGGCTTCAGGGTAATATTAATGTGTATTTAAGATAATTAAGTGGTCTCAGGACACCAGGATGTTGATCACTTTTCACCTCACCTACAGCTATATTGACCATCTGATATTGAGGCAATATAGCCAATTCAGAATGTCCCACAGGGAGCATTCTAGTTACCATCCCTTGCAGGATCCCAGACATACTAGTAAGCTTTTATGAATACTTCTACTGAATGAACAGTCATACAAAAGGCAAACCAAAGCCCACTATACACATCCATGCTTATCACATGTTTAGAGACAAACCCCTTCTGACAGATAAGTGTATTCTAAACAAACGTAATAGCAATTAACAGGATTTTTATGTTTGATATATTTTGCAATCTCTTCTAGATCAGTCTGCAATAGCAACAAAGATGTATTGTTCAGTTTGTGTTTATTGTGCATTCCTCATGACAGTCCAGAGGAGTGACTCCTCCATTAAAAGAGCCCATGGAGTACTTTAGAGAAGGAGGAAAGCTTCTTTTCTAAAGATGCTACATTTGCGAAGAGCTAAGGGACAGATTCCAATCAGCCAAAAAAACCTGGATTGACAGTTTACCATATTGGAATTCTTGCCTCAAGAATTCTGATTGCTCTTTGATCCCTGCCTCTGACTGCAAAAGAAGACTACTGCATACAGATCATTATAGGATCTAGCATAGCTAAACCAACTTGTTTTAAAGTGGTATATGCAGTGACTTGGGGATTGTTCTGAGCTGCTGTACGGAGCTATTTAGAGCCCACAGTGAGCATTCTTTAGAAATATGAATTTTCATGAAAACTATCAAAGCAAGTTAATTTTTAGACCCAACAACTTTGGCTGTGTCTCTTTATGTCAGTTAGGTAGGTCATTCACTAACTGAATGATAGAAAGTGTGGTCCAAGACAGATGATGGGAATAGAGGAAGAAGCAATAGATCCATCTTTAGACATTCACATTTAGTACTGCTTACTGTGCTTTGCAACTGTTGAGTAGCTGAAACGTTCTCTTGCTCCCCATCCTTTAGGGTCTTAGGTGCTTTGTTTTTTTCAACAGCTGCTGGAGTTTCAGTCTGCCCACTTGCAGGCACCTCCTTTGGTAGATCTTTTCCAATATCTTCTGGCTGTTCCTGCGATTTCTCAGTAGCATTAAAGTATCCTATGGAATCCTCTGAACTACTGGGACACTCACTTATAAATTCAATATTTTCAACATGGCTGCCAGTTGATTGCCAACTACCTTCTGCCATGCTAGGAGAATCATCTCCGCTATCACCATCATCTGAGCTCTCAGGATCCTCCAGTGCTTCCACTCCCATCCTGTTACAAATAATACTGGTTACAAATTTTTAATTAAAAGGTCATTTTCCCCTTTATGTGCCAGACTTCCCCATAGAGCCCCACTGTACAAGCCTAGCAAAGGAGGACTAAACTGGATTGTCTTCAGACCAATTTAATTCCTGCACTCAGGAGAGTAGAAGTCACTGTTACTGTAGATAACTCCAGACACTCCCTCAAAAGCCAGATACACTTTACAAAGCACTCCTAGTCAATAATGAGATGAATCCACTACTGCCATATGGCAGACCTTTAACCACAGGAGCACCTTTCCTATGTCTAACCATTCTATTTAATCATTTTAAATAAATAATGGACTTTAAAAAACTCATTTTGTTAAAAGAACAGAACTATGTATGATCCTCCCACTCTTTTCTATACGAAAGATGACCAAATTAAGACTGTGAGAAGATTAAATGGGTCAAAAAAGTCTTCAGGTTACAAATGGTAGGTTTAATTATCCAGATGAGTACTTATGAGGGCAAGACAGCAGGATGCACCAGGATGGAGGGAAAGAAGTAAGGGGTCAAAACTACATCAGATTAGATTTCCTTGGTTTCTGTAGAATGGTGGTAGTTATTCTATGCCAACTATTCCTAGTAACACTCACTTTCAGCTGTCTGGATTTTGCTGGTGATTAGTTAAAATGATATTTTATGTTAAAACCCTTTGAATTTTATTTTTAAATCTGTACCACTAGTAAAAAAAATTGATCATTTTCCCATGGTAGTTACCTATTAGCCAAAACACTTACCAAAAACATTGCCTTTTCCCAAATTTGGCTCCACTCTTTTCAGACTCATTTGGGCGCTTCCGACTATCTCTGGTTTCTGGAGACACCATTTTACTGGAAGAGGCCTGCATTCCTTCAGAGCAAAAGGTTAGTACCCTTGCAGATTTATTCTACTCTATATAGGTTGTTATGAGATCACCAAGTCCACATAAGAAGATTGAGCAGCTACTGAGAGCTTGAAAAGGAAAATAGGATGCTCTATGATTCAAGTTACTGTCCATAAATACATAAATACTGTCTTTCTTTAGCATCGGTGTAAGGTGCTGTACTGAGTGTCCTGCAGAGTGAATTCTTTCACATAAACTCATAAACAGGCATGAGCCTCCCAACAGGGTAAAAATCATTGACTAAACAAAATAACTGCAAAGGACACTTGTGTAATCCAAGTATTTTATTAGATTATATTCAATTTCTAAACTCTTCATAAAATTTGTTAATCTATGATTTTTTTTACCATAAAAAAGTTTACGTACGATTCTTACTACTAAACCCTTGTCACCATCTTCAGAAAGTTCTTGCTAGCACTGCTGCTAAACTTGGACTCATGTAGCCTACCGGTATGCTACCTTGGTGTAAAATTATATCTCACTTGTATCTATGTTGCAACTTCTCTGTGTAATATTCCAATTAATTGTCAAAGGGAGGAAAAGCTAATTCCATCGGTTTTCATCAATATTCAAATTTGGACTATTTCATTCAGCTGAAACAGTGAAATGTAGCCCATCATATTTAAGGTCAGTACCAATTTCTCCAATAGGGTTAATTCAAACTGCCATATTTTAATAAGCTATGATTGAAAATAATCCTATGTTGACTGGTAATGGTTATTTATAAGGAGTCATTCCAAGTGCTCAGTAGTACCTTTAAGGACTGAATCCTCTAGCCGCTCAGCCATCTCATGACATTGTTGTTGGTAATCTGGATTAGTGAAAAAGTGCTTTGGTTCTGCAAGTTTACGCTGCAGCCTTTCCAGGCGTCTTTGTTCTTTTTCTGCTTCCCGCTCTGCTTGCTGCTTCACCCACTCAGCCATTCTGTAGAGAATAAAAGACCCAGGAAATAGGAACTATTCAGACATTTCAATCTTACAATAACTACTACTCTGCAGTTACTGAACACTTTCACTCATTGCTAGGGACAGAAAAAGGAAGAGAGGAAAAAAAAAAGAGAAGATGAAAAAAAAGTACCCCACAGCAACTCCTGGAAATTTCACAACAGGAGGGAGAAAAGTTTATTTATTCAAGACAAACTAATGATGGGCTCCAAAGCCGCGTGAATATCACTCGCCACACAGGACAGTGTGCTTTAAGAATCCTATAACTTTTTTGTTGTGTGAGAACATTCTTCTACCCCCCTGTGAAACGCAAGAGGCACAGACAAATGTGTCACAAACAGGTTGCAGTATGGTCACCTTTAATTTGCACCAGCTATATACTGTTAAGCAAGCAGATAGTTGACTTCTGTTGGCACTATCCATATTGTGCTAAGGGTTTCAAAGAGTGAAAAGCTCTTTTTAATATCCATAAAGTTTCATTATTCAGATTATAAGATCCTCTTGTTTGACCACTTCTGTTAACAATAAAAGAAAGGTCATTCATTTTATAATGATATTTCTTAGAAAGTAAATGCCTCACGCTTTTTCATGGTTAACATCTCGTAGTCTCCTTCCGCTAAGATCTCGGCAAGCCTCTCGATTAGTTGTCTTTTCAATTTGAGCACCAAGTGCTCGGAGCATAGATCCAAAACCTGAAAGTTACCAGAAGTCAGCTGTAAAGCTCTGATAGAAAAATCTACAGGATTAGGACATTACAGTTTTTAAAAGTAACTATTCCTCTTCCTCCCCACCCCCAATCATAGAGATTTTGTCAATGAGACACAATATACTAGAGAAAAAATATTTGTTAGTCCCATCATTGGTCAGAAAAGGAATACAAAAAATGTAGCTACTTGCTTTCTCTCAGAATAATTTAGGCCAAAAGTGAGTTGTAAATATTTAACAGATACAATGCGAAACTATACTATTGAGCTGAATGATTCAAACATCAAGTCCAAGGTATAAAGTTTATAAATTTAAATTAAATTTTAATTTTAACTCTCCTGAAGTTATGCGGGCTGGGTTCCTGAGCTACTGATATCCCTAGAATCTGTATTTCTGATACTACAGGTTATTACTGGAGTCCCTTAGCACAGAGGTTCTCAATCTTATGCAGTGGTCCTTAATCTTTTCCATATCAGGACCACTTGACCTCCCTTCCCATCTATCCAGGACCTCCCCAGCTGGATAACTGTCATGACCCCCATATTGATGACACCTGCACAGAGGATAGGAAAGTGATTTTTTGCAGGCTATCATGTGGATTTTGCAGAATGCCAGAAAAAATTAATTGCCTGATGGAAGTAGTCACATAAGGCAATGCAGTCTGGTGGAAACTCTGTAATGTTGAGAGTTCTACGTACACCTCTACCACTTGTTCTTGTCACTACTCAAGTCACTTAACGTCTGTCTCAATCCCACCCCCTCACCAGTTATAGATAATACCTTAGTACTACAAAGAAACAGTGCAGATCTTTAAAGTATTATGTAAGTTGCAATGTCAGTGCAGAGCTATAAAGTGCTATGTAAGTGCCAATTATTACATTATTCTTTAACTAAAAGTTGAAGAAAACTGTACGAGAATCCTTGAAGATCCTTGAAAAAATGCCATGAAAATTTACCAAGCCAGACACCCATCCATACCATAAGAGTCACCTGTTCACTCACCTATTAAAACAAACTATTGCCATAGATTAATAGAATTTTGAACAGGTGATTCCAAGCAGGTCCTTGGGAGGAAGTTGCTTATTATAAGTTCCACTGGATTTTATATTCCAAAGAGAATAGAGAACTATTTTCTAAATCTGAGCACAATTCTGCTCCCACTGAAGTCAGTGGCAATGCTCCCAGGCCCAAAACTTTTCAAAAAAGCCATAAGCTTTTCAGTTTCTCTGTGACTTTGCCTGATTTGGAGTCAAATGGGACATTAAGCCAGCCTTCAGACCTGTAGAGGCTCAGGCTTGTGACGGTTTCCTTGTTTTATTCCATATTTTTATTTTAAAACCCAAACAGAAATACTTGACAAGACTAACCATGATGTGGAAAAAATATAATTTAGCTAACCGGCCCCAGGAGGACTCCAATGGCATCTATGACTTCACAGAATGATGCATGCTGAGTTGTTACAGTAGAGTAGAAGTAGGCAGTCATGACAATGGATAAAGTTTGCAAGTTATAAACAAACACCAGTAGTCAGTTATTTTCAGGGGATTTAAAAAGTTACAGATGTAGTATTTACTTTCAATTCTGCCTAATTCTATAAACAAAGTGCAACAAGCTGGACTTGAATTCTGAAGCAAGCCCCCTTGATTTCAGTGGAATGCAGATAAATGAAGTTCCCCAGCTTTTCCTAACATTTTAAAATGGAGGCATTTATTTACCAAATATGAAAATATAATTAGTCCAGTAACTTGCTTTATTTTGTTATTAAATTCAGTTTTATGTTTACATTTCAGTGTGTTAAAGGGGTGCATATTTTTGATGATGCAGAATTTATTTAATGAAGTTACTGAGAGGAAAGTGGGTTATTTTGCAGCTGAGTAGTAGGTAGCTGGGTCTTTTGAAACAAAGGACTAGGAGGCAATTTGAGTTTGTGTGATAAACACATTATAATTGAATCTTTTACTGATCTTTACTTTAGCAGAAACAGATTATTCTGACATTTAAATGGTTTAGGTTTCACAGGTACAATTTCAGATTGTCTGCATTGTCGACTCAGGAAACCAACTCTGCATCAGATACACTCACTTTACATTTTTATGTTAATATATTTTTTAAATGAAAGTTTGAATTCTGGAGCAGGACTGCATGGCAAATCGTAGATTCTGTGATGAGTTTTATGGCCATGGAATCTTGGAATGAAGGGGCTTTGGCGATCAAGGATTGTTTTGACTCCCAAGTTTGATTGTAGAATAAAATAACCTAAGGATTGCCATAGGTCATGGGTTAGGGTAATCTTTTCAAAAACATCTATGTGACTGAGGAGCCTAACTCCTGTTAATTTTCATTGAAATGTAGGTTCTTAAATCCCTTAGGAGCTTTTGAAATCTAATACATTAAACATTTGACAATTTCTTTCCCCTGTGCAGTAAAAGAACAGCATCAGCAATTAACCTCCTTTTCCACCACAAAGTCTTGGCTCCAGACTATAAACTCCATCCTGTAGCAAATCTTCAGTGTTAACCAGTCGTCCATTACGCTTCACATAGAAACTGTCCTCAGGAATACCCTAGAAACAATGAAGTTCAGTCTATAAAAATGGAGTTTGATCAGCCAGGGTAATCCATTTTAAGAAACAAATAAAAGGAGAATGGGCTTTTTTCCTCCTCTTTAGTAAGATATTAAAATTAAAGTAGAAGCTTTCTAAGTCAACAAACGTTCACTGAATATGTAATCTTAAAATTTACAAACACATTTTTAAATCAAATTACAGGTAACTCACAAGATGAACTGGAATTAAAGTATAAAGTGCAAGGTATTTTTCCAATTCAAGTTTATAGTGAAGGTTAAAGGTGCTTACAGAGTTCACATTCACCTGCAAATGGATTCCACTGTTAAAATACACTTCATATCACTTACTGAAAGTCTTTAAACTTTGTACCAACCAAAAAAATAAAATAAGCACCTCCTCCTCCACTCAGCTAGGGCAGTAAAAGGAAAGAAAAAGGATGCCCACAACCTCAGGATGTCAAAGTTATCTAGTGCATTGTCAACTCCTCCAGTAATTGTAAGAAGAAGAGATCAGAGTTCCCTGACTCCCTGTGTGGTAACAATAGGTGAAGGCGTAAATGTGCACACCACATTTGATGCAGTTTGCCAGAAACAGTGAAAGATTTCACTGCTGTCATCTGCAGATGTTAGGAGTGCAAACCCTTCCTGTTCTCACTACAACTGTGAACGTGGAAGAGAACAGAAAACTGGATTTTTTTTTTAAAGATAGCCTTTGGCTATAGCAGACCATCATTTGTAATTGAGAGAAATAATGTTGTTATATTTACAGCACCAGATGTGGACTCAGGAGACCTGGACTCAGTTCCTTATTCTGCCACAGATTTCCTTTGTGACTTTGGATACATCACGTAATATCACTTCTGTGTTTGTGCCTCAACTTTCTCTTGTCTCTCTTGCAATTTAGATTGCAAGCTCTCAGAGGCAGAAACCTTCTTACTATGCATATGTACAATATTTAGCAAAATGGGGCACCAATCTCAGCTGGGGCCTGTAAAGGCTACTATAATAATATATTGTTTTGTGCATATTAAGAAAAGTGTCATAATCAACAGGATCCTACTAGAGATTAAATAAATCAGTTCTTCATTTATTTGCCAAGACCCAAAACCAGGGCTTCCTCTATTTTAATGTAAGTGTCAGTGAGATTTTGAAGCATTGCAAGGAGCTGCAGGTATGGGCACTGTTAGTATTTAAGTGATTTTCTCAATTATAGAGGTGGGAGGGCCTGGGTGGAAACAGGCCTTCAAGCTAATATCTTGGCTCGTATAGAGATTTTCTAGTTTGTCAAACAAAAGCAAACTCTCCAGTAGCAGACCATTAGAAGCTATTCCCCACAAACACACACTGGTTTTGTAGGGAGGAAAATGATCTACCAGCAGGCCCAAGACACCGGGCAAAGGGCCAGGGACCAGATCGGCATCATCTTCCTTCCCGCCCACGCCATCCTCTCCCCCTACGGGTGCTCCCTTGCCTGCCCCCACCCCCAGAGCGCCGGGGACACCTTACCCGCCCCCCCTCGAGCAGGGACACTCCCAATGGGACAGGAAGCGCCCCCGGATGCCCTCCCTCTCCTACCAGCGTCCGGCAGCGCAAGCGGAGCCAGTCCCGCACCGAGCCGTCCCCAGGGGGCAGCGGCACTAACTGCGCTCGGGAAGCAGCGGGGTCCCGCACCAGCAACACCATCTTCCCCCACTCAGCCCGGAGACGACCCGGAGAGGAAGTGTGCGCCACCACAACCGAGCAGTGGGTACGGCGCACGCTGATGACGAATGAAGCCAACCCGGAAGTCGGGCACTAAGCACGTGGCGAGAAAGGGCACGGGTCGCAGTCGGTTGGCGGGGGAGCGCCGGGAGGTAGGGCTGAAGAAGACCGATAAAGAAGGGGGGCGGAGCGGAGGGTGGCTACAAGAGGCTGCTCTCATGGTGTTGCGCGACTGCTCGTTCTCCTTCGTCCTTCTGTGTGGTGGACGGGGGAGCGGGATCAGTCAGTGCCGCAGCCTCTGCTTTGTAGCGGCTAAGTTTCTTCTGCTTTATCCTCTCTGCGGGCCCGTACGTAGAGGGTAGCCGCCTGTGGGGGCGGAAATCTCCTACGTCACAAGCCCTTCGCGTGAGCTGGGATCGTCGCGCGCCGCGTCTTCTTGCAGTGGCTGTTTTTGAAGACACACAGTCGAGTTACCTATCGAAATGATGAGTACACAAGCAGAACCTCAGTGCCACTGTCGCACTATCTGTAACCTCCAGGGTGTCCTCGCCTTACTGACTAGGTGCTTCGGCCAACATTTTCAAGCTTTGCTGCCTAAAACTAGGCATTCAAACCAAAACTTTGCAACGTAAATAAGCTCTTAAAACTCCAAGTGACTAATGTAGGCACCTAAATGTGGATTGAGGAGGAGACTTTCAAAAGACCCTATGGGTTTAAAGAGGAAAAAGTCCCAATGGAACTTGAGCTTCTAGATAGATCCCTCTGGTGTTCTTGAGAACTTTCCCCTTAATTGCCTGAGTTTAGGTACCCACAGCTGAATATAACAGAATAAAGTGCATTTCCAGACAATGGGCCTGGGAGTTTCACTTTTTAAAAATATCCACTATGCATGTATCTGAAAGACAGTGCAAGTTTTATTAGGGCCCTGATGCTTATAAGATAGGTGTTTTTATTTATTTGTATTGCAAAAGCAACCCACAGTATATATTGTTCAAACCTTTATATAAGACACAGTCCCTTCCCTAAAGAGCTCACAATCAAGTAAATCAGTGCATAGCACAAGGGCCCTCTCTTAACTGCTTCTACATTAGGAAAATTAGGCCACATAATTCTCCACTAGTGTAACTCCATTAATTGCAACTATTGCGGAGGCTGGGATGAAGAAAGGATTCTGCTGCCAACTCTCATTTTCTCATGAGTCTTGCAATGTTTGGTATTTTATTTGAAGCCTCAGGTTCTAGAATTGTGATTGTGAGATTCTCAGCTTTCACTAAAAAAGTAAGTTTTCTACACATTATGGTTGAAGAGAGTTTAAAAACATGAATGCAAGAGGCTCAAAAAACATGAAAAGAACCTACAAATCATTAGTTTTAACAATCTCATGTTTTGACTCAATTTTTGAATTGACATTGGCAATACTGAGGCATTTTAAACCACTATGTTGCTGGTGGCAAAAGTGTCCACATTGTGGATTGGTGAACAATTGCAGATTGTTCTTTGTGTAGTCCAGAATTTATAGGTATGAAGCCTTGTTAGCCATGAAAACATGTTAAATGTAGCTTCTAGGGCTAGTACAGAACAAGCCTAACCCCAAGAGAGTACTTGCCAGAGCATAATTTGTAGAATGGTTTGGAGTATGCTGGCCAGAAAAACTACGGAAAGTGTTACATTCTTTTAACATGGTGTCTTTTAACATGCCGGCATCTGGGCCCGCAGGGGTCTTTCAGAGTGGCCTGCAGCTCCCATCCCAGTGATTGCAAAAGGGAGATGCTGCCTAAGGACCCAGCCGGAGCACATTGCTGTGGGGCTAAAAGATAGGTGCAGGTTCCTTGCTGCAGCCAAGGGAATGGGAGATCAGTGCTCTCCTCCCCCTGGCTGTAGCAGGGAGCATGGCAAAGCACTCCAACTGGGTCCATAGGTGCTGGGTCCATGCTGGAGCCAGAGGGAGGGGAGCACTGATCTCTCATTCCCCTCCCTGGCTGTATAAGGAAGCCACTGTCTAGGGACCCAGCTGGAATGCATGGGGTTACAGGTCACATGGTTTCCCTACTGCAGCCAGGCAGATGGGAGATCAGCGAGGACCAGCCTTCTCACTGAGCTCCTTCTGTCTGGCTGCAGTGGAGGCAGGGATGGCTGCTGGTGGAGCAGCCAGGGCTCACCATGCTTGAGGAGGGGCAAGTCTCTAAAAATCAGGGCCTAGGGCAAAGCATCATTTTTTCAGGCCCAGTACAAACTTGTAGCACAGATTCCTTCCCACACACATACCACAATCCCTCATCCCAAACATACAATCTCTTCAGCCATGAAAAAAGTTTGAATTCTTAAATTACTGTTACATACTCTACATTTCTGAAAAATGCCCCCCTTTGCTATTTTTGTTTAACATAACACCCAGCTAAGCATCCTACAAGTTTACTGACTATTTTGTAACTTTTTTATCATTATAAAGGTATTATATCCTGTCAATGTCTTGATTTTTTTATTCTAATGAACCAATGTGACTGCAAACATTTTATAATTAAAAGAAATAAATTTAAAGCTTTATTTTTCTGGCCTTTTTCATTGCAAAATCATGAATTAGCCCCCCAAAGTCAATTTTTTTTGCAAGTTCACACTCAGTAGACAAGACAGCTAGGTGGCTTAACCGTTCTTTTCGGACCACAAGCTTTGTGGCTTTTTAGGCCACAAGCTTGGATCTTTGAAAAGACAAGAATCAGGCAGTGCAGCACTACTCTCTCACTACCTAGTGACAGAGGATGTGGAGAAAGCTGAGGTACTCAATGCCTTTTTAGCCTCTGTCTTCACAGACAAGGTCAGCTCTCAGACTACTGCACTGGGCGGCACAGAATGGGGAGGAGGTGAACATCCCGCAGTGCTGAAGGAACAGGTCCAGGACTATTTAGAAAGACTGGACATACACAAGTCCATGGGGTCAGATGCAAGGCACCCAAGGGTGCTGAGGGAGTTAGCTGATGTGATTTTGAAGGCGTAAATTAGGAGCTCGGATACCCAGGCATCGTAGAAAGTTTAACAGATTTTATTTGCTAGCAAAGGCTCAGAGGAATCTTCTCCAAAGTCTGAGCCCCGAACAGTGGGGGCATTTCAGTTTTATACAAACACAAGATTCATGTATCATACAGAACAAGAGATACAGTAACTTTCAACAACAAGTTCCAAGTAAACAAGGGTCTTTACTGATTGGTTGCAGTTTGGCGCCATAAGGGCAGAAGCTGATTGGCTGAAGTTTGCTGCAGTGGGACTAAGGCAAGTGGAATTTTCCACTTACCTAATGGAATTAACCCCTTCATTCCCCCCTTTGATACTTCACGTCGCTCCAGTTGCTACCTTGAAAGTATCACCATCACTTATCTTTTCTGGCAATTTTAGAATATTCCCACATGGCCATTACCTGAGCAGCTGCCTTTTGTTCAGCCGTGGCAGCTACAATTGATTTAAAGCTACTGATTAAAATGGGTATCAAACAAGGCAAAAGAATACACCCTAAGCAAATAATTACAATCATGCCTAATAACCCTTTAAAGCCTCCTAGAGAGGGAAACCAACTTCCAAAAACATTTTCCCATTTAAAACTTTCCCACTTTTGGGTTGGTACATGGGCCAGTTTGCGGATGTTATCAGTAATATCGCTAATTACTTCTCCATGATCATCTGTTTGCAGACAGCAGTCAGTTAGGTTGAACTTTCCACATACCCCTCCTTCAGCCAGTAATAAGTAATCCAGAGCTAGTCGATTCTGGTAAATGGCGTTTCTAACCTGGGTATGCTGTTTAGCCAAAAGGTTTAAGGCCCTGGAGGTTTCATTGGTTATTATTTCTAGTACAGCTTGGAGCCGAATAATGCGATTTAACATATACACAGGGGTCCGGTAACCATATGAGCCATCCTGAGCCCAGGTGGCTGGTCCATAGTATTGCACAATTCTTTCTGGGGGCCATTCATTATCCTTCCAGTCTTCTATTTTAAAATCAGGTTGAAGCATTCTCTTTTTCCTATCCAGCTCAGAGGCCAGAACTGGGCATCCAAGGCGTTCACCTTGACTGAGAGGTATTAGGAAAAAGGAAGGTCAAATTTCCCCAAGCATACAAGTTCCCTTCCAGTTAGCAGGCAACCATGAATGTGCTAGAGAGCCACAAATCCAATACAGCCCAGGCGGAGCTTCCCAAGGACCGGCATATGATGCCTTGCTAAGAGAGGCATTAAAAGGATATTCACCCCAGAGATTGTTTCTTGGGATGACAGATGCGTTTGGCCACTGGAGGACAGTTCGATTTAGGATGGTTAGGGTTTCACAACTGCTATTTCCCATCCATTTGCCCTTAGGGGCTACCCTTTGAACACACCTTCGGCCCAGAATGCTGCTTTTAAGAGCCCAATGACTGGTGCCCAGGTGGGGCAGTTGGCCAGTTCTGTTATAAGGCTCAGAGATATTCCATTCTGCTGCCTCCCATGGCCACTGGTCACCCATGTTAGTGCCTCCACATATAAAACAACTGGTTACATTTAAAGATTTTCCAATGGCAGTGACTAGCTCAATGAACAAATTTTTCGCGGTCTCTGGGATATCTATGGGGGCAGACATGGTTTCCCAGAATCCTGAATGTACCAGCTGGTGGACTGAGCATACAGAGTGTGGAGTTTCAAGGTGAAGAATCCCCCAGGGTCGTGCCCTGTGCCATGAATTCGAATTCCAAAATGCGAGCCATATTTACTAAGGAAAGTCTGGACATTATTGATGGTAAAGTTTACATAATTGCAAGCATACATTTTGCAATCAGATGGGACCGGGACTTTAGTAAGCTTAGCTGGAGCGGCAGGGTCAGTGAGCCAGGTGGCCCATTCTACACAACCCCAGGAAGGGCAGTAAAACTGTTTTTGGTTTAGACAAGGGTAAGACTTCCTGAAAGACTGATGGGGACAGATGTACTTGTCATTGAAGATATAAGTTTTATGCCAGGCTATATTCCCACAAGAGGTAGGCCATAAGGCTAACTTACAGGGTTCTAAGGTTACAGTTGCCTTATCGCGAGGGTGTTTTAACTGGGTTTTAAAGTGGACCTCCCCTTCCTTATTCCCTGCATAGGCAGGTCCTACATAAACATACAGCCAGCTCTGGGCAGGATCAATCTGGGGATCATAACATGTGGTGGCAGTCCCTACCTTACAGGTTGCATTGGTGATGTGGTAGTTACACGTACCCTGGGTCCCTTGACACCGATACTGGGACTGGTATACTAGGACAGTTTCAATGACATTTCCCTTTCTTGCCGTGGTTAAACACGAAGCGCAAGAGCCCTGCCCTGCATAGCAGCAGGGTAACAGACTTGAGAGAATCAAACTCATCCATATTAATACATTTTTACAACCCCCGAGTTCAATTGTCCCATGATGATCGTAAGTTGCAGCAAACCGGCTTCTGGGGACCCTTGGACCGCTGGCGAAAGTCATCAGGGTTGTAGCTAGGTGGCGCCGACTGGATTTGTCGTATCCCTACGTCGTAGGGTGAGCTTCAAGGGCTGATGCGGGTGCAGGGAGGTATCCCAATTACAAGCGGGTTTTACTCTGGACCAATGGACCCAGGGTTTTACCCTGGCTACCTTGACAGCTGTAGGAGTGGAAAGCAAAACAGTAAAGGGCCCTTTCCATTTGGGTGATAAATCAGTGGTGGCCCAATCCTTTATCCAGACCTCATCCCCAGGGGCAAAGGGATGTACAGTTGTGATAATAGGCAAGGGTTCTCACTCCAGAACATATTTTTGCAGTTGACTTAAAACTTTACCTAGGGCCTGCACTTCCCTAGTTAAGGATAGGTGACCTAGTTCTGTCTCGGAGGCCCTAAGACCGTGCACAAGGGCAGGGGGTCGGCCAAACATAATTTCAAAGGGGGACAGTCCCGACAGTCGGTGAGGTAGGCATCTAATATGGAACAGAACTAAGGGTAGGGCCATGGGCCATTTGAGCTGAGTTTCTTGAGTGAGTTTAGCCAGCTGATTTTTTAAAGTTCTATTTGCCCTTTCCACTTTTCCGCTGCTTTGTGGCCTCCAGGCACAGTGCAGTTTCCAATCAGTTTTCAGCAAAGAGCTTAGATTTTGAGTCAGTTCGGATACGAATGCCGGCCCGTTATCAGATCCAATGGTTAGGGGCATACCATATCTGGGGATGATGTCCCTTAGGAGAGCCCGAGCCACTTCTATGGCTTTCTCAGTTCGGGTGGGGTAGGCTTCAATCCACCCGGAGTAGGTGTCTACTAGGACCAGGAGATAACGGAGACAACCTGCTCGAGGCATCTCAGTGAAATCTACCATGATGTCTTCGAAGGGAGTATGTCCTTGGTGCAGTACTCCTGGGGGTGGGGCTGGACCTGCTCTGGGGTTGTTTTGGGCACACACAGAACATCGGTGAGCGGCCCGCCCTCCCAGTACGTGGATGCCATCTATGTACAACTGTTTTCCCAGTGCTCGGGCCAGAGCTTCTCTTCCAAGGTGTAATACTGCATGGGCATCCTGTATCACAGTCCATGCCAGGTGCTTGGGAACATAGAGTCTGCTATCTGGGAATTGGTACCATCCATCAGGACGTGCCTTAGCCTGCATTCTGGTGAGAGCCCATTCCTTTTCTTGGGGAGTGTAGACCGGTTTCCAATCTGATATATTTAACCAGGTCTTCACTATTCCCGTGAACTTTATTTCTTTTGGTAGCCCACCTTGGCGAGCGGCTTCCTTAGCTGCAAGGTCAGCTTGGTGGTTTCCTCGGCTAATGCTGTCGGTTCTTCCAGAGTGTCCCTTGCAATGCATAACAGCTACCTTCTGGGGTTTCCACACAGCTTCTAACAAGTGGAGAATCTGATCAGCATGTTTAATCCCGCTTCCCCTTGAGGTTATTAGTCCTTTTTCTTTATACAGGGCTCCATGCACATGTAGTGTCATGAAGGCATACCGGGAATCTGTATATACATTTAATCTTTTTCCCTCAGCTACTTCTAGGGCACGGATTAGAGCTATTAGCTCAGCTTTTTGAGCTGAGGTGCCTATGGGCAAGTTGGAGGCTTCAATTACTTCTTCCTGAGATACTATCGCGTAGCCTGCCCTCCGGACTCCATTTTCTATCATACTGCTTCCATCTGTGAATCATACATAATCTGCATTAGGAAGGGGCACGTCTGTGAGGTCTGATCGGCTAGAATAAACCTCGTCCGTAGTTTGTATGCAGTCATGGAGGATTTCTTCATCTGGCTGGGGCAGCAGGGTAGCCGGATTTAGGGTGGTTACAGTCTTGACCTTAATCCTAGAGTTCTCACACAGTAGGGCAGCGGTTCTCAACCTGTGGGTCGCGACCCCGGCGGGGGTCGAACGACCAAAACACAGGGGTCGCCTAAAGCCATCGGAAAATACATATTTCCGATGGCTTTAGCCGCTGAGAAGTCGCGCTTCCATCTGTAGCAGCGCTATTCAGCTGGAACGCACACCGTTTTGTTTAAATTATGTTTGATTTGTAGCAATGAGAATACATAATGCATATCAGGTATTTACATTCCGAATCATAACTGTAGCAAAATTACAGTTTTGAAGTAGCCACCAAAATTATTTTTTGGTTTGGGGTCACCGCAATATGAGGAACTGTATTGCGGGGTCACGGCATTAGAAAGGTTGAGAACCACTGCAGTAGGGCCTGATATTTCACCATTCGGGAGACAGTGAACCACTGGTTTCCTTTATATTCAAGCAGGGCATTAATATTATGGGGGGTTCGGATGATTAATTCCTGTCCAAATGTCAGCTTATCTGCTTCCCCTGTTAAGGTTGCTGTTGCTGCTATGGCCCGTAGGCACGGGGGCCACCCTTTTGCTACTGCATCTAATTGCTTGGAGAGATACGCAACCGGTCAATGCCAGGTACCTAAAATTTGGGTCAGAACTCCCAGAGCTATGCCTTGTCGTTCATGCACATATAAGTAGAATGGCTTAGTCAGGTCGGGCAGACCCAGGGCAGGGGCTCTGATAAGTTCGGTTTTTAGTTTCTCAAAGGCTTGCTGGTGCTGGGCTTCCCATTTTAGGGGTGCTGATTCGATCCCCCCTTTTGTTAATTCATAGAGAGGTTTGGCGATCTGGGCGAAATTTGGGATCCAGATTCGGCAGTAACCTGCTCTGCCCAAGAAGGCTCGGAGCTCCTTCCTAGTCTCAGGAGGTGGTATCTGGCATATAACTTGTTTTCTTCCATTATATAGCTGTCTTTGCCCTTGGCTGATAGTATATTTTACTTCCTTCTGACAGAGCTGAGCCTTTCTTTTGGACACTCGATACCCCTTTTTATACAAGTGTCGTAATAAATTTTGTGTTTCTTGAAAGCAATCTTCCCTCTTTTCAGTGCCAAGTAGCAGGTCATCTACATATTGGAGAAGTGTGGCAGATGTCTCAGTTCGGTATTCAGCTAAATCTCGGGCTAATGCTTCCCCAAAGAGAGTCGGAGCGTTTTGGAACCCTTGGGGCAAACGAGTCCACGAGTACTGTCCCTTTACTTCCAGTCTCGGCGTCTTCCCAAGTGAAGACAAAGATCTCTTGGGACTGTTCAGCTAGGGGTATACAGAAGAAGGCGTCTTTTAAATCTAGCACCGAGAACCAAGTGTCTTCGTGCGGGATTATACCTAGCAACACATAGGGATTAGATACTACAGGATGTAGGGTTACTGTGGCTTGGTTTACTCCCCTTAAATCTTGGATGGGTCAGTAATCTGTAGTTCCAGGCTTTTTGACGGGCAGCAAGGGGATGTTCCAAGGGGATTGAACCTTCTTTAGAATCCCATTCTGATACAATCGGAGGAGGTGTTGATTTATAGTCTTCAGGGCCACCCGGGGTATGGGGTACTGGCGGATGGACATGGGAACAGCTCCTGGCTTTAGTTCCACCACCACGGGAACGGTGTCTATGGCCAACCCGGAAGGGTTGTCTTCAGCCCATACTCCCGGTATTTTCATATGCTGCCAGAGGACGTCTGAGGTATGTTCGGGAGACTGATACATTCTCCATTCCTCTTTAAGTGGCAGTACCAAATGAATCTGGGCCAGGGCGGTGGGGGTCTGACCAATCTGGAGGCTTACATTTCCCTCCGGTAAGAACCTTATCTCGGCCTGGAGCTTGGCCAGCAAGTCCCATCCCAGAAGGGGTACGGGGCATTCAGGAACATACAGGAATTGATGGGTGACCGTTCTGTCACCTATGCTGATTTCCCGCCTTTTCATTAAGTACCTCTTCTGTTGTACCCCTGTGGCCCCTACAATAGTAACAGATGTCCCAGTAGCTGGAGCTATTTTGTTTGGCATTACTGAGTATTGAGCTCCGGTATCCACCAGGCAAGGGTAAGTTTGGGTCCCTATTTGTACTTCGACCGTGGGCTCTTGGGGACCCAAATTCAAGGGCCCAGGTCGACCTCATTCTTGGCTTTGGTCTTCCCATTGGGCCATGTCGGCCAACCCGATTAAGTCGGAGGTGTTGGCGGCTTCTCTCTGGTATCGGCTGTGGTCCATTCTCCCTTCAAATGGCACCCCGCGACCTCTTCCTCTTCCCCTTATCTGAGGTCTTTTGGGGCACTCGCCCTTCCAGTGTCCTTCCTCTTTACAGTAAGCACATTGATTCCTTCCCAAAACTCCTTCTTCCCTGGGGTACCGTGGGGCTTGGCCTCTGGCCACCCCTCGGCCCCATCCTCTGCCTCTTTCTGGTCTGCCCTGCTGGCGTACTTCTATCGCAGCAGCCAACAATTCAGCCTTCTTTTTCATTTTCCTCTCACTCTCTTTCTTTTCCTCAACTTCCCGGTTCATGTATACTTTATCGGCCACTGCCTTTAACTGAGATAAGTTCATGCCCTCGAAACCTTCCAACTTCTGTAACTTCCTTCTAATATCTGGAGCCGACTGGCTAACAAAGGTCATATTTCTCATCTGGGCATTTTCTGGGGCTTCTGGATCGAAGGGAGTGTATTGCCTGTAGGCACTCATGAGTCTTTCTAAGAAGTCTCCTGGGGACTCATCTGGTTTCTGGAGAGTCTCATGTACCTTGCTGATATTAATGGGTCTTTTCTTTCCCTTTCTTAAAGCTCTTACTACTCGCTGCTGATATTCCCTCATCTCTCGACGCCCATCTTCAGTATTAATATTCCAATTGGGGTCTACTCGGGGAACCCTCTCTCTGATATAGGCCTGCTCATCTCGCTCATCCTGGGGCATTTGACTTTTTGTCTCATCTTCCATATTTTTTATCATTTGGTTTCTTTCTTCAGTAGTTAATAAATGGAACATTAATTGCTTCATATCCTGCCAGGTCGGATCATGGGTGGCTATTAATCCTACCACTAACTCGATTAATTGTTCAGGTTTCTCAGTATAGGACGGATAATGATTTTTCCAATTTAGCAGGTCACTGGTATTGAAGGGACTGTACTGGTAAATTGGCACTTGGATAGGGTTGCCTCCAGCTAAATTGGCTGGCAAGACCTGCATCACCTGACGGACAGGATACGTCCCTACTTTATTAGAACTAGACGCCCTATTCTTTTTCTCCTTTTGCTTTCTCCTTGTCCCATGACTAACAGGAGTACTGGCCTGCCTATCCAGATCTGATACTTCTGCTACTCCCTCCCCGTTCTTTTCCTCCTCTTCGCTTTCTTCCTCCGAGTCCTGCATAACCTGACCACTGGAGGAAACTTGCTGGACTTGGGGAGGGGCCACTGGCAGTTGAGGGTAAACAGGAACATAGGGCGGAGGTGGCGGGCTAGGCGGGGTAGTCAATATGGGGGACTTCAGGGTTTTAAGCTTTTCTGGTGCAGAGGGTTGCTTTACTGGGTCGGAGGGTTTTGATTTTACTGGATGCTCTCTCCTCATAGCTTTATTTACCATGGCTAATGCCTTTTTCTCTAAATGAGGCTTGGCCCAAGAGGGTCTTTCCACCAAAACTCGGATCCAAGCCTCTATATAGGGTATATCTTCTGGGCACCCTGGATTTCCTTCAACTATGACCACGTTTTGTACCCGGGCAGCAGTTGAATAATCCCAAGTTCCTTCAGGGGGCCAGCCTACTACATATCCTAGTGCTGGCCACCTATACTGACACTTAATTCTAAGTTTTTCAGGGTCTAGGTCCAGCCTAAATCCCTTCTTGAAGTTTTTCAGCATGCACTCCAGAGGAGTGCAGGTGCTGCTTCCTCCCCCCATAAGGTACTATCGTGTGCGACGTGACAGACAACACAAATGACCAAGACAGGTACAGAAGGAAGGGGTACAGACCAGGCGGTAAGGGGTCCGCCTGGTTAGACAATCAGGAGACAAGTAACGCCGCTGCCTCTTTGAGTGACCCAAACTCGGTCGCCCGGTTGGGAACTGCACTCTTCAGAGGGCCTCACTCAGGCCCAGGGGGGGACTTCATTCGTTACACAGAAGACTCTGCGTTTCAATCACACACACTCACACCAACAATCTGTTTCCCAAATTCCTGTTCCAGATATAGTTCCCAGTTTCCTCCCTGTTCCGTTTGTACAGGGAATATTAGTGGGAACTAGGGAGGTGATCAAGCTCCCCTTCTCTCCTTAAGGAGAGGGCCTATCGGATACTCCCCAAATACTTGCCAGATCCTGTAGACGGCTGCCTCCTTGTCCCTGGTCCGGACTGTTCTGTGTTTCTAGTGCCTTCCTTGGGTTCCCTGTGACAGCTTCCGCGCCCGCCCGGGCAAGGAGAGCCTTAGCCGACCCTCCGAAGAAATCTTCGGTGGCGCCTGGGTCCGCAGCAGCTGCTCCATGCCTTGGGTCTCGATGACGGGGGTCAGTCAAGGAGGTCCACAAAGGGGACCCTATCGAGCCCCACGTTGGGCACCAAAAATGAAGGCGTAAATTAGGAGCTCGGATACCCAGGCATCGTAGAAAGTTTAACAAATTTTATTTGCTAGCAAAGGCTCAGAGGAATCTTATCCAAAGTCTGAGCCCCGAACAGTGGGGGCTTTTCAGTTTTATACAAACACAAGATTCATGTATCATACAGAACAAGAGATACAGTAACTTTCAACAACAAGTTCCAAGTAAACAAGGGTCTTTACTGATTGGTTGCAGTTTGGCGCCATAAGGGCAGAAGCTGATTGGCTGAAGTTTGACGCAATGGGCAGTGGGACTAAGGCAAGTGGAATTTTCCACTTACCTAATGGAATTAACCCCTTCAATTTCAGAGCCATTGGCTATTATATTTGAAAGCTCGTGGCAATGGGGAGGTCTCAGATGACTGGAAAAAGGCAAATATAGTGCCCATCTTCAAGAAAGGGAAGAAAGAGGATCCAGGGAACTACAGGCCGGTCAGCCTCACCTCAATCCCTGGAAAAATCATGGAGCAGGTCCTCAAGGAATCCATTTTAAGGCACTTAAAAGAGAGGAAGGTGATCAGGAGCAGTCGACATGGATTCATCAAGGGCAAGTCATGCCTGACCAACCTGATTGCTTTCTATGAAGCGGTGACTGGTTCTGTGGATGAGGGGAAGTGGTGGACGTGATATACCTTGACTTTAGCAAAGCTTTTGATACAGTCTCCCACAGCATTCTTATCAGCAAGTTAAAAAAGTATGGGTTGGATGAATGGACTATAAAATGGATAGAGAACTGGCTAGAGCAAAGGGCTCAACGAGTAGTGATCAATGGCTCCATGTCTAGCTGGCAACCGGTCACAAGTGGAGTGCCCCAGGGGTCGGTCCTGGGGACGGTTTTGTTCAACATCTTCATTAATGATCTGGAAGAGGGGGTAGATTGCACCCTCAGCAAGTTTTCAGATGACACTAAGCTAGGGGGAGTGGTAGATACCCTGGAAGGGAGGGATAGGATACAGAAGGACCTAAAGAAATTGGAGGATTGGGCCAAAAGAAATCTGATGAGGTTCAACAAGGACAAGTGCAGAGTCCTGCACTTAGGACGGAAGAATCCCATGCACAGCTACAGACTGGGGACCGACGAGCTAGGCAACAGTTCTGCAGAAAAGGATCTGGGCGTTACAGTGGATAAGAAGCTGGATATGAGTCAGCAGTGTGCTCTGGTTGCCAAGAAGGCTAATGGCATATTGGGCTGCATTAGTAAGAGCATTGCCAGCAGATCGCGGGAAGTGATTATTCCCCTCTATTCGGCATTGGTGAGGCTGCATTTGGAGTATTGTGTCCAGTTTTGGGCCCCCCACTACAAAAAGGATGTGGAGAAGTTGGAGAGAGTCCAGCGGAAGGCAACAAAAATGATTAGGGGGATGGAGCACAAGACTTATGAGGAGAGGCTGAAAGAACTAGGCCTGTTTAGTCTGCAGAAGAAAAGAATGAGGGGGGATTTGACAACATCCTTTAACTACCTGAAAGGGGGTTCCAGGGAGGATGGAGCTAGGCTGTTTTCAGTGGTGGCAGATGAAAGAACAAGGAGAAACGGTCTCAAGTTGCAATGGGGGAGGTCTAGGTTGGACATTAGGAAAAAGTTTTTCACTAGGAGGGTGGTGAAGCATTGGAATGGGTTACCTAGGGAGGTGGTGGCATCTCCATCTTTAGAGGTTTTTAAGCTGAGGCTTGACAAAACCCTCACCAGGATGATTTAGCTGAGGATAGTCCTGCTTTGAGCAGGGAGTTGGACTAGATGACCTCCTGAGGTCCCTTCCAACTCTAATATTCTCTGATTCTCTGATTCTCCTGCTTCTTGTAAACCTTCTTTATGTGGTGGTGCTAATGATGATACTACGTGATGATCTTCAAGCATTAGGTTGGAGTCACATGATGCATGTTCTGGCAGCTTTTCTTTGTCATCAATTCAAAGTGCCAGAGACACAATCTCTATATTGAAATCATTTTCATCTTTATTTTGTTCATCTGCTTCCTTAGTTAGTATATTGCCTGACTGCAGCAAGGCCTTGTCTGATTTGAAAACCTGGAGGATAGACTGGTGTGCTTTAGCTTGTTTTATTTCCCCCCCCCCTTTTTTTTTACCTCCTTACGTTTCTGGCTGCCTGATTTGTATTTATAGCCACCACCAGACATGGCAGTATGGGGTGTGTGTGTGACTTTAAGTGAATTAGACACTTAATCACATATTTTGGGCCTGCAAATCCTATCAGAAGAAGCAGCAGCACTGACTCCCACTGTCTTATGGTGCTTTGCTTTGCCCCGCCCACCAGGTGTCCCTCCCTCTTGCCTATGCACAAAGAAGTCTGGGACTGATAGTTCTTGATCTTGATATGATAGACCATGTCACAGAGAGGAGCACAAATCTCTCTGTCTCTCAGTCTCACACTACAAGTCCTAGTTTAACTGCAGAAGAACACACACTCTATTCTAGAGAAGGGCCTGGGTTGGGCCAGGAGGCCCAGCTGTTCAGAATGTCACTTGAGATTACTCCCACATTGTTTCTGATTGACCCCAGCAAATCTCACAAGATCTGGACAATAGATACATAGATATAGATAAATAAGTTTCTATAAATATCCTCAGGCATAATCTACAATTTAGTCTCAAATTTTTCCTCATGGTAACGTGGGTTGGTTGCAGCCTGGGCTGAGCCGCCCCAGGGCCTCTGGGGACCCAGTAAAATGTACCCTTTTTCCCCCCCCATGCAGGGGCCCTGCTCCCACCATTACTTAGCTGCCAGGTCATGTGCTTCAGTGTGTAGTGACAGTCACTCATCTACACTATTGCTTTGTGTGACATATTGTGAGTAATTTGTAGGTGTAAAACAATGAATGTAAAAATGAGACAGTAGCATCAAAATGTTTTTTTTAAACATGTAGTGATTTGCAATCCTTAATGGTGTATATGTCAATACATTTTTCATGAGTTGATAGACTGGTGGGTGGCCCTTCAGGTTTGTAAAAATGATATTTTTGGCCCTCGAGCCAAAAAGGTTGGGAACCACTTTTAACATCTTTCTTGCACAAACAATATTAAAAATGGTTTTGACATGGTTTCCTTCCTAAGCATCAGTACAATTCCTTTGGAGATAGCAATGGTAGGACAGCTACTTCAGGCTAGCCACTGACATTTTTACCTCTGTGTTATCTAATCCTACTCAGCAGACCTAGATCATAAAATAGTTAAAATGTCACTGGCCAGTCCATGATAAAATGGTGGCCAATCCACATTAGCAATCCCATTGTTGCTGTCACTCATGGGGTCTGCGCTGGTTGTAGTGCAGTGATTGGAATTGCAATACTGGAAGACACTCAGATACTATGTTGGTGGGAGAAGTAAGAACCTGTATGGAACAGAATAGTGGGAAAATTAGAAAGGAAGCTCAGTGTAGTCAAAGCTTAATGGAGTACAAGTAATCACTGAAGTTCCCTTGTAAGCATAACTTGGCAAAGTATCAAACCACATTTCCTACATTCTCTGACTGTTCCAACCATGATGTTTAAAGGCCCAGTCTCACACTTCATTGTAACTTCAGTGGGTGCTCCAGGAATTCATGAGCAAGCCAGAAGTCAGGCTTTTAAGGTCATATTGTGTTTTTGTGATTTAAAGTTTACACATTTGCTTTATTAATTTGACATAACACTACACATTAATGGCTAGCACAATTAAGCAACATACTGGTGGTCCTCAAGGAGATAATTTATTCTGTTCAGTAACTAATATGCATTTTAAAAGCAGTTGTAAATGATGTCTTTACCTGTGATGGACTGGAATAATTCCTTTGGTCAGCTGGATAAATAATATTCATATTAAATATGTATAAATTAGAAAAGGCCACAGCTGACTGTGTGGCGATAATACCATTCAGATAATAGCTCAGTAAATGTCGGATGTGCCTTGCTTTGTAATCTTCACAGTTTTCCGCCCATCTAACTTACGTTAATAACATCTGTTTTTATAGTACTTGTAAAGTGAATTCAGTGGTAGTAAAAGATTCCAAATTAATATTTCTGGGGACTAGTATCCTCTAAGTCAATGTAGGACAGGAAACAGCAGTACAGACTACTTTGCCAATAGGCCTCCTTTCCGCCTGAGGTATTGTTTAGAGTGCAGTTCAGTCTCCATAACCTATTCAATTCTTGGCTTTGCCGCTATAGCAACCAAGAAGAGAACCAGTCAGTGCCAAATGAGATGGTGGATTTTGTGATGTGTTCACTAGGAACTGGATTAAGACCCAGCAACTCATTTTATGAAGGCTACTGAATAGATTTCAGATGCAGTCACCATTGCTGATTTTAACTTGTTTGAACTGCCAATGTAGAAGTGAAAATATTTGCAGCCTACTATCAGTCTCTTCAGACATCCAGTTCTCCCTCTCTTTTAAAGGAAATCAAATAATGTTAAAATTGACACAAATGTATAAACCAGGAAATCCAAAGGGTCAAATCCATGCAAAATTTTCCTCAGTGGTTGTTGGCCCATAGACTGTCTGACAGTCCTGAGAGCTACAGTTGCAGCCATCAGTACTTCAGTAGCTGCCAAACACCCAGCTTACTCAGCCATTTGTATAAGACTCCACCCAGCCAGATAGCCATATATGGCATGGCAACTGGGAGTGTCATCAGGGTCTTGCTGTGCTTTAATATGAGGGCATATTTTCTCCCTAGCTGATTGACAGCCAGGGAAATGGTTACAGGAGCCTTTCCAGAGGTCAGTCAAGGGGAGGCAACAAGGGGCTGTGTGCTCTGTGGTCGCAGAGTGCACAGACGCAGGCACCCAGTCTTACAAACCTTGACAAGTGTGAGGAAGGAGGCTCCTCCCCACATGCAGTGGTTGGTGACTGGGGATGGGAGACCCCAATCACAGACTTCTAACTACCAGGAGGTGGGGGAAGCCCTCACTCAGTAATTATTTTATTTTTGTTTTTAACCCACGCTTTACTACAACATCCGTAACCCTTGTGAGTGTATGAGACAGATGGCCCCAAATACTGGGGAATGCAGCCCTGTAAAACCTTATTCATGTGTGTCCCAGTGGGACAGGCAGAATGATATTGTTATTTAGACCCTGGTCTGAGACTCAGGATATCTGGATTAATTTACTAGTTCTGCCACAGATTTTCTATGTTGCCTGGACAAGTCAGTTTCTCTGTGCCTCGTTTCTCCATCTGTAAAGTGGGGATATTACTAATACTTTTCTTCCTCTTTTTGTCATTTTAGATTGTAAGCTCTTCAAGGCAGGGACAGTTTTTCCCTAGGTGTGGGTAAAATTTTCAGATGGGCCTTGGTCACTTAGGAGTCTAAGGCTGGGTCTACACTGATGGCGGGAAATTCACCGCTGTCAGTTCGATGTCTCTGGATTGACTGAGCAGTCTGTGTAGAACCGCTCAGTCAATCCAGCACTCGACTTAGGAAAACCACCCTGGTAAGTGGCGTAGCACTGCCTTTGGGGCAGCGCAGTGTGGATGACGCGCGGAATAGACGCAACGAAGTCGATGGGAGATACGCAAGTGATTTACGTCACTTGCATATCTCCCGTCAACTGCTGCCAAATCCGGAAGGTAACTGTAGACCAGGCCTTAGTCTCATTTTTAAAAGTGACTTAGGGTATGTCTGTATAGAAAATCTGGGCATGGGCTAGCCTACAAGAACGAGCTTGAATCCAGCTAGCATGGGTAGCAATAGCAGTGAAGACAGGGAAGTGCAGGCTTCAGCGTGGGCTAGAGAGCCACATATGTACCCAGGTTCTGTGTCAGGCTTATACCTGACTGTGCTGCGCTGTCTTCACTGCTATCATTACCTGCATTAGCTCAGGCAGGTTAGCCCAGGCACAACTTTTGCTGTGTACACATTCCCAAAGGGATGTAGTACCCTATGTCTCATTGCAAGTCAGGAGGACATAGACTACTGCATGCTTAAATTACTTTTGAAAATGCGACTTATTTTTACTTTGTATGTACAATGCTTGTTAATTCTATTATTATTCTTTATATTACAGTAGCATCTGGAGACCCCAACAAAATCAAGGCCCCATTGTAATAGGTGCTGTATGAATACATAGTTAGAGAGAGTCCCTGCTCCAAAGAGTTTATCATCTATTCTAAATAGACAAGATAGACAAAGAATGAGAGGGGAAATAGAGGCATAGAGAAGTGAAATGATTTGCATTTGGAGCCTTTAAGCACTACTGTAATACAAAATAATAATAACTGGAGGCAACAGGTTCCTCCCAGGGTTCACCTTGACCAGCTAACACATATTAAAATACAACCTGCCCTATCTATAGCACATTAGAGGTTTAAAACATGTTAGCTAACACATTTTAAAAAACGTACATTTTTTATCCTAATCTAGATAAGCACTTAGTATTTTACCTTCCAAAAACAAGCTTATACATCTCAAGCATAAGCCTTCTTATTACACAGCTAACATTCAAAGCCTTCTGAGGTCTATGCAGCCTGGAAAGCTGTGATTGTTTTGTGCTGGATCAGGCCCAAAGTACAAGCTTAATATTTTCTCCTGATTTCACCTTTTCATTCAGAACCATGTGACTTAGCTTTGGGATGTCATTTTTAATGCAGAATTCCCTGATTTTTAAAAATATTTTTAAATATATGCAGAATATAATTAAAATGTAATTTGCTGTATTTAATAGGTATACATATAGGTTTAGATCTTAGGAATTTCAGTTACATTCAGAGAGCATGATTTACTTCCTCCATGGGAACCCAGGCTGCTGGCAGTGAGGGTCTATAGGTCATTAAAACAGACAAAATAGTAGATGGGGTTGACTAGGGAGAAGGAGAACCAGGAAACACATGAGATGGACTGATTCAGTACATCTCCTAGGCAGTCTTGTACTGAGTTCTGGGTGGAGCTATAACTCCCCTCCTGCCTTGGGACTGGCTGAACAGCATAGCTAGTACAGCTGCTGCCTGCCATACAAGGAACAAATTACATCTCCCTCTGTACCTACCATTATTTAGAACTCTTTTAGGGCCAGATTCTATCCTCAGCTACATTAGGTGCTTTATAGACCTAATCCTCTCACATACACCAGTGTAAATCAGAATTGAATGCAATAGAGTAAAATCTAAGTAATCATAGAATCATAGACTATTAGAGATGGAAGGGACCTCAGGAGGTCATCTAGTCCAACCCCCTGCTCAGAGCAGGATTATCCTCAGCTAAATCATCCCGGCGAGGGTTTTGTCAAACCGCAGCTTAAAAACCTCTAAAGATGGAGATGCCACCACCTCCTGTAAGAAAGTAAGAAAGAGGAGAGTCAGGCCCTACACGTATAATACATAATCATTTAAGGGCCTTTGATGCATTAGTATAAATATTTTCTCCTGTAAAATGTTTTATCTCAGAGCATCCAAAACTTCCAAGCACGTGTTGCAAATAATGGTATATCCACATGTGTAATAATGAATAAGGAGCTGTGGACCTAAGGTTGTGCACGGGGCTAATAATTCTACCACAAAGAAACAAACTTACTACAGAAATGAACACCAGGAGATATACTGGCATACAGCAAGCTTGAACAATAGATCTGCTTCCTGTGAACACTATGATGGGCATAAAACACAAAGTCCCTTGCTCAAGACGAGATCAATAATGAAAATCATGTTTTCCCGGTTGAAGGAAAAGGTCCAGGTAGGGACCGTAATGTTGTGGAATTAAATGTGTGGTTACGCAGGTGGCGTCGGAGAGAGGGCTTTGGATTCTTCGATCATGGGCTGTTGTTCCAGGAAGAAGGATTACTAGGAAGAGACGGAATTCACCTAACAAAGAGAGGGAAGAGTATCTTTGCAGACAGGCTGGCTAACCTAGCAAGGAGGGCTTTAAACTAGGTTTGATGGGGAACGGAGAACTAAGCCCGAAGGTAAGTGGGGAAGTGGGACACCACAAGGAAGCAGAAGGAGGAGGGTGCAACAGGGGAGGCCTCCTGTTTCGTACTGAGAAAGTAGGGCAATTGGCTAGTTATCTCAAGTGCCTATAACGCAAACGCAAGAAGCCTGGGAAACAAGCAGGAGGAATTGGAAGTCTGGCACAGTCAAGGAACTATGACATGACTGGAATAACTGAGACTTGGTGCAATAACCCACACGATTAGAACACTATCATGGATGGGTATAAGCTATTCAGGAAGGACAGGCAGAGGCGAAAGGATGGAGGAGTTGCACTGTATGTAATAAAGCAATATGATTGCTCTGAGCTCCAGTGTAAAACTGGAGATACGCCAGTTGAGAGTCTCTGGGTTAAGCTTAGAAGCAAGAACAATAAGGATGATGTTGTGGTGGGTGTCTGTTATAGACCACCAGACCAGGAGGATGAGGTAGATGAGGCTTTCTTCAGTCAACTAGGGCAAGTTTCCAGTTCACAGGACCTGATTCTCATGGGGGACTTCAATCACCCTGACATCTGCTGGAAGAGCAATACAGCAGAGCACAAACAATCCAGGAAGTTTTTGGACTGTGTTGCGGATAACTTCCTGGTGCAGGTGCTGGAGCAACCAACCAGGGGCCATGCTGCTCTTGACCTGCTGCTCACAAACAGGGAAGATTTGGTAGGGGAAATAGAAGTGGGTGACAACCTAGGCAGCAGTGACCATGAGATAGTCGAGTTCAGGATCCTGACAAAAGGAAGAAAGGAGACCAGCAGGATAAGGACCATGGACTTCAGAAAAGCAGACATTGACTTCCTCAGGGAGCTGATGGGCAGGATCCCCTGGAAGGCTAATATGAGGGGGAAAAGAATCCAAGAGGGCTGGCTGTATTTTAAAGAAACTTTATTCAGGGCACAGGAACAAACCATCTCAATGTGCAGAAAGAATAGCAAGTGTGGTAGGCGACCAGCTTGGCTTAACAAAGAAATCATTGGTGAGCTTAAACACAAAAAAGAAGCTTACAAGAAGTGGAAGCTTGGTCAGATGACTAAGGAGGATTATAAAAATACTGCTCAAACATGCAGAAATGAAATCAGGAAGGCCAAAGCACAATGGGAGTTGCAGCTAGCAAGGGATGTAAAGGGGAACAAAAAGGGTTTCTACAGGTATGTTAGCATCAAGAGGAAGATTAAGGAAAGTGTGGGCCCCTTACAGAATGGGGGAGGCAACCTAGTGACAGAGGATGTGGAGAAAGCTGAGGTACTCAATGCCTTTTTAGCCTCTGTCTTCACAGACAAGGTCAGCTCCCAGACTACTGCACTGGACGGCACAGAATGGGGAGGAGGTGAACGTCCCGCAGTGCTGAAGGAACAGGTCCAGGACTAATTAGAAAGATTGGGCATACACAAGTCCATGGGGCCAGATGCAATGCACCCGAGGGTGCTGAGCGAGTTAGCTGATGTGATTTCAGAGCCTTTGGCTATTATCTTTGAAAGCTCGTGGCAACAGGGGGAGGTCTCAGATGACTGGAAAAAGGCAAATATAGTGCCCATTTTCAAGAAAGGGAAGAAAGAGGATCCAGGGAACTACAGACCAGTCAGCCTCATCTCAATCCCTGGAAAAATCATGGAGCAGGTCCTCAAGGAATCCATTTTAAGGCACTTAAAAGAGAGGAAGGTGATCAGGAGCAGTCAACATGCATTCACCAAGGAAAGGTCGTGCCTGACCAATCTGATTGCTTTCTATGAAAAGGTAACTGGTTCTGTGGATGAGGGGAAAGCAGTGGACGTGATATACCTTGACTTTAGCAAAGTTTTTGATACCGTCTCCTATGGTATTCTCATCAGCAAGTTAAAAAAGTATGGGTTGGATGAACGGACTACAAAAATGGATAGAGAACTGGCTACAGCAAAGGGCTCAACAAGTGGTGATCAATGGCTCCATGTCTAGCTGGCAGCCAGTCACAAGTGGAGTGCCCCAGGGGTCGGTCCTGGGGCCGGTTTTGTTCAACATCTTCATTAACGATCTGGAAGAGGAGGTAGATAGCACCCTCAGCAAGTTTGCAGATGACACTAAGCTAGGGGAAGTGGTAGATACCCTGGCAGGGAGGGATAGACTACAGAAGGACCTAAGAAATTGGAGGATTGGGCCAAAAGAAATCTGATGAGGTTCAACAAAGACAAGTGCCGAGTCCTGCACTTAGGATGGCAGAATCCCATGCACAGCTACAGACTGGGGATCGACGAGTTAGGCAGCCGTTCTTCAGAAAAAGATCTGGGCATTACAGTGGATATGAGTCAGCAGTGTGCCCTGGTTGCCAAGAAGGCTAATGGCATATTGGACTGCATTAGTAAGAGCACTGCCAGCAGATCGCGGGAAGTGATTATTCCCCTCTATTCAGCATTGGTGTGGCCATATTTGGAGTATTGTGTCCAGTTTTGGGCCCCCCACTACAAAAAGGATGTGGACAAGTTGGAGAGTGTCCAGCGGAGGGCAACAAAAATTTTTATGGGGGCTGGAGCACAAGACTTATGAGGAGAGACTGAAAGAACTAGGCCTGTTTAGTCTGCAGAAAAGAAGAATGAGGGGGGATTTGACAACAACCTTTAACTACCTGAAAGGGGGTTCCAGGGAGGATGGAGCTAGGCTGTTTTCAGTGGTGGCAGATGACAGAACAAGGAACAATGGTCTCAAGTTGCAGTGGGGGAGGTCTAGGTTGGACATTAGGAAAAAGTTTTTCACTAGGAGGGTGGTGAAGCATTGGAATGGGTTACCTAGGGAGGTGGTGGCATCTCCATCTTTAGAGGTTTTTAAGCTGAGGCTTGACAAAACCCTCGCCGGGATGATTTAGCTGAGGATAGTCCTGTTTTGAGCAGGGGGTTGGACTAGATGACCTCCTGAGGTCCCTTCCAACTCTAATATTCTATGATTCTATGATTTGGATTGTAAAACCTATGTATGAAGCTACTAAAACAGCTCAAATAGTTAAAGAAATGGACAGATACCACCTCGATGTCCATTGGAATCAGTGAGTGTAGATGGACAGGTTCAAACAAACTACATTTTAGAGAAATAAATGAGACCGCCATCTATTCCGAGAATGTGGATGGTAAACATGAAACATGTACCAATTCTAATGTCAAATGAAGAAAAGCAGGCAATGACTGAGTGTGAATTAGTCAATGAAAGAATTATTCAAGCTCAATTTCAGACTAGATGTTTCAAACTAAGAGTTATACAATGCAATGCATCAACCAAAAAAAGCAAAAACAAAACACCAGATGAGGAAAAAGATGCTTTTAAGTATTTAAGTATTTACAGGACATGTTAACCAAGATCCCAACAAAGGATATCAAAGTGACCATGGATGATTTGAATGTAAAGGTTGGAATTTACCCATAATTTAATCCAACCTATCATTGTTAAGTGTGGCAGGGATTTGGACATGAACCAAAATGGTGAACAATTAGTAGAAATGTGCAGTGTGAACTACCTAGTGACAGATAGAACAATATTTCCTCAAAGAAATCCATAAAGTAACATGGAACTACTCAGATGGTACTACAAAGAACCAGGTAGAATACTCCTGCATTTCAAGAACGTTTTGTAGCTTGTTGGCAGATGTACGTGCGTACAGGGAAGCAGATGTGAGCAGTGACAATAAACGTTATATTACTAAACTGAAAATCAAGGTGAAGAGGATGAAGGAGGTTAAAAGAAGACCGTGCATCAACAGTGCACAATTAAGAGATCCAAACACAAAAAAGTGCTTTTCAACTTGAAATGAAAAACAGATTCAGTGTGGTAATGAAGTTAACTGAAGAAAAGCAGGCCATTGATACTCTTGTGGGAAAACATCAGAGAATGCTATCTAGAAAATGCAAAGACAGTTTTAATAAGAATGAAATCTAAAAGGAAAAAATGGATTAGTGATGCTACTTGGGCTACAATGGAAAAAAGAAGAGAGCAAACATGCTGACATATGAAGAGACAAGCAAATGACATGAAAAATATAGAGCTCTAAATAGAGATATAAAGAGTGCTAGAAGAGATAAAAGGGCATATGTTGATAGAAAATGTCAAGAGGCCAAAGATACTAGCCAAAAAGCCTTGTATAAGACAATTAAACTTCTAAATAGGAAACTTTTGCAGTACTGGAGGCCCTATTAAAGATGCAACAGAAAGTCTTTTCATGCAGAAGAACAAAAGAAAAGATGGGGAGAAACAGAAGACCAAGCAAACTACAAGAACTATGTGATGAAGACCTACCACTAGAGCTTGATATTGATTTAGGAGATGTTACAATGGAAGAGATTAGAAAAGCCATTAATAAACTAAAAAGTGTTAAAGCAGTTGGAGAGGATAGCATTACTGGAGATATGCTAAAAGCAAGTGATGAAACAACCCAGACTTTCCTTGTGTTTTTGACAGAATATGGAATGAAGAAAAGAACCCAACCCACTTGAAGAGAGGCCTTATAGTTACCTTTATAGTAAAATTTATAGTAAAATTGCCAAAGAATTACCAGCTGCATAACTGGAGAGGAATCATACTGCTCTCAGTGCCTGGGGAAATCATGTGCTACATCATCCTGGAACATCTCAAGAAACAAATATACCTCCAACTTAGAGAGGAACAAGCAGGTTTTTAGACCATTGAGCGCATGTGCAAGCCATATGGTTATCCTTAGGCATATTATACAACAAAATGTTGAGTGGCAAGCACCTTTACTGATAAATTCTATTCTATTCTAATTCTATTCTATTCTAATTTCCAGAAGCTTTTGATAGTGTACACAGAGATGTTCTTTGGAAAATTATGGCACATTACAGAATACCAGCAAAAATAATTAGAATAATAAAGGATCTCTATGATAATGCAGAATGTGCAGTCAGAGATGGTAACAACATAAGCCAATGGTTTTCAGTGACAACTGCAGTAAAGCAAAGGTGTATTATGTCTCCACTATCATTTGCATTGGTCATTGACTATGTCATAAGGAAAGTAACTGCAAAAGGCAAGCAAGGAATTCTATGGACAAATGATAAAGCACAGTTGGATGACCTTGATTTTGCTGATGACATTGTCCTGTCCAGTTCAATACATTATTTAATGGAAGAAAAGACCTAGCTTTTTGCAGATGCAGCAAAAAAGTTGATTTGTTCATCAACAAGGGCAAGTCAAAATATATGGCTATCAACATCCCAAAAATAACCATTAGAATGGATGAGGAAACTATAGAAAAAGTAAGTTATTTTGCCTATCTAGGGAGTGAGATGTGCAACGATGGTAACACAATGCTAGATGTCAAGCAACGAATATAAAAAACAGTAAACAACTTTCATAAACTTGAAAAGATTTGGAAAAGTAGCATGGAGTAGACACAAAAATACAAATTTGTAACACTGGCATCCTGTCTGTCCTTTTTTATGAAGCAGAGTCATGGAAATCTACAAGAGAAATGGATAAGAAGATCTGCTCACGCCAAAGTAAATGCTTGTGAAAGATCTTCTGAGTTGATTGGAAAGAATTTCTTGTACCACTGGAAATTCTGTGTAGAGCAAATAAATCTAAATATGGTAAGAAGGCAGTGAGAGACATACCTAGGACATACTTTAAAGATTCCATCAACATGTGGTAATAATATGGACACCACCTGGAAAGAGACAAAGTGGGCAATAGTAACACAGCAGCCACCATTCAAGTGCCACATCATAGCCAGGGCATGGCCCGTTTTCCCCCTCTTTAGGACTCCTTTCACAAAACTCCTTACAGTCTTGATCATCTAATCACAGCCCTTCTTGAGGTCTGATTTCTTTATTAACACAAACAAATCTTCCACCAAACCTTAAGCAGAGTGTAGTGCCTCCTTCCTAAGGTAATGTCCTTTCCTGCTATCTGAGCAACTGTGGAAGACACAAGACCTGGTCTGCCTTCATTGTCTTCTCCCAAAGAAAAAACAAAATTTGCTGGGTCTTCTTACCCAGCCTTAACTCCCTTCTTTGGGGGGCCACTTCAGGAGACCCTCTCTCCCTGCAGCTTCCCACTGCAGACCCCCTTGTAGCTGTGCCCTATTGAACTCCTATGACCTTTTATAGCCCAGATGCAGCCCTGTGCCCTTAATTGGTTCAGCCAGGAGCACCTAGTCTGACCAGGGGAGCCAGACTTAGGCCTTGTCTAAACTAGCACTCATGCCAGCAAAACTTTTGTCACTCGGGTGTGAGAAAAATACCCTCCTGAGTGACATAAGTTTTGCTGGCATAAGAGCTTATGTAGACAGCGCTATGTCATCATGAGAATGTCTCCTGCCAACATAGGTGGTTTTATTATGTCAGCGGGAGAGCTCTCCTGTCCACATAACGTTGCTACACAAGTGCTCTTAGAGCAACACAGCTGTATTTAAGCATACATTAAGCTGTAAATTTTAAGGGTAGACTAACCCTTATTTTAATCACAGGAGTCAACCACCCTGTAACAGCTATGTAAAAAAATATTACACAGAACAATGGAGAACGAAGCCAAATCCATCAATAGAGTCCTGCAAATCCGCAGATATGCACTTTATATCTGTGGATCATTTTTTGCGGATTGAGGATCAGGTGTGGATGGTCATGAAAGTCATGGATTCCGTGACTTTCTGTGGCCTCCCTGACTTCTGGGGCAGGACTAGAGCAGCTGTCAGCCCTGGGGCCGCTGCCCAACAGCTGGCTGATGGGCCAGCCAGCCTTGAGGCTGCCAAACAGTAGTTCAGGGGGCCCTGGAACTGGCTGCTCATCAGCTCTTTGGCCGTGGCCTGAGGCTGAACAGCTGATCAGTGGCAGAGGGACACTGACTGCCAAACAACTGATTGGTGGCCCTCAAGCTGCAGATGCAGATACCCCTAAAAGTGTGTGCAGATTATGGGTTTGATACAAGTTTATTCTGGAGGATATGGAGCAGAGGCAGTCACATTTTTGGATCTGTGCAGGGCTCAATATATCAACATGACACTGAGAAGCCTGCAAACCAGCACAATACCTAAAGAAATGGCAGAATCGGGTGGACCCCCTATGCACCTAAGGGTGCAGGAGAATAAAAAATGGAGAATACTGTATAGCTAAATGTGGGCCCCCTGCAAAAAGTCTAAGTAAGCAGGCTTCAAGCAAGAGACCTCTGTAATGTTTGGGAGATGTCACAGATGGATTAGCACTTCCTGCTATACAGCCCCGTTCTTGAGTTTTCTTTCCCCCCACAAATCCTCCAGCATGTCAGTTCTTTCAGGGATATTATGGTATTGTGGTAAAGTCAGGCCAGATGGCTACGGAAGGGTACTTCAGGGCCGATATGTGAGCCCTAGAATGCTCAAATTCCTTTTCCCACTATTTGAAACCGGGGGACGTGGGTGGGCTTGCGCCCACCCACCGCTAAAGGTCCCTCTCCCAGCCTAGAGGAGGAACCACTCGACCCAGGTCCAACAAATTACGGGGGACAACAAATGAATAAAACAGGAAAGGGCGTGAAGGTCACAGGGTCAAACGTAGGAGACCAGAAGGGGACACCGAGCAGAGAACTCCGGACAGCGCCCACTGCTCCTCGAAGGTGTCCAGGGAGCCAGCGGACACTGCCCAGAGGAACTCCGCCCGGAGGCGTGAATTAACAAGGGAACGGAAATAGGCCCCACAGCTGCAGGGAGCCTCCCCTGACAACCTCCTCTCCCTGGACTTGTAGATGGTTAATTTGGCCAGGGCTAGGAGAAGGTTGACGAGGAGGTCCCGCGACTTCGTGGGGCCACGGATGGGGTGTGCATGGATGAACAGGTGCGGGGAGAAGTGCAGCCAGAACTTCAACAAGAGGTTCTGGAGGAGCCGGAAGAGGGGCTGCAACCTGGCACACTCCAGATACACGTGCGCCAGGGTCTTCCTCATGCCACAGAAGGGGCAGGTGTCAGGGTGGGAGGTGAACCGCGCCAAGTACATGCCCGTGCTCACGGCTCCGTGAAGGAGCCGCCAACTGATGTCCCTGGCGGGCCTTGGGGTCAAGGTGTAATACAGACTGGCCCACCAGGGGTCCTCGCCCTCCAAGGGTGTTAGGAGGTCCCGCCACTTGGTGTCCGGGCGGGACGTGAGGGCGAGGAAGTGAAGGGTGTGGAGCACAAGCTCGTACAGATGTTTCCTAGGTGCGATCTGGAAAAGGACTGGCTGCAGATCGAGCAGCCGGCTTGGAGCGTGAGGATGGGGGGGGCCGAGGAGGTCCTGGTAGAAGACCGGCAGCTTGGAGAGGTCTCGCGGAAGACCTCTCGGGTGGAGAAAAAAGAGCTGCCGGTCGTATCGGAGCCCTCGGAAGCGGTGGAGGAAGACACGCGCCAAGTGGCTCCATGCCGGACTACCTGCACCATAGAAGAGTCTCTGCAGGGCCTGGAGGCGGAAAGTGTGGACCTGGCTGCAGATGCAGCACAGGCCCTGCCCACCCTCTTCCAGGGGAAGACTCAGAATCCCTGCAGAGACCCAGTGCAGTCCCAGCCAAAAGAACTCCAGAATTGTCTTCTGGAGGTGAACCAGGAAACTCGGGGTCTGGACCAGAGTGTTGAGCCGGTGCCAGAGCATGGACAGGACCAGCTGATTGATCACTAGTGCCCTCCCCCGGAGGGAGAGGCACCGGAGCAGTCCTGTCCATCTCCGCAGCGGCTCAGACACCCTGCCCTCCAAATCCTGCCAGTTCTCTGCCGGGGAGGGATGCGTGGCGGAGAAGTGGACGCCCAGATAGAGCAGCGGATCCGCGCTCCACCAGATGGCTTGAAGCATGGGTGGGAGGGAGCTCGCCTGCCACCCGGCCCCTACCGTCAGGGCAGAGCTCTTGGCCCAGTTGACCCGGGCAGAGGAGGCTGCCGAGTAAACAGCCAGGCAATCCTCCAGCCGCACCAGGTCGCCCGGGTCCTGGACCACGAGGAGCACGTCATCGGCGTACGCCGGCAGCACCAGCTTCAGCTCTGGCTCACGGAGCACCAAACCCGTCAACCTCCAGCGGAGGAGACGGAGAAAGGGCTCAATGGCCAGAGTGTACAGCTGGCTGGACAGCGGACAGCCTTGGCGTACTCCGCGCCCGAAGCTGACCGGTTCGGTCAGGGTCCAGTTGAGCTTGACCAAGCACTCTGCGGAGGCGTACAGCACCCGGAGAAATCCCACAAAACGGGGACCGAAGCCGAATGCCCGCAGGGTGCCCAGGAGATACCCATGGTCCATCCGGTCGAACACCTTCTCCTGGTCCAGGGACAGGAGGGCGAACGACAGACCATCCCTATGCCCGAGTTCCAAGAGGTCCCGGACTGGATACAGATTATTGAAGATGGTGCGGCCTGGGACAGTGTAGGTATGGTCGGGGTGGACCACGTCCTGCAGCATGGATTTCAGCCGCAGCGAGACGGCTCTAGCCACTATTTTGTACTCCGTGCCGAGGACTGAGAGGGGACGCCAGTTCCGGAGGTCGCGGAGGTCCCCCTTCTTTGGCAGTAGGGTGAGCACTGCCCGCCTGCACGACAGGGGGAGCACTCCGCTAACCTCGGACTCAGCCCAGACGGTGACAAGGTCCGGGCCGAGGACGTCCCAAAACATGCGGTAGAACTCTGCGGTCAGCCCGTCCATGCCTGGGGATTTATTGCTGGGCATGAGGCGGAGGGCTTCCGAGAACTCAGCCAGAGTGAGAGGTTTCTCCAGCCGGTCCCGGTCGCCCGCGCTGACCGCAGGGAGTTCGTTCCAGAGCACCCTACAGGCGGCGATGTCGGTCGGCTCCGGGGAGAAAAGGTCTGCGTAGAAGGTCCTGGCCCTTCCACGCATCTCCTCCGGGTCCATGAGAGGGGTGCCGTCAGCAGCCAAAACGCAGATGACATGCTTTCGGGCCCCCCTCCTTTTCTCCAGGGTGTAGAAGAAGCGGGAGCCGCGATCCATCTCCCGAAGGAGATGGATGCGGGACCGGACAAAGGCACCTCGGGCTCAAAGGTCTTCGAGGGCACTAAGCTCCTCCCGCTTCTCCCGGCATGCTCCGCAGAGGGACGGATCATCAGGGCTGGCAGCCAGTCGTCTCTCCAGCTCCAAAACCTCCCGCTCCAGCTGCTCTATCCCCACATCCCGCCGCCGGCTCGCTCCCCGAGTGTAGTCACAGCAGAAGAGCAGGCTGTTGTTAAAATGCCAGTAGGCCGGCCCCGGCCTCTCCGCAGTGAGAGAGGCTGTCATGGTCACCATATGGTGATCTGAGAACGGGGCCGGCCGGATGCTGGAGGAGTGGGCCCGCACAAGGTGGTGCTGGGAGATGTAAATACGGTCCAACCGGGAGTGGCGCGACCGATCTTCCCCCAACCAGACAAAAGTAAAGGTAACGTCTTCATCCGGGTGGTGGTCGCGCCAGACATCCACCAGGGAGTGATGGTCGATAATCTCCCTGAGGACGTCCGCGGCGGCCGGGCACTGCTCGGTCCCCGTGCGGTCTCCCTCCTCGAGGGTGGTGTTAAAGTCCCCGCCTAGGACCAGGCACTCTTGTGTTTCCAGTGTGCCGAGGAAGGCAGCCGCCTGCTGGAAGAACTGCACCCGCTCCGGGCCCACGTTCGGGGCGTAGACGTTGACAAGACTCAACGCCAGCCCCTCCATGCGGACCCAGAGGTGCAGCAGGCGGCCTGGCACGACCTCGGCGATCCCCAGCACCTCGGGCTGCAGGGCAGGGGAGAACAGGGTGGCCACTCCGTCTGCGCGGGTGGATAGGTGACTAAGGTGCACCCCATCCCCCCACTCCAGCCGCCAGCTGGCTTCGGTGGCTGGGTCCGTGTGGGTCTCCTGCAGGAACGCTACAGAGTACCCCCCCTCCCGAAGGAAGGAGAGCACCTAGTTCCTGCGGAGACCCGTCCTGCAGCCCCTCGTGTTCAACGTGCAGATGGAAAGAGGCATTACGAGGAGGGCTGGGGGGGATCCCGGAGGGCAGGAGCGCTAGCGGTCCTCGCCAGGCTCCACAGCAGCCCCAGGCCTGCGCCGTAGACCATCAGGGCATCGCGGAAGCTGCGGGCCCATTGGTAGGCCGCCGCGCCCTGCCGCTCGGTCCCTCTCCCCTCCTTCAGAGTGACCCTCACGGCCCGGAGGATGCGGTGGAAGTCTCCCCAGCGCTGCAGAGCGAGCTGCACCCGGTTCCGGGCACCACGCGTGTCCCGGAGAAAGATGCGCAGCTCCTCACACAGAGCCTCGAGGGGGGCGTCCTCCGGCTCGGTCCCCGCGGTGGCCCTACGGCCCTTTGGGACAGGGGCTGGGGGGGACGGTGGCGGCAGAGGGAAGACAGCAGCCCCAAGTGGGCTGGGAGTGCTGAAGACAAAGGCCGCCTCCTGGGAGCTCTTCAGGGGGAAAGAGATAGCCCCAGGGGCAGCGGATGTACAGGCAGCAGGGTGAGGGGAAGAAGGTATGGGGACAGGAGGGGTGAGGGCCGGGGAGCGGTTGAGAGCGGGGAAGGGGTCGGGATTTGGGTTAGGGGTGGGGTTGGGGGGGGGGAGTGGGAAGGGGGTCAGGGTCGGGCTTGGGGACGGGAGCCTCAGCCAGAAAGGCCGGGTCAGGGTGTGTGCAGCCTCTAAATTGGGGCCGGGAGCGGAGGACGGGGGCTAGGGCCGGATGTTGTCCGGGGGGCCTGACTGTGGGTCACAGCACCCCCGGTTTCAGGGCCCCGTGAAGAGGCAGCCAGGCAGGCATTCATAGGAGTGGGGGAGGCCAGCTGGCCCACAACAAGGGGCGGGGCACCCGGTGGCCCGGGGTTCAGCCTTTCGGCCTCTGCCAGTTCCTTGGGGGCCGTGGCTGTGGGTCCTTCCTCTCCAGCGCGGAGAGTGGAGGGGCTGAGGGGGGCCTCGGTGGTGGGAGCAGGGGGGGCAACTGAGGATGGGGGGGAGGGAGAGGGGAAAGGTGGTTCAGAGGTTCCCTACTCTAGGCCCTCCATATGGGGGGTGGGGTCGTCCTCCCCCGGACAAGCCGGGGTCAGCCCCAGGGAGTCAATCTCCTCCATTAAGGAGGAGAAGAAAGCCCCCCCGCCACCCCGAGGTCCACTCCAGCACCAGTGGGGGTTTTGGGTGGCATTGGGGATGGGGGAGTTCCGGATGAGGACTCCTCCAGGAGGGACTACAGGAGGGCGATGGTGTTGCCCACATCCGCTGCCACGGCTTCCTCGGTCGGTGCCCCCCACTTGGCAGGAGGGGGGGCTGGGCTCCGGCCTTTCCCTTGCCCCACCTCTCCTGCACGAGCACCCAGCTGCTTTTGCTTCTTCCCGCTACTGCTGTGAGTAACCTTCCCTTTTTCCCTCCCCCGCTGCCCCCTCCCTCTTTAGTACCCCGTCTTAGGGTCCCTCTTACCCTTCCCCACCTTTCCTCGCCCTCCTCCCCGCAACTTTCCCCCCCCCTTTTTGGTTATCCGCCCGTTGGTCTGCCCCCCCCCTGTCTCACTGCTCCTTCTTTCTCTTAAGCCCGGTTCCCCTCCCCCAGTCTAATTCCTGAGTTTGGTGGTTCCCTGTCCCGTCCGGCTCTAGCAGCTTGCTGCTAAGCCTCCCTAGCCTTGTTTCCAGCCCCCCGAAGCCCACCCCCCCCCTCTGCTGTCCCCCCAGGCCGTGTTTTTCTTCCAATTCCCTTCCCCCACCCGTTTTTAACCGCCCCCCCCATTTGTCTTCTCCGGCCTGACGCTTTGAGAGATTGTTTATTTTTCACTCTCTCCTCAAGGTCACCAATTTTTTTTCCTCTGTCTCGGCTACAGTTTGCAGCCGAGCGGATTTTTTTATTCTTAACTCCTCCTTTTTTAGCTCCACCTTGCTCCAGCAGAGCTTGCTTCCCCCTCCCATCCGGAGAGCTGCTCCGGTCGCCATCTTTCTTTTTTTTCCTGCCCCCCCCCCGGTTCCAGGTCTGCCCCCTGGGTGCAGCCAAGGAGCCAGCTTCCAATTTAGGCTGATGACCCCACAGCCAAGAGGTGTAGAGTAGTTCTCTACCCCCTCCTCTGCCCCCCCGACCCCCCCTATCCGATCGCTGAGCTCACCCCACCCCCCCCAAGATGGCAGCTACGAACGTCCTCCTGGACGTTCCTGCCTCTCCCCAACGCCTCGGGACCTTGCTCCTGCCTGAGAACCTCAGCCTAGGTGCTGACCTCTCCCCAGGTGCTGGCCCCGAGACATCAGCGGCGAGTACCTCGAAAGAGGACTCCCGGGACCTCGCTGTGACCATGGAAACTGATCCCCCTGATCCAGGGGGTAAGCCCCCGGCCGGGGGGAAGGGCCGGAGTGGGGGAGGGAAGGGCAAAGGTCCCGCCAAGAAGGCGGCGCCTTCTGTGGTGAAGCGCCCTCCCCGCCCCCCCCCTCGGCCCCCCCTTGCCATTCCTTCTACTAGCTCTGGGGGCGATGCCGCCCCCAAGACGTATGCCCGAGTGGCTGCAGGCTCAATGCCCACCGCCCAGTCATCTGGCCCGACCGCTGCTTCCAGCACGGTCCCTGAGGGCCGGGGCCCCTTCCCGA
>ML675614.1:45701068-45727819 GCA_007922155.1 Mesoclemmys tuberculata
GGGGGGGGGGGTGGTAAAGGAAAGGGAGGGAGAGTAACGGGGAAGGGAGTGGAAGGGGGGAAAGGGGAAGGGGATGGGGTAGGAAGGGGAAGAAGAAGGGGGGGATGACCGCTCCTCCCCACTAGGCTGGAAGCAGTGGGGGAGGGCTCCAGCAGAGGGGAGAGACAGGGGGTCAAGCCAGGCAGGGGCCGTTCACTGACCAGCCCAAGATGGAACCTCGGCGTCCTCTCCGGCTGCACTGGGGGAGGGGCGGAGTTAAATGAACTCGGGAGGGGAGGTGCAGTGTGTGAAGGGGCAGGTTAACGAAATTGGGGGGGGTCAATTAAAGGGGGGAGGGCCATAGGTGCTGCCGGAGCACGGGTCAAAGTGTAGGGGGGGCTGCAGCGGTGGAGGAGAAGGAGGGAAGGGTCAGGGCCCCGGGCGGGGGGCAGCGGCAGGGGAGGGGGAAAGAAGGGACAGGGGTGCCCCCAAACACAGGGGGAAGAGCAGGGGTGGCAGCAACAGGGGAAGGGGGGCTCACGGCAGCAAAAGAGGGAGAAGAGGCAACCTGCTAAGGGAGGGGGAAGGAGCTTTTCGGCAGCCGGTGCTGGCCTTGGGAGAAGCAGCCGCGGGGGAGGGTGGAGAGAGCGGCTGGGCAAGGGGGGTGGTGGTGGAGATGAAAGGGGCACACACTCACCCCCTCCCTCCCGGTTGGGAGGGAGGCACACCAGCAGAGTCCCCCAAAAAAGCAGCTGTGAAAGGCGAAAGAAAGGAAAGAAAGAAAAGCCAAGGCCAGACCGGAGAGCTCGAAAAAGCTGTCCGCCCTACAGGCTGGAGAGAGGTTACAGCTGCGCAATCAGGGGCACCTGGAACCAATTGAGAGTACCCAGGTGTACTTAAACACTGCCTGCCCTAAAGACTGGGGACTGGTGGTGGTGGCAGCTAGATCCCCTGGATTGGAGATAGTGTTTTCTACGGCTGGGGAAGCAGAGCAGGAGAGACCCTGATCTTAGCCCTAGCCTACAGGAAGAACCAGGTACCTCCCTGGGCCACAGGCACAAACAGACTAGCTGCCCTTCCCGGAGGGGTTGGGGGACAGCCCCCCAGGCCTGCAGTAAGCCCTGCACCTGGTTGCCCTGTGAGAGAGGTGCTGAAGAGAGGGGAAAAACCCAGAGACTTATCCAGATTGGGGTGGGATTACCTCAGGTCCCCACTGCCAGCAGAGATTGTTGCCAGCAGGCGAGCCCCAGTAGGGGGCCTGGCATACCACAGTATGTTTAGGGTTATTACATGCTGCACCTGGAGGGCTAACTGGAGTATCTACACTTATGAACTCTTTATGTGGACCTGTTGGAGTCTCTCCCTCCATTATTTCCTCTTTTGCATAAGGCAAACAGAGTCCAGTCAGTTCCTAGCATTACTGATGTAAGGGGACAATTAGCCCCTTATTGAAACTTAATGGGTCTTTTTGGCTGGCCATTTCTTGGTACCAAAGGACAGGGGAAGGGTCAATGAGAAATCAGTGGGGAGAGGCCAGTGCTCCTGGTCAGCCTGATTGACAAGGCAGACAGGCAAATGAGGGAGCCATGAAGGTGTGTGTGGGTGGGTCCCTTTGTCCACGTGAGCTGCATGGAGCAGCTGCCTGGGTAGAGAGTGAGTGTGAGCTAAGGACAAAGCAGCCCATGATTGGGAGGCCAGATAAGAAGCCCAGGCAGCTGAGCTGAGCAGACCCACAGCAGCAGGAGCAGATCCACAGCAGCAGAACCAGATGGACCGAATAAGCAGCCCAGACAGCTAAGCTGAGCAGAGTGGAGCTGAGCCTGGGTGCGGGAGGTTAGAGAAGAAACCCAGGGAGCTAATCTGAGCAGACCCACAGCAGCAGAACGAGAGGAGCCCGAGGATCAGCCCAGAGAGCCAAGCTGAGCAGAACTGAGCAGCAACCACACTGAAGCAGGGTGGAGCTGGGGCTGGAGCCGGGTACGGTGAGCAGGTGGGAAGAGCGAGGGGACCGTGGGCAGAGGACCCAGTGCAGGGAGACACCACCATCCAAGAGGCCTTGCCCACCAGACTTGGAGGGGGTTCATGACCCTGATGGGGGCTGACGCTGGTGAGAAGGGTCCTGCCACCTAGAGCCTGGAGAGCATGTGGCTACTGTCAAAGCAAGTGTCTGACTCGCTGCATCTCTGCAGCACAGCACAGCCAGGGTCTGGGCAGGAGGCCTGCAATGTGTGAGACACAGACTGTGAATGTCCCTTACATCCCAGAGGTGATGTGTGTGGTGTCTCCGTGCCCATTGCGTGGCATTAGGTGTTTTCATTTAACCTTTCTCATCTTTTCTTTTTTAAATTGATGACTTTAATAAATTGCATTGCTTCAAACTCTATGCATTGGTCAAGGAAGCGTCTAATGCAGAGAGAGTACCCTGGAGTGGAGACACCCTAACCTCTATCCTAAGTGACCCAGACAAGATTGGGGGTTGAGCCCCCCAGGGATTCTGGGCCCAGCCTTTTTGGAGTTACAGGGTATCCGTCACACAGGGCAATGGAAGGGGGGGATCCTTGCGGTCAGGCAGGCCTCTGGGTGAAGGGACTGGGAGCAAGAACTCAGATCCTTTTGCTAACCACATTCACTGGAGTACTGTATGAGCCAGGAAAATTCCCCACAATTCCCTCCTGCTTACACTGAGCAAGGCAATGACTTTACTATGCCCACTCTCTGTTATTTAAACTTTCCTTCCACTGCGAATAGAACAACCACTGTGGGATAAGTGTTCTTCTCATGTACTCAATAAATCGTTATTTATTAATATATCCCTTCGTCACCACTACAGCCTAACCCAGGTGCTCTGTACAAAGGAACATGCTGCTGAATCCACAATACCCCTTGTATCTCTCCAGCCTACTTTGATGGGAATTGTCTTTCTCACAGGTCCCTCTTTTATGCCTGTCAACCATAGAACTCTGCAAACCCACAATTCATGTAGGTTCAGTCTTTCTTCATATGACCTTTACTCCCACACTGGTAACAAATCATTGAGCAGGAGATTGTGGTACTTTTGTTCGTGTCTCGCAACCAATTCCCAGGCTTCAATGAATGAGGTTCCTCAAGTTTCCTTCCCCCTTCCCGTTCTGTAGGAGGAATGAGCTCTTTTCATGGAAAAGTCTGCTTCCACATACTCCTCTGTTAATTTTACAGTAGCCTTTACCAATTCCAGCTGATGTTTCTGGACCCAAGCTCTTGTTGCCTTGGAACGGCTGTGTGTGAGCTGTTCCAGAATAATAGCATCTATTTGGGCTTCTAAGTCCTGACTATCCAGCCTCATCCATCAGTTGGCCCAGTATGACAATTTCTGTGCAAAAGCCCTGGGATGTATCCTGCCATTACATCTAACAGTTCTGAAATTTTGGCAGTATTTCTCTATTCATCACATGTGCTTTTAATCCTCAATTGCAAAGCATAACAGAAGGAGCCACCAGTATACAACAAGAGGAGATTGCCAATGCCATACAATTTTTTCTCCTCTTCTATTTTTCTACTTTATTTCCTATTCCTCCAATTCTCCCAAATATATATCCTCCCAAATACTGAGCCAATTGCCTCATCAGATCAGCATTTACCACCCAAGTGTCAGCAATTCCCAGCAGAAATGGTTTAATTGACTTCAATTAAACTTGCAGTCTTCCTGTGCTGCAGCAACCTCAGTATATGTTTGCACTACAGTAAAAGACCTGCTGCAACATGGCTGCTTAGGCTGTGGGCTATAAAATTGCAGCGTAGCTGTTTGGGCTGGAGCCTGGCCTCTGAGACCACAGAGGATCTCAGTGCTCTGGCTGCAGCCTGAGCCTGAGCCTGAATGTCTACATTGCTATTGTTAGCCCCGCAGCCCAAGCCTTGCATCCCTGAGTCACCTTGCTGATATGGGCTCTGTTGGATTTTTTATATCAGTGTAGACATATCTTCAGTAACCAGGATGCTACAGATAACAGCATGTCACAGAGGGGAGATGTGCAATCTTCCCTCAGCCTGGTCACAGGATAAGGTAAAGCAGTGCAGCTGCTTTTATAGTCCATGTTCTCATGAATTGCCCAAGGGCATACACCAGTGGCAAAGGTGGAATTTAGAGCTCAGGAGTTCCAGTGTCAGTTGGTCTTGATTACCAGAACTTATTCCACAGCCCTTCTGTCTTCTTTCAAAAAAATCTATAAATCAATGAGCCAAAAAAAAAATAGCTGTTATCATGGCAGATAGGTATTTCCCTAATTTTCTGTTTCGCATGTATTTTACATTGAGCTCATACAGCATGAGTTTTAGTGAATTGATAATTAATGAATAGTCGCTAATTTCACAGTGGTGTTTTAAAGTTTAATTAGTAAATAATACTTAACACTTTTCACACTGAAAATGTTTTATAGACACTGATTTATTAAACCTCACAACATCCTTTTGGGATGAGACAATATTATTTCAACTTTTCAGGTGGGAAACAGAAGCAGGCAGGCTACATTACTTGCCTTAGATCACACAGCAAGTTAGTGGCATGGCCAGGATTAGAATTTAGAATATTTTACTGCCCTGGTTTATACTTAAACAACTAGACTACACATCTTTCACTTTGAAATCCCTAAATGAAATGTCCAAATTATTAGGTCAGGTTAGGCCTGTGTTATGCAGAAGGTTAGACAAGGTAGTAGTCCTTTTTTATCTTAAAGTCTGTGAATCTTTTAATCTGTGTAAATTTAAAAAAGAATCCTACATCTACATATAAAGTCTGTGTAATTCTGACGTGCAGTCATTTGATTCAAAATATCTGTTCGTTTTTCCTCATCATCATGATCATCATCCCATAGTGCATAGAGGCCCAAAACAAGATCAGGGTCCTATTATGGTAGGCATTGTACAGGCAGAGAGTGTGAGACAGTTCCTGCCACAAAGAGCTTGCAATCTAAACAAACATGGAGTGAAAGAAAGGGTATAACATACAAGCAGGGAGAAAAGAGTAAACTTTAAGTTTATAACATTCCCCTGAACTCACAAGGTATCCAATTTTAACAAACCTGTGTGAGTGGTGTGGAGAAAAGACATTCTGATAAAGTAACAGGATTGGGCCTTATTTGACACAAGACAGAAAGAGACAGTATTTAAAAACATGAAAGATACCGCTGTTTTTAAAAGGACAGTGTCTCTTTTAAATATTGTTATATTGTTATAATCATTAAGGTAAAATATAGCATATTTAAGCAATCATTACAGGTATCTGAAGAAATATCTTTTAAGAATGTTTTCTAATCTGCAAGACAGTATGTTGAGTAATATAGTATACACAGAGATTGGCTAATCTGAATAAGTAGAGACATTTTCTATTAAGTTTTAATGTGCTAAACTACAACTTGTAGGTGGCCTATTTTCAATCTATAAATGTTTGTAAGCAATTTCATATTTTTTGTATGGAGGGCCATGAAAATGTATAGAAAAACCTTAGTGTGTGTTCTTAGAATAATAATGTTAAATGCTGTATTACATGAGGGAACATTTTTCATTTCAGATGCTATGACATCATGCCATTTGACAAAAATGTAATTAAGTGGAATTAATCTAAGTTGTTATCCGCAAATGCAGTTTCCTGCCAAATGTTAATAGTCATCTGTTCCACTTTCTGTGTCATCAGCATAATGGGTAAAAGTAATGAGTTATGATACTTGATACTGGGTTGGGCACACTACACTGGGGGAATACAATATTATATTACGTTAGCATCAATATCGTAGCTAGTGTCAAATTTACCGAACGCCTTGTAGTCAGTTTCTTGATATTAATGGCTATAACAAAACTGAGGCTGATTAATTCTCTTAACAAATCATTTGTAAATGTGATAAATAACTCCAAGGGTTTTCTTATTGTTATAAACCCCTATCAGTTATTTACAACAGATAATAATATGGATATATTTTTTAAACTATGGCAACAATATCTCAAGTTGAGAGGGTTTATTGAAAAGTCAAGTAATTTTCAATAAGTTAATACTGTTTCACCAGTCAGGCTTTTTAGGGCCTTATCGTCTCACTCTGTATCTCCTCTAGTTTTAGTCTATTTTTCTTTTAGTTTTGGTCTCTTTTGATTGACTTTAACTGACTGCAGCTGGTGAGAGATGAGTGGGTAAACTGCAATGCACAGAGGATTTTATAGAAGAAAAACAGTTCTAAAAATAGGTCTCTTGTCTCTTTATTTTTGCTCTGCCTGTAAAGAAGTTCTCTGCCTTTAATTACTGTGCTGAATTACTTAATTTCTGTCTAAGCATGGATTCTAGTTTCCTAATGGGCATTTGAGGCAATGCTGCCAAAATCCAAACCTAAGAATGAGCATGCAGTATCAGATGTGTACTATCTAGAGTACATTTCTATTAATTGTCAGCCAGGCCCCACGGTGTCAAAATGTTTAGGAAATAGGAGAAGGCAAACATCACATGGCTTTATAATATGGCTTCATCATCTGAACACAACAATGTAATAATTTGAATCTCACAGACCAAAGCAAACTAAGTAGATACTGAGATGGAAGTAGTGAAAGTAAATAACCAGACATGTCTTTGTTTTTCAACTGAGATGAATGCTGATTTGGAGACTCCTTTTTAAAAGTCTCCTTGCATTTCCAGTTGCTGGGAGTGACTCCCAAATTACAGTTCCACCCACATCTGCTTGATATTGGCTCACTTGGGACACTGACTGAAACTAATACAGAAAGGAAGGGCAGCAATAAAAGGGAAGGAGCATGGAGGAAAGGTCTAAACAGAGTGTGGTTTACAGCAGGTTACCCGGATCCAGGGCCCCTCATTTGGAGTTAAGTGCAGCCCCATCATAAGGTTCATAAACACAGCAGAAGCAGCTACTAGATAATCTTGAACTGCCCTACAGTGTTTCTTTTAGCTCTATCTGGAAGATAGGAGTCAGGCAATGGAAATGGATAATTATGTATCTTCAGTGAAGAATTTGAAATATACCACCCTGTCTCTTATGTGTCTGTCTTATCTCACATATATATGAGACCTGGTAAAGTCATGCATTGAGTGGAATATTACCAGTATAACAATGACACAGTTGTACATCTGTTGCTTGGTGGATCTTGCTAGTATGGTCTCTGTTGAAGATGCGATGAGACTGCTGGCAGGATATGTCTGGATTGCCTCATTTTCAAACCAGGGGAAGACTGGTGGGCAGGACTCATCATCATGAGGGGAAGGTGGTGGAGTTTCTTTGATTTTCTATTTTCACTTACTGTGGAAAATGTTCTGAAATAGTAAGGATAAGAATCTTATTTCTAATCATGCCTTTTCCATGGAAACCCATTTATCACACATGGCATGAAGTGTTTATTAGCTTAATAATTTGTGTGGGCTGTCCCTTTATTTAATCTCTGAAGAATCTACAATTAAACCCTCATGACCAATCTTTAGTAGTTCAGTTCTTTGTTAGTTAGGTTTCCCGTTGTGCTTCCTCACTGCTTGTGGCTTGAGGCCTGCTCTCTCTATTCAATAGCCACAATCATGTTAAACTCAACCTGTGTTCTCTACTGCAGTGCCCTAGATTGTTGTGGATTAATTTTAAGATATCCTTTTTGGATGTTAAAGCCATTAATGTGGAAGGGCTCTGCTATATTTAACATCTCCTCCTTAAGCCCAATCATAGTAGTGTAGGACTGAAAGGGACTTCAATAGATCATCTAGTCCAGTCCTGTGCACTCAAGGCAAGACTAAGTAATAACTAGACCATTTCTGACAGGTGTTAATTATCCTGATAGTCAGGAAGTTTTTCCTAATGTCCAACCTAAACCTCACTTGTTGCAATTTGTCCATTGCTTGTTGTCCTATCCTCAGAGGTTATCAAGAACAATTTTTCACCCTCTCCCTTGTAACAACCTTTTAAGTACTTGAAAACTGTTATCATGTCCCCCCTCAGTCTTGTCTTGATTTGTCTTCTCAAGACCTACAGTCTTGACAGATATCTGTGCTCTATTACTTCCTTCCTTCTAGATGTTCCACCAATGGCCCAATGCAATGACCCAATTGCAATGACTCAATGCACAGGTCTGGGAGCCAGGCACTCTTTAATTCTAATTCTAGTTCCCACACTGACTTCTCCTGTGGTCTTCAGTAAGTTACTTGTGCCAACTTACTAAAATAGCCTCCAGTTTTGTGTTTCCTCAGCTTTATGTGCCCATCTTGAGACACTTTGGCCCTGATTTTCAGAAGTGCCCAGTGCCTACAGATCCCTTTGTCCTTAGCTGGAATTGTGAGTGCCCAGCACTCACTTCTGAAAGTTATACTCAAGTATCTCAAGCTGGGCACCCAAAATCATAGGCCAGTTTTGGAAAACTTTGGCCCCAACCTCTGCCTTAATTTCTTTGTCCATAAAATTAAGCATAATATTAATATCTAACTTTCAGGATGTAGTGGCAGCTACTTAGTTAAGTTTTGGAAATCTCTTTGAAGATGAAGAGTACTGCATAAGTGCTAAGCATTGTTAAATTGTCATCGTAGTGAATTTCCAGATCTTGGTTGTGGGGATCACTCCACTGATGTGAGCAGTTGACTTGGAATAGGTAGACAGAAGCAGCATGGGAACTGGATATTTTGTCATCCTGGACCTACTAACAGAAAGGTGAGCTATGTTTAAGCAGAGGTTTTAGGGGAGCTATCCTATCTAATCTGTGATATTTATATGGCCATAATCTAGACACCTATTCTTCATAGTGATTTGCTACTTTTACCTTGAGAGATGCCTCAGGAAACCTGAGTCTGAGGTGAAGGGGGGAAAATTATTGCTAGAAGAAAATGGTGGCTGGGAGAGGGGAGGAGGAGAGGAGAGAACTGTGGCACAGTGATCTGTGTGATCTACAAAGAATTTGGAAAAACCTGCTTTGCTAGGAAGCTATCTTTTCTTTAAAAAACAAAACTCTCTAGGCTCATAAGACTAAGAAGAATTTAAAGTTACCTGCTTATTGCCTGCCATTCCAGCTCCTCATTTCCTCTTCAATTGTCCCTTGAGAGGCTAGTTTTCCTGTAAGTGGGTATTGAGACTTGGGATTACTCATTTAAAAAGATGGGATGCTGCAGAGCACCTCAAAATTGTATTAGGCTCAGACCATAAAATGATTCCCTCACTGAGAATGTATTTCAACTGATGTTCAAAATTAGACCTGTGATGCTTCAATGCTGTTTCAAGAGGATCTTACTCCTGTACTTTCACAATGAAACAGGGAGAAATATATTTTGAAAGTACTGGATCAAAAGAGCCTTAGTATTTCAAATAAAGAAATGATATCGAGGACCACACTGGATAATGAAGACTGCCATCTGCTGGGGTATCCTGCATTGCGTTTGCTTGTACTGCAGTATGCTTGAGTACCACTGTATGACTGCTGCCCTCCTGGGCAGTCCTGAAACTGAGATGCATATCTCCTAAGACTATCTCATTGAGAAAAAATATGAAACAACTAAAACATCTCTTTCAGTTCTCCCAAATACAGTGCCTCAGAGAAAGCCAGAGCCTTTCAAGGCAACTCCAGCCTGGGCTGGATACCATATCAGTGCAGAAGTGGCACCATGAGATCAGGCTAACATGAGCCTAAATGTATGGAAAATAGGAAGCCTGTGTTTTTTCTAATGCAAACCTACAGGGGCTTGTTTGCTAGAGTCCTGGGGCAACTCAGCTTACTAAAATTCTGCTAAACAGATGATCAAAAGAAATCATTGGTACTTTACGAATCTCATTTGAGAACTAATTAGACTTTATCCTGGTTGTTTCTCTTCAGCAGGTTTAACTCAGTCTATCAGCACAGAAATAAAGTACTAGGAAATAGAAGATTTTATAGTAGCCTCCATTGAGATGAGGCTCATGGGCTACCCAGTACAGGAAAGAATGATTAGAAAAAGATCAAAAAGGTCATCATAACTGGATCACGTATGTAGGACTTGGACAGCTACAATTAGCTTAATCATTTTGATACTGTAACTTTAGGAAGTGATGTTTCCTCACATGCTTATGCTACCAACCTCTATATGGAGACAACCTTTTAAAACCCTTCCAATATCTTTATCTGTGCAAAATAACTTGGCCTGGTGGGCTTAGTTTCAAACCTGTTTCTCTTTGTCCACCAGTTTTCCTTACAATGAATACAGATTTACTTTAGTACAGCAACTTTCATCCAAGAAAAGTATTTTTATAAATATCAGTCAAGCCACACAATACCTTCCATGTTTGGATTATCACACCTACATTTAAGATGAATAAGCTGGATAACCTCTTGTAGAGGTTTATTTCATTCACTCTTTCCTGAACTGTTTGTTTTGGACTTGTGAGAGTGGAAAGAAACTGTGTATTGCATCTTGGGAACCAGGAGAAGTGACTAGGTCAAGAGCAGGAGACAGACTGAGCCAGCGCTGAGCTAGAATATTCATGCTCCCTCCCGCCCATGGCATCATGGAATTCCAGGGCATTTTCACCAGTGGCAGAACTCCTGGCTGGGAGAGCAGAATAGGACATAATTCAAAGCAATGTTGAGCTTGAAGAGCATAGTTTAATGTTACTAATACAAATTATATTAAAACTAATGGTATGTTGAGAATGGAGTGCAGCTTCCCCCTGCTCACTGGACTGTAATCTAAGGAATCAATCCTGCAATTTTTATTTACATGAATATTCCCATTGAAATCAGTATGACTATTCATGTTAATCGAGACTACAGAATCAGACTCTAACTGATATAAAAACATATATCATAAATAGAATCCCATAGTCTGTTTGCTCTGTATCCATAATAATGTAATTTTGGGTGCCTGGCCTTTATTATTTTATATTATATTTTATAATTTCTTATTCAATAATATTATAATGATTTAGCTCTGGGCCTTCTTTCTTATCACCTCTTAAAGTGCAGTTCTGCTTTAAAAAGTGACTGTAAAATTGGTATCAGAGGATAGCAGGTTTGTCTTCTTTATAGATTTTTCCAAAGTTTACAAGTAAAACGATGTTTTTTTTCTAACTGCTAGGTCCACAAATTCATTCTAAGATCAGAGAGTTAAACTATTCTGACTCTTGCATATTTACTTGTGGTAAAGTTTCAGCTTAGTTATGCCTGTACAACTGAAGACAGTTGGGTTGCACAGATGTAACAGACTACAGAATTTCACCCTGCAGCTGTAATTTAACAAATCCATTGATGATAGGTAAATCAGAATAGAATCCAGCTATTTGCAGCTTCAGGTTTAACAAAAATAAAGTAAAATTCATATTCTCATTAAATAAGGCAACAAGTGTAACTCAGAACGAACTCAGGGATCAGATCAGTTGTATGAGCAGGGACCATTTTTACAGTCACTTTTCTGACCATAACTGCACTTTCACTTTGGAATAATCTCTCACTACTGGTCCATCAAGTGTCTTCTCTTTCCCATTCCTTTCAAACATCTCCGTATACCCATTTCTCCCACAAATCTTTTCCAAAATGGACTTCTCACCTGTGATCCCTTCCCACTCTCATGCACCCAAAAAACTGATTTTGCAGGGTGGAGAAAGGGATTAGTTACTTGTAGATTAATTTTAAGGCTGTTTTCAAAGTCTCATGTGGTTGCAATACAGAGTTTTGTGTTGTATCTGTTTGAGCTAGACACCTACAATTTCCCATAAGTACTTCTCCAGAAGTAGGACTGATCCAGACCTTCAGATCTGAACATTTTCAAACTTTGGAGATGTCAGGAACCAGCTCTAGATCTGAGTTTTTCCAGCCTAAGGCCCATGCCTAATTTTACTGGTTAACCTTTCCACATTTACTGTCCTGGCTTGTCAGTCCCTGGGAAACCTCCTCTGTACTTTGGTGTTTGCTCATGTTCTTTGGGGCAGGGACTGCGTCTTGGCTCTCTAAAACACCTTTCACATTTATGGTTCACATTAGAGCCAAGTGCCCAGTATTTGCACTGTACCTTGTGGTGATCAAGAGTTGCCCAAGACATTCCCGGGCAGCGCCCCACAGGCATGCCAGGAACACCACTCACATTTTATTTGCTCAGCAGTTGGGGTTCCTTGGCATCAAAGGTTCGACACCCCTTGATATGGATGGGGGCAGGAGCTCACCTCTCCCAACAGTGAGGGTCTGCCTGGCCCTAGCAATCTCGCGCGGGAGGGGAAGGGAGGGGCAGGGGTCTGGCTGCGAGATGCGGGGCTGGCTACAGTTGGGATGGGGGAGGGGCGCACTCATACTGAGAGTCGTGGCCGTTGGTCTGATCTCGCGCTGGCTATTGGGCTCACACCCCGCCGTTAGCCTCAACGGCGTCCCTGGAGTGGCCTCGCTCTCCCTCTTGGCCGCTGGACTCCCTCGCTCCAGCTCAGCTCGCAGGAAAAGGGAGGAGGGGAGAGAAAGGGAATGCCGCTCGCTCGCGCGCGGCGCGTCTTTTGTGTTTGTACACACAGAGCCAGGCTCGGGGGGGCAGGAGGTAGGTGAGAGGGCGTGGCCGAGCCTTCCCTCCATTGTGCGCCATTGGCCGTTTAGCGGAGGGGAGGCGTGGTCGGGGCGGACAGGGGTGTGGCCAAGCGACGGGGATGGCCCTTGCAAGTCAGCCATCTTTCAATTGTGCTTTCAGCCGCCAGCGGTAGCTGTAGCTCCTCCTTGCTTCCTCCCGCCCTGCACGGCAGCCGCTCTCAGCCCAAGCGGACGGGGGTAAGTCCCTAGCTTTCCCCGCAGGACTCCCCGCGCCCCCAGCCCGGCAGGGCCCCCCTGAATCACCCCCAAACCGCTCCCCAAACTTTTGAGGGCCAGAAATTGCAACTGGGAGGCGGCAGCATCCGGAGTCCCCCTTCCCCTCGCCACCTTCCTCTGCTCAGCCAAGGAGCGTGAGCTGCTTCCTTCCCCAGCACCCCCAGCCCCTCTTCGCTCGATCATTGCCCCCCTCTGCCCCCCTCACCCCTACTCCAAACCCCCACCAACATCCTCCCCAGCCCCTTAGCTACCTCCTGAGCCCAACATCTCACTGGATCAGGGTTGGAAAGCAGCTGCAAAGAGGAGCCACTTGCCAGCCCAGGGTAACTCTTGTCTTCCTTCCCCTGCTCCCCACAGTTGTTGCTCAGCTTCACCATCTTGTCTCTTTTCTCTGGTCACCGACCATATTTTTTTTCCTATTGCATAAAAACAATAAAAAAGGAAATAAATTTGCAAAAGAAACAATCCCAACCCAATGCAATTTTTTTTTGCATTTCCATTGCAAACTTTTCCTCCATCCCTGCTTGATCTGCACGCACATGGTTTGGAGTTCCTGGTATTTTTTTGCATATTTTTTTGCAATTTTATTTTTTTCCTTCTTTGCAAAAGGACTAGGGCTGCATTTCGTGATTGTTTCCATTTTGTTCGAGTCTGGGAGATGAGTTTGCCAGTGAGAGGCGCTTGGGAGCGAGGCAGTCTTTGGAAAAGCAATTGCACAGAAACAGACAGAGAGGCAGCACCAAAAAACAACCCCCCAAAAAAGTTTGTTGCTTTCTTGAACTTAAATCAGACTTTTCTATTGCAGAATAAATACCAATTTGCGTGTATTTGCATTTTAATTTGCGGGCACAGCCGAGCGATTGCAATGGGCAGGCTGTTTTGTAGACAGCATAGAGGGGTTGCTTGTCTACTTTCCCCTTCTCCACTGTTTTGAGAGAGTAGTTTGTTTTTTTGCTCAATGCAAACTATAAATTGGATGCAAGCCCCCCCCCAGTGTTTTTCAGGTAATATTTTTAGCACTTTTTTGCTGATGGGGAGAGCTACAGGGGGCAATAACAATCTCTTGTCGGTTGTTTGAATCGCCCTATTTAGGTTTTGCTGCTGCACCGTTCCTCTTTAACTCTTGGGTGAAACTGCATTTTAATAATCTGAGCTCTTCAGACACTTAATTTGTTTTGCAATTAGATAAATTAGGCCGATGTGGGGTTTTTGGCTAGTGTGTTTTTTTCCTCATTTAGGAGTTGAAAGGGATTCCTTTGTGGCAAGCGGTTACCTAGAGTCGCAGTTTCTGTTGCGAGATGTGTGGTGTTTGCATGGTACAGAGGTATAATCGGGATCATTTAAATTGTTCAATGTGGTAGATCTTTTGATTCTTATTAGACAATATTTTAAGGTGTAAAAGATAAATCTGCATTTCCGGAACCTCTGAGCTAGTGGTTAGTTTGTTGCAGTGTGTGATCGCATGGTGATTTTTTACCGATAGGTGTAAGGAAGAGAAGTTTACAGGAACATGGCTCGTACCAAGCAAACTGCCCGTAAATCTACTGGTGGTAAGGCACCTAGGAAGCAGCTCGCTACGAAAGCAGCTCGCAAGAGTGCGCCCTCTACTGGAGGGGTCAAGAAACCTCATCGCTACAGGTACAGATATTATCAGGGACAAAGCTTGTGATGCAACATCCCCTTAATCAAACGGAAACGTTTTTCGGAGCAGAACTTTTTGCATTGGGGGAACTTCGATGGTTTTCTTTTTAATTCTAGATCAGGGTGATTTTTACAATGCTTTCATTATTTCACCACTTGATTATGAAGACGTTTTAAATAATCCAGAATATGTTTCATGTTGAACATTTGCATAGTAGCTTAAATTTATCTGTAGTAATAGGCATATTTTATTGAATAGATAATCAGTTTTAAATTATATTTATGCAATTGAGACCTCGTCTAAGCTTAAACAAATACATGTCATCCAAGCATATATGTAGCTTGCTGATTTGGTATTTAAGTATTGTAACAATTAGACTGAAACAAATTTCAATGCACAAAACTGATCTCCATTTACTTAAACTGGTACAATTCTGTCTTCACAGCTATTTTGCTATTTAATGAACTGACAATGTGGTTAAGATATTCTACCATTAGAGGGCAGAAGATGTCTACATATAAAGTAGAACTTCTGCAAATAATTTTACGTTCAGTTAACCTAAAATGAAGACTTTAATAGAAGAGGAAATAGGTTAGAAATACAGGTAAATCTCTTGCTGACAATTATGTTGTAATAAACTCTTTCATCTGGAAGGATCCTTGCATAATCAAGAGTTTGAACATATGATTGTTCATCTTGAGGGATGGTCATTAGTTAATAAAGTGTGTGTGTGTGTGTGTGTGTTTCCTTTGAGAAGAAGAGCAGAAAGACATTTGGGAAAGTGAATGTAATCTTGAAACGCTGCAAATGCATGTTTTAGGAATGTTTTAGTCTGCATTCATGGTCCATAAGTAGTAGTAGAGAATACAAATGAGAAGAAAGAGGTAGAAATCAAAACAACAAATTAGTGACTAAATTAGGCAAAAAATCCAAAATTTTCATAATAAATGGAATACACACAGTGATACCAGAAATGAACTGTGGCTGCAAAAAGATGGTATGTATGTGATGTTTTTTTTGGTTAAAAAACTAATGTAAGAAAATATAAGAATATAAATATAAGAATAGATTTTTAGTTCTTACAACCAATGCCATTTTTATGGCCATAGTGATCGGGGAGGTGTTTTTGACATGTATTAGCTGGTTGAGATAAATTCTTGGGGAGAGCTATGGCTTAATTTGACAGGTAACTCATGCTAACACTACAGCTTGCCTTGTCGACCCTGATTTTAACGTGTTTAGCTAACACGTACACTTTTTTCATACTGACGACAAGGCCTTTGAAGGCCTACTTTTGTCACTTGTGTGGAATGTCTGTTGAAGCCAATATAAAATATACAAATCAGTGATGAGAGCAGGTCCCCTGTAAGTCAAAAGTATTTTTCTGTTGTAAATATTGGGATGTGTCTAGTAAAAACAACATGTACATAAAGTTCCTAGTTCCGATTAGAAGAGCATGGGTTATTTGATATTCTAAAGTGATGTAGAATACTTGTAAATGTAAACTTTTTTTATTAATTAAAAGGCCGGGTACTGTAGCTCTCCGTGAAATCAGACGTTATCAGAAGTCTACTGAACTTCTGATCCGCAAACTTCCCTTCCAGCGTCTGGTGCGTGAAATTGCTCAGGACTTCAAAACAGATCTGCGCTTCCAGAGTGCTGCCATTGGTGCTTTGCAGGTAAAATTTAAAGGAATTTAAATCACCAAGAACCAAAGAAACATCCATAACTGAAACCTCTAATATCTTCTAAAAAGTTATTTAACTCTTTGAGTACCTCGAATGCCTGAAAAGAAGTTTATCAAGGAAATAATCATCATGACTAGAGTGGAACTGCTGGGATATTTCTGTAAATATGCACACAAGTTAAACTGCAGTAACTTTTATACAAGTGTCCTTATGCTGGTAAAACAGAAATGACTTAAAATATTTTCTTTAGTGCAGTAGCTGATAGGGACATGCTTTTGCCCTTGCTACTATAGGAGAGAGAATGTGATAGGTCAGTTCCATAAATTCATGTAATTGGCTAGGCTGTTTCTATGGTTAGTCAAAATTTCACTTGATTGGTGGACTGCAGAGATAGGCATCTACTGATTTAGTTCTAGGTGGGTTGATGCTGCAGCATTCAATTCACCCAGTGTAATTAACTTTGTTCTTGAGCCATTTATATTTAGATAAAAAAATCCAGTCAATGAAACAACTTTATAAAAATGCCATAAATATATTAACATTGGAAATAGCTCTCATAAAAATCTTCTAACTTATTAAATGCAGAAATAGTACTTTTCTTATAATAAACTGCGATACAACTTCTATTCCTTCCCTCTCACTAACATTTTATAACAATTAACATCTTTGAAAATCAAGCACTTTGAGAGTAGATGATCTGTGTGTTTTTAATTTAAGGTTTCAGGACACTCAGATGCCCATAAAATTAGCATTTTGGAAAAAAGAAACTAGGATTTGCTTAAAATACAGTTACTATAACAGTGGTTAATTGCAGATTTGCCAGCATTTCAGTTATGTACCACAAAGTATGTTGGGAAATTGGTGGCTTTTTATTGTTCCTGCTCTTGGATTTATTTGAGCAACTTAAATCCTGAATAGTTATTTTTTGTTACCTTTGCACATATAAGTGATTTTGCAATTTTCAATATTAAGTTTAATACAACTTGAACATAGTCACATAACTGGATAGATCTGGTAATAGTATAATATTATAGGAGACTTTCTTCTTTTCTCATTGTGAAAAATAGTGGTGCCTGTTTGTCTTGCTATAGTTCTATTAAAGCTCTGTGTTCAGGGAATTGGAAGGCGCAAATGTTTCAAGTGGGTGACTTGTCTCTAAATGATTTTATTTCTAAGGCTGTCTATACTATAGATCTTACAGCGGCATAGCTGTATTGCTGCAACTGTACTGCTGTAAGGTCTCTCGTGTGGCTGTTCTATGATGACTGCAGAGAGCTTTTCTGCCAGCATTATTAACCCCCTCCCCCCAAATGAGCAGCAGTAGCTATGTCAGCAGGAGAATATCCCACCTACTGCTGTCCACATCAGTGCTTTTGTTGGTGAAACTAACGTCAGTCAGGTATTGTGGCTTTTTTTTCTCCTCCATATCCTGACTGACAAAAGTTTAACCAACAAAAGTGCAAGTGTAGACAAAATCTAAAGCAAATGTCTGGTTTGTGGTTCTGCAGACATATACTTGCTTCACTTCAACTGATTTCAGTGGGGCTTCATGCTTAAACTTAAGCATGCATGTAAGTGTTTGTGGGATAGTGGCATGAGGCTTTTAAATCCTTAATGTGTTTTAAAACTGAGTGGAAGATTCTCAAGATTTTGGATTTGTCTATGCTACTTTTCTAACCTGGAAAAAATTGATTGCAAATTAACTCAAGGTTGCTAAAATATTTCAAAGGCTAATCTTGACATGTCCCACTTATCCCTTTTGTTTCAGGATAGAAACCTTTGGTTTTACTTTAGTGCTTAGCCTAGGGGTATAGCTTTCCAGGCAAAAAGGGCGTGTGTTTATTTTTCCAATCTTGTTGGCTCGTCCTAGTTGTCCTAATATGATTGAAAAACCCTATTAAGATGCAGGCTAATTTGTATTGAGGCTATGTTGTAGACTGCACTCTCTACTTTCACGGGCTTTAACTTGACCACTTACACTGCTTTTAACATGTAGTGATCTGGTATTCATTAAACTTCTAACATACGTTAGGCCTAGTCGGCAGGGCCCCCACATGGGGGTGGGGAAGGGTACACTTTACCGGGGCCTGGAGGCCCTAGGGGGCCTGGCCCAGGCTGCAACCACCATGGGTACGTGTGTGGGAGGGGGCCCATGTTACAAGTTTGTACTGGGCCTGAAAAAATTATGCTTGGGCCCTGCTTATCGGTAGGAAAAGCTATGTGCTGTACTTCACTAAGACTTTTCCTTGAATTAGTTATGTTAAGAAAGGTTATTTGGTAGTTTTCACATGAGTTAGCAGGTCAAGTTAAAGAGGATTAGGGAATTCTAGGTATCCCTTTTGCTTGTCAAGACACTTTTACTACTGCAACCATTGTCCTATTATTCCATTCATAAGTACTGGCAAAGGAAAGTTCACCATCTATGTATATGCTATGTAAAAACGCAGCCTACCAAATTTGTTTTACAGGTACAGAAGCTGCAAAGCATCTATATGGGCTTCAGTCCTGTTTCTGTATTGCATGTTTTAGAAGCTAACTTGAAGATTGCTTGATGTTAGAATTCAAACTCTTGCTTATCTCTGGGTATGCTGTTATACTAAACTCAGTAGCACTCTTAATCATAATGATGGGCTTCAAGTTTCCAGTCCAAGTATTTTAAACGGATTAAATATCTTTATTTAATTGTGGGAATATTGTTATAGCTATAAAACTTCCCAATATTTTACATTTTGGTGAAAGTCTCTCTAATCATCTTCCAGAGAAGATCAGCTTACTAGTGGTATATCAAACTTTACTTGGCTGAAGATGCAGAAAAATCACATTCTATTGAAAAAATTGCAATATAGGTTGGCTGTTTGTAGGGAAGCAGTGAGAGAGACTCTCCCACACTATTGAAAATACTAAACTGTTGGTATTTTTAACAAATACATTTCTAGACTAATAATTACTTGAGAGTCTATCATGGACTCCTCTATCCTTTTAGGTGCTGTGTGTGTAAAAACTCTTTAACTCTTCATTTCTTCTATAATAGGAGGCAAGTGAAGCCTACCTGGTTGGCCTGTTTGAAGATACCAACCTCTGTGCTATCCATGCCAAACGTGTCACAATCATGCCAAAAGATATCCAGCTAGCACGCCGCATACGTGGAGAGCGTGCTTAAAGTCCACTATGATGGGTTTGTCCTTCTCAATACAAATCTCTTCTTCCTGTTATTGGTAGTAATGAACGTTAGATTTTTTTTTCCATGGGGTTAAAAGGTACCTCAGTATATGGTTGCAAATGGAAATGTAGGGGACAGAATCGGGTATTGGCAAGTTTTTTTTCCATTTTCATTTGTGTGTGGATTTTTAATATAAATGCGGGGACATAAAGCATTAATGCAGTCAAAAATGTTTCAGTGAACAAGTTTCAACAATTTAACTTTATAACAATTATAAATAAACCTGTCAAATTTTTCTGGACAATGCCAGCATTTGGATTTTTTTAAAACAAGTAAATTTCTTATTGATGGCAACTAAATGGTGTTTGTAGCATTTTTATCATACAGTAGATTCCATCCATTCACTATACTTTTCTAACTGAGTTGTCCTACATGCAAGTACATGTTTTTAATGTTGTCTGTCTTCTGTGCTGTTCCTGTAAGTTTGCTATTAAAATACATTAAACACCTGCTTTTAGTCTTGATTTTTAAACCACCTACTTAGATCATCTTTGATAAAAGTGTTCAGTGTATAAGTTTCTAGAGAACTTTTCTATTGGTTCATCTTCCTGCTCCAGTCTTAATACTGAAAAGTAACATTTCCAGCATTATTTTAACGTTAGCTTAGTTCCATAAGAGAGTGTCCTCAAATTAGCTGAAGCAGCTGTTTTTTTTAAAGAAAATAAAGTTGCTTCATTGTTGAATAAAAGAAAGAGTTTTAGCCTCTAATCCAGGGGTTCTCAAACTTTTTTTGCTGGGATCCCTTTTGAAAATATTTCAGGCTGTGATGACCAATCCCCCCCTCCCTTACCATGCCACCCTTACATGGGGCTGATAGCTCATGACCCCCCCCAGTAACCTTGAGACCCCATGTTTGAGAACCCCTGTTTAATCACTTCAAGGTTAAGCAACATTTTTAGTAAGTGAATTAAATAAAGAGACTACAATGTGGAAGCAGTATGGAAACCAAGAAGATAGTCAGTGGGTAAGAGTTCTAAATTTCACAATATATTTTTTAAAAAATCTGTTGGTAATTTTGACATTTTTCTTCAAGTTAAAATTGCATTCATGCAGATTCTGGAAATCTCTCTGCAGAACATAATCAAAAGAATCTAGGGCAAACCAAGGCAAAATATAATTTTCTTATCTCTTCCTCTATCCCCATCTTATTCTGAACTACGTAATGTTTACTTTGTTTTGAGGAGTGCCTTTTTAAAATAAAGTTCTTTGCTCTGGTTGAAAAATAAACATGCACAAAATTGCTTGCAACTCTTACTCCTTATTCAAAATGATAATAACATAAGCTGTCTTTTAGTTTTGATATCTCATGCAACTAGTTAATTGAGCTGGGCAAGTACTGCAAATGCTTGTCCTGGAATATCAGTTTTATTTTTTTAAACTCCTTGATTTTTGCCTCTCTGAGTTCATTTTCAGTGAATGTTTCACAAACAAATGTATTGGTTGAAACTGCCTTCTGTAATATTTGCTTAATCTGTTAATTTTGAATTCATAATAGTGGTTAACTTCACTGGAAACTTGACTTTAAGGATTCTGAGGAAGAAAATACCACATGACTTGTTTCTAGTCCACAGCTCTAACTAATTTCTGCTCTAGTAGCTCATTTACAGGTAACAATCTGAGTGAAATTTTCCCTCTTTTAGAGAAGAGTCCCTACAAAACCTCTTTGCCCTGAGTCCCTCAAAAAAAGGTCTTCATGGCACATAGGCTTTATGCAAGCTGTTAGCACAGGGATGAGTTTCATCCTCTGCAGATATCTTCAAACAGTAGAGATTCGTGATCTGTTTTGGCAGTTCCTGGAGAGAAAGCCATAACTTATTCAATAAATCATGTTCATAACTTGCCCAGCTGTAGTAATGAATACTATCTGCCAGCATTCTTTAGAATAAAGTCTCTCTTAATAAAATAGCTTATCAAGGAAAAGTAATGCCACACACTAGTAAGAGCAGATCATTTGATGCTAAACCTTTTGAACCAAATGTCAATAAAAATTTAATTTACTGTTTTAGAAGAACCAAACCAATAAAACTGTTAAAGATTGAGTTACAAAAATTATTTAACTGAGTTGAGATTTAAACCTGCCATCTTTGCACCTACATCTGGTAAATTCACTTTAACACAAACAGCCTATATTCAGATATTAACTGCTTGACATGTCCTAGAGTTAGATTTCTAGTTTATATACATCAGCTGACAATGTTGCAAGCACCTAAACTGCTGAAATTAATTAAATGTTCTGTAGCTGGTAATGATGTTGGCCATTTCTCCTATAACTTGAGCTCAAGTATTGATTGGTAAAAGGGGGGAGGGACTTACATTTTTTGCCCCCCCACACATTAAAAAAATAAGTCTAAATATGTTAGTCTGGGAGATTAGTACATATTTTTAGTTGAATTGGGGAGAATGGGATGATGAGGCACAAGCTGACTATAGATTGCAATGCTGCACTCTAACATTAATAGGCTATATCATCTACTAGTTCAGCGAATATGCTAACGCTGAACAATTAAATCTAGGTGGCTATTCGGATGGGAATGGACAGGAAATGTGAAGTCTACACTTTTTTTTTTTAAAAGGAGGGGTGGTGCCTGGTGTTCAAATGTTCGTTTGAGATCTACATGAGATTTTTTGTTTTTTGGAAGTAGGGAGAGAATCAGGCAGTAACCAGGGAGTTCCCAAACTAAGTATGTGAGCTGGCTGTTCCATCCATTTGCTTCACAACTTTAAGAGGATGGCATGGGAGCCAATAAAGCTTAAGAGTTCTAGGTCCTTCTCAGCATAATGTCTCTGAGAGCCATGATGACAATGGCTTCCTGCCTGGATTGGGAGTTCTCCTTAAAGACGTGTCAGAATGCAGGGAGGGCTGGGAGAACAACTATACTGGTGACTGAGTTGTTAATTTAAGTGCAGAGTTGCTCGGCAGAGAGGACATAGCTGCTGCTAACTTTAACCCACTCCCTACTGGTGTAGCATCCCTGCCAGAGGGGTGGTTGGGATAGAAGGGAAGGAAAACAGTATTAAGGTCCTACTTCAGCCTGGGCTGAGAGCTGCTAGATCCATGCACTGTACTCATGGAATAGTGTGCATGAAATAGCTCTACTAAGTGTGCTAAGTTTTAAGATGCTGACCTTTATTGTCCTTTTCTGTGGTGGCTAGTGCTTCACGGCAATTCATTCCTGAGGTGCCATAGCAGAGTTGCGGTCAGATCTGCGAGTTCCTGCTCACTCCTTCAGTTGGGGAGACAGAATAGTACTTTTGCTCCATACACCTATTGTGTTAGAATTGAGATGCACCAGGTGCTTTTAGGCAAAATTGTCTTGTAGTTGCTGCCTGTGAAGCATCTGTTGGTCTGAAGAAATTTAGAACTTTAGCTTTCAGAGTTGCTACTTTTTTTCAAATCTGTTGTAAAATCCCCATGAATGCTTGGTGCTAAACAAGAGCACCTTCAGGTTCCCTGAAGTCTAAAACAACCAACAATTCAAAAAGAAAAAAATTTTTTTTGAAGTAACAGAATTAAACATGACCTATCTTTCTCACTTTCTATTTAATGCATAAAAATGATTTTAGGGTATAAATTATGGATTATCCTTTGAATTCTCAATGGTCAGAAATATATTTCTTATACACAAATATTGCCTAGTTTGACACATACAAAAATACCCCAAGAAGTCACACAGATGTTGCATTGTCTGTAACACATGGGCATAAGAAAAGTAATGGAAATTAGAAGACAGTGGTGTCGTGTTTAAGAAAGATTTTGCTGAAAGCTTAGTGTCCATTTGAAATTTCATATTTAAAACAACCTGGTTTGAACCTGAGTTTCTGAAACAAAGTTCCCTGTTGTAGGCAACAAAAATGAAATAGGTAAGCCACTTAATCACAGCAGCACCTTTGCTGCACAATGGTGGTAAATTTATTGTCCTGTGAACGGATGAATGTTAGATATTTAAACATTGAAAAGAATCTGTGAGCAAGGCATACAGGAGCATGCATATATATATATATATATATATTTCTGAACAATTTTACTTGGTCATACTTTTACATTACCCACATTTTATGAAGAGTAAGGCATGCCAGAAAACATGGTTTTATATGGGCATACTTCTGCTAGAAGAACTGAATTAAAAACAAAGTGTCTATATTTACTATGTTAACATGCCAGATTCAAATATAAAATACCCAAGATTTTATACACTTATATTAGAAACAAAAACATTGCATGTAATTGTGAAAGAAACAATGTGAAATTATTGTTAGTACCTTTATTCTGCTGTATCAAATCCTTCAGATGGTATAGCCCTTGACAACAGGCCTAACTAGTTACTAAGTAACTTCAGGTCCAAAAATTTAGCATTTCTTTAATATATAAAAAACCCAACACATTTCAAAATTTTATTTTTGTACAAATGTTGGATTTGATCACTTCATATGCAGGGTTTATAGTCCCAACATTACGGCACTGGGCTAGTACATGAGAACCTGAAAATAATTTAGTAACTTTCTAACTTCAAACTGACTAGTATGTTTTCGCTGTCTAAGCAAGGTAACTTATGAAAAGTTAGCAGGAGAAATAGTGAAAAATTAGCTCAATTTTTAGCAATATTGTATTTTACTATATAATGTAGTATTAACAATATAATATGGTTAGCAGCAAGTATTAGTAATAAGGATTTTTTTACAAGTATAAGCCAGTTACTGTCCCAGTTCAGTGCTCTTCAGAGTTTTAAAAAGCTGTCTCTCTGGTTTGCTATTTTCCCAGAATTGCATTTATATGTATATTGGAAGAGCAAACTTGTGTACTGTGTAGTCAATGAAAATATGGAACAATGGAGCTAATAAAATAATTAAAATATTAGTAAATACTCTATGTAATACACCCACCAATTTATTCAATATATATTAATGACTCCAAACACAACATAAATTGACTGCAAACGTTTAGCCATTTGGTGTCTTGTGATAATTTATTATATTGTTTGATTTATGATTTAATTACTCATTGTTTTATAAATGTAGTTGTATGGATGCAAACTCCTCCATTGACAAGTGAACACATCAAACAGCAGTGAGTCACAATTCCAGGACAAGAAATGCAGCTGTGGCTGCCTACATGCTGAATTCAGGAAACAAGACTGACTTGAAAATAGCAAGGGGGTGGGGAGGGATGGAATCAATTTGTGTCTGACTTTGATGCTAGTGCCTTCCCAATAATTTCACCAGATAGCTACTATCTGGTGAGATGGGCATTAAATGGAGAGTGTCAGAGTCGAGAACAAGCTATTAGTGTGGGTTAAAATTCTCCTTTGCAGAAATGCAGTATCTGCTGGTATCTGGCAGATGGTACCTGAGTATCTGCAGGGGATAGCAATTAGTATATAGCCAGAGGAGAGTCAAGGGGGAAACTAGGGCAAAAGGACAAGCATGAAAAGGCATTTGTAAAGGTTCTTCATTAAGATGATTAAAGACTCTCATGGGATACCATGCTGAAGTCAAAGGCAAATTCCCACTATATCTGCTTTGATAATATCCCACATTAAGGCTCAGTCTACACTTACCTTCCGGATTCGGCAGCAGTCAACAGGAGATACGCAAGTGACGTAAATCATTCGCGTATCTCCCGTCGACTTTGCAGCGTCTCTTCTGCACGCCATCCACACTGCGCTGTGCTGAAGAGAACAGCATTCCCTTTGACGCAGCGCTATGCCACTTACCAGGGTGGTTTTCCTGTGTCGCTTGCTGGATCGCCTGAGTGGGTCTACACAGTCGATTCAGAGCAATCAATCTGACGTTGGCGAATTTACCGCCGTGAGTGTAGACCCAGCCTTATATAGTGCTTTACATTCCAAAGCCTTTTACAATCATACATTTACACTTGCGAAACCTGGTCTGGGCACTACTTCACTTCATGCTTTCTGTCACCCTCTTTAATAGTTGATTTTCCTGCTATACCCATCTCTTTGAGTCCCAAAATGTAAGTTACCCAGTTTAGATTTTGGATCTGGACCTGAATTTCCCTAAAGTTTGGTAGTGTTCAGATTCAGTGTTTTGAATTCACTTTATCGCTATTGTCTGTTGCACCTCTATTACTTCCTATAATGATATGCAACTCTTCTCAAGTCATTATCAATAAAGGATTAAAACCCTTACCATCACATACATTGCAGATTTAATACTAGAAATTAAAGTTCTCCCTTTCAGTTCAAAATACTTTTAGGAGTGGGAAATAATACATCCCCATTGTGCATCTCATCCCACTGATGATTAGAAGTTTCTGCTTAGCATTTACCTGCACTTCATGACAATCAGCATTGCATAAGCTTGAAAGACTGATTAGTGCTGGTTGGCTTCCAGAGATGAACAACAAGGATTGTGTTCAGCAAAATGTCACTGCCAAGTGATTAAGGAGACTTTGTGGTCTTCTACAGTTTGGCTGCAAAGGTGTCCATATGCATTTCAGAAGTTGAAAATTGTTGCATCCCACCTATAGATTCATAGATTTTAAGGCTTGAAGGACTAGTATGATTATCTAGTCTGATCAGCATAATACAGGTTGTAGAATTTCACCAAATATCCATGCATCAAGCCCATAACGTCTGTCTGAGTTACAGCATATATATTAGAAAGACATCCGATCTTGACTTAAAGACATCAAGTAACCAAGAATCCATCTCATCCCTAGGTAAATTGTTCCAATGGTTAGTCACCCTCAGTGCAAAAAAATTGAGCCTTATTTTTAGTCCATTCATACCCTGTCACACTCTTGATTAGACTACAGCCAGATATCACACTTTCTCTTTCCCTCAAAAGTCCATGAAAAGAAAGGGGGCCATGATGTTATCACAGATGTTTATGTCAAGTGCCTCACTGTGGTATCTGGATGTACTTTACATGGTTACAAGCAATATTTCCCTACTAGGAGTAAAAACCTCTATTACTGCCTCCCACAATACTTGCAAAGTTCCAGGAAAGAGGAAGCAAAATCTTGGCAATGGTTTGGATGCTAGGTGTATTGCAGTGATTGTTGTGCACTCTTGAATGAATGAAATGTGTGTGGAGAATATAGTAATGATGACATACGGAGCATGAATCATCCCTGAAAGCACCCTGAGTTCTTCATCCTGGCTTGCTTCCCAGACACCATCTGCAAGGATTCTCTTTGCTACAGGACCAAAAACAAATTGATGAAAAAGAAATATATTTGTTTAAAATCAGGAGCAAAAGGCATTCCCAATTTTAAGTTACTGAATAACATTTGGTTAATAGAACTGTCTTCACTGTAGCTGGTCTAGACAGAATTCATCTCTATTCCTCCTCTACTCAATGTCACTATCATGGCTGGAACATTAAAAGTCCTGAGATTCTGGACACAGGTGAGTGAATTCCCACAAAAACCTGAGTCTTGGACTAAAAGCCTCAGGTTAGGCAGGTATGGCATGTATTCTCTCCAAGGCAGGATGACACAACACTCAAGCCTAATG
>ML675614.1:45784611-45836166 GCA_007922155.1 Mesoclemmys tuberculata
TCGCACTCCATGGCCGGCGTACAGCATCACGGGGGGCGGGGCCAGGGTGTCGCTGGTCCATTTTGCCCAGCCGCCTGTGTGCCGCATCACTGGGGAGCGGGGCCAGAGCTGCGCCGCGACGTGGCGCCCGCTGGAAGGTCTGTCTCGTCATTGGGGGAGGGGGCCAGGCCGGCTCCGGGTCGCGGGAGGATACAACCGAGGCACGGGGAAGGTACTGCTCATGAGCGGCTGGTCCGAAGTGTGCGTGCGCGGCCGCGTGGGAGATCATGGGGCATTCGTGGCCGTGGGGATCTTGCGTATGCGCGCGCGGGGGGGGCACTGCGCATGCGTGGCTGGGGGTGTACTGTGCATCGTGGCCGGGAAGATAATGACCATACACGGCCGCGGGGGTCTTAGTGGGGGACGTAGCGAGGGCGGTAGCAGCCCATCGCACCTGGCGGTCGGCATTCGCGTCACGGGGGTTGGGGCTAGGGCATCGGTGGCCCCTCGCCTGCGTTTCACATCACGGGGGGACGGGGCCAGAGCCACCGCTACGCCGCCACGTGATGCCCTCTGGAAGGCGTTTAGTGTTCTTGGGGGTGTGGCCAGGAAGGCTCCGGATCGCGGGGGGGGGGGGTACTGTGCATACACGAGTGGCGGGGCACTGCACATGCGCGGTCGCGGGGATTCACTCCGCATGCGTGGCGGAGGAGATACTCCGCATGGGCGGCCTGGCGGGGTACTGCGCTTTCCCGGCCGGGAGCGGATCTGCACATGTAGGGAGAGACTACTGCTCCTGCGAGGCCGCTGGTTGGAGTAGTAGTGCACATGCGCGGCATGGGGGCGTACTGCGCTTGCATGGCCGCGGGTGGTGGTGTGCGCACGCGTCGGCAGGGAGGTTAATGTGGGGGCGTAGCGAGGGCAGCGCCATCCCATCACACTCCAGGGGGGAGGGGGCAGAACGTCGCCGATACGTGGTGGTCTCGATTTTCCTATACGCGTAATAGGGGGCGGGGCTAGGGCGTCGCTGTCCCGTCACGTCCGGCCGCCTGCGTTCCGCGTCACTGGGGGATGGGGCTAGAGCATCGTCGGCAAGTGGTGTACGCTGCAAGACGTGTCGCGTCATCGGGGGCCGGGCCAGGGCCGTTCCGGGTCCCTGAAGGATACTGCCCATGCCGGGGCGGAGGGGTACAGCTCATGCGTGGCTGTTGCGGCACTGCGTATTCGTGCCTGAGGGGGTACTGGCCATATGCAGCCGCGGGAAGGGATAGTGGGGGAAGCGTAGCGAGTGCAGCGCCAACCCATCGCATCGGCAGGCGGGAGCTCCAAGTTACGGGGGTGAGGCCAGAGAGGTGCCGGTCCGAGATGGTCCTCAGCTGGAGTAATGCGTCACGGGGGACGGAACGAGAGCGTTGCTGGCCGATCTCGGCCGCTAGCCTCTTTTCTGAGTCATTGGGGGCGGGGCCAGAGCTGCGCCGCCACGTGGCGCCCGTTGTAAGGCGTGTTGCGTCATGTGGGGGAGCCAGGGCGTCTCCGGGTCGCGGGAGGATAGTGCGTAATGCTAATGTGCGCCGTGGGTGGCATTGCGCATGTGTGGCGGGGGGGGGGGCACGGGACATGTGTGGCGGGAGAGAGTAGTGCGGATGCGCGGCCGCTGGGGTGGGGCACTGAGCTTGCGCAACTGACTGCAACACTACGTATGCGTACTCGTGTGGCAGGCCTGCGGCTGTGGGGGTACTGTGTATGCACGCCCGCGAGGAGGGGGGAACTGCGCATGCGCGGCCGCTGGACGGGTTAGTGGGGTACGTAGCGATGGCGGCGCCAGCCCATCGCACTCCTTATCCAGCATGCCCTGTTACGGAGTGTCATGGCGCCGGTCCGACGTGGACGCCAGTTGGAGTACTGCATCACGGAGGGCGGGGCAGAGCTTCGCTAGCCCATCTCGCCCGCCTGCGTTTCGCGTCACTGGGGGGCGGGGCCAGAGCTGCCGCCACGTGCGCCTGCTGAAAGGCGCGTCTTGGCATGGGGGGCGGGGCCAGGGCTGCTCCGGGTTACGGGAGGATATTGCCCAGTCTGGGGGGGGGGTACTACTCATGCTCGGCAGGGGCAGCACTGCGCATGCGTGGCCGCGGGGGTTGGTTCAGGGCATGTGTGGCTGGGTGGGATAAAGCGCATGTGCAGCTGCGTTGGGGGGGCACTGAGATTGCGCGACCGTGTGCAAAATTGTGCATCTGTGGCCGTGGGGGTGCACTGCACATTCGTGGTGGCGGGAAGGTTTGTGGGGGGGCATAGTGAGGGCAGCACCAGCCCGTCACACTTCCTGGCTGCTGTGCTGTGTCACGGGGGGGTGGGGCCAGAGCTACACTGCCACATCGCACCCCCTGCAAGGTGTGTCGTGTTATCGGGGGAGGTGTCCTTGGGCCAGGAGTCAGTCTTAGGTGTTTTCCTTTAACCTTTCTTCTCTTTTCCTTATTTTTTTTAATTGATTGCTGTTTAATAAATTGTATTTACTGTAAACTGTATGCATTGATCAGCAGTTTTCCATTCTAGTCCCACACCTGGCAGGGATAGGTAGGGTGTTGTAGGACGATGCTTCTCCGTTTCAAGCACTGAGGCATCAGAATGGCAAGAAAGACAAATCTAAGTTGCTACACTTAGGGAAGAAAAACCAAATGTAGAAATACAGAATGAGGGATAACTGGCTTGACAGCAAAACAGCTTAGAAGGATCTGGGAGTGGTGGTGGATCACAACATCAACTTGAGTCAGCAATGCCATCAATGTTGCTAAAAAAAGCAATTGTAGTTTGCCTCATTTGGAGCACTGTGTCCTGTTCTGGTCAACAATGTACAGAATGGATATACAGAAATGGGAAAGAGAGCCAGAGGCAAGTATCAAAGATGATCAAAGGGATGGCGTGCAAGCCATATGAGCTAAGGCTGAAGGACCCGGGTATGTTTAGTTTGGCAAAGAGGAGATTAAGGGGCGGGGGGAGGAAATGATAGCAGTGTTCAAATACTTGAAAGGCTACCATAAAAAAAGATGGAGAAAAGTTCTCTTTTGCCACAGAGGGCAAGACAAGAGGCAATAGGTTCAAACTTCAGCATAGCAGATTTAGATTCAATCTCAGGAAAAATTTCCAAACAGTAAGAAAATTGAACAAAGTGCCAAGGAAGGTTGTGCAAGCTCCTTCACTAGAGTTTTTCAAAAGGAAGCTGGATGGCCATCTGTCTTGGATGGTTTAGACAGAATGCATTCTGCATCTTGGCAGGGAGTTTGACCTTTATGGCCCTTTCTATCCCTGTGATTCTTTCTAGCCTACACGCCCTACAGAGAGTTGTGTGTGCAGTGTTTTAATAGTATTCAGAATCATCATGCTTTTAAATGAAAAATTGATTATTTCATCTAGATTATGGTAACGATTTTGATTTCACAGTCGATTTTCAATAGAACAGGAAAATAGTGTGCTGACATTAAACTAGCACAAAGACAGTAAGCAATTATGAAGATCTGACAATTTCCAATTTCTGTCACCATGTTTTTTAAATGAAAACATGATTATTTCATTTAGATTATGGTAACGATTTTGATTTAAAAGTAGATTTTCAATGCAACAGGAAAATGGTCCTTGACATTAACTAGTATGAGGACAGTAAGGAATGATGAAGAATTTAACAGTTTTGCCCAGCTGTTGTCATGTTTTTGGGTGGAAAAGTTGATTATTTCATCTAGATTATGGTCACAATTTTGGCCTAATAGTCAATTTTCAATAGAACAGGCAAATAGTTCGCAAACATTAAACTAGCACAAAGACAGTAAGTAATTATGAAGAATGACAGTTTCTCCAATTTGTCATCACGTTTTTGAATGGAGAAGTTGATTATTTCATCTAGGGTTAGGGTCAAGGTCAGTGTTATCAGTAGACTCAGGGTCAGGCTTAGATATAAATCTAAGGGAAGACATTTTTGAGAAATATTAGGTCTCACTGCAAAACCAATTTTTCAAGCCTTCCCTGGAGGTGCTCTGCTCCAGGGCTGGCTCTCAGTGTTGCACTGCTGTCAAGCTAGCTGCTTGACAGCAGCTGCACCAACTGCAAATGGTGTTTGTCAGCAAGCAGCAAGTGGGAATTATTTTGTTCTGTGGCTTGTAGTAACAGCACAATCTTCAGTGCTGCGGCCCTTGTCTCAGCCTTGAAAATACTGTAGGATAAGATGTGAAGTGTTTGTGATGCTCACAATGATAATGCACAGCTGAACAAGCTCCATGCCTCTCTGGCAATGGCATACACATGGCCCAGACTGAAGTGTTAGAAAAATGGCGAAAAAAGCATTCGTCTGTTTGGGACAAGAATTGGGGGAGAAAGGACTTTGCATCATGGAAGGACAACCTTCTCAAAAGTGGCTGCGGCTAATTGCACTGAGGGATAGCTACCCAAGGTGCACTGCTTTTATTGTCAAAGCAAACAAGGCTAGCGGGGGACACAATCCCTAGTTGCAACAAGGGTGGTGTGATCAGGCTCCCGTGACTTCACTACCAACACTGATTAAGAAAGGTATTGATGTGATCACTGCTATGAAACAATTGTATGTCTATAGCAGGGGTTGGAAACCTGCAGCTCCGGAGCCGCATGCGGCTCTTCAGCTGTGGTAAGCTGCGGCTCTGGAGCCGCATGCGGCCTTTCAGCCGCGGTAAGCTATGTTTTGCGGCTTCAGACTATTTTTGCAAAATGGCTCTTTTGATAGCAAAGGTTGCCGACCCCTGGTCTATAGTATAGAAACAACTGCTGCCACATTAACTGTCCATTTCCAAATGTTGCAAGTTTCATCCTCATGTCACTCCTCACTGCCCTCCTCTATGTGAGACTGGGTTGGCAGGTAACGCTATAGTGATTTGGATGTGCAGAAGTGGGACCTAGACCTGATTACACAGATCCCAGGCATTTGGAGGCAGCATACACACACATCCTGGGCAGCATAACCCAACCATCCTGCATAAGTACTTCCCACCCTTACCATTCACCACTCTGAGCAGGTGGAAGGGGAGCTCTAATCACCTTTTTCAGTTATTCATTTCTATGTCCCTCCTACCCACAGGGTCTTCTTGCTCCCATACTGATTTGGGCTGAGTAGTTGTGTCTTCCACAAGGATGGAGGCAATCTATCACATTCACCCCTTGTTAGGATAGCATCTTTCATTCTTCCTCTTCCATTCCCCTCTTGACCTGGGCCAAGTATAAAGACAGATGGTATCTGGGGAAATAGAAAACAGGCAGCCATGACTGTCACAGCTAGGGTAAGTCATGGTCCCAGTGCCATTTTGTGGATGTCCTAGGGAATATTGCCCTGAGATTTCTGAGGACTGGAAAAACCAAAGCAGCAAGTAGAATCCCCCCAAATACTCTCAGACAGGTTCAGAATGTTGAGGGAATGATATGAAAGGCTTATATGTAGCTAGTTGAATCGGCCTCTGTGCGGTGGGAGTCATATTTGTTTATGCCAGTGAATCTTTGTATCATAAAATGTTACTATTGTATATGCTTGCTCACACCAAATGTATCAATTTATAAGTTACAGAAAGGAGCCTCTCCCTCTGCTGATAGAGTGAGAGTATGTTAACCTATGAGAGGGGGGTCTTTCCCCTTTGTTGTTAAAGTAAGAAGTTTCTGTTGATAAGGAGTTTTCTACCTTTGCTTTTGATAAGGAGTTTCTATCTTTTCCTTTGTTGCTTTCATAAGGAGTTTCTGCCTGCTATTGAAGCCCTAAGGAGATTAGAGAGGAACATGCAGGGTCTGGGATGGGAGCCAAGGCCAGGTTCCCATCACAGCCCCTTGCATAAGAACCAGATATCCCGCAGGTGATCTGCACACAGTCACTATGCTTGTTTGTTCCACTCTATAGAAACTGGACCCGCTTGCAGCGACTTTGGAGATCTCACCTATAGGTGGACGCACCCCGTAGTGCTTCCCCATTGCCGGGACAGGCTCTCCAAGTCCTCCCTGCAACCGGGGCTCCCCGGTGACTGTGGATCTGGATGATGGTAATGTATTAATAGGGCAATTGGTGATGTATCTTTCTTAATCACTATAGTTGATCTTATGTAGTAATGATCAGGTGCATTACCTCACTTATGCTTTCTATTGCTTGTGTGTATATATCATTTCATTTCCTGTAATATTTAGAAAGAGATAGTAAAGCAACCTTGTTCTTTCCACTGGTGTCTGTGTTCTTTCTGCCAACCCTGTCAATTAGCAGAACAGGGAATCAGTCAGAAACTGAAGCTGGCAAAAACAGACATGCAGCCTCAGCAAGCAATGCAGCTTTGGGAGGAAGGGAAAGAAGGGGCTCAGCCAGGACCACCCTTTTCCCCCCGTAGTCCCAGTGTTCTGGATGTGGGGACTAGGATTCATGTAGTGCCCTACTTCCCCCCCCCCCCCAAGCCCACGTTGCCCTAAAGAAGAAAAGTTCCAGGGACACTTCAGTGCCAGATGTCAAACAAACTGGCAAAAAGCAGGTACAGGCACCTAGCAGGGACTCTGAAGGAAGACTTTTAATGGGACCCACTTCCCCTTTGGGGGGGGGTGTAAAATAGCCAGTCTCTCTTCACTTTAACCTCACTCCACAAGCCCTCCATGCTCCCTTCCTTTGCCTAATCCACTCAAAGTTTTCAAAAAATCATGGCACACACTATTTGACACCATCACATTGCTTACTCTGTTAGATCCAGGTCTATACCCACTGTAAAATCCTCAAGACAGGAACTGTTGGTGCAGTGCCTAGTACAGTAGGCCCCCTAGCCACTGCTACTATAATCAAAATTCTCATTACGTGCAGACACACTCTCCACCCCAGATGGGCATTAACCTTCTCCAATATACACCCTCAGGCAAACAACTGTCCATACAGCCTGTTTTTAATTCATAACAGTTAGCAGGCCCAGGGCAGTGTAAGGTACTGAAGAGTAGCGGAGAAGGTTGCTGTATATTCTTTATAAAAAGGAAGGGCATTTAAAAAAAATCATCATGTTCTACTTGAACAGCCATGTACAGTGGTAAAGTTAATAAAAAGCCAACAGAATTACAGATAAATGTATTTTAATTAAGAGTAAATATATTATTCCAAGGTATTTTGAAATCACACTTGTACTGTACTAAACAGCCAGAGGCAATAAAAAAGTTTTGAAACTGAAAAGTTCTGACATTCAACACGCAACAGGAATTGCTGCCATTTAAAGCGACATACACCGCTCCCAAGAACAATTATATTTGTAGAGAAAAGTCAAACTTTTTTTGTATGGACAAATCCAAACAGAGAACTGGAAGAAATAAGTGCCTGCCTTAAGATTTTTGAATTTTTTAAATACAATGTTTTTTCTAAAAAAGCAAGGTACTTCCTAACTTCATGGCCTGTACATTGTATGTACACATAAGCAGAACATTTTACAAGTGTTTTGGATGGAGCAGCACTAACTAGCTAAAAGCTGGTAGTGTGTTGCTGAACCAAATGCCGAGACAAGTTAAGCACTCCATAGAAGGTATTTCTCCATAGTTGATATGAGAAAAAGAAAGTGAATCATGTATGTACAAACCACATATTCAAACAAAAACCCAACAAACGCCAATATCCTTATTTGTTATGGAACTGTACAAGCTGCAACTAATCAGTGGAAATCCTACTGCAATAAGTGATTTGAGAAAGATGCACCAATAATCAAGTTATTTCAGTAATGAAGTGCATTACCCATGAAGAATGCACAATTCGCCTTTATTGCATTGCACCTGAATCTTATTTCACCCCTTCAAAACAAAGCTCCATAGAAAAGTGGATTGGTACTGCAGATATGTAGCAGATAACCATCGGCCTTTTTTTTTGGAAATATGGTATGGAGATTAAAGCTGAAATATTTTAAGTATCAGCAGGTACATTCTGCATTTCCCTGAAAAAGAATTACAAACTAGAATTAAAGCATGGAAAATTTGTACACACGTACCACCAGATTAAACTAAAATTGTTTGTTCCTGGCAGTGATTTCTATAATATTAGTGCAACATTAATCCTTACACTTTACCAAAATGATTCCGATAATTGTTTAAACGCACTATGTTTTGTAAACCTACATCTGCACAAAGTAAGAGCTAAGAGTTGTGCAGAAAACTGATTGAAATTAGACGTCTACTCACAGCCAAATCAGCAAACAAGACAAGAACTTATTCATCCCCTGGTTCAGTGTCAGAATCACACCAGGACTAGCAGCAGATGGAGGGGACACTAGGATTGCTTTGTGTCACTAGCTATATATATTTTTAATTGCTATCCAGGTTAAATCTTCCCATTTTGAAGTCAGACAAGGGGCTCCACTTTTACAGTACTGTTGTATTGATCTGGACTGTGCAGTCCTACTGAAAACAAATCCTGTTTATCTTTTTTATTCACTACACTTTTAAGAAATGGAATGTTACTTCTTGCATGACAACAGAAGAAACACAACTTGTTTCAAGTTTTAATGGTGTAAAAATCTGACATTCACATACAGTTTTAAGAGAGAGACTTGCTATGTTGCAAATCATATCTGATTCTGCTCATTAAGGATGAGACCCCTCTAATAACAATTAACATTAATCACCATTAGATTCCCAAAGCATACAGACCAGGCAACAGCATACCAACAATGGTTCAAACACTACATACGTGTGAGTGTGTGTGTGAGAGAGAGAGAGAAAGAAACCATCAACAGTTTGGAGGCTTTGCATATGCAGTTAGTGTGACTTTAGTCTAAGCATTGATAGCCAGTGATTTCATTGGCTAACCTCTTGATGCTAGTAAGAGATGGGAGATCCTGTGCTAAGCCCCAATGCAATCTTCATTACATTTGTGAAGCAGAAAAATCCCAGCTCCTAATGTTAAAGTTCACATACAAACCGTATAGACACGCCAAACAGGGTAAAATACAGACTCAAAAGATCCATTACGTTTGAAGAAAATTCCAAATAAAATGATGTCTTCTGCACAGCCTCAGCCTCTGACACGGCAACATCTTTATCTTGTATAATAGACTCTGTAGTAAACTGTTTTTGACCTCCATAATGAGTAGGAGTTGTCAAATTTAAGGAGATAAACTCCTCTCCCTGGGTACTGGTGGCTGCCAGCGTACACTTCTTCATGACAGTCTCGTCTGTATACAGGCACTATTTCATCTAGCTGAGGCTTGCTGGCATTCTTTTTGGCTTTTTCTTCACTGCTAGTGTTTTCTGTATTGGAAAAAAAAGTAATTAAATATGAGGGTGAATTTTATGCAAATAAAGAAAGAGTAAAGTCAAATTCTTTGCTAGTTCATCAGGGGACAGGAAGACACGAATCAAAGTTAGTCCATTAACAGAATAAGAGGCATGAATTTAACTATTTGGGAGAGAGAGCAGACTGTTATGGACGAAGCATTCACAAGGAAGCTTTGAGGTAAAGTTATCACTTCATGCTGTTGTGCAAGATTTCTCAAATGAAGCACGGAAATTAATCTCTTTATTCCTGCTTCAGGAAATTCATTATCCCTTTTAAGAAAATGAATGAGTGGTACTTTGTTGTGACATTATATTTGCAAAAAAGGGGAAACCAGCCTCATGTTAAATGCTAAACTACATTAACATATAGACATGCCCATGGCCTGATTTTCAGAGGCCTTAAGCCACCACAGCTTCCATTAAAGTTCAACTAGTGCTCAACATGAGAATCAAACCATATGCATTTTTACAGCTTCTTGTCAGAGGATCTCAAAGCCTAAATATTCAAGATTCCCCTCTTGAGAAACTTTTGCTCGAGATCAGAGTTAATAGATAAGGAAAAGACTCAAGAACTGATAGCACAGCAAAATAAAGTTTCGCTGAGCTAACTGTTGATGAACTAACAGTTAGGGTGGCTCATTTACTGTTATATACATGAGCTAAAGGATAGCCCATTAAGGGGGGGTTGCCTAACTTAATATCTAGACTACAACTGGCTGAATTAAGGTCATAGCCTGTGGAGTTTCTACATGTGATTCACTCAGTAGTAAAATATCCACATCACTTTGTTCCCTTTTCTATGGAGAGCAGTTGTGCACCTTCAAGCAAACCTCTGTGCACCATTTTTGTGGTTAGGATACAGTACAGCCAAAGCTGGCCTTGCAGTTTAGTGGCAGAAGACTGATGGCTGGTTCACAATCTCCAGCAATGGCATGCCAGAATCCCTGGTGGCTCAGGGAAGGGGACCTGGGTCCAAGCCTTTGGCCACATGGGTCATTGCAATGAGAGGCCTTGGAAGAGAGGAATATTGAGGTTAATTTTCTCCCTGGAAGATTTCACATCAGACCTAATAAGTCTTTTCAATCTCTGGCTTGTAAGAGTGGTACTTCCCATTCTCCCTAGCATCCGGATATTTTTAAGTCACGTTGTCACCTATTTTAATCATACCACATCATCCACAGACCAAGATTTCAAAGGGCCCATTTCTGTGTGAACATTTTATGCACACTGAGGAACTATGCCTCAGTTCTATTGCTAGTAGACACAGGGAATAGTTCAGACCATGCATGTGCACCAACCTTTGGACTAACGCAAGAGCACAACAGACATGCATGGAGTCACGGTTCCTGAAGTTAAACAAACAATCACCAGAATTGAAATTTTCACTTTAAAAAGTAATTTTTCTGATCTTGTGGTTGAAAAGCAAAGCTTGAAATGTAAGCCTACTGTAAGAAAGGCAGTGGTGTCTGCCTGAAGCTTCAGACAGACTAAAGAAACAGGTTTTTATTCCAATGGGGTTTTAAAGTTAAAACCCCACACTGCTCTGGGAAGCACTGTACCCACTGAGAATTATGTGGTACCCCTGCTGTCAGCCACCTGTTGCAGGTCTGTTGGGGTTTTGGTGGCAGAACCTCTCTGCTTGGATGGGTAAAGAATAGAGTCCTCTCTCCTCTGGAAATGGCCCCAGCCTGCTTAAAGACAGGGAACAATGGTCTGGACAGAAGGGAGGCCCTATCTTGTCAGAAGATGAGTGATAGAGACCCCTCTCCTCAACCCATGTGGATGCATCTAGAACCATGATTGCCTTAGCCTGGCCCCAGGCAGATGTGATACCTGAAACAACTTAACTTAGACATGAAAAGAAGCAAAAATTTCATTTTTAGAGGACACTAGCTGTGCACACAGAAAAAAAGAGGGCGAGTGCACACACAGGTGTTAACAAAGAGATCCTTATGTTAGAGTGTGGTCAACTGACATCTATAAAAAAGTGTATATAAAATAAGCAAATGTACCTTCATCTTCATCCTCATCATCACTGGATTCGCTGACATGCACGCTGACTGCGGTGTTAGGGGAATCTGTCCATTCAAAATATACCCCAAAACCAATGTCATAATTGTCTGTAGCAAACTCCCAGAAGAGATACGACCCCTCTTCGTGAGTTGGTACTCTGACTGTAACCACTTCTCCTCGGCCTACTGTGATCACAGAGTCTGCATCCTGGCGGATCTTCTCTTTGAAGTCTTTTATCTGCGGTCGTGTCCACATGGATGGAGCTGCTATCACTGGAACAGATTCTAAAGAGGGAAAAGCATGGAAGGTGAATGACTTGCCTCTAACAATACAGCTTCTCTAATGTTCTGTAACAACATCACTTCTGTAAGACATAGCACCAGCTAGTCTCTGTAGGGCAAGGCTCAAGGTTGCTTCCTAAATGGAGCTTTCATGCTACAGGACAATGCCCTTGTAGCAGATGTCTGGCAAACTCACATGAAACATATCATGAAGTCTGCATTGTAACGCTGCACAGATTACAATTCTGCCACATAGAACTGTAAATCTGGCTGAATGTTTCATTCAATTTGCAGGAGCCAGCACATTTAAGCTGACTGACGATCTCTCTTTCACCATAAACATCTTTATTCAGGAAAAATACAGGAAAGAAAGTGATGTCTTAGGAATGAATGCATTGCAATATAGGTTATTACTACAGTGAAAGGCAAGGATTACAACTAGTTTTATGACAGCTACAGAAGGTTACTTAAACCCTTTAAGCAAATCCTTGAAACATAACTCCTACGGACTGTGTCTCAAATAAAACAGCCTGCACCTTAAGAACGGCTCTGCTTTTTTTCCCCACATAGGACCCAGAACACACCCTTGATTTTTTGCTAGGAACAGTCCAAGTCCTACAAGGATTTTGGATGAAGGCATGGAAGGGCTGCTGATGGGGCCAGGAATAGTAGTAGACAGAAGTACAGAGGGTGGGGGGTGCAAGTGGGGTTTATTCTCCTCCTTCAGCTCCATGGACTCTTACAACAGGGCTATCCCGGGGAACCAAGGGAACAGTGAGGAGCTGCAGTCTGTTGGGTTGGAAGAAGAGTAGATCCGGATACAGAGAGGGCCACAGCAGCAGGAAGAAAGGACAGAACAAGTTACTTCTTTAGAGTCTTTCCCTTTAGACACTTGGTCCTAATGTCCACAAGATAAGGTTCCCACCTCCCCTATCCAACCAACAGACATCCCTCAAGACCCAAATGTGGAACATATCTTATATACAGAGAAGCCCTGCAACAGAACTTCTACATTACATCCCTTCCCTCTATGGTCTTGTGTTGTAGTTACCTTCAGCCCAAGAGGACTGGATGGGGCTCTTTGGAACCCATCCAGCTCTCTCCTGTTTCATTTTTTTCTGTAAGAGCTGAGCACACTGCCTTTATGCCCAATCCCTTCTGCTTTGGGGAAGGAAGAGACAGGCTCAAGAACCAAATCTAGCTCTCACATAGTAGTAGAGAGTGCTAACTAGAGTCACAGTCACAACAGAACTGAGCAAGCCCAGTTTTAAGGAAAAAAGATAGTCCAAAATAAGAAGAATATCTGTTGACTCAGATATGTGTTTCAGCTGTGCCCATATGTAAAGACACTTCCACTTGGTTGAACAGCATTTCCAAGTGGATTTTTTCTTTTAGGATGGTTTGCATGGCTTCAGAGCAATTAATGCCCATCCAAAAACCAATCCATAAGATGAAGTGCTTCCGGTTTGGGATGCTTGATCCTGCCCTTTTCCTGGGGTTAAGAGATCACAAAAAGCCAGTACTAAATAGTGTTCCTCTGCCCTCTTTGGGGGTAGAGGGTTCACGTAGCTGGTGTATGCCACACCGCTTAGCAGGTTCCAGAATAGCTTCATTAACTGGAAGTGCTATTTGACTGGATCCAATAGTTTGCAATATATCCACAAGTTTATTTTAAGGGTTCTGAACCTCTCCTAGACAGATCTGGCGTTCCTGTCACTTTGTACAATCATCCTTTGGTTTCTGGTCATCTGGAGGGAACAGACACACTGGAATGACTAGTACACTTGTCAGTACTCAGAGAGCTGATGGAATTAACTTGTTAGCTTCCTCTTCCATAGGGTCATGAGGAAACTCTAAATGTTTCCTCAGAGGGGAATGGTCGAGTGACTCCTTAATGGGACAAACAGGCTTTGAATATGGGTCTCTCATTACCTGGTATGGCCAGTTAACTGGGTCAGGAGGGGCTGTGGAGGTCTTCAATGCATGGGGTACCAGAGGTAAATGCCAAGGTGGAGGTTGGTACCAGGAAGCTCTAGATCTCGTCTGACCTAGAATTTCTGAATATGAATGAATTCTGTCATAGCCAACATCCCCTGGTGAAGTTAAGATCTCCCTTGTGAGAGAAGGTCCTAATGAGGGACACTGAGGCTTGGAAACAGCAAGAATGTCTTCTGGTATAGTAGAAGACTCTGCGCTCCTGGAATGTGAAAGGTCCAATCTGCTGGTGCTGATGGGGGAGGAGGGAGGCTCTGTGTATGAAACAGGGAAGGCACCATCAGTGCTTGATGCTCTGGTCAGCTGTTCCTTGCTAGAACTGATGGATCCTCCTTTTTAGCTTGGACAGTACCAATAGAATCCAGGTCACTGGTATAGGTCTGGTACCAAAAAAGCCCATAAAATAAGAGCTCTACCGTCAAGATTTTGGGACCGTAGGTCATTCTAAGTCCTTATGGGCTGAACAGACTTGCTCAATTTAAGCAGAAATGCATTGTCGTCTTTGAAGCACAGTTAGAGGAAGATCTGCTCTTAGGCTAGTGAGAGCATTCTCTGCCTCCTGACAAAGATCTGTGGGTAAGGATTCCCTTGCACCTCGTGGCGAGAGGTACACTCCACATTGATTCAGGCTGAGGTACAGGGAGGATCCCTTGGCCTGGGTCTGACTGCAGCCTTGTGGTCTTCTCCATGAGGTGCTTTCTAAGCGGGAGCTGCTGTGCCTCACAGATCCAGCTAGGCAAACTATGGCGGATATTGTACCCAACCAGGATGAGTGCTTTGCCAAGGCAGTACAGGCAGCATGATGGTCATCACTGACAGCAAACAGGGTTTTGAAGCCTGGATTTCAGGGCATAGTCCAATAGCTGTAATGGGATATGGGGAGGGGTGGGGATGGGGGGAGTGTTCTCCACAGCAGGGAATCCAACTGAAAAACTCTTAAATTATAAGCTTTCTAAAGCTATTAAAAAGACTATGTACAAAATGCACTAAAGGCAAAACTTGAAATATTTACAGATTGAAGAATAATGACAAAGCAGCAGTTCTGGACCCTGGAGGTTCTGACCCAGGCTATGCAGCCATAAGAAGGAGCTGGAGAGGGGGTTGGTCTGCTCTGCCCTTTATACCCTCACCTTGAGGCATGAGGGGAGAAAGGGTGCATGCACAGATCAATGGACGCTGCTTGCAGGAATTCTCCACTATGGGTGCATGTGCACTCACAGTAGAATACACATAGGGACCAGCACTCAAAGAAGAACTGTGCTCTGGCAAAAGTCTCGTATTTCTTGTTTAAATTAAGGAATCTCGTTTTAGTCATACCTTTTGGTCCATTCTCTAGTGCTTCTTCAAGAGCATCTGGCTCCAGCTCTTTTTCAGGACTGTCTGTATGAGCACTGTCCTGTCCGTTAACAGATGGGCTCTCTCCTGGGGCAGCTGCATTCACCTTTGACATGGTAATCACGGATGCCCCTGCTACCTCCTGCTGGTTTTGTAAGGCCGCCTACAGTTAGAGAAACTAAGTCCAGTAAAAACAAAGTAGCAGTCTGGGGAGTTCTCTCCACTATCAAAACATCTTAACAAGTTAAGATTAAATAATGTAGGCCAACATTTTTCTGATCTGGGGACCTAAAGTTAGGCATCTAAATCAAGTAGCCTGATTAGGTGTGCTAAGCATACGCAGCTTCCATTGCAATCAGTGAGTTACAAAGAGTCAGCATGTTCTAAAGTCAGGCTATTTGGATCTAGATACCGAAAAAGCATTTGGATTGAAAATGTTGACCATTTTCAAAATAACTGGAGGCAGTTTGTGAAAATTGTTTTCACATCCAACTGGAGAAATATTTGCATGTATCAGTAATCACTATAGTAATTTTGCTCACAGAAAACTGACTTTTTTTTTAAGAAAAGGTGTGCATAGAATTTAGCACATTTACATATTTACTGGCCTTTAATAGTTAGCCTGTTGAAAAGGTTTATCATGAACTCTAGTCAACTTTTAAAAGGCAGAAGTACCTGGGAGTTACATTAAAGCCCATGCCAGTTTGTGGGTTTACAGTATCATTTTTTCCTCTTTAAAAAATGATATTCTCTCAAAACTGCATGAATTTGAGACTACGGGCGAAAGAAACCAACAGAACTAAAGTAGAGAGCAGCTATGGCAAACAAGCCAGAAGGGTATTCCAAAGCACAGACTCAGAATGCTTTCTACACAGATCAAGGCCTAAGCTCTTTACCAGCTTTAAAAAAAGGCCTTAATGGGACATAAGTGATGCATACATTTTGTGTGGGCCCTCTGCAAATGATTGAATTCACCCAAGGAGAAGGAGGATTATACCATGTAATAATTCAAAGAATGTATAGTAACATTTGGAATTAGCCAGTGAGGAAATCTTGAATTTAGAAAGGAAGGTTTATAAAAATCAGTAAAGAAAAATAAGAAATGGCTAGCAAGAGATGTCAGATGACTTCTAACTCCTTAAAAGACTTTCCCATGAATGGGTCTGAACTAATGTATTGTCTTACATTTCCAGAATTTCTGCATTTTCATGTATATTTATTGCTATCTGAGCCCAGATGACACTGATATGGGCACAGTGAAGTACATATATGGCAGAGTGCTTAAAATTTGACCTTCAAGAACTCTAACGAGGATTAAGCTGTGGCAAAGTCATTTCAGACAAGTCAAAGGTTAAACTATCTACTTGGAATACTCTCAGTCAACTGCTGTCTTAGAAAACTATAGGAAAAGTAGCAGCTTTGTTATTTGAATCTGATACAGTGTCAGTCCATCAAATGCCACTTTTTAACCACTAAGATTCACTTCCTCTTTGACCTACAATAAAGTGTATTAGCACCTCTGGAAGAGAGCTTGTCAGGGATACCAACCACCATAGACCCTGTATTTCTCAAATGGTCTACTATACCTGTTGCTGTGCAAGCTGGACTTGATACAGCTGCTGCATGTACTGTTGATAGTGCTGTTCTTGGAGCTGGCGAATTAGGATCTGCTGCTGTTCATAGTTGCCCGGATACTGCTGGGCTGCATATTGCTGGAACTGAACAGCAGTCTGAGAGTTCAATGCTGCCATTATTTGTTGCCTAAATCGTCAGGAGCAGAGCATGAAGATTACAAATGGCTGGGGGTATCAGCAAGATCACTATTTTTAACTGACCTCAAATACACTGAGCTCAATTCCTTGTGCAAACTAACAGAGATGGGACAAAGCCAGCAGATAATGCAAGTGATATTTCTCCCATCTAAAATATGGCAGCTGAGAAAGTATAAGCAAGAAGGCCAACTTGTTATTTTCTACTTACTCTTTGAAAACCCATTTAAAGTGTTAAATCAAGAGCTACATTGCAAGGCACACAATGAAGTCTGATAAACCAGAAGGAAGCACTAAAAATCCATATTACATTTTTCATATTTTGAGGGAAAAAAGGGTTTGGTGTTCAAGTGTACACACACACACAATCTCAATGATTCTCAAACACAGAAGGCATCAGGACAGGACAGGACCTACTTTGACACTATGTCAAGGCTTTGGGGTGAAGGTAAGAGTTCTGTACAGAAGGAGAAAATACATTCTGATACTAGATCTGCCTCAAATTCCCTGTACAGAACTCAGCCAGACAGGCCAGTCAGTCATACTTTTCCTGATTCAGGGAAGGACAGAAAAAAAAAACACTGACAGATGGAACAGTTTGCATTGGCAAATTAATTGGTAACACTTTAAAATAAATACATGGGTTAGTTCAGAATGGATTTGTAGCTTTCTTCTTTTCCCCATAGGAACTAAATAGGAATTTGATCAGACACAGGATCCATTCAGTCCAATAACCTGTCTACAACTGTGGCCAGCACCAGATGCTTCAGAGAAAGGCATAAGAACCTGGCAGTAGGCAGATGACCAATAATCTGCCCCTACCCCATTAAGTCTCATCCTGATCTCTAACAGTTAGAGACAGTCTTAAACCCTGAAGGATGAAGTTAATCTCTCTTCCACAAAAATGTTATGACACTTCTGAATAATCTTGATATCCATATACATGTTCAATCCCTTTTTTACTCAAGTTATTTGCATCAACTTCCTGAAGGCATGAGTTCCAATTTAATTACATGATATGTGACAAAATATTTCCTTTTACTGGTTTTGAATTTCCCACTTTTTAATTTTATTCAAAGTCTCCTTATTCTTGGGTTATGAGACAGGGAGAACAGAAGATCCTGGTCTACCTTCCCTATATCATTTCATACACTCTTATTATGTCCACTCTTTTTTGCCTCCTTTCTAAGATAAACAATCCTTGTCCTTTCAGTCTCTTTATACAAGAGATTTTTCTATGCCTTTGATCACCCTTCTCTGAACTCTCCAAGTTCTACAATATCCTTTTTTTAATGGGTGCCTAGTACTGCAAAGAGCATAACAGATGAGGCTATATCACTAATTTATATAAAAGCATTAATGTATTTGCTATTATTCACCACACCTTCCTCATGCACACTGAGCAGACATCTTCATTGAGAAGTCTACAGTGATGCTCAGGGTCCCCCTTTCTTGAGTTGACAGTTATTTTAGAACTCTGTGAAGTGTCAGGGCAGGTCTACACTTAAAATGCTGCACTAATGCAGTTGCACTGCTGTAATTTCTAAGTGAAGATACTCCTACACCGTAAGGAGAGAGCTCTCCCATTGACAAAGCACTATTTACACAGAGGGTTACGGTCAATATAACATTGCTCAGGGGTGTGGATTTTTCACACTTTGACATAGGTCTGTAATGTAGACCTGGGCTCAGTAAAATTTTTCCTTGAACGTGTATTACTTTGTACATATGGAAATTGAATATTGTTTGTTAAGTTGCCAATTCACCTAGCTTTTTTAGGTCTCTCTGAAGCTCCTCTTAGTCCTCTCTGGTTCTGACTAACCTACATAACTGACATCTGCAAATTTTGCTACCTCACTACTCACTCCTCTTTCCAAGCCAAATATATTAAACACAAAACCTAGTACAGAACACAGAGTGACTCCACTGTTAACCTTTTGCCATGATGAAATTAGTCATTTTTAATTAAAGAGAGGGAAAGTAGCTTTAATTAACTACTATTCTATATGCACTGAGATGGGTGGAATCATGGTCTCAGGATTTTGATGTGTTTGTGCTGATAAACAATGAAATATACAACTTTAAATATGCTGTATAGGATTTTTGGCTTTTTTAAAAATGTTAAAGCTTTACAACTTCATAAAATTTGACTATATTTTAATCTAGGACACAAAGTTCTGGCTCTTTAGTGACCTGATTTTTAGAGGTACTGAGCACACACCACTTTAAGTGAACAGGAGCTGCAGACAGCACCACTGAAAATCAGGCCATTTTTAAGGGCATAATTTTAGGCTACCAAGTTTGAAAATTTTGGTGCATGTATGCACAGAGTTGAAATTGAGAAACATGTTTATAGAGAGCTTTAGAAAGTTATTAACCTGGGTTCAAATCTCTGTATAGACAAGGCCTCAAATCACAGTTCAAGTAACTTTTTCATGGGGACACTTAAACTTTCTTCAACTGTGGGGGTAGCATTAGCAACTTGCCAAGAACCAGAGGGCTGAAAATTTGCATAAAGTGCAGCCCATGAAACTGCAGAGCCCAGAATGAAGCAGCCTTCTTCACAGCTGCGTTCTCTTCTCTCTCTCTGTGGAGCCACTCATGCGACCGTGTCAAATTCAGAGGGCAAGGTATCTAACATTGGGTAAAATGCTTAATAGTCCAAATCCCATTTTTAAGACAAACTAAACAGCAACTTTGCTCAAAATGCTGCACCATGTGCAGTGTCTGCAAAATGCACTTCCGTAAGATAGGTAGCTGCAGATCTCATTGTAGAACTCCATATACCATATTTGACACACACACTGACTGCCCATGACCAAGACTTTTGGGATTTGTTTCTAGTATAACTATTCCAAAGTGAGCACAGAATGAAAGGCAACTGTTCCAATAGCATGGATGGCAATTTTCTTAAATTTTGTTTATTCTAAAAACTCACTTCTGCTGTTCCATCCGGAGTCTCTCCTCCTCTATTCGCCTCCGCTCCTCTTCTTCCCGTCTCAATCTTTCTTCCTCTTCTCGTCTACGTCTCTCTTCTTCTTTTTGTAAATGCTCTCTCTCTTCCTCCTCACGCCGCCTTTGTTCCTCCTCTTCCCTCCTGTGGACATCCATTCAATGAGACATTTCAGCATGTCTACAATCTTAAATTTAGTTACTCTGGCCATTTTTACATCTGAGGCAAAGTTAAAAATTAGGTCTACACAACTCTCTCACTGTACAGGGCACATAGTTTGGAGCTGCTTTTCATATGTATGATAAGGCAGTGGTTCCCAACCAGGGGTACACATACCCGCGTGGGTATGCAGAGGTCTTCCAGGGGGATACTCACTCATCTATATATTTGCCTGGTTTTACAACAGGCTACATAAAAAGCACTAGCAAAGTGAGTACAAACTAAAATTTCACACAGACAACGACTTGTTTATACTGTGCTATATATTCTACATATAATTATATGGTAAAAATTAAATTAAAACATATGCTATTTTTCAGTAATACTGTGCTGTTATAAAAATACAGACTATGTCTGGTTTTGTAAGCTAGTAGTTTAATTGAGGTGAAACTAGGGTACACAAGACAAATCAGCCTTCTGAAAGGGGTTCAGTAGTCTGGAATGGCTGAGAGCCATTGTGATAAGGCTTTCAGCATTCAACACATTTACCCTTTCCTCTTTAAGAGGCACAACATGTTACTGAAAATATGAAGATAATCTATTGTCTGATTTTTTACATCAGATTCGCCAAGTATAAAATTTACAATCATAATTCTACTAAGAATCAATCTAGAATCAAACCTACTAAGGCTATGTCCACACTGCAGCCTACATCGGCATAACATATGTAACTCACGGATGTGAATAAACCAACCCCAAGCGACATAAGTTACACTGACTAAGTGCTCATGTGCATAAGAGGAGAAGCTCTCCCACTGACATAGCTTCTGCTGTTCACATAGGTGGATTTATCATGGAGATGGGAGAGCTCTGTCCAGTCAGCACAGAGTGTCTTCACCAGATGCACTGCAGTGGCACAGTCACATAAGTACAGCTGCACTACTAAAGCACTGTATATGTAGACATGGCCTAGGTTACTTCTGCCAGCAAACTATGGTAGAATGTGAAACTAAATGGCTGGAAACATGAGCTCTGCCCTACTTTTGTTAACAAACTAGAAACTACTATACACTTAATACCACATGCACTGCTGTATAAATCCACCATCTACTGGAGACTGGTAGGAAAGGAGATTTATTTATAGTCTAATTGTTCAATATATACAATAGTGGGAAAGTTATTTTTAGACAAACTCAGTTCCTCACAAAGTTATTACAGCTATCAATAGAAATAATCACCAGCCACTTCTATGGATTTCTACAGATGTCTAGTTTTCTTACCCTATTCCTTCAAATACTGACTTATCACTGATTTGGTAAAAAGGCTTAAGGTGTGTGAACAGTACATGGCAATTTTTGGGAGAAAATTACTGACAAAGCAAAGGGCCTGCAACTGAAGTTAGCTGTGGCTTTGCTTCCACATGGAGGAAGACAGCTCTCTTCCATACAAAAAAATAACTTCACCTTTTCTTTTCTTGTTCTTCTCTCTCTATTTTATGGGAGGTGATGTATGTTGAAAAGAGATGACAACACCTATTAAGAAGCTTTACAAATTCTGCCATGGCTTCCTGTTTTGCCATGTTTCCAAGAGCTACCCATTCTTTCCTGGGAGAAACAATAAAAAATATCCCAGCATGAGTAAAACACATTAGAAGAACATATAGCTATCTTCTCAAGTTAGTGGTCAATACTCAATTCAAAAAACACAAAAGAAACTCAGGTTAAAACTACAGTCACATTTTGATTCATGGTGCACAAGAGACTTGGGACCAAGTGTGTTCATCTACAGAGAACAAAATTTTTCTTCTTACAATTCACAACACTTTAACCTGAAGACTTCATAGCTACTTTTCCTCGCAGTGCTACAAGGATTTTTCCTGCCCATCCCACTCTTTATAGTATACCATTTACCAAGAGATTTTGTTAGTATTCCAGGCAAGTCTCTAATGTACATCATTAAACCTAACAAGAACTTCATATTATCCTTTGAAAATTTCAAAACTCAGATAAACTGGAAAGGAGACATTTGATGCATTATCCCTCTCTTGCTTCTGTTCTGTTATGATTATCTTCAACTGGCTATATCTATACAATTTGTCTAAACCATTTGTTCTAACATATCACAATTCTGATTCGTTAGAGCCACCAAAATCTCAATAGATTTCATGAAGAATTGAAGGATGCTGAGTATTATTGGGTCTAAATAATAATTCTATTCTTATATTTGTCAAGTAACTCAGATGTGAGATGCGCGTATCTGAAGAAATCCCCCTTCCATCAACTTATGTGCATTTCCAGACAGTACAATATATTTGTCTTGCTACTGCTGAACCAAGATAACTGCATTTCTCCCACTGTCTGTTTGAAGTATAGGCCAATGAAAAAGAAACTACCTCCTATCATTCCCCAGCACATCAAAGAATCCAACTTCAGGGCAAGTGTCTGGATTGTAGGGTCCCAATAGAACCTGCTTGTGTAGTGCCACAAGTTTAAGTTTTTCTTCGTATGTTGGATGAAAGGCTTTTCCATCTTTTTCTGCCAAAGCAAAGAGAAGAATTTGGAATTAAGATTCATTCATTAAGAAATAAACGTACACTCATATGAAAAAGCCTCAAAGAATGGATAGGGTAACCTATGCCGTAAGTATTCTCAATTTTTTGCCCTAGAGAAAGTTACCTGCCCCTTAATGACTTGTTAAATATAAGTCATAATTTTGACCAAACAGAATTTATCAAACTTCTCCAGAATAGAAATACGCAGCCATAGTTATTGCAACATAATCATAAAGTGTTTTAAATAATGTATCATAGATTGCATCTTCAGCTGGGTAATTACCATATACATATTTAAGTTATATAGACCAACATTGTATCATATGGATCTGTAGTTTTCAAATATTTAAGGGGCTCCTTAATGTGGTTTTTTCCACAAGTATGCCTCCCAAGTCCCCTATAATGGATAAAGAGCTGTATAAAGAGCTGAGATTTTAATTTTTACAGTCCACAAATTTTAACACTGCTCTTGGCGTCTTAACCCTGTTCTTTGAGTCTTGTTTCATGCCAAGAGTTACAGCAATGAAGACCGCAGAAAGTAAACAATCACAATTTAAGGGGAAAACCTTGCTTAATTCAATTCCATTACTTCAACTGCTTTCGCAAAATATGACAGTATTTCACAACTAAGAGGCTAGAGGTGATTCTTATCAAGGCTTAAATTGAATTGGTTTCGGTGCTAGAGGAGAAACAGCATTAAATACATTAGAATTAATTTCAACTAAGTCTTCTGATTCTGTAGCAGTGCTACAGATCAACCTCTTGATCCTGTCCTAGTCCAATTACAGAGCACTTATTAGGAAGAAAAATGATGCATGGAAGATCCTTTTTGTTTAAAAAAAATTAGTCAACTAGGACTATTCCACCACACTAGCTGTTAAAACAAAGCAAAGAAACACCCATTATTTGTAATTATACTGCTTGCTGAAAAGACTTATTTTGTGTTACACAAGATAGAATGAATAACCTTTTGTTGTCTTTTTAGAAAGATTAACATAAGGGAGTCGTTACTGTAGGTAACCACAATAGAAAATTCACACAAAAGACCTAATGCACTCAAAACCTATGTTTGCTGGTAATGCTTGTATGGTCATGAATTACAGCTTAAGTACCCCAAGTTTCCAGGGCTCAATTTATCAAATAAAAGTCCACTCTTTAGAGCTAGTGTTTGAAAATCCAAAAAACAACCCAAACGGAGTTGCTCAGTTCTCTTCAGTCTTTAGATTTGTCACTCAGAACTATTATCTCTGGATCACTCAAAAATCTGCTGTCTGCTACCAGCAGGAATACAAGCAGACAGAGCCTGGAAAACAGAACAATCCTCTGTTATTTTAGTGGTTTATCTGATCAGAAGTTTAAAATGCTGAAATTTCAGAATCCAAGCCATCCTAAAAAGAAGACAGTCTCAAGTAACACATAAGATCCATGCTTCTAATGGAACAGGGTTAGTACAGAACTGGACTTTGTTGTTTTGACTTGATCATTACTCAGAATGATCAAAACATACATGCAGTTAGTCTTGAAGCCAGACATTGAGCATAAAAAAAATAAAAGACATCTATTTCCTCTTATCCCTTCCTAGGAAGAGTCAAAGAGTATTCCCTACACATTTTTCCCTGGTTTGCATTGTCACAACTAGCATCTTTTTGGTAAGCGACTGCACTGCTCTCATAAGAGTCAAAGCCTTGCCTTAATAAAACAGCTGTTCACATCGGTCACGTGAGGCACCACCTTCCATTTGCTCCACCACCTCAGGGCAGCACACTTTCTGCAGTGCAGCCAGCTCAGTAATTCCTTTACCTACATCAATTCTTTTTCTTCTTCTTCCACTTCCCAAGCCACCCTCTTAAACATCTTTTTGTATCCTCCCATTTTCTTCTCACTTCTTTCCATGTCGTCCATTGTGTTTGGAACTCAACCCACACATGCAACAAGCAATCACGCACATTTCTCCAAGTGCAAGGAATACCTGATACTAAATAAACCTACTCCCCTATTTTGAGATTGTACTTTCACTTAGTCACCCGGTGTAGTGTCTGATTGAGAATGCAAGCTCTCTGGAGCAGGTGATTGGGTTTCTCTGCATTATACTGCACTGAGCACGCTGATACTGCTAACCAACATGAGAATGGGAACTAAACTTAACTCAGAGACACTTGTACACCACAGTAAGTTTTCAGATATCACAATGGAGGAGGCAGCATAAAAACTAGATAGATGGATTTCTGCATTGGAGTTAGCATATTGTTCCTACAGTCTCAAATCAGTTCACACAGTTACTCTGAAATTGTTCTTAATTAAATATACATAAATGAGAGCCATGGTTAAGATACCACTGTGGCAGGCAGTACTGAAGGAACCTGGAAAAAATAGAAGATAAATGTTATGTCAGACTATACAATTTTATTTGTAATTATTCACCAGGTAATTTCTGAAAATAGCTGTTGGTCCATAGATCATTTGTGAACACTTTATTGCAATTATTTGAATGTTGAATTAGACAAAGTAAATTTAATTTTTAAAAACTGGTTTCCAATGTGAATACTCAAGTTGAAAATCTTATTTAGACACAACTATGATCATAAAATCCAAGCTAATCTAAATGGAGATGACTTCTTGGCCATGACAAGGGTGCCATGCTGACATTTTGTCTAAGTTTACATGCAAAATACACTTTCACACCACACATGGGCAAATCCAACAATGGGGAACTGTGTACCTGTAATTCTTCACTGCTGGATGCTATAGCACAGATTGAGTGTGGGGGTTTTTTACCACATTATCTAATCCAGCTCAGAACATTAATATCTGAGCCCAGCTCAGAAGAGGGTTAGTAAAGCCTGTTTCTAGCTGCACATGAGAATTACAGAACTGCATTTTCCCCAAGTAGACAAGCTACCCCTCTGATGACCAACCTCCAAATCTGAAGTGAAACTGAAATCTGTATTGACAAAGAAAGCTCCCCCAGGGGGAAAAGAAATAAAAAGCTAAACAAAAAAAAAAAAAAGAAATCAGACAGACAACTTTCCACTGAGAGTAGATCAAGATAAGAGATGGGGGAGGGGAAGAGAAAATAAATATTCAGTGGCTTGTTGATAATATAAATGGGAGTACTTAGCAAATGGTAGTCTTCTGATTCCATCAAGAGAGTCTAAGCTTCTAGGCTACATCCTAACTATTTCTTGTTTTAATTATTTGTGTGCTCCAAGCAAGCTAACCACCCACCACACTTCGGCCTGGTCTACACTAGAGAGTTTTGTCGATCAAAGTCAGCTTTCGTCGACAAACACTGGTGTACACAATGCAATCACCCCCCTGCCGATGCAACTTCCTTGTTTTTTCAACAAAATAAATCCACTTTAACAAGAGGCATAGAGCTTCCATCTACAAACTTTTAGTGACAAAGCATCTGTGTAGACACTACGCTTGGTTATGTCATGGTAAATGACCGCCAGGAAGTGTCCCCCAATGACCATCCTGACTGTTCTGGACATCACCTTGAACTCTGCTGCCTTCAGCCACCAGACCCTCCCCCTTTAAAGTCCTGGGATTTTTTTATTCCACTTCCTGCTTGGTCAGCATGCAGCGCTCACATTGCCTCTTTCTAGCTGACCATGGTGGCTACACACACACACACTCTCACTTGGAGCACACTGGAGCTGCTGGACCTGATCAGCAATTGGGGAGAGTCGGCCGTGAAGTCCCAGCTCCACTCTAGCCACAGAAACGATGATACCTATGGCCAAATTTCTCCAGCCAAGTGGATAAGGGCTACGAGTGGGACACGCTGCAGTGCCAAGTAAAGAATCAAAGATCCACGCAGATCTACCAGGGAGGCAAACTATCACTCTGATATGAAGCCAGAGAGCTGACACTTTTATAAGAAGCTGGAAGCCATCCTCAGCAGTGACCCCACTTCCATCCCCAACCATCCAGAGATATCTCTGCAACCCTGGGGCCAGCAGACACCATAATCAACCCCAACAAAGAAGTTGTTGACAAAGAGGTGGAGTTGGAGGATGACCTGGAGCCAGGAACCAGTTTATTGGGGCTCACTGTTAAAAGAATACCTCAAGGCCCCCCTGATTCAAATGGTCCCCCGTTGTGCCCCCTAACAGCCCTGGAACCATGCTGTTCAAAGTCACCCACAAGGCGAGGCACCAGTGTGCTCCAGCCAGGGGCAAACTTCTCACCCTTAGCATCACAAATATTATGGAGCACATACCAGGCAGCTATAACCATGGAAATATTTTCCTCACTGAGGTTTAGCCTATAATAAAGGCACTTCCAGTGAGCCTTTAATCTGCCAAACACATTCAATAGTCATTCAGCACTTGTTCAACCTGTTATTGAAGTGCTCCTTGCTGCTATCCAGGATGCCTGTATAAGGCTTCATGAGCCACGGCATTAAGGGGTAGGCTGGGTCTCCCAAGATTGCTATGGGCATTCCAGCATTCCCCACTGGAATCTTTTGGTCTGGAAAGATTCCCCGCTTGCAGCTTTCTTTATAGACCAGCGTTCCTGAAGATGGACTTTCCCTGACCAATCTGTGTTGATGTTGGTGAAACACCCAAGGTGATCCACAAGCACCTGCAGTGACATAAAGAAGTACCCCTTTCTGTTTATGTACTCTGTCGCAAGATGGTCTGGGACTAAAACTGGGATATGAGTACGATCTATCGCCCCATGACAGTTAGGGAATCCCATCACTGCAAAGCCATCCACTATTTCATGAACGTTGCCTAGTGACAGCCCTTTGTAGCAAAATGCAATTAATAGCCCTGCACACTTACAAAAACACCACCAATGGTGGACTTCTTAACTCCAACCTGATTAGGTACTGACCGGTAGAAGTCTGGAGTTCCTAGCTTCAACATGGTGATCTCACCACGTGCTTCTCCATTGAGAGGGAGACTCTCATTCTGGTGTCTTTGAGCTGCAGGGCAGGAGCAAGCTCCACATAGAGTTCTTTGAAGGTTGCTTTGCGCATTTGAAAGTTTTGCAGCCACTGCTCATAAGCCCAGACCTGCATAACGATGTGATCCAACAACTCCGTGCTTGTCTCACGCACCCAAAAGCAGTAGCTCACCACGCACAGATGCTCCCTGAATGCAAACAGTAACGCGGGGATGTTCATTTGCATAGCACAACAGGTCAGGCTCCTTGGATTCCAGTTCCAATTGGACGATCTTTTCAGATAGAGATGGCAGGGGCTCAGGAAATAGGGGCTGTTGAAAAAATACCATGAAACACAGAAACCCCACGGAATAATGGGACGGAAATCAATGCATCATGGGATGTAGAGCCTGCACCCATGATGCGCTGTGGCCCAAAGGCCTTCCCACAACTCCTAGTGGCACAAAATCGTGAGTTGAACAGTGGGATAGCTGACTACAGTGCACTGTTCTTAATGTCAATGAGAAAGCACCACGTTTGGATGCGCTTCAGCAATACAATGAGTGCTATATGTACTGGCACAAACGCTTACAGTGCCTTTTGATCACCTCTGTAAACTTGCATTGAAAAAGCTTCTAGTGTAGACAAAGCTTTAAGCTATGTCTAGACTACCACTTATGTTGGTCTAACTTGTTGCTCAGGGATGTGAATATTTCATCCCCTGAACGACATAAGTTACACTGAGATAAGAGGTAGTGTACATAGCTTATGCCGCTTGCGGCGTTGTTTTTAAGCCGATGAGAGAGCTCTCTTCCACATCCCTGGGTCCCAGCCAGCACGAAAGCCTCCTCTTGCCCCAGTTCAGATTGGGTGGTAGTCACCCACCTCTCTGGCTGGCAGCCAGGTGGCAGCTGCCTGCAACTTGGCAGCCCCACTCCCTGGCTCAAAGCCTAGTGCCCAAAAACTTGTCAATTTCTCTGCTCTAGCTGAGCAGTGAAACTGACAACTATGACAGCCCCAGATTTCACCAGTTACCCTTTTTTCCTGTCTCTCTCTCATCCTCCTTCTCGGTGTCTCTCACCCCTTCCGTCGCTCAAATCCATAGCAAAAAGTTTGGCACAGTACTTTATATTCCCCAGCATTGGCATACTGCTTAAAGCCTCCTAGCATTGGCCAACATCATCTCTAGCCCAGATACATACTTGAGTTGTGCACCCCTGATGTAAAGATGGTAACCCTACACACACGAGATCTGACCTCTGTCATATCATGGCCTTATACACTCAGCCCTTCTTCCAACATATGGCTCACATTAGTCTGTAAATATAAAATCCTGTGGAAAATTGAGTATGGGGGTACTTATTAAAATTTTAGAAGTTGGGGGTTACTTGCTACTTAAAAGATTGAGAAACACTGCACTATAGGTCTAGAGGGGTAGCCATGTTAGCCTGTATACAGCAACAACAACGAGAGTCCTTTAGCACTTTAAAGACTAACAAATTTAATTTCTGCAGGCATAAGCTTTTGTGGGCTGCAACTATAGAACACTCAATGAATTGCCCATTGAGTCAACTCTTCAAACAGGTTAGTGTAGGCTAAAGTTAAAGACTGGTTTACTTACAATGCATTTAAGACTGTTAATTAGACTGCAGGTAGGACATAAAGAGAAAGATTAAATCATTCCAATGGGCTAGAAATGGAAGGCAGCTAAAGATGCAATATACGCAATAACTGTCCCCTTACAATCAGTCACAAAATTTGATTTACTGATTCATTATTGTCAAGTAATATCTAAAATGAAACATGCTGATAAATTAAGACTCAAGAAAGAATGCAATGAAACATGCTTAAAGAAAGGAGTATTAACATATTGTTTATACAAGGCTAAATATCAGGACTGACTATTGCTTTCTATTTTATAACTTTATGTATTGAAAATTCTTCACCAAGAAAACATGGCACAATATACTAGTAACACTCCCTCAGACTCCTATTCAATTACTGCATCAGTTCTAGGGGAAGGAATCCCACGGGGAAAAGTTAATTCTGAGTTGTTAGAACAGCCTGGAAAATGTGTTTTTCATTAGGTGTTTTTACAAGTGTCAAAGCAAAACATTACAAAAATTATTTAAAATCTAATCACTGTCTAGTCTATGTGCAGTTTTTAGCACACACCCTTACAGAATATGTTCAGGAGGCAAGAAAAGAAGAAATAAAATCCCAGTTAAGGAAAGTCACTCAAGCAAGTCCTTACACTCGGAGATGATGCCATTCCATTCACTTCTGGAGATCTCTTTATAACTTTTCAAATTCCAGAGAATGAGAAGGTACCCACAAAACTCAATTGGAGGGACAATTCAGCCATTTCTAGGAAACAATCACTATATGCCAAGTAACTGAAGAGACCAGGTCTGACTTCCTGTTCTGAAGATTTTGTGTGGGTTTGAAGACTGAGATTCAACTTCTTCAGCATGATTCGAGGAAGAATAGCTGTGGTCAGAGGAAATTAAGAAACAGACTTTGGCCACCTCTACATCATGGGTGCTACAGTGGCACAACAGCATGCTGCACCTGTAGTACCCATAGCGTAGATGCTTCCTACAGTGACGGAAGCAGTTTCTCACTCCCAAACAATGTAGCTAGGTTGATCAAATTAAGTGCAGACCAGGCCTTCGGATACCACTATCTTCCTGATAGTAAAATGAGTACTGTTTCTTTATGCATAGATGGTGCTGTGCAGCTGATCATTTCTAGACAGACAGTCTCTTCCTTACACACTGGTGTACACTGAAGGTTGGGGAAAAAAGGAGGACATTTTCAGGCATATTTCTGTCTCATAAAGGTCAGGTCTACATTAGAAAAAGATTTGCTGGTATAGCTACATTGGCAAACCCTCCTAGCAAAGGCACAGCTTACACTGGCCTTACAAAAAAAAAATATTTGCCAATACAGCTTAAATCTGTGCTTTTCTGATATAGCTTATATAAGTGGTTCAAGCTTTTTTTCACCAAGGACTCTTTTGGCACCTGACAAAACATCCTGGACCCCTTTCATTTCTTGTAGATAGAACAGCATGAAACTTATTAGTTAAATGTATTATGACACACACACTCACTCTGAGTGGAGTTTAGTGGGCTTAGGACTCAGTGCGTGAGAGGTCATGTGATGCACAGGATGCCATTTTGAGAATAAAATGGCATCTTCCTTGCAGCGAAAGTGTCAGAATGCCATTCCAGCATGTTCTGGCCCTGGCAGACAGGACAGACCTCCACATAACCACAATGGACAAACAGAGATCCAGGAATCCAACTTAGGGAACTTAGAGAAATAAGAAGCTGTAACAGCAGAAGCACTTTAACGCTAGTATAACTGTGTCCATTCTAGGGCTTTTGCCGGTATAGAGAGGTCTCAAAAAACTCAAGACTCCTAACTGACGTTGCTATATAGACAAACGTTTCTAGTGTAGACCTGGCTTACAAATATGGAATAGTCTCCTAACAAAACTGATGTACCAACACTGGAATTATTTTAAACTGGATCAGACAAAGCAGCAGACTATATGGTAGTATAGCAGGGAACAACTATGCCAGTAACAGGGGAGATGGAAAAAGGGATTATATTTAGTTCATCTCTAATTTCTCTTTTTGGTAAAGAGTAAGCAAAAATGCCTTTAAAATTGTATGCCTCATCACTCAATGTAATTACATACTATCACATCACAAATAAAGGTACAGTTTTTTTATACCTATCAACACACAACAATGAAAAATCTTGGTGATAAATTACCCAACTGGCATATCTCCATTGCAGCTGGGAAGTATAGTTCCCAGCTCAGATAAAGTAAGGTCTGGTCTACACTACAGACCTATAATCGGTATAACTACATTGAGCGACATAGTTACACTGACCTAATCCATCATCAACATAGCTACCACCTCTTGGTGAGATAGATTAAGTATGCTGATGGGACAGCTCTCTCCCATCAGTTTAAAAAGTGTCTTCATTAAAGTGCTACAGCACTGGAGCTGCACCAATGCAGCATTTTAACTGTCGACTGGCCATAACACACTAGTTCTGATTGAGCTAATGCTCTAAAAACAGCACTATGATTGTGGCAACATGGGCAGCAGTTTTGGCTAGCCACCCAAGTACAATCGTGTGAGAGATCCTGGGTATGTAACTGAGATGGCTAACCAAACTGCCACCCATTCTGCTGCAACCAAACTTCTATTTTTAGCACACTTATGTGCTCAGAGCTAGCACAAGTACGTCTGCTTGAGCTGGAAATTACACCTTCCAGTTGCAGTTTAGATGTACCTTGGAGTGTTTTGATCAAAATCAAGTTTTATAGAAAGAAGAATCAAAGACTGCAGGGATAGCTAGTCATGTACTAGACATGTATATTGAGGAGCAAGGCTTTTATTCAAATTATTCAAGTAATTTCCTATCCTCTAGTATTGCTTATTCTTTGACCTCCTGTGGCAACTTCCCTTGTGTTCTAACTTATGCATGTTCCATACCAATATCTGTACCAGTGCCATCGAGAGTACCAACTCAACTCAAAAAAGAGGAGTCCTACAAAAAGTGGCAACTAGGTCAAATTACAAAGAATGAATATAAGCAAATAGCACAAGTATGTAGGGACAAAATAAAAAAAAACTAAGGCAAAAAACAAGATTAAACTAGCTAGAGACAAAGGATAACAAGAAAACATTCTACAAATATATTGGATGCAAAAAGATGACCATGGACAGGGTAGGCCCATTATTCAATGAGGAAGTAAAACAATAACAAAATGCGGGAATGGCAGAAGTGCTAAATGACTTTTTTGTTTCTGGTTTTCACCAAAAAGGTTAGTTGTGACTGGATGTCTAACATAGTGAATGCCAGTGAAAACAAGTTAAGCTATGAGGCAAAAAATAGGGCAAGAACAAGTTAAAAATGTCTTAGAGAAATTAGATGTCTTCAAGTTACCAAGAAAAGGAAAAATATAATGTCAATCTATAAAAATGGGAATAAGGACAACCCAGGGAATCACAAAGCAGTCACCTTAACTTCTGTACCAGGAAAGATAATGGAGCAATTAATTAAGGAATCAATTTGCAAACACCTAAAAGATAATAAGGTGATAAGTAAGAGTCAGCATTTGTCTGTCAAGAACATGTCAAACCAACTTGAAAGCTTTCTTTGACAGGGTAACAAGCCTTGTGGAGGAGGGGGGAGCAGTAGATATGGTATATTTTTACTTTAGCATGGCTATCATTACTGTCTCACATGACCTTCTCATAAAGAAAGAAATCCAACCTATAAGGAGCTACTATAAGGGTATATAAGGGTGTATAACTGGTTGGAAAACTTACCTAGACTAGTTATCAATGGTTCACAATTAAGCTGGAAGGGCATATTGAGTGGAGAGCCACAGGGATCAGTTCTGGCTCTTGTTCTGTTCAATATCTTCATCAATGATTTAGATAATGATAGAGAGTACACTTAAAGTTTGCAGATGACACCAACCTGGCAGGAGTCACAAGTACTTTAGAGGATATGATTAAAATTCAAAATGATCCAGATGAACTGGAGAAATGATCTGAAGTACATAGGATAAAATTTAATAAGGACAAATGCAAAGTACTCCAGTTAGGAATGAACAATCAGTTGCACACATACAAAATGGGAAATGACTACCGAGGAAGGAGTACTGCGGAAAGGGATCTGGGGGTCATAGTGGATCACAAACTAAATACGACTCAATAGTGTAACAATGTAGCCCCCCCCCCCCCAAAAAAAAAAAGCAGCAAACATTCTGGGATGCAATAGCAGGACTGTTCCATGCAAGACACAAGAAATAGTTCTTCCACTCTATTCCGCACTGATTAGGTCTCAACTGGAGTACTGTGTCCACTTCTGAATGCCACATTTCAGGAAAGATGTGGACAAACTGGAGAACGTCCAGAGAAGAGCAACAAAAATGCTTGAAAACATGACCTATGAGGGAAGATTAAACAAACCCGGTTTTTCAGTTTGGAGAAGAGAGGACTGAGGAGGGACATAACAGTTTTCAAGTACATAAAAGGTTGTTACACAGAGGAGAAAATTGTTCTCCTTAACCTCTGACATAGGACGAAAGCAAGGAGCTTAAATTGCAGCAAAGAAGTTTAGATTGGACATTAGAAAAAACTTCCTGTCAGGGTAACTAAGCATTAGAATAAATTGCCTACAGAGGTTGTGGAATCTCCATTACTGAAGATTTTTAAGAGCAGGTTAGCCAAACACCTGTCAGGGATGATCTAGATAATGTCTGGTCCTGCCATAAGTGCGGGGGCCTAGATTAGATGACCTCCCAAGGTCCCTTCCAGTCTTATAATTCTATGACACAAGTTTGCCCTGGCCTGCCTGTGTATTTTGTGTTGGGGGAGTGGACAGTAAGCATGATGGGCTGCAATGCTTTATCATCAAATAAGTCTTCAGAGAAGGATAGGAGGTTTTTCCTAAGAGTTCAGCATTCATGAAAACTGCTAGACTAACAGCCAAAGTTTTCTTTCCATCAACAGAGCATAGCTTTTGGAGAGGGATCACAAGCAACACAGGCTTCTTAACATTAGCCTTCCACCATTCCTCAATCCTAATTTGGAGCAACAGCTTGTCCGGGATGGAAGGATTCGGTCCTTTTTTTGTGCATTCACCCTCTGGCCTCTCTTCTGAGACAACCCATAAACACTGCCACTGTGGAAATGTTTTTACAGTGTGGGTATCTAAGCCACTGGGAACAGGAATGAGACCAATTCATTTCAGACATTCCATTGTCATCAGCCTACTTCAGTGATTCCTAGCCTCTGGCCTGAAGGCTGAAAGTAGCCCACGGGGTCTTTCAAAGTAGCCTGCTGTTCCCCTCCCACTGGCTGCAGAAGGGAGCCACTGCCTAAAGACCCAGATGGAGCACATTGACACAGGGCTACAAGACCAGTGCAGGCTCCTTGCTGCAGTCAAGGGGACAGGAGATCAGAATTCCCTTCCCCCTGGCTACAGAACAGAGCTGCTGCCCAGGAGCCCAGGTGAAGCACATGGGGCTACAGGACATGTGCAGTTTCCCTGCTGCAGTCAGGGAAACAGGAGAGCACCCTTGCTCAACTCATTCCATCTGACTGCAAGAGGAGGGAGAGGGAGGGGCTACAGGTGAGACTGGTAGCCCTTCAGGGTTGTAAAAATGATATCTGTGGCCCTTGAGCCAAAAAGGTCAGGAACCACTGGCCTACTTCATATGTGAATCAATGACCTGACCTGTACCAATGACCTGTAGCTAATTGGTAATATGCTAGGTGACAAATGTTCAGGTTGCTACATTATGGTGAATGTTTCATAAATAAAAAGGAAAAAGGGTGTAGCAGTGACTGGAAGGGAATGTTTTGATTTAAAAGGAAAGGCATCGGGGTAGTGGGAGGGAGATGGGGAACCTCGGGTCATGAAATTCATCTCTATATCTAGATAGATTAGTTCTTTAGACTTCGTCTTTTTAAAGAAAAATCAATATCCCACACTACAGATTAAATAATCAATGCTGGTTGAAAAGAACACATGACTTAAGACTGAATCAAGTTTAGCCCTTACAAAACTAAGCTTTTATAAGGCCAAAAGAAACTTTTATAATATTTAAAGTTCAAACATTGCAGAACGAAAGACCGGAAACTAAACACAAATTAGGATACTGGATTAATTGATTTTCCGTTATCCAAACTGAGAAAGGTACACAGTACCTATAGAGTTTAAGTGACTTTAAAAAAAAAAAGTTTTCACTTTTAGGAAAGTAGGCCATTAGTAGTAACACATACGGTGGATAAAAATATTTTGTTTTTATTTTGTTATTTAAATTATAGGGTTTTTTTTTTAAAAATAATCCTGTTTAAAATAAAATCTGAATTTAATAAAAATCTGTTAAGGCATCAATGTATTATAATCTCTTAAAATATTTAAATAAAAAATATATATATCCTGAATCCATGAGCCTCTAGCAAAAATTGAGTTAAATGCTGCTTGCTTTTCTATACAAAGAAAGAATGGGGATCTAACTTCTGAGGTCAAGCTTTATAAATGTGGCCTGATTGGTTATGTACTACATTAAGGGCTTGTTATGTTTAATAACAAAATTGATATGCTTTTTTCTGTATTTAATTAAATTACAGTTGCCATCCTAATGAAACTTGACACAAATCATGAGCAAAACGTAGTGAATCATCAGCAAAATGTAGTAAATCATTCACCATTTTATAACATATTAAAATGTACAATTAATAAGAATTTGAAAATATTAAACTATATAACTGCTTAAATAAATGTATTTACATATGGTATACCATCCCAGGTAGCCAAAAGACACACCAAATCTAGTGTAAAGTTTCTATTTAGTTTTAATCATTAAAGCACGTTGATTTACATCAACAAATGAGAATGCACCTTTCTTCAGAAAATAACTGAAATACAAATGGAAAAAAGTTAATTGAACTAGATCATTTAAATTGATGCTTTCCATTTGGTGATTTAGTAACACATGTAAGCTTGTTTACAATATATGATTTTTAAGTTCACAGTATGCCCTTAAATAGCTAGGGGGAAAAAGAGTAATAAAACTATACTCAAGAATGAAAGGCAAAGATAGTTATAAGGTACCTTCCATACACAAGTTTCAAAGTAATTTAAAAAGTGCTTATTAAGACAACAAGAATCCTATTAAATATCATACCTATTTTAATAGGTGCAAACAAGGCAGAGATTACATGACTTGCCCAAGATGACAGCATGACAATGGCAAACTCAGGAATAGAACACAGGAGTCCTGATTCCCAATTCATGCCAACTTATTAGATAAAAACTTTCTGCCTTATATTTTAAAGAATTAAAAAAAATGCCTGTACTTGTTATAATTTTAATATGAACAAGAAAAATACTCTGCACCATTACATCTTCTTCCCCAGGTCAGTCTGAGGGTATGTCTACACTTAAAACACTACAACAGCACAGCTGCAGCAGTGCTTTAGTGCAGAAATTACCTACATAGATAGGAGGAGTTTACCATTGCTGCAAGTACCAAGCACTGTCTACAAGTGGGGTTAGGTCAACATAGCTACATCTCTGGGGGCATGGATTTTTCACATCCTGAGAGACATATCATGCTGATGTAAGTTCCCAGTGTAGATCAGCCTTAAGGCAATCCAAGGCCCAGAACACAGGCCCCTAGAAGAAAGGCATAGGCATTAGCATGAGTGCTAAAGCTCCAGGATGAAGACTATATTCAATTTCATTTCTCTGGCATAATGGAACTTCTACAATAAGATTAAAATGTATCTGTCCAGGAGACAGAGCTTTCTTGGGGGTGGGTCTGGAACCATGAACTCACACAGGAACCAAGGACTGCCACAAACTTCACCACCACACCTCCTTATGTGCAAGGAGTACTTTGACCTTGTCTTTTCTAACATAGTAAGATTTTATTAAAAAACCAAACCAAAACACACTACTGCACACACTTAGTCCCCTAGGGAGAGGATGCGAGAATAAACATGCAGTTATGTTTGTCACATGGTCTAATGAACTACTGGAAGGCATTCAGATAATCCAGTGATAAGATGGTGAAAGAACTTGTAAAAAATGAAATTCTCCCCGAGGAAAAGCACAAGATAGAACCTCTCTCCTTGGCAGCAATAAAGGTGACAACAGGGATCTCTTCTCCCTCCTCCAGAGAGGTAGAACAGGTCCCTCAGTACTTACCAAGCAGGTAAACTATGGCTGCACTACACAATTGTCTCCTGGGACAATGTTCACAGGGCTCCCAGAGTAATGAGCCTTTGAGATAACATCCCTTTGAGATGCATGGGGCAGTTCATAGTTCTCAGAGTAACTGTGTGGCTCAGTCCACGTTTTCAAGGTTTTCTTTGCACTATGCAGATGAGAAAAAGTGAAAACTCAAATTCCAATACAAACCCATGACTCCAGGCACTGGAACTACATGTATGATTCTATAGTCCCTGTGGTCTTAATCCAGGCCTATTAATTCTACTACTAATTTCCCTAATAAACAGAAAATTTTACTGCTACAATTAAATGTTGGATATGAACCCCCTTTCCCCCCCCCCAAAAAAAACAAAGTAAAATATCTTTGATTTTTCTAACTGTTTGAAATTATGAGGTAAAACCCGATTGTTGTGATCCTTGTTAATGTACCTTTACTGCTACATTCTCACTTGCTTCTCTAACAGTACCTGTTATAATACTTACAGTGGTATCCCGGTGGGATGGTGGTGGGTTTTACCAGGGAACACTATACAGATGCTATTGCTGGTAATTTTCTTTTAAATCCAAAGCAGTCAGACAGCTGGCCGTGCCTGGCCCTAGAAGCTCGCTGCCTGCCACTCCCGAGTCTCCGTGCCCCACCGACACGGCCCCTATCCGCACTAAGTGGGCCCCGTGCTCAGAAGGGGCCGTCCGTGGTTCTGGATCAAGTTACAAGCAAAGGCTCCCAGACAAGCTGGGGCCGCGGCTCCTTTCACACCAGCCAGGACCCGGGCGGCTTCCTGCACCATGCCCAGGAGGCTTCAGGGCACGTAGGAGGCGGGAGAGTCAGTTCGCCGCTCCCTGGGGGAGGGCAAGCCTAGGGACCCCCGGTAGGAGGGAGCAGGCTGGGGGCAGCCCGGGTACCCGGGGTGGGACAGGCCAAGACCGGGGGTGGAAGTGGTAGAGGCCCAAGATCCCGCTCCCTGGGTGCGGGGCCCCTGCCAGAAAGCGCGGTCGGTCCGTCGGGGACGGGCAATCACCTTTGAAGAAGCGCAGCGCCAGACCGTACAGCTCCTCCAGACCGAACCCCCAGCGCCGCTCCAGGCTCAGCGCCGCCGCCTCCTCCGCATCCCCATCGGCTTCCTCCTGCTCCTGGAGCCCGGAGCCCAGCCAGCTCTGCCCCGCCGTGCTCACCCCTCGGGGATCCGGCTGGGCGTCCCCGGGCCGCTCCTCGGAGTCGGGGCTCAGGGTCAGCCCGTCAATGGAAACCTCGAGTCGCTCAGAGCTCAGCGCCGCCACCCCCGCCGCCATCCTCTGCTCCCTCCCTCCAGCTCGGTCGGCTGGGCCGGCCACGTCCCAACTTCCAGCCCCCTCCGACCCGGAACTTCCGGCAGCAGCTCAACGAGCACCGCCCCCTACTCTCCTCCCGCCTGCTTCCCCTCCCTCGTAGTCCCCGCCCCTTGCCCTGCCTAGTGCCTCGCCTCTGCCCAGTGCCTGCGTACTGCTAATCGCCTTCCCTAGCCACGTGCGCCCCGCCTCTGCCCGGCCCGGCCCTGCTCTACTAGCTCCCCGTCCACTTGCCCTCTCCCGCCCTCTGCACTGCTCGCCGCTCCCCCCGGGCCCGCCTGCTTCCTCCCCTATTGCGGACCTACCCCTTCCTCCTCGACCGCCCCTTCTTGGCAGAACTTGGCACTTACCTACCCACTCCCCGCTTTCATCAGACGCTAAAAGTCCGGTCACATGCAGTAGCCGGCCTCGGCCTCCGCCTCCCCCCCCGTTCCTACTAACATCCCAGGGGGAGAGGTCCCACGCCTATTTACCCGGGCAGGGGTTGCGGAGCAGGGAGGGAGGGTGACGGAGCAGGCGGCGCCGTCTGTCTCCTCTCTGGGCCCAGGGACACAGTGCATGCCTGCGGCGGGAGGTGCTTAGCTTAGCTCAGCTCCCTGAGCGCCGAGCCTGGGCGGCAGCGGAGCTCGCCGAGCGCTGCTTTCCTCCCTCACACCCCGCTGTTGCCTGACCCGCGGGAGGCACCGGACCGCTGCAGCAGCAGCGATCCCGGGGTGCCAGGCGGACATGACTCCCCTGGCAAACAGGTCACGACAGCCGGCGCGAGGGGCCGGGCGCAGAGTATGGCTTTTTCCCCGACCCTGAGCGGAGCCCCACCACGCCTGGCGGCCCTGCCGCTCTCGGGATCACCTCCCCTGCCCTCTCAACCCTGCGCTCGGCAGCGGGCACCCGCCTGGACTGCTGCCGCAGGTTCAGAAGTTGTGTGGCGGGACCTCCACGTTTGCAGCAAGTTTCCCAACCCTTCGGTTAATCCGTTCAGTCATTTCTACCTCCCGGGGTCTGTCTCACTCCCTTCCTCTGTTCCCCGGTTCCAAGGCTAAGCAACTTTCTTCCTGCAGGAAAGTGTGAATCTGAAATCTCTGTCCAGTTTGGGATTAACACTTAACTGCCTTCTGGATATTCCTCCCTCAAACACACACACGCCACAGACATCACACCAATACACACACATCACAGAGATATACCCGTTCCCCAGACTGCCCACATGCATGCAAACAACTGACAGGCACACCCTCATATGCTTCACAAACATATAAATCATATACTCTCCACACATATACAAGTCTTCCAATTAAATTCATACAAATGCACACGCCACAGACACATCATCTACTCAAATGAGTATAGTTTTGTCCATAGGCTTGGCCAAATTCCCTTTTTTTTTTTTGTAATTTCAATGGATAATATCAATGTTTATTCTTAAAAAAAAATGTATTTTTCAATTCAAATTTTCAGTTGTGGGAAATTGGGAGTGGTCAGATGAGGAGGACAGTCATTTAATGACAGTATATGCTGAGATTCAAAAAGTTAGTTTTCTAACCATTAAAATACAAACTGTCAACATCACATGTAAAATATAAAAAGTTTCAATACCAAACAAATATGCAATATCCTTAACTCAAACTCTAATAAGTTTTCTATCCACATTTTTCTTACTTTCGCGATTGATAAATTTTTATTCTATTTATTTTTAATTTTTTAATTTTATTGATGAAATATTTTCATCAGTTGTTGATTTCACAGTGCATACACATTTTCCAATTTTTATTGATAAAAATCTAATTTTTTTCAAGCTTACATTTGCTTGTGAGGGGAAAATTGTCTTAAGCTAGGCCCTTTTCTGTGTTTTTAGCCCAAGCAAAGTATTTTGACTGCCTGCAGGCATCTTTTGGCAGCCTCAGCTATTCTAATTTGTAACAGTCGCCAGTTAATGGCCCTGACCTTCATATACTGATAAACTTGTAGAGAATAGTATCATGTTATTCCCACGTAAGATGACAGCTTCTACTTTTCTCCAATTATATGTGAAAATGTGCCCTGGCACCCTCCTGAAAGTTGTTTGTACCTCTGTATAAATACCTTAAGCAATGGCCCCTATGGGCTGGCCACACCCAGTAGCTCTAGGTGCTAATAAACCTGTGATTCTTCCTCCTGTTGTCCAGCTTTTTCATTGACCAGAGCAGAGAACGAATATTCTCATAACATGCTTACATTACTTTTCTTTTCCAGAAATGCATTAAGTATGCCTGCATTACAAAAAATTAAAGAACAATCCAGATCAACTGAATTGCCTGTCTTCTGTTAACTCCAGATGAAAGAATTATTTAAACATCTTTAATTTCCTCTCTTATCGTCTACAGTTTCAGAAGCAGGTTATAAAAAAACAAAACATTTTCTATCCATTTGTAACAGAGTGAAAGAACCAACGTTTCAGATCTAGAGGATGATAGTGGATTTATGATGACATTTCGGTTTCTGTTTGGATTTACTAGTTTCTTCTGATTTACGGATTATAAACTCAATTAAGCAACATTGAAGGAAAATTCCAGTAGTTAGTTATGCTACTTTAAACTTGGATCCTGAAAACCTTTATTACTCATGGTACATACATGTTTCCTGGATCGAGGTATTAGAGTCAAGTCTAAGAGATACCGAGCACACGCATTTAATTATATTATTCACATACACAAAAATATTATCTATAATACTTGCTTTATTTCCATTAATTTTCATAGTTATTTTTACAAATGCTACAAATTGTTTCAGTATTGACATAACTCTGAAAGGTCCTGGAACTGGGTTTAATTTAATTAACTATTGGTGGTTGTTATATGTGTTCAAGTCCTCTGTTATGAATTGTTGACACACAAAGGTTTTACCATTTTTACTATACCAATATAGTTAAAACAGTACAAGCTGGACACAGTTATATCAATATACATGTATAGCTTTTTCCTACATCAGAAGGGGAATAAGCAGTATTGTCAACCGCAAAGGTTAAAAAACCATGAGTCAGACCCACCAAAAATCATGAGATTGGCCCAAAATCATGGTGGTTTTGGATTTTTTAAGACTATATTGTGATTTTTTTGGCCTGCCTTTTGATTTCCATGCTCCCCCTGCCCACTGCCAATGTGTATGTGACAGACAACTAGATTGCCAACACTCCCAAATTTATTGAGGTGATTTTGGCCTCCACTGCAAGATCTTTTACCCCCACATCTGCTCAGCCCTCTGCCCAGCAATCAGTTCTACCGCACAGCCCCCAATCAATTCTGCCCACACATCTGCCCCCCTCCCAACCTCACTCCTGCTCCTCCTGTGGCCTTGCCCCAATTGCCCTGGCCCCTCACTACTGGGACCAACCTCTCCCACCCCAGCCCCTTGCTCCTACGATAAACACTAATGCTTGCCGTGCCCCATTGGGCAGGCTTCTTGTCATCTACTCCCAGCCTCACTAGGAGGCAGGCGAGTCCTAGGGAAACAGCCAGTGGGCTGGAGGGTGGAGAGTGAGAGACAGAGGGAAGGGGGGGGCGTGCCAAAGGGAAGAGGCAGGGCGGGGGTGGGGTGGAGGGTTTTGTTTTCAAAAATTAGAAAGCTGGCAACCCTATGCTCCCTTACTGTCTCCCTCTGTGTGAGACATTCACAACTCCCTTTTCCAATGGTTCCAAGTGGCAACAAAACATTTGTTCCCCATCAAAATGCATAGACCCCACCCTACATGTTCCAAGGTCATCCCTGTTTTCAGTGAATGACACCCACCTCCAATGCCTTGGGGTAATGTACCACCTTGATGCCTCTGTAATGGATATGGTGAAATGCCCTTCAGGATAAGGGTATGCACTCTTTGTCTGAACAGCACCTGGTGTGTTGTTAGCATTTAACAAGTTATAATAACTGTAATTGGTGCCTAAACTACAAAGGCATTTTGAAAATCCCACTAGATGCCTACTTACATCTTTAAGCACCTAAATACCTTTGAAAATTTGGCCCTTATGAGCCTAAATTCCATTTTCAAAAGCACTTAAGGCTCACTAAAAGTCGGTAGGATTCAGGTTCCTAAGTACCTACGTCTCTTTTGAAAATGGGACTTGGCTTGTAAATCATTTAGCTTACCCTACATCCTTTTTTAAATTATAGCCAGTCTTTCATTGTCAGTTGGTAACTGTTGCTGGTACCCAGAATAATGTGGATCACAACAGTGTTTGGAACAGTTACTGCAGAGTACTGTACACATACTTCTTGATTGTTTTATGCACATGAGGGATGATTGCTCAAAAGTTTCATGGAAAAGATAAAAACCGATTTTCTCCTGCTCTGGGGTTGTGCTTTGTGTTTTTAGCAAGTGTCTGCTGTTGACTCTTCTTTCTCATGTTTCAGGAAATACATGCTTCAATTCAAATCTTCCATATATAACCCTGAGTTTCCTAACGTGGGGATGCGGGGAGGAAATGAACCAGAGAAAGCAAGAATGCAAGTGCAATTGTTTTCCTCAATAGTAATATCTACTATTAACTCAGTCTCTTGTGACCCAACAAAACACCATCCGCAATAACACTGCTATTGTCTGTTCACAGGGAAGGAGTCAGATAATATGATCTTATATAGCTCTATGGACAAGGAATAAGTTTATTTCTAATTTGCACAGTCTATGTAGTACATGTCACATGACTTCAGGAAATCATTGCATTGGTCACATTTCTGTTTGACTCATGGATGACCATGTGAAAAAGTGCAAGCCTTGAAAGATCAAGATCTGATGTTTAGTTAGTTCAATAACAAGAAATAGTACCCTATAACTTTGTGTAGTTTATTGTTGGAGTATGTAACTGTGAGTTAGGGCTCCTGGGTTTTTTGCTTCAGTCTGCCACTGACTTGCTAGATAACTTTGTGCAAGTTGCTTAACTTATCTGTGTCTCAAATTACCATGCTATAAATTGGAGATAATGAAAGTTATCTACCACCTGCACAGAAATGTTTCATTAATTAAGTTTGCAAACTGCTTCAAAGAAGTGCAAAGCATTCATTTAAAGAGTTTATTTATTATCATATCTAGTTAGCATTTCTAGGTCTTCAAGATCTAGCTTGAAATAGTGAGTACTACATGGGGGATTATCTGCTATAAATATTTACAACATTGGGAGGAATTTGAGGCAAATAATGTTTCAGCTGAGCTTTTAAAAGGTTTGTTAGAGTTCTGTCATCCACTTTTTGACTGTTCTAGTTTGAAGGACTTTGAAGTTCTAAATACCATGAACTGTAAATCTGTGCTCTCTCTTTTATTGAACTAATGATAGGACAGATTATTTTATTTGTAAGTACAGATGGCAAGTGTATACTCTGTGCTTTACAAGTTTGAAATTTCATCATCAGATCCAGCTTTTCTTGTTGATTGTTTGTTAGTTCAGCTATAAAATAAAGTGTAATAAAAATAGTATTTTTAAGATTTTTGATCTGCCACATTTTGTGCTTGATTTACAGTGTTTCTTTATTGTGTTTCATAAATATTTTATTATGCAGCAGCTATATAGCTTAATTTTTAGCAAGATTAAGCAAAGTGTTTGGTTTAAGAAATTTTATTCCTTATTCTAAAACACATCTTCAGTGTAAAAGGAACTGAATTTCTGACTGGTCCCGTCAGGCTTGCAATGCTTAACTAATATGGAAGGAAATACTTATTTGCAATCTTAGATGCATTTGTTTTCTTGCTCATTTTGGCCTTGTCTACATTAGGAAAATAAGTTGTGTTCTTACCTTGTGTTAGTTAACAAAGACAAAATCCTAGTGAGGACAAAGCAGTTTGTAGTTTTTACACATTGGGAGGTCAAGGTAAAGACTATGAGAGCCAAGAGTTTGCCTTGAGTTGCCACCTCATTAAAAGTACAAACTACCTTCTCTTCAGTAGGATTTTATCTTGAGTTAGCTAACATGAGGAAAGGAACCTTTTTTCCTAGTGAAGATGCACCCTTTGTGTCTGCATTATGCACATTTTAGTAGCCCTCATTCTGTGGTGTGTGGATCTCCATTGTTTACTAACTGTTTATTGGTCACAGTGTTAACTTCCCTTTGTTTCAAGCTGCTAAATTACATTGAAAGAAAGTAAAAGTGCATCTGGGAATTATTAAAGTTACACTTCCATGCGAGCAATTGCTTTAGGTGCTACAGAGATGTTACGCAATTACAACTGTATGACTAGGTGATCTGCCCAGTTATAAAGAGAAAGAGTCCATGCAATATGGTATTAAGCTGCAGGTTCACATTATGAAAGAGTTTAGGAAGATATTGGCAATAGAAAATTGGGGAGAATATCCTCCAAAGTTGAATTTTGAATTTGTGGACATGAACATTTTTTTCTAAAAAGCACATCCTAATAGTTACATTACACTCATCCTGTCAGACCTATGTATGTATTGCTAAAACAACTCAAATTTCATATATCAAACACTTACAATTAGTAAATGTTTGCCATAACTATTGGACAAATAATTCCAAATAGTTTATAAATTTGAGGAAATGATTAGCAATTGGTAGCTGTTGGAAGGTGCAGTGGGCTTCTTCAGAGCCTAGGCCTGAGGAAGGGCCACAACGGCCAGTGCAGACAGCGAAAGGGCCAGCGGGCCAGTCTGCCTAGCAACCCAGGAGCCGGACAGTGATAGGCTTGTCCAACTGGTCAATCCACCAAGAGGGAGGCAGGGCTTCTGCCAGGGCTAGGTGGATAAAAGGCAGGCTCCACAGCTCAGTAGGAGGATGGCCATCACTGGAGGCAGATGGGCTGTCCTGCTGGCTGCAGTGTCGGCTGGACCCCAGCCTGGCAGCCACCCCGAGCAAACACTTCCCCAAGCGGAGGCACTGGGAACGACCCCAGGCCTCAGTAGGGCCTCCAGGCCCCAGTGACTGGACCAGGCTGCCGAGCCCCAAGGACTGGGGGGTCTTTGGGCCCTCCTGATTGGACTGAGCCCACTGAAACCCAGGCATGGGAGACGCCCCCAGAGACTGGCCCTGACCTGGAGGAGCTGCCTGATGCTGAATCCCCAAAGCCGTGCAACCTGGAGGAGTTGCCCCCAGCAGAGGAACTCCCGGAAACCGGTGACCTAGAGGAGCTGCCTTCCACTGAGGAGCTCCCTGTGTTGTTGCCCATTGATGAGGAGGGACTGGTGAGCCTGCTGCAGGCCAAATATCCCGAGGACCCGGAGGAAGCAGGTATCTGGGGATATGGGGAGGTAGTAGTCCAGGAACAGCCATAGCCATGGCTGAGTTTGGGGCACGATCCCATCAGCATGTTGTGGCGGGAGCCCCTCCAACACAGTTGCAATGCCTGTGCCACTGCTAGGGCCCTGAGCTGGACCGCAGTGGAGTCGGGTGGGCCTGTGTCCCCCCCCCTCCCCTAGCCATCCCGGGAAAATGTGCTCTCCCCTGCTGTTTACAGACAACAGACCCCCTGCTTGCTCGCCCGCCATGGCCTGGGGAAACCGACTGCTTGCTCACCCACTCCTGCCACGGGCTGGGGCAACAGATTATTAAGCCATTCTCCCGGCCGGAGGACCCACACTAAGCTGGGTGCAGAGACGCTAACGTTCCCCCTTTAGGAAGGTTTAGTGGCCTTCCTCAGAGCCTGGGCCCAAGGAAGGCCCACAACGACCAGTCCAGACAGAAAGCTGGGCTACAGTAGCCAATTCACAAATAGGATAAAAAGGCTACATCCACCAAGTACATTATACACTCAGCTCTAGTAATTATTGAGCCTGGAGGGGGAAAAAATGCAGAAGAGATTAGAGTCCCTTTGAAGTCTGGGGGAAGAAACAGAGGCATCAATAGACAACAACAGTCCTGGAAACTCTAATCCAATCCCTGGCTCATAGCAGGACCAACCCCAGCTAAATCATCCCAGCCACAGATTTGTCAAGATGGACCTTAGAAACCCCTAACGATGAAGAGTCCACCACCTCCCTGGCAACCCATTCCATTGCTTCACCACCCTCCTAGTGAAAATGTTTTTTCTAATACCAATCTAGACCTCTCCCACTGCAACTTGAGATCATTGCTCCTAATTCTGTCATCTACTACTACTGAAAACAGCCTAGCTCCATCTTTCCTGGAACCCCCTTTCAGGTAGTTAAAGGCTGCTATCAAATCCACCCTCATTCCTCTCTTCTGCAGACTAAACAAGCCTACTTCACTCAGCCTCTCCTCATAAGTCATGTGCTCCAGCCCCCTAATCATTTTTACTGCCCTCCACTGGACTCTCTCCAATTTGTCCACATCCTTTCTGTAGTAGGGGCCCCAAAACTGGACACAATACTTCAAATGTGGCCTCACCAGTGACAAACAGAGGGGAATAATCACTTCCTTTGATCTGCTGGCAGTGCTCCTACTAATGCAGCCCAATATACCATTAGCCTTCTTGGTAATAAGAGCACACTAACTCATATTCAGCTTCTTGTCCACTGTAACCCACAGGTCCTTTTCTGTAGAACTGCTGCCTAGCCAGTCGATATCCAGTTTGTAGCTGCGCATGAGATTCTTCCATCCTAAGTACAGGACTCCGCACTTGTTCTTGTTGAATCTCATCTGATTCTTTTCAGCCCAGTCCTCCAATTTGTGTTGGTCACTCTCTATCCTATCCCTGCCCTCCAGCATATCTACCATTCCACACAGCTTAGTGTCATCTGCAAACTTGCTGAGGGTGCAATCTACCCCATTAATCATCATTAATGAAGATGTTGAACAAAACCAGCCCTAGCACTGACCCCTGGGGCACTCTGCTTGTTATTGGCTGCCAATAGACATCAAGCTATTGATCACCTACCCGTTGAGCCTGATGATCCATCCTATAGTCCATTCATCCAACCCATACTTCTTTAACTTGCTGGCAAGAATACTTGCCTTCTAGCAGCCGGGATCCATCATGCAGGCTGGGCAGAACTGCTAGCTGTGGGGCCAGTGAGCAGTCTCTGCTGCCCGCCTCTCCAGGGTCAAGCTGCCTGGGACCAATGCAGAGGCTGGCCCGTTTCACCAGTGTGTGTGTGTGGGGGGGGCGGATTTTCCACAGGGGGCTTGGCCAGGCCCTGCCAGGCAAATGGGCCCGGAGGGAACCCAGCATGGGTAGGCCCTGTTCCTGTCTGGCTGATTGCACCACTCTTGAGAGTCTGGAGTGATCCCCGGCCCAGGACCAGTCCTGACCATGCTGTCGGCTCAGCCCAGTGAACACAGTCACCTCCCAGCAAGGCCAGTGAATGTGGCTGGGAGGTAGGGTACAGGGGAGTGGGTCTGTGTGGGGCTTCTGAGCAGTGGGGGAGATGTGTGTTTTGGAGTGCTGGGCATAAAGGAGCCTGGGGGGGGTGCTGCGTTGTAGGGGTGGGAGAGGTCTGTGTGTGTTGCGGCTCTGTGCAGTTGTGGTTAGGAGTCTTTGGGGACGGTGTTTCTGGATGGGGAGGTGCAGGGCATAGAGGGTTGGGGGCTCTGAGTTGGGGGGTGATGTGACACGGCGCAGTCCTGCCCCCGGGGGAAGGGCACACTGACAGTGCAGGACCAGGCAGGTGAGTGTATGTCTGGGGCTGCTGGTTTGTAAACAATGCCCTCATGCTGGAGCTGCCCAGCCCCTGCTGTTCCATGCCCCATTGCCCCCATGTGGGCCCACAACTATGTTTGGCACCGGGCCCACAAAAAGTTAATCCAGCCCTGAGTATCCCTACACTTTGCCCTAGTGTAAATGATCACACAAGGTGTAGAACAATGGTGAATCTTAAGTAGATGGCTCTTCCGCTCTGGCAATAGTTTTTTGGCAGCATATCCATTAACACTGACAGACAGACATAAAGGGTAAATTGATACAGTGTGGCAAGTAGCTGCTGGAGCTGGAGAACTGTCTAGACTAAGGCCTTAAAAAAACTCTAGTGAGGACACAGTTGTACCAGGAGAAAAGTGCCTATATCAGTATAGTTTAGTTTGGTTTGATCATGTAAAATAAGCTCCGCAGTGGGTTTTCCTGACATAACTATGTCAGTAAACAACCACACCTCTTATTGATGCAGTCATGCTAGTAAAACATGCTAGTATGATCTAGTCTATGCTAGAAAATTAGGTAAGATTAATTGTGCTGTTGGGAAAAATCCACACCCCAAGCAATGGTGTTAAACCAACCTAAATCCCATGGTGAAAGCACTAGGTTGATGGAAGATCTTCTATTAACCAAGCTACTGATTCTCGGGGAGGAGGATTACCTACGCTCACAGACAGATTAAGATTGATTGGGGCCCTGGCCACAAAGAACATTAAAAACCCATGCCTGACCACTGTTTAACACAGTTAAACAGATGTGTGGAGCAGCACTGGCAGGGGCTATACTTCGTGGTGTGGGAGCTGATAAACCAATCATTGGTTGGGTGGGTGGCTTGGGTGGACTAGCAGGTTGGGCTGGGGCCCCTATGTGCATTAGTGACTTAGTGGCAGGGAGAGCTGGAGCTGGCCCCATGCAGGCAGGAGGCAGGGAGTGCTTGGGCCAGCCCTGTGTGGTGTCCCATTTTCCCTCTGAGAAAATATGGTCACTGTACTTAACCACCTCCTGCTTTCGAATTTCTCCATCTGTGAAATAGGGATAATGATATCTATCTACCTCACACAGATGCTATGAGACTTAGTGAAATAATGTTTGCAAAGTGATTTGAGATCTTATGTTGAAAGATACGGTCACTTCTGTGGGTGTGGGCATGCTGCTCTGTTAACACTGCTCTTCACTGGCCAGCAGATGTCCCTCTTTAAGAGACCAAGGCTCCCCATCCCAGCATGGTATAAGAGCAGCATCCCATCTACAGCTGTCCTTGAATCTGAGCTGTAGAGCACATCTGCAGTCTGAACTAGTGTCTCCTGCTTAGAAATGCCTAGTGCTCATTTGCAGCCTTTCTGACACACAGCTCACAGACTTTTAAGGGAAGCTACTGATAAACAGGTCCCCTACCACAGGTGTATAAAACATCCCGGACAAACCTCCCACCCCACGTCCCAAGACAGTTAAATGTAACGATGCCTTATTCTGATGTATTCCCTTCATCCTCCCCACACCCTCCCACAATGTAAATGGATTGTTTAGAAAAAACTGCAATCAAATATACAACTTAAATGAGAGGCACAGTCATCCATCTTGGTTTGGGACCGTGCCACGTTTCCCATTGTAAGTTGCATCTGGACTGATTGATACGTGGATGGGACTTTTATCCCTGTCAGTATGTGGATGCGAGCACTAAAAGGAAAAGAAAGCTGCTAGGGATTATATCTAGCTATATAGGGTTTTGTACTATGCCTATCACAGTAGTAATGACTGATTCAGTAGGTGGCACAGATTTAAATTACAGTCTTAAAAAAGCTTGAGGTTACAAATGTCAGCAGTTGGCATTGCATCATTGGGCTTCAGAGAAAATGCCGTAATGAAACGAGCAATTCAGAGCTCTCGTGCCCATCTCTCTGTAAAAATATATGGAATGTTTTCTTTTCTATTAGAAGCGTTAGCAACTTAGATTTTTTTATTTGTTCTTAATTTCAAATTCTGCAGAATTTACCACAGGGGTAAAGCTCATGTATGCAGGAGATAGAGCTTTATTGCGGGCTAGTTTGAGACTGTGGAATGAACTCCCTTGGAAACCAAAGACCATCACAAACCTCATCACTTCCATTCCAAGTGCACTTCTCTGACTTTGCCTTCTCTCATATAACTGCATAGCCATGTGCCCATATTTTTAAAAATGCTATTTAAAACAAAATTAAACACTATTAAAACACTGCACACACAACCCTCTGTGGGGAGTGTAGGCTAGAAAGAATCACAGGGATAGAAAGGGCCATAAAGGTCATCTAGTCTAATGCGTTCTGTCTAAACCATCCAAGACAGATGGCCATCCAGCCTCCTTTTGAAAAACTCTAGTGAAGGAGCTTGCACAACCTTCCTTGGCACTTTGTTCCATTTTCTTACTGTTTTTACAGTTTGGAAATTTTTCCTGAGATTGAATCTAAATCTGCTATGCTGAAGTTTGAACCTATTGCCTCTTGTCTTGCCCTCTGTGGCAAAAGAGAACAACTTTTCTCCATCTTTTTTTATGGTAGCCTTTCAAGTATTTGAACACTGCTATCATTTCCTCCCCCAGCCCCTTAATCTCCTCTTCTCCAAACTAAACATACCCAGATCCTTCAGCCTTAGCTCATATGGCTTGCATGCCATCCCTTTGATCATCTTTGTCGCTTGCCTCTGGATCCTTTCCCATTTCTGTATATCCATTCTGTACATTGTTGACCAGAACAGGACACAGTGCTCCAAGTGAGGCAAACTGCATTTGCTTTTTTTGGCAACACTGATCGCATTGCTGACTCAAGTTGATGTTTTGATCCACCACCACTCCCAGATCCTTCTAAGTAGTTTTGCTGCCAAGCCAGTTATCCCTCATTCTGTATTTCTACATTTGGTTTTTCTTCCTTAAGTGTAGCAACTTAGGTTTGTCTTTCTTGCCATTCTGATGCCTCAGTGCTTGAAACGGAGGAGCATCGTCTTACAAGGCCCTACCTATCCCTGCCAAGAGTGGGACTAGAATGGAGAGAGCTCATCGCCTTCCAGGATGGAGCCCATATTTATCAGAGAATAATAAGAGCCTCAGAACAATCTACAGAAGATGGGAGGATGAAAATAATTTCTGGCTGGAAGGTTATTGAATGTACAAAACTTATTCCCAGTGTCCTACAGTTCCCTAGCAACCCAGCTTCCCCTCCCATCTCATTATGTAGGGATCACTGGACCCCAGCAATGCACCAGTTCCCCTAAGAGCATGTGGCTACAAACTCAGAGTGTTAATTCAGCACTGCTGACACAACATACCCTTATCCTTCAATATGTGTAGCAGTCCAGTTCCCTTAGTTGGGACTGATTTATATGAAAGAGCTTACTGTTGGGACTACTACTGGAATAAGTACTTCTCAGCATGAACAAGTGTGTCAAGATTGAGTTCTGTGAGAGTCAGTTGCACTTTCACTGCCTTTGGTTTGGACCTTATCTATGCAGGGTTTTTTAGTGACTGGTGTAAATCATGCACTGGTACAGCCACACACTAAAATCCCCATGTAGACAAGGCCAAAGGATAACTAAGGAACCTAAATCCTATTTTCAAAAGTGACTTAGGTACTTAGGAGGCCAAATCTCATTGAAAGGCAATGGAACTTAGGCTCCTAAATCATTTAAGTGATTCTGAAAATTTTACCCTAAATTTC
>ML675614.1:45841166-45860890 GCA_007922155.1 Mesoclemmys tuberculata
CATTTGCAGGGCTGTGCTAACACGATCCCATGATACACACTTTTCACTGGCAGCAGTCTATTGTTTTCTTGTGAAAAAAACCTCATCTGCTGTGCAAATGGTATAATTGCTGTATAATAGCCATACCTTTTGATAGCACTCATCAGCTCAAGGAGCTGAAAGCACCACCTAAATTATATACATATAAAACTACTGAAATGCAGCAACCTCTGGGGAAGAACACAGCAGTCTGCTACACTATAGTTCAGGAAGGGAGAATGCTGATGCATACTGCAAATCCATGATAGTGCATTATTTAGCCTAGTCTACATACAGTTTGTGTCAATATAACTATTTCAGTCAGGGGATGGGATTATCTACCCAAATAGTGATACATAGTGTGGGTGTAGTTATATTGGGTTAAAGGTGCTTACTGGTATTGCTTATTGCCCTTCCCATATGGGAATAGTGATCCCAACATAAAGCACCTTTTCCCAGGAATTTTGTCCACACTGGAGGGGTTGTACCATTTTAACTATACCAGCATACTTAAAGCAATGCAACTTTTTGTTTGTAGACAAATCCTTTATCTGCTTTCATTGATAATGTTATAGGGATTTTAACATCCCCCAAGCTTGGGTTTTAAGTGCTGCAGGCTTATCCCCAACACCTAGTGTGCTTCTGTTACCCCTTCCCCATCAAGGGGTCGTGTAGTGTGATACAGAATTCCAGCAGCCCTGTCTTAAATTTGGTGAGTGTAGAGATTGGCTGAAGGTGCCATTTTCACATAACCACTGTTCAGACCATCTATCATCTCCTTGTGTGTACTCAATTCAGTACAATGAGTCTCAGCTGATTGTTAGCTGTGCCAAAGCAACACAGCTAAGGGAAAGGGAGCTGGCTCATGCATCAAACGAATTGTCCAGTAAACGCCACTTATAACGTCTCTGGGCCTGATCCTGAGAAGGTCTCATTTACTGGTGATGGTGCCTGATGCAGAAAGAACCCAGCTTGATGCTCAGATCCAGGATGAGATGACAGTTGTGGAGGGAGATGAAAAACAATCTCTCTACTCAGACACCAAGAACTTTTGATCTGAAGTTACTGAGAGAGATAACAAACAGAATGTCAGAATGTCATTTTAACAGCGTGACTTTGAGAGCAGACCAGCCCTTTATGTAGAATCATGGTACCACACAGTCCTATCTGTCATTTGGTCCAATATGGTGGAGACCGAGGTAAAGCCCTGGATAAAGAGTCACTCATTTTAAAAATAGCAGCCTCCCTTTGCCCCTTTAATCCACAGGGTAACCATGTGAAATGCAAGTGAAGGAAGAGAATAACTGTGGTTATATGTGGTCCATTTGCACAGGAATGAGCTTTGCTATAGTCCAGACCTGCTCACATGACATTTCTAGCAGTGATGACAAACAGTTTTGAAAAAATGTAAATGATTGTGCTTATGAGGTGGGGAGATGGAAGGGGACTGACATTTTTTGAATGGTTTCTAAAAAAATGAGTAAGAATGGTCTTGTGTTTAAAGCACCGAAATGGGATGCAGGAGCCCTAGATTCAATTCTGGCTCTCTGATAGGCTTCAGATGTGATCTTGTGTAAATTACCTGATCTGTCTATACCTCAATTTCCTCCTCCATTATTGTGTTAGGGACTCACACACTATGGCTATAGCTAGGTAAGCACCATAAAAACGCCTACAAGTAAAACGATTATTCTAGAGACTAGGAGGCCAAATTCAGCTTTCAGCTACTTCAGCTCTCAAAATAAATATGCTGTCATGGTTCCACTGATGTAGCTGAGAGCAGAATCTGGCTATCTGTAAGTGGGGGAATGGTCATATGACCAATGCTCATACACTACCCCAGTGGAGTTGACTAGCAAAAGGATCTGAGTCCTTGCCCCCACTCCCTTTACCCAAAGGCTTGCCTGACCTCAAGGGCTCCCTTTCCACTGTCCTATGTGGCGGAGTCCCTGTAACCCTGACAAGGCTGGGCCTAGGATCCCTGGGGGGGCTCAACCCCCAATCTTGTTGTGGTCAATTAGGACAGAGGTTAGGGTTTTCCCACTGCACTGGTTACTTCCCAGACCTGCTGCTCAATGCAGACAGTTTAAAGTAAATACAATTTATTAAACAGCAATCAATTTAAAAAAAAATAAGGAAAAGAGGAGAAAGGTTAAAGGAAAACACCTAACACTGACCCCTGGCAGAGGGACACCACACACACTGTCTCTAGGGTGTAAGGGACATTCACAATCTGTTTTTCATACGCCACAGCCCTCCTGCCCAGGCCCTGGCTGTGCTGCAGGGATGCAGAGAGTCAGACACTTGCTCTGGCGGTGGCCACAGCACTCCAGGCTCAAGGTGGCAGGGCCCTTCTCCCCAGTGTCAGCCCCCCCATCGGGGTCACAATCCCCATCCAAGTCTGGTCTGCGAAGCCTCTTGGCTGGTGGTGTCTCCCTGCACTGGGCCATGTCCATGGTTCCCTCACTCTTCCCAGCTGCTCACTGCATCCAGCTCCAGCCCTACCCTGCTTCAGTGTGACTGCTGCTCAGCATCTTCTCTGGCCTCCTGCACCCGGCTCAGCTCAGCTCAGCTCCCTGGGCTGCTCCTCCAGTTCTGCTGCTGTGGGTCTGGTCTGTTCTGCTCCCTGGCCTGGGCGTCTTTTTCTCTCCTCCAGCCACTGGTTGGTTTGTCCTTAGCTCAGCCCGGTTCTCTGCCCAGGCACAGGCAGGCAGCTCCAGCTCACATGGAGGTTGGGACACTCCCTCCCCCAGCCTCCTGGATCCCCCATTGGCTTATCTGCCCTGTCAATCAGGCTGACCTGGAGCATTGGCCTCTCCCCACTGGCCCTAGGAGCTGTCCATCTCAGGGTCCTGGCTTCCTCAAGAGATGACCAACCAAAAAGAAACACTAAGTTTCAGTAAGGGGTGTTGATTCTGGATACTTTGTGATCAGTGAGACACAGTACGCCCGATTTGCAGATCAATAAGGTTTAATGTGCAAGGTTTTCTATAAATATAGTAGTTGGATACAAAGCCTAAAATTAACTACAATATATCATACTCGCTAAGCAGTACTCAGAAGGCTGTATACAGGAACGGCTTTCTTCCGGGGCCCTGCCAGGTAGTCAGTGGATCCTGTGGTCCAACCAGCAGCACCTCCCGTGGAGTCAGTTGTTGATGGGGCACCCCCCCTTGTCTAAGTAATGACTTCTTATATCCTTCCATAAACAACCTTCACCTAATTATCTCTCTCATTATAATATATGCTAATTACAAACATTGGGTTTCACCCTTAACTACATTCCATTCTCCCCATAATAATTGGGGTCATCAAAACAACATCTGGTGATCGGAGGGGTGGAGTAAAAATATGCCCCTTGGCAAGGAAAGTATACCCCCAGACGTTCAAGGATATCTTCTTGTTCCCATCACCGTTATCTATGTGCAGCTGCAAGCATACAATATCGATATTTTGTCTTATAATGTGCCGTGCTATGCAGAAACTGAGACAACTATAAGGTTATTCAGTCTGTGCCAACTGGAAGATGTCATGCTACAGGGGTCAGAATAGCCAAGCAAGCAACTAAAGCTATGCTAGTCCTGTAGGACAGTGGTCAAGCAACTCAAATTGTACTGGGCCTCCAACATTCACCTCCTTGGTGGCTTTCATAACTTAATAGGCCACCACGATGACTCCTTGATACACACCTCTGACTATGGTTCAAGGCACCCCAGCCTGGATCTAATGATTAGTGTTTTCTCATCAGCAGGGTATATTGCAGAGTGCCACCTCACTGGTATGTGGGAGTCTTTTAGGCCCTTGAGTTGCTTTAGGGATCTTCTAGTTCACCAAAAAAGTCCTACTGCAGCCATTATAGAAATTACCTGCAATACACACACGAGCACAATGGGATGCAATGCTAGATTTAAAATCCCAGTGGCAGGGGGGGACTATCCCAATAGGATTTCCCACCAACTGTGCTTTGTGGCAGCTTTTGCAGCATCTAGGACTTCAATTACTTTAGTCCCATCATGTCTGACTATCAAATTTACAGTCTTCAATTGTTCCTGTATGTGTGTAAGCAGTGTTATCATGTTTGAATGTATTAGCATGCGTTGTACCAAATCAGTATTGACTCCCACTATCACAGGTTGAACATATTCTACAACATTAATATCTACTATTAATAACTGAAATATATTCTTTGATACTTCATAAACTACATCACACAATTCCAATACAGCAACATTGTAATAACATTTGTTTTGGGCAGGATTAATATCTTTTTTTATAAATTCCATTACTCACAACTTGGGTACATTTCATGTGTATACAAATACAACCTTGTCCAATGTACACAATGGTAGAATTAATGCTATTATTGGGTAACAAAGCATACTGACAATTCCACACATCCAATTCATCTTTCTTACAAGGGTATGTAAATTGTCAATGGTTCTTCACAAATGTATTCCAATTCTGATCCCAACATGGGATGCAGCCTTGTAAACTAACCAATCAAGTTTCATTTCCTTCTTTCAATTTCCATGTTAGGTGTTCAATAGGCCATAACACTCCAGTTTTTACATTGAGGACTACTCTGTGTATGTCTATGATATGAGCAGCAGATAGTGTCATTCCATATGCTGTAATCACTGGAGCCTGGGTGTCTACTGTGAAATTTAATATTTTCCACCAATGACTTAAGGCTCTTTCTTGGGTAGTGGCATCATCCCAAATCAATTTCTTTCTTTCATCTGGCAGGATTCCTCTAAGTCCTTGTTGGATGAGACCTTGGCTTATTCCTTGAGCCTAAAGCTGTGCTTGTATGCAACCTAAAGCTTTGGAGGTAGCATTTATCATAAGTTTTGTGAGGTTTAATAGGCTCAGGAGTGCTTTTTCATTATTCATTTCCCAGGGTACTAATATATCTCCAAGTAACTTTTCCCCATATCCCAAGACTGAATGTATGTGTACTATGGGATCTGATAGGGCTCAAAGGCTTCTTCCTATGATGCTTAACTTGTTTGTCAAAACTTCTTCATTATTGCATTCAGCACTCCTATACCTCCCAAAATATCTCCTCCAATATCTCCCTTGGAACATGCATGTGTGGTATCATTGTGTGTTACCCAGGTGTCCATCCAGTGCAGCCATTCTTGTACTAGGGTATTAGAAACGGTGCACAATGGGGATGTAGATGGGATATGTTAATATTTTGTATGCCTACAGGTACTTTCACAAGGTGTACCTTGGGGTCCCCAGTACTTGGCTCTTATAATTTTCTTTTAACACCAAGTCCCCAACATTGTGCTCCCAAGCCCAGAGAATACAATGTACAACTACACTTAGGTGTTTATGTACATCACTACACTTGCAGAGGAGTCACTAAAACCCATTGTGGATAGTATACCTTCAGTTCAGTAACAGGTGTCTTTCCCTTTCTTAAGTGGAATATCCCCATGTAGTAATAGCTAAAATGGGCTTTGTTGTATATTACTTCAGACCGATTTTGATACCATAACAGTGTGCTGCTCTGTTCTTCTCTGGTCCAATTCACTCTGTGTAAATAAACTAAATCATCAGGGCCAACTTGTTCTCAGGGGTTACTCATTTTGGTGATGTTAATTGTGAGTTACCCCTCAAAATTACAAAAAGTTATTATCTTAAGCTCCAAAGCATTTTCTCCCACCCACACGGTAGTGGGCAGGGGTATTATCCCACAACATCTGTCTGAAATTGCACCATCTTTCTTGTTCACACCAATATAGCACAGCAAACACACACAATAAAACAATAGCAAGAACACCATACAACTCTCCTTCATATTGCATATTCTCCTTCTTGTGCTTCCATGTGCTGTCGAGGATCTGTGTGATATCTATCTACAAACAAAACACAAGCGGGCTCTACAGACTCCAATTGGTATCAGTTATTTACAACATATATTTAATTTCCATATCTGCTGTTATCTAGCAGCCTACCAAATCATATGGCATAATACAGAAATTGTAATGTGGTATTCTATAATTCCCCTCATCTATTAACTCTAACTCTATTGGTCCTGCTGAGAACCACATGAGTTGGTTATCATCGCACTCAATTTGCCATTTGGATATGCAGCGATCAATTTGCAAATAAATAAATCGAAATGGGCTGCAGCAACCAGCTTGGTATATTATAATAATGGATTCTTCATATTCAAGGTTATTATCTATGGCATAATCAACAACATGATTAAAAAATATCAGTAGCAGGCGCTTTAAGGGATGCATCACAAGCCACAGGCTTCATTGTCTTCGCCCATAGTTTAGGTATTGCCTTTCCATGCCTTAAGCTGTGAAGAACGAAACCACTATAATGTTTTCTTCTTTTTATTTTTAATCTCTACCTGATATACAGTGGGGCTGGCTTTATGCACTATAAACATAGGTCCTATCCATTGTGGGCTCAAAGCATGTGCAAACTTCTTTGTAACTCTGTACAGCACTCTATCTCCAATTTCCCATTCTTGGGGTTTTAATATGGGACCAAATTGCTGATCCATTTTCCTAATATTTGTACCAAGTGCATTGGCCACTTGCTGATGTATACGTGTAATATTTTGTAGCAACTGTGACACATACTGATCAGCTAACAATTTGGGTTGGAGCTCATCTGGAGAACCATTTCTCCCCCAGTGCTCTGAGGATCTCGTCTTACGTCCTGCCATAATGTCATAACGTCAAAGGTGGAATACCCATGGGCTGCTTCTGTTACACTCAAAGCCATGAGTATCGTTGTCATGAGGGCAATTTGGCATCCCAATCTCTGCCTTGAGCATTGATTTTTTTTTTTTTTTTTCAAAGTCAATTTCAAAGTTCGATTAGTGCGTTCTACTGCTCCTGAACTTTGAGGATGATATGGTATATGCCATCTTTGGTTTATGCCTAAGGCTTCACAGGTGCATTTCAAAATCTCACCAGTAAAGTGAGGATCATTATCACTATCAATCTCCTTTGGGAGCCCTCCTCTGCAGAAGATGAGATCTAGCAGTAGCTGACCATTTTCTTTCAAACCCTTCCATCACTTCAAACCATGTCAAAGGACTTTACCTGCTGCTTAGACACTAGCAGCACCATTTTCCATCCATACTACAAAGGCTCTAACTACACTACAAAACAAAACCAACCTGGACACAACGTCGTTGTCTCAACATGGCTCTGTCTTGCAGGTTGTCCAAGGCTTTAGCATGATTCAAGGATATGGTTCAGTCCATTCTTATTCTGCACTGCAAGGTGGGAGAGCGAGTGCTTTACCTAATTCACATTGGTGCTTAGGTAGCAAGTTGATTGGTGCCTTAGAAATGCTTAATGTATAGACAGACACATGGCTGATTGGGTAGTGGAGATGGGCTCCCTCTTTTCTAACTATTACTGTGCGTTTCTTTAAATCTTGCTTGTGACTGGGGGAGATGGTGTGAGACTATAGTTGGTTGAGTTGCAGCTCCAGCCCCCAAAGGCAAACTAGCTCTGAGAGAGGTCTTTGGCATTGATTTGGGCAAGTTTGCTGTGCTTCCTTGTTAAATGGGGAGCACAGCATCAGTCACTCCCCTCCCCCAGGGTATTCTCCTGTAAGTTACCACCTGATCTTTTCAAGATTCCATGCCCCCCATCCCCAGGTGGAGCCACAATACACATAATAGAGCATGGGAGCATGTGCACCGAGCAATGGATGTGTGTGCACTTCAGGTTACAAACAAAATTTGTGAGTTTATCAAGATGAACTCATGAGGTTCTTGGTCATCTTATTCCTTGCTAATGAGCAGCATGACAGACCCTGTTGAGTCACAATTTGGAGTCTTTAAACTGGCCAGTTAGCTACTGATAGTTAGATGGCATTTCCCAATGGGCAAATTCAAAGCATTTCATCTTACTTCTCATGCTATGTCTATTGAAAACACTTTCCTGCCCTCTCTAAAGAAGCACTAGCTTTACAAACACATTGTTTAGGACCCATCATTTTATTATGAACTAATAAAATCCCATGGTCAAGCAGTAACATGCCCTGTAATGTCAGGATACCAGGCAGTGATGTTTAGTGGCTAGGAGTGAAAAAACATAGGTTCTAGTCCCATCTCTACCATTGACTTTTTTTGTGCAACTTCACATAAGTCACTTAGCCCCTCTGTGCCTCAATTTTCCCAAATGTAAAATGGGGATAATAATACACATTCACCTTTTAAAAATGCTTTGAAATCTGCAACCGAAAGGTGCCATGTAAGTGTAAAAAAACCCAGCTACTAACCTTCCGTAACTTGTTCCTTGTATTGCTCATGTCCATTCCATACCATGTGCACTGTTGCTGGAGATTTTTCCTTTAGTGGTATCCATAGGGCTGGCTCTAGTACCCTCTGGAGCCATGCACATCTGTGCCAGTAGAAGGGATGCCACTGGTCCCACACTCAGTTTCCTTCCTGCCAGTAACTCCGACAGAGGGATAGGAGGGTGGGGCATGGAATGAACATGAGCAACACATCTCAAAGAACAACAGTTATGGAAACTTAGTAACTGTTTTTATTTGAGTGCTTGCTCATTCCCATCCAATGCTAGGTGACTCACAAGTAGTACCCCCAGAGGTGGGCTTGGAATTCATGGATGTGCTGATTGCAACACTGCTTTCCAATACTGGCATCATCTTTGGCCTGTTGGGTGATAGCGTAGTGGGACATGAAAGTATGAACTAATGACCAGGCTTTGCAAATGTACTGGATTGGTACCTGTGTGAGGAACACTACTGACAAAGCCTGGGCTCTTGTGGAATGGGTGGTCACAATGGCCAGAGGCAGAACATTCACCTGCTCATAGCAAGATTGGATACAGGTGGTTATCCAGAACGAGATCCTTTGAGGTGACACAGAAAGCCCTCTCATCTTTTCTGCTATCACTACAAAGAGCTGTGTGGACTAGTGGAAGGGCTTAGTCCTCTCAATATAAAAAGGCAAGGACTTGCCTAATGTCCAATGTAAGAAGCCAATGTTCTTCACCAGACTTAAATGAGGTTTTGGAAAGAAGACCAGTAGAAAGAAGTCCTGATTGTTGTGGAACTGCAACATCACCTTTGCTAGGAAGGCTAGATGGGAGTGGAACTGGACCTTGTTTTTGAAGAACACCATATAAGGGGGTTCTGATATAAGGACTTTGATCTCAGAGACCCTTCTAGCGGAGGTGATCACCATCAGGAAAGCAACCTTTCAAGAGAGAAGCAGCAGGGAGCACAATGCTAACAGCTTAAGGGGGGGGGGCCTGTGAGTTTAACAGGACCAAGTGTAAGTCCCATGGGATGGGGAGTAGGTTTGCAAACCTGAGGCGTGAGCCTTTCCAGCATCTTGAGAAATCTGACCATCATATTGTGGGAGAACACTGCCATTCACTAGTGGGGGGAAGGCTGAGATGGCTGCCAACTGAACCTTAATAGATGAGAGAGCATTAGGTGATGTTTTAGGTGGAGCAGATAGTCCAAGATGGACTGCAGAAAAGACTGAGATGGAGAGAGATCCTGTTCAAAGTGAAACATTTCACTCAGCCAGTTAGGCTTTCTGCTGCCTAGAAAGACCAGCTAAACCTCTTCTGAGCAGATCTGCTCTTCGGGGTTCAGCCATGCAGCAACTGTGCAGTCAAGTGCAGGAAGGTGATATTCGTGGTCTTGTGAGATCAGGTCTGAGCAGAGAGGGAGCATGAGCGGTGCTGCCACTGAGAGGTCCAAGAGTGTGTTGAACCAGTGCTGGTGTGGCCATGCCGGTGCTATTAAGATAACTTTTGCCTTGTTCCATTTGATTTTTAGGATAACCTTGCGAACCAACGGGATCGGAGAGATGGTGTACAGTAGATGGTCTGCCCACAAGAGCAGGAAGGCATTGAAGAGGGAGCCTCTGCTGTGTCTGCACAGCCAGCAGAACTGATGGCATTTCCTGTTCTGCCTGGTGGCAAATAAGTCTACCTGGGAAGGGCCTCCCCTCGGGAAGATGACACTGATGACCTCTGGGTGAAGAAACCACTCATGGTAAGAGGAAAAGGCTCTGCTGAGGTGATCCACCAGCATGTTTCAGGTTACCGGGACATGTGCCGCCTTGAGTTGAATGGTGTGTTTCACGCAGAAGTCTTTCAGATGCAGGGCCTCTGGCACATGTTTTTAAATACAACTGTCTTTGTCTATTTTATGGGCAAAACCCTGTTGAACATATTAGTTAACATGTTTTCTAACATAATGGATTTTCCTCAGTGTAAACAAGATCTAAATGAGCTTATACTTCAGTATTAATGTAAGAACATAAGAATGGCCATATTGAGTCAGACCAATGGTCCACCTAGCCCCGTATCCTGTCTTCAGACAGCGATCAATGGTGCTTCAGAGAGGATGAACAGAACAGGTAACCATCAAGTGCTCCATCCCCTGTTGCCCATTCCTAGCTTCTGGCAAACAGAGGCTAGGGACACTTCAGAGCATGGTTTTGCATCCCTGCCCATCCTGCCTAATAGCCACCGATGGACCTATCCTCCATGAATTTATGTGGTTCTCTGTTATAGTCTTGGCTTGCACAATATCCTCTGGCAAAAAGTTCCACAGGTTGACTGTGCATTGTGTGAAGAAATATTTCCTTTTGTTTGTTTTAAACCTCCTGCCTATTAATTTCATTTGGTGACCCCTAGTTCTTGTGTTATGAAAAGGGGTAAGCAACACGTCCTTATTTACTTTCTCCACATCAGTCATGATTTTATAGACATCTGTCATATCCCCCCTTAGTCGTCTCTTTTCCAAGCTGAAAAATCCCAGTTTTGTTAATCTCCCCTCACGAGAAAGATGTTCCTTACCCCTAATAATTTTTGTTACTCTTTGCTATACCTTTTCTAATTCCAATATTTTTTTTAAATGGGGCAACCAGATCTGCACAAAGTATTCAAGATGTGGGCGTAGCATGGATTTATAAAGAAGCTATATGATATTTTCTGTCCTATTATCTGTCCTTTTCCTAATGATTCCCAACATTGTGACTTTGTGACTGCTGCTGCACATTGAGTGGATGTTTTCAGAGAACTATCTACAATGACTCCAAGATCTCTTTCTGGAGTGAGAACAGTTAATTTAGACCCCCTCATTTTATATGTATATCGTTGGGATTATGTTTTCCAATGTGCATCACTTTGCATTTATCAACATTGAATTTCAGCTGTCATGTTGTTGCTCAGTCACCCAGTCATGTGAGGTCTCTTTGTTTAGCAAAGCTACAGAAATTATACATTTGCTTTGCTGGCCTGTATGCTTATGCCATACCAGATCGAGAAGAGATTAAGTTTGGATTGACATGATACAATCTTGGATTTCTGCTCATCAAAGAGGCATGTGTGTTCTGAATTCCTTGAATGATGTAATAAGATAATTGCTATAGTATGTTGGTTGTGTTCACATGAAGTAGGCCTGACTGATAATACAACAGAATGTGTGGAGCAGTAGCTGTTGTACTTTCAAAGAGCATTACTGATCTTTTAATAACCTGGCTGCAGTTTGACTGATAAATAGATTCAAGTGCTAAAATAAATTCTATCCAGAACATATACAACCTTCATGTATTGCTAGTAGGAAGGCAGTTCATAGGAAGCCTCTGTGCGGTGCCAGAACACTAGTAAAAGCATATGTGTTTGTTTCTTTCTCTTCTCTGCTTTCAGAATTCACATCTATTATGATTAGCCCTGTGAAAGATTTACCCAGGGAGACTGGATGCCTCAAGGGACTAGCAATAGGAGTTAAATCTTTCAACTCTAGAGCTGTGATTCAAAGGCAGGCTCTGTCAACAGTGACCAAAAGTCGTTACCATTTGGTAGTCTAATGAGTTGACTAGGAGATCTTGTTAGTTTCCAGCATCTGGCTGGTCCAGATGACAATAGGCTAGAAACACCTGAGCTCTTTTACCATATTAACACTAGGTTTCTGTGCCCTGAATTCCTGGTTATGCTGGAAGGCTTGTAAAAATACGGTGTACTGTAGTCAAAGCCATTACCAGGGAAGCTTGAATGGCTGCTGCTGTCTATTCCTACCTTGTGGAGATGCTCAGACCATCCCAAACTGTCGGGCTGGTATTTTTTACTAACAGGAATTCACAATTTAAAAAGAAATGATGATGGGTTTGGGGGAATACCTGTGGGGACCAGGGGCACTTGGGATAACTGAATAATGTTCATAGCTGGTGAATTCATCACTTTGCAGAGCACCTGCACTAGGCCTGTGTACCACTTAAGACCATAGGGTTTGATTCAATATTCCCTTGGGGCCCCTTTACACTACACTAACTTGGCTGGCACAAAGGAACTGCACAATACCCCTGATGCCACCCAAATGTGGAGTGGCCTCTGCCAGCTCTTCACCACCCACTCTCCTCCAATATAGGGGACTTTGGGGGCACATTGGGGAAGGAGGAGTTGGGCCAGTGCAGCAAACCTGTCCCCTGCAAATCCCCATAAAGCTCACTGAAGCCAGAGTTCAAGGTAGGGCAGCCCCCTGGGTAGAGGACCACAAGGAGCTTATTCCTGCTTGGTTCCTATGTTAGAGAGGGGATCAGGGCTTAATTTGTGCCAGGGCTGAATCCTGACAGCCAAGGCCATCCCTAGGGGGCGTGCAGGGCACGGGGCAAATCACACTGTGTGGCTCCCTTTAACATCGCAGTTCATTTTTGCATGTTTTGAGCCTGATTGCATCCTGAATTTCTGGCTTCCAGCACCACGTGACTAGAGCCAGAAATGCAAAATCCACCATCTTTGTTGCGGTAAAAAAATTGGGTGGGTTTGGTTGCATTTTTGGACGTACTTCCGCTCTTTCTTAGGGCAGGGCTTGGCAACTTTTGTGATGTCAAAGAAGGGCCCCCAAAGTGTGGGGCCTGGGGCGGTTGCCCTGATTTGCCATACCCGATGGATGACTCTGCCAACAGCTTTAGGCTTGGCAGTTCATAGCCCCCACACCTCTGGGCTTGCTGCATTAATTATGAAAGTAAAAAAAATTGCTTAAGTCCCAGCACCTCTTTCGTTACAAATTAAGCACTGGTAGGGATGTGGTCCACAGGGCTGAAATGGTGAATCACAATTAAATTGGTTTTTTTGTTTTGTTTTGTTTTGTTTTTTGCAAAGTATCCAAACTGTTGCTATAATTTCATCAAAATCTCATTTCAGTGTCTATCATTCCATTTGTTCGCTGAGAACAGAGACCTAAGAACAAGACCCACCCAACCTTCCCCCTTTTTAAAGCGATCCTCTTCTGTGAGAAAATTCAAGATGCCCTCTGTTCAATTCCTTTTATTTCCCCTTTGTGTTATTTTCTGAACAGCACATGTAATAACCAGAGCAAAAATACAACTGCATCAAAATATCAGACTGAAATGGTCCTGAATAAGACAGAACAAGGTTTCAGGCATGCTAGCCTAATGTGATCTAACCTGTAAAACAAACACCTCAAATGACACTATTTTGGCTCTGAACATGTCATGTGTTACAAAACAGCCAGGTAATATTGCAGCCAACTTATCTGCTATTCAGATCTATAAATTTCTGCTCCTTACTAGTGACAAGACCTCTAACATGGGCACTTTAGCCACTAATGGTGTAGCCATGGGACAGTCCAGGTGCTAGCAATGGTGGATGTGCTAATGTAGACTGAAGTTTGTATAGCTAACCATGGAAAATCCCCTGAACTGTGTTTTATCCCACAGCCCTTCCAAAACTCAGCTTTTGGCAGTACTAACAAAACCATGTCCAGTAGAGAGATGGATCATTTCTAGGCTAGCTGCAGAAAACAGTTTTTGGGTTTGGATTTGCTCAAGATCTGGGCTTCTTACTTTTGTGATTTAGAATAATAAATGTTTTTTATGATAATTTGGGCATGTGTCAAGTGGCAGAGAAAATTTGGGGGAAAGGGACTAAAACAAGGAAGAATTTCAGGATTCTTGGTTTCCTCCTGCGGCACACAAAAGATGTGTGGAAGCTGGGTTTAGTCACAAACAGAAGAGACTGGAAACAATCAGGAGGCCTGAGAGCAAGAGGAGAATGAGATTATAAATAGTAAATAGAGGGAGATGGAGATGGAAAACTTTAGAAAACAAAGGAGTGGATTAGACTAAAGAGGTGATAATGGCGTGCCCTTGACAAATCAGGGCTAAAACAGATAAAAATAAGCACAACAGAAATAAAAAGAGAAGAGAATGAATAATGGGGAAGAAAGCTCCGATCATTTCAGTTGGGAGGGGGGGATAAAGAGAGGCACGTCAAAGGAATGATCAGAGATGAAGCATTTTTGTTGTAATTAGATCCTAATGCTTCCAGGTGGAGAAAACATGGCAGCTAGAAGGGGCACCTGACTCCGTAGAGGATGTGTGGTGGAGAGGTAGGGGGTAGATGCTACAGCCTGGGTGTTTGTGGAGGGGAAGGATCATATTGCTTGTAGGGAAAGACAGGTGGGGTGAGAGGTTTGGGCTGCTTTGCTATGCAAATATCTATAGAACAGATGGAGATATTGCCAGACTTGTACAAAAAAAATGAGTCAGGCCCCAAAAATCATGACATTAGCTTAAAATTGTGAGATATTGGGGAAAAAAAAACAACTGGTGGGTTCTGTCTGGTTTCTGAACCTTCAGGGTGCCTTCTCTCCACAGGATCAAGCTTTCTCCACAACGAGGATGGCTTTTTTTTTTTTAAAGATAGCTGCACTGCTCATGCCATCCACTGATTCCAGCATCTGTGGCTTTAAGATGGATACCAAATATTGTGAATCTTGTGCTAAAACCACAAGAGTTGGCAACAGAAAAGTATTACCAACTCTCATGATTTTGTCCTGAGTCTCATGATAACTATTGTTTTCCTTAAAGCCCCAGTTCCTGGAGTCAAATGGATATGTAATGATTTCAGCCTTCCTTCTTAAAGAAAAAATAAGTTTCTCATGATTTTAAAGCCAGTCATGATTTTCGGTGAGCCTGACTCTAGATATTTGAATATTTGGGGCTTGGCAATACTGCTTGATCATCTGTGAAAAATAAGGTGATTTATTTGGATGAAAAGCACAATGAGCTAAGAACACTTGGATTCACAGCTCTGATTCTGACCTGTATTATATCTTGGACAAGTCACTTCTCCATATACCCCAGCTGCAAAATGGAAATAATGATGTTTGCCCCCTTTTATAAATTGCTTGGAGATCTACAAATGAAAAGCAGTCCACAAAAGCCAAGAATTGTTGTTTCTTGGCGCTAAAACTATGCCATCAGCACCTGATGATACCAATGCCATCATCTACTCTCAGAAACCAATACACGGGACTGTCTTCTCATGTAACCTTGTTCAGTTGGTGCAGTGTCAATCACCAGTGTAGCTCACATAGCAAACAGTTATGCCAGCCAGTGATCTGCCAGGATTAAAATAAATAAGGTGTGTCAAATATGGATGCCCTTTCCAAAAGAAAGAGTCTTGATCTCTCTTGGTTAAAGCTTGATTATGTCTTTGCTTCCATACATAATTCAGAACTCTTTAAAAAATAAATGACTTCATCTTATTCATTTTGTTCTTTGGTCTTAGCACTAGGGAACAAATAGAAGCTTAGAAAGTGGATGTGAACTGGTACCAAGAGGTGTGAGACATGACATCAGTCTCCTACAGTACCATTAGTGTATTCTGTTCCAAAGAGTTGATAAGAGCTTCAGATATAAGGAAGACCTTGAAGAAAACAGCACTGGGGGAGGCATAGGAATCCAAGAGATGCATATGAAAAGATCAAGGAACAGCATTTTCCAAACCTCAACAGGGACAGATTTGGGACCCCAGGTTTTGGAGGTGACCCAGACAGAGCAAGGACATAGGAGCAAAGTACGTCTGATTACTGGCAGCTGGCTCCCTGCCTCACTTGTGAGGAAGATGAATGAATAAAGAGTAGGAGGAAGAACCAAGCGTATGATGGGGGGAGGACTGGTAGGAAGCTGTCTTGAGGTGAAAGGGGGGGGGAAAGGTTAAGGGAAAGAGTCTGTCTAGAATGAAAGAATTTTTGGTGAATCTGAGCTCTGAACCTTATTCTGGCTTAGAAGTCTGAGATGCTTTGGGAAAGACAGTGTAGCTGACAATGACTTGGGGCCTCCCCTAGAAGTCACTGGCCAACCTCCCACTGACTTCAGTGGCAGCAGGCTTGGACTTTAGGCACTTAAATTGAGTTTACCCACTGCCCATCCTGAAAAAGTGATTTGTAAGTATTAGTCCTGTATCCAGCTCCAGGACACAAAACTGATAGAACCAGATCCTGCCACTTAAAATGGATAAACTACATTATCATGGTTTGTGGATAGAATACAGGATTCTGTCAATAACGTATTTTATGAGTGTTTTCTTTAAAAAAGGTTATTGTAATAACTATCAGTCTAAGAGACTTATAAAGCCTCATGACCATGGTACCTAAGCACCTCACAATCCTTAATGTGTTTAGCCTCCCAACACCCTTGTGAGGGAAGTAACTGAGTCCCAGTAACTGAATTATGAGGGAACTAAAAACAGAAGAACTAAGGAAAGAGACAAGGACCATGTCTTCCAACATCTTTGTGCAGAGGCTGCAACAATATAAGTACTAGATAATAAGAATTCAGGCCACATCTGGAAGTTGGAGGGGGTTGAGGCAGCTCTCAGGCTCTGTATTCCTGCTGAAACCATAGAGACCAACTGCAGTTTTAATAAAATTAAAAGAAAAGTTTCAGCTCTACAGAATCATTCACAGTCTGTCCTTCTAGAATTAAGAATGGTGTGGAGAAAGAGATCTCCCAATTAAATTAATAGGCAGCAGATTTAAAACAAACAAAAGAAAGTATTTCTTCACAAAATGCACAGTCAACCTGTGGAATGTCGTGACGGACGAAAGTGTATCTGGGTTCAAAAGAGAATTTGATAAGTTTATGGAGGATAGGTCCATCAATGGCTATTAGACAAGAGCAACCCCATGCTCTAGGTGTCCCTAAACCTTTGATTGCCAGATGTTGGGACTTGTTCTATTCATTTTCTCTGAAGCGTCTGGCACCGATCACTATTAGAAAATAGGATACTAGTCTAGATGGACCACTGGTCTGACCCAATATGTGCCATTCTTATACTCCTACTCAAAGCCTTTTAGTGAACAGCACTGAGGTTTGGTCTATACAGTATTTTTAGGGTATAGGGATTTGTATTGGTAGGTTATACCAGTACAAATTTCCCTTCTCTAGATAAGTTTGGAGTTAACTCTAGAAAATAATTATATTCCTCTGTATGCAACCCTCACACGTATGCAGTTGATCCAGTAATCCCTCCCAGTTGCACCCTAGCCCATTTTCCTCCCACACCAACCAGCTCATCTAACAAACTCCTAAACCCTGAGCGTCCACTCAGTTTCCTGATTTTCCTGACAAACAGCAGTGTGTATGTGTAATCCATATGTGGCAGGTGTCACCCAAACAAGAGCCCTTTACTGGACTGATGGGGGCTCAGCATAATTTATCTTTGGGCAAGCTGTGTTCCCACTCTTCAGGCCACTGTTCCTTCAAGCAGACTGGAATCTATCCCAAGGACTCAAGCAATCCTCCTCCTATTAGCAGAGGATTCTTTGGGAGGTTCTTGCTGACACCACATCAGCAGAGCCACAATAAGGGCTTCCTCAGAGTCTCTTTGATGGTGTTGTTGGTGTCCAACCCCTTCCCCAATCAGCTACAGAGTTAATAGACCCTCAAGATGGACAGGATAGTTCACATCTCTCAGAGGCAGGTATCACCCTCTCAGTTATTATTTAGGTCACATTTTCACAAGGATGAGGTTAAAAACACAGATATTTTTAAATGAAAGCTTACAATTAGAAGCAAGATCTCATGAGATTCCAGGAGCTAGGATCCTATCCGCAAGCCTATAGTGCCTATGCCTTAATCTATGGGGGAGGGGTGTGTGTGGGTGTGTGTGAGTGTGTGTGACCATCTACAACTATTTGAAGGTAGTAAACAGTATTGTTTAGGGTGTTATATAGTAACTAGACATCATGGGATAGAAATTAAGAGGAGAAAGTCCTGACTCCTTAGAGTCAGACTGAATCCTTAGGCAAAAGAGGAAAACTAAGGTTAGTTCTACACTAGAATTTTTTTCTGATATAAAGATGTTGATTGCGGCATAATTTTTTACATTTTTATATGGGCCAAAGCCCTAGTGCAGATGCATATATACTGGCAAAAGAGAGCTTTTGCTGGTGTCACTTATTTCATTTGGGGAACTGCTATAAACTATACCAACAACCACTCTTTTGGCAGTATAAGCTGCTCCTACACTAGGAGGGTTTGCCAGTATTGGGAAGTGGCATTGCTCTATACATTAAATATCATAATAAATGCCACCTTGTTCTTTTATGTAGCACTTTTTGTCATTAGATCTCAAAACACTTTATAAAAGAAGAAACATAATCCCAATTTTACAGAATGAGAAACTGAGACACGGCGAAGGGAAGTGACTCACCAAAGGGCCACATCAAATGTGTGGCATCACTTAGTGCACATAAGGACTGTGTAGAATTGTATCCCCTGATCATGGTTAAACTGCCTCATCTAGGCTGGAGAGCTCAATCATTTGTAAATGAATTCATCAATGGCTTTACGCTAACTGAAACACAAATGATTAAGTCCTATCCAAACTAGTCATGCTGTTATCATGTTAATGACACCTGCATTTTTGCCCTGTGCCTACACTAGCAGTCAGCTAGTCTAATCCCAGCACAGTGCATTCTGAGTGATATTGACAGACATTGTGGAATATCCTTGTGGGCCCTGTGAGACACCACATACTCACCATTCTCTGGGCAGTGTCACAGAACTCACCTGATGTGGGCACTTATTTATGCTACAGGTTTTGGTTACAAGATCACACACCACTGCATTATGCTACAGTTGTTTCTACATCCAATAATGTGTGTAGCATTTTTTAGCAATGTACTGTGCACTGTATGCCAGACATCCATGAAAGTAAGATCTATGAAAATTACATAGTAAATTCTACATGATAGACTAATGTAGAATAATAGTGAAAATGTTTTGGCATAAGCCAAAGTTCACAAGTCAGCTAGATTCTTTGATATTTGCATCACCCCTTGACTCACACCTAATTATAGAGTGCACAGGTGGCAAATTTTTTTTTTAAATAATTAATTAAAAATACATACCTTTAAGAGAAGAGCATTCATGTAAAGAAGGCTGTCAATAAATTCACACTGGATTATTAGGACAATAAAATTAGTGTAAGCATAAGAGAATTAAAAAAAATTACAAGATTACATTACAGATTTTAGATCTAGATTTGTAGAGAACAGTGGAATTAAGAATGCTCCCTCTCTTCATAGATCTATTTTGGATTGCAAAGAAAGATTGCATAGATGGCTCCATCTGTTTTTGTTGGTGTTCTGCTTGCTTATGGAACATCTGTGTAATAAATTGGATATTACCACCAAAACAGATGGAAAGAAATACATTACACTCTTTCAGTGCAATAATTTTATCATAAAAGCTAAAGCCTCTAGCGCAGCGGTTCTCAACCTGTGGGTCGCGACCCCGGCAGGGGTTGAACGACCAAAACACAGGGGTCGCCTAAAGCCATCGGAAAATACATATTTCCGATGGCTTTAGCTGCTGAGAAGTCGCGCTACCATCTGTAGCAGCGCTATTCAGCTGGAAC
>ML675614.1:45865890-45932686 GCA_007922155.1 Mesoclemmys tuberculata
AGCTCTTTGAGTCTCCTTTCATAAGGCAGATTTTCCATTCCTCATCATTAGACCTGTAAAAGCTTAAAGTTACATGCTTGGCTTTTTAAAAGTTGTCTTTACATTTTGCTTCTAGTCACATGAACCCAAGCCCTGCAATGAGCTGCATAGACTCCTCTGTCCGTTATGGATCCCCACTGAAGTAAATGGGGGCTTTGGGGCACAAAGCTCATTACAGAATCAGGGCCCAAGTTACTGAGTTGTATGTTATAGGACATGTTATGTTTGGATGTGAAAATAATACTTTATAAAGGAAATGCTGAGATAATCTTAACTACAGCAGAGATAGCAGCCAAGAAACATTGACTACAAAATGCGCCATACCTACAATATGTATTCAGTTCCATCTTTCTTCTCTTTTTGTATCATCCATATAAATATCACATATCAATGTCGCCTAATTAAAGACCATCTGTGAAGGGTCTCTAGCAGTAGTATTTTTCAGGAAAAGTATATTAATCAGTATAAAATAGTTATTGGAGTGCCTTTCTCCCCCTGTCAATATCAAGCTACAGTAAAGTGCAAGAGAACCTATAGAGTCTTTGCTGCTCTAAGAATGTCACAGTAGTGTCAATTTACAGCAGAAGTGCTGAAAGATCAAAGAACTGACCCCATTTCCAAATCTACAGGTTGGGAATAGGTCTATTATCTCCCAACACTAGCTCTTTCCTGAGTTTGTTTTCAATATACATTGAAATAATGTCTGTCTTAATGGGAAGTCTGACCTGGATTAAAGCAATTGGAGCCTTAGGCACACCCCAGTGGTTCTCTCCCCCACATCCTTGTGGCCCTGCTCTTGCTTGAACAATAGCATCCTAATAGTGACAAGGGTAACCCCCATATATCTGTTGGGCTGGTGGCGAAGTTGGGCCTCCCCCATCCCAAGACCATCACTCCCAGTTACCAGGCAAGTTAGCGTCCAACCCAGAGGAAGGCTCAGCCCTACCTTTTGACAAGAGCATGATGAAATGGTGGCAGCAAGACTCCTTCCATTTCTCCCACACATCTGTTAGGCTGATGTTGGTGCCCCCACCCTTTGAATAGCAGGGTTCCAAGTTAACAACCCATTTAGATGAATAGGGCAGTTAGCACCTCCCTGAACTATTGTTTCTTGATCTTTGTAGGTTGAGGTAGAATGTCTTAATCATTTAGGGTCTGGCTAACTAGGGAAATAATTCCAGAATAAATTTAGGGTATGAATTTAAAATAGTTATTCCAGAATAACACTTTGTGTGGACTCTCTTATTCTGGGCTTATTACAGGAGTGGGTAAGTGAGATTCTCTGGCCTATGATGTGCAGTCAGACTAGATGATCATGATGGTATTTTCTGGCCTTAAAGTCTATGAGGCCATAAGAATCTACCACAACCCTTGGTAAATTGTTCCAATGGTTAATTTTCTTCACAATAAAAAATGCATGCCCTATCTCCAATCTGACTTTGTCTCATCTTCCAGCCATTGCATTCCGATAGACCTTTCTCTGCTGGACTATGATTAAATATTTGTTCCCCATATAGGTACTTACAGACTGCAATCAAGTAGCCCCTTAACCTTCTCTTTGTTAAGCTACATAGATGGAGCTCGAGCCTATAAGGCATGTGTTCTAATCCTTTAATCATTCTTGTGGCTCTTTTCTGAACCCTGTTCAATCTTTCAACATCTTTCTTGAACTGTGGGCACCAGAACTGGCCACAGTATTCCAGAGCGTTTGTACCAGTGTCAAATAGCGAGGTGAAATAACCTCTTTATTCCTATCTGAGCTTCCTCTATTTATGCATCACAGCATTGCATTAACTCTTCTGGCCATAACATCTCAGTGGGAGCTCATGTTCAGCTGATTATCCACCACAGCCCCCGGAATTTTTTTCAGAGTCACAGCTTTCCAGGATGGAGTCCCTCATCCTGTAAATATGGCCAACAGTGTTTGTTCCCAGTCAATGGCATAAGCAGTATACACCTGAAGTAACTTTCAGTATATTTTGGCATTAAATCTACATAGACCCTCCATCTTGGAAGCATTTATTACATAAATGCCTCCCTCCCCGTTCTCTTTAACTGTAAGGAATTACACCCATTGGCTGTGAGTGGGTGGGGAGAAGTCATGACTAATATTTGTGACACTGGCCTCTGCTTAAAATATTAACCTATAGGAATTACCAGATACAAACCCACAAGCACATCTTACTCTGAGATACTCCCTAAACAAACTGGTAGACAAGGTCAATAGGAGATAACTATTTATCATTTCTCTGGCAGTAAAGTATGAAAATGCTATATACCTTAAGTGTATGTACTGATACACTAAAGATTGGCAAGAAAAGAAAAGCCACATCCCCATACTGTGGTCCAGGAAACTTTCAAATGAATCTCCTATCCTCTTCTCTGTAATTGCAAAACAGCAACAGAGCTGAGCAACTGCAGTTTCACTGCTGGTGAACACAAATGCATACATGCACACACACAAACAGTCCTTTCTCAATGAAGGACACAAATACAATAACTGCATCATGATTTGTTCCTGAGGTAAATGTATATACAACTATGTGTGACTCTTTGGCAATTTATCAATGAGGCCCTTGTGCATTAAATCAAATAATTGAATAGATTAATTGATTGTAAAGAAATACCTGTACATAATAAACAAGGAAAGGAAACCTAGTCCAAAGACCACAGACTATAAACACCCCACCCCTCAAATGAGTGTTAGGGAATGCAATTTAAAACATGGCACACAGTTTTGCTGGGAAATGAACATGGAGACAAACAAAGTCAGAACTGAAGCCTATTTAGCTGGAGCTGTGGTTTAGTTAAAAGCTCAGTATGGGTATGGCCAAAACTGCGCTAGATTCAGGAATGCACATCCAGACTGACCCACCTTCACAATCAAGAAGGGTCATCGCATACTTTAATGGGTAAAGTACATTGCTCAATAATAGTGCAGTGACAATCCACTTCAAAAGCCTCCAGTGTCTGAGAACTACTTTATATTACTGGCTTGTGAACCAAATGGGCTAAGAAATATTGTTTAAAAAAAAAAGTGTTCTGGTGCGTTTTGTGATGACTCCCCCCAACCCCCAAACAACCATCAGGTGACTACACTTTTGGGTCATCATTTTTATATATGATGGATTAAAGCCAGCATTTTACAAATGCAAGTCATGATAAAAGGGAAATAATCCAGAACATCATGATTTAAAGGGAGAAACTCCATAAAATAATGCTTTGCATCTTCCACCTGAGGAAACGGGCCAGGTTTCTAATGTTTTGTAGAGGGCCCCGCTTCGGTTACTGTTAGGCCACATATACAATTCCATACCCGGGAATCCCAGTGTCCCTCTTAATTTCCGAACCAGAAAGCTTGGGTTCAAATACTTTCTTGTAGTGCTATTTAATCTGGTTTCGGACCGTATTAACGTTGGGGCTGTTCACAGTCACCAGCTGAAGGGTTTGTTTCCCCTAAAAAGCCAGTTTCGTCTTTCGCCAATGGAAACATTTTGTTCTAAAGCTGTTCCCGCCTGTATCGTTTTCGGCCGTGCAGAACAAAGGGGGTAGCCTAGTTACCCACCCTGCCTGGATCAACTTATTTCTCTTGATTTGCCAATGCCTGGACGTCCTCCTCCTCCTCCTTTCCACAAACCAGTATTGTTGTTAGCAGCCTGGATTGCGGAGAAGCCCTCAAGGAACAAAGCTGGCAGGGGATCGGGACGGGCACACCACAGGTTCACACTTTTCTCCTCGATCAGTCTCCGGCTCCTCCTATCGTCTGTCTCTCTCCCCCTCCTCCCCGCCCGGCCCCCCGTGTGCATCCTAAAGAGACCGGCTGGCTCGGGTAGCCTTTGATCACCGGAGACCAACCTCCATCCACCCCCGAGGCATCTGCCTCTGCGCTTCCAGTATAAAGAGTAGCGTGGCTAGGGGCGGCCCCTAGGAACCTACCCAGACCCACTCCAGCCCCTGGGTGGTGGAGTCTCGTCAGCACTAGCTGTACCATCAGACATGGCAGCGCTGCGCAATCTGCACTTTGGGGAGACCCCTGCGGATCTCTGTGCCCTGCAGAGCCTTGCCCCGGCGGAGAGCCCCTTCCCCAGCGCCTTCTCTACAGGTAGGTGCCAGCGCTGTGTGCATCCGATCCCCGCTGCGCCCTCAGGCCCAGTCTGGCACAGGCACGTGTGCCTGACTCGCGCTGTCTTTGCAGACAGGAGTGACGTGGCCGCAGGTGGCGGCTGCCCTTCCCTGTCCCAGGAGCTCCGCCCTCCCGCCTCCGCTCCCAGTGCCGCTGCCTTGCCTTCCCGGGTCCCCCTGGACCCGGCGGCGCTGCTGCCCTCCATCGCCCAGCGCAGGAAAAGGACCAACTTCACCACGGCTCAGCTGGAGACGCTGGAGCTGGTCTTCAAGGACACCAAGTACCCCGACATCTGCCTCCGGGAGCGGCTGGCCGATGTGACCCAGATCCCGGAGGCCAGGATCCAGGTGAGTGGGAGACCCGGGCTCGCGCTGCCTCCAACCTCTCCAGCCCGTTCGCGTGGGCGTTTCGGCGCCTGCCGCTTCGGGTCTCGTCTCGGCGGCGTGCCCTGGCGTGACTCGCGGGGTTTGCCGCGGCCCGCAGCCTGGAGGCCTGCGGTGCTGCTCCCTGCTGAGTGACAAACCCGCTCTGTCAGGGAAGCGCTGCGACCGACTCGCGCTGCTTTACTGTCCCCACGAAGCCCTCCATGAGCGGGGCTACGGCCCGACCCTGCCGGTTCGGAACCCAGTCGCTGAACAGGGAGAGAAGCGTGTCCCCACAACAAACACGCGCTGGTAACCCACGTCCACATCCTCCTCTCTCCTCTCCCCCAGGTCTGGTTCCAGAACAGACGTGCCAAATCCCGCCGGCAGCGAGGGACGCCTGGCAGCGGTCTATTGGCTGCAGAGCCTGTCCCGGGCCACAAGGCTCCTGCCAAAAACGAATACCCAGCGGCGGGCTGTCAGCAGCGAACATCAAACGCCGAGCAGCACCAGGCACCTCTGGGGCTTGGCTTCGCTACACAGCCTCATTTCCCCTGCAGCAACCACTCAAGCAGCAGCGGAAAGGCTCCGGAGGATGGCCCCGCACATTTCACGCTCTCGGGAGTTGCCCAGATCATCCAAATCAAAGAGGAAAACTCTGGTCCGTACAAGTGGCCCTCCAAACTGCCCTTGCAGCCTGGGCTCGGGGTGGATTTCGACGGCTTCCCACCGAATAAGACTGTCGGACCCGAAATGAATTTTCGGGTGCCCGCTCTGCCCCATTCAGCGGGGGCGAGTAGACGTGGTGTTATGGGGAAGCTGTGCGGTCCTCCCTCCCGGACACCCCAGCCCATGTGTGGACGATATTCGCCCGTCTCTGTTGCAGAAGACACCAGTGGCTATTCAGAGTCGGGTTCAGAGTGGGACGAGAACAGCCTGAGTGCCTTCAGAGGAATCTGAACGAGAAACCATGTAGAGGGATGGGGGAAGGCAAAAGGAAATACGCGTAAAAATAATTTGTAACGAGACGGGAGCTACTTTTTTAATCATGGAGTTTTCAGAAAGGCGAATTGCGGGTGTATCTTTTAGAGTGACAGAAATAAGTTTTCTAAGTCACAGTTCCCTTAGGAAAAGGACATTTATTTGTGAGCTCAGGTGTCTGGCAAACTAAACTGCTAACCAGCCAACTAGCCGGTGTGATTTATCAGCCAGACAACCTCCATCAAACTATTTTACCTAGGAAAGGGAGACACGGCAAGCATTAAGGCCATTGTGAAACAAGTGCAAAGTAATTTCTTAGCGTCCTTATTTTTAAATCGTTTAATTTGAAAATGAAAAGTTAACATACAAATTAACATGTTTGGTTTTTTTACTGCAGCCGAATAGACAAAGGGGAGTGACTTATCTTATCCAATTCCTTATCTTGTTTGCATGTAAACGCCACTGAGAGCAAAAGCCAAGCGGGAATGCAGGTGTTACCGTAATCCTAGAATGGTAGAATACTTCAAACCATTTTAATTTAATAAGAAAACACGCATAAAACCCAAATCCCTCTCAATTCTCTTCCTTGGGGTTTCCTAGCAGCTGTGGAATAACGTGTTGTAGAATGCCTCTGCCTGTCTTTCACTGAACTCACGAGGTTCCTAAAGCTCCTAGTCCTTGCTGCCTGAGGGGACAGAGTCGCAGGCAGAGGAGCAGCGGTGTGTTTAAGATACATGGATGTATTGGGTCATTGAAAGCTAGAATAAAGCGTCTTCGTCGATCGTGGCACTCCTAATTTAATCACAAGGTTTTAGAATTGCACTATTAACCTAGAAGTGCCATCTAAGAATATGACTGCCTAGTTTTGTGTAGGCTAGTTTTGTGGCTAGAGCTTTGTGTGTGAGGTAGGGTTAGTAAAGATATAAACAGTATTGGACCGGGAGAAAGTACCAAGTGCAATGTTATCTCTTATTTGTAATTACATGAAGCTAAGTCTCCTTAAATATGTAAAAGTACGATTATTTCATAGTTAAGATTACACCCAATAGGGACAAATTTAAAAGGGTATAAAAGATCCAACATTCCAGGATGTTCCATCCTCTTACCCTCTCCCCCCTTTGCCTTCGTCCCCCCAAGCCTCATCAAAGTGTCATTTGAACACAGTGAATGTGCGGAATAGAAATTACCATGATGGATACAAAATGGTTCTTTTGAGGATGAAATTAAGTGCAATAGTAAAACTTAAATTTTACCTATTTATTTATTTTAAGTAAGGTGTGTGGGTCATATGAAATTGCTATCAGAAGAAAACAAGAATCAGTCTAAAATAAGAATAGACTGATACTCAGTTAACTTGGTAAGAAAGATGGGGCTAGCTGGTTAGATTATTTTTTAATTCCACTATTTTATTTATTTTTTAATTTTTATTTAACCTTCTGTAGTCAGAAGGATTAGGAAACGACTGGTTCTATGTTTTGGAACAACTGTGACATCTCTTTTTGGGAAGAAAAATAAAACACTCACTGTCTTTTTTCTTAAAGTGTCATTTTGTAAATTCTTGAGGGCAACAGGGATCAACTGAACTCACTCATCCACTATGTTTTATTTATAGTGTAGACTTGAGTAGAGGGAAGAGGTGCTGAAGTAATCTGCAGCTTCTGCTGTGAAATCAGGTCAAGAAACCTCTGTTGTGATAGGGTGCAGGTCAAGATTGAATTAGATAGCTAGCAGGTTTAAACAATAGTGAACAAAATGTGTTAATTTACCTCTGAGTCATAATTTGATTTGCATAAATGTTGCTCACTGGGGGAGGGAGATTGTAAATCCAATTCCTAACTGCCCTTATAGCAATGCAAAAAACAAGTTTCAAAACTTTGATTGAGCCAATAGATTATGTAAATCTAAAGTGCCCTACCCCCCATGAATTAGGTTAGATGTTAACCAGAACCATATACAATACACCAGAATCTTCTGAACAGGGCTGCATATTAAACTTTCGTTGTAAGGCTCTAGAAAATTCCTTTTCTGAAGGTGGCAAGTTGCAACCTCCTGCAACTTAAACATATAGTTAGCTTTAAGCATCTGAATAGTCCCATTTACTCCAATAGTGCTATTTACATGCTTACATGTGACTAAGCGTTTTCAGAGGTAGGGTCTAGGAACCTAGGGTGGGGTTCAACTGATATGGGGAAAATTTGCACAAGTGAAAAGCTAGTGTAAACTGGACCCATGCTTAAAGCTAATTCTGAGTTTAAAATGTTAAACCTTAGAATATCTTCAATAATTAATGAAGATTTACTACAACAGACATGTAATATGGATAGCCAGGTCAACCACTTGTTCATGTTACCTCAGACGAGGTGACTGGGAATTTCGTCACCTATCTTACTCCGAACTGGCTGGAGTAAAAGTGAAAGAAAATTCCAGGATCACATAATATTACTTCTCCAGATATGTTCCCCACCCAAATCATGCCTTGCCCTAGGATGACTGTGCACAAGGTTCATTTTCGAGCTGAAGTGAGGAATAAAGGGGCCAGATTCTCACTCGCACTTTGTCCCCTTTGCTCTGCCACTACTCTTTTCACCCTTGTGTGGGAACTTCTAATGGCTGTGATTCCAGTGTAGATAGTTCCTATGGCAACCCTATTTCTGGATCAAGGAGAGGCAGCATTTCTGTAGCACAATATACTCAGACAAATCCAGGAGGGCTGATGACCCCTTGGGGAATACTACTAGATGGCATAGTTTAGAGGCTCATGTTGCTCTAAACTACACTGAGGTCAGGGCCAGCATAGAACCAGACAGAGAGTCATACCTGTCTCTCTGATGATTCCCGTCCTTCTCTGCTGTGACATGGGGAAGTCCTGCTGAGCAAAGAACGTGGCCCTACATTATTAAGTGACTTGCCAAAGTCTACACATGCAGTTGGTAGCAGATCTGGTAAGAGAACTAATTTCTCAAGAGGTAAAACCCATAGCTATCCAATAGTTTAGATCATGGTGCCACATGTACAACTATTTCAAATCTCTGAACCTAATTAGGCCAAATTAAAATAATAATGCTTACTTTTCTAATGTGCTTTGAAATCTACAGATGCAAAAACATATGTAGAGCATTATTAGACATATTCTGAGGGGTTACTAAGGACTTGTTTACATAGGTAATTTGCCTTGGCTGCAACCATTGATGGCCAGCCACCAGTGTAGCTATGTTATGTAAATGCTTACAGATTCCAACGCCAGAAGGGACATCTGTGATCATCTGCTCTGGCTTTCTGTATAATAATCCATAGAACTTCCCTGGAATAAATCCTGTTTGAACTAGTGTTTAGGAAAATATTCAATCTTGATTTAAAATTCACCAGTTTAGGCTACACAGGCAAAGCTACTATAAGCAGCAATTTCTATTGGTACAGTTTATCCCAGTTTCAAGCAGGGGTAATATGCATGGGTAAAAGTTGTGGCTTATAGGATTTAAATAATAGAGATTTTTGCTGGTTGTTCATGGCTAGAAACCAGCATGGACAAGGCTCACGTTCCATAGTAACGTGCTTTGTCCAGTGTACACTGAATGAGGCAGAGCTCTACTGGAGCCATTATTAGTTTGGGGAACAGAACAAATTTAATTTAGTAATTTAAAACATATGCATTCCTTCTATTTTAAATGATCTTCATTTACTTACATAGTAGGAGAAATGAAGGATGTTAAAAAACAAACAAACAAACAAAAAAACCGCAATAATAACCTGCTGTGGGAAATTCAAAAATCAATAAACTTTGTTTAAAATACCAGTAATGATTGCTAAGTGACAATATTATAATAACCTATCACAACATTTAGAAAGCCCAGGTACTTAAAAGTAATGACATGAATAGGTAAGGACATAATTAACCTTATATTACTCACATGATAAGATTGTTTTGTTTTATTAAGTATAAAGAAATGGAAGATTTCTTACCCAAACATTTCTTTTCTAGTATCCCTCAGAATCCATAATGAATGGACTATGCCTTTTTCCTGCAGAATTCTGCGGTTTTGTTGTCAGAGGTTCCAGGAATAAAAACTGTGGCCTCACTTCCTACATCAGAAGCATTCTTCCAAAGCTGTAGAGATGCTCGTATGCAGTTAGTCAAACATAATATGAACATCATCACTAATGAACTTACCTTTACATAATTTCATCACAGCCTGGAAACCTAAAACACATTCTGGCAATCAAGGCACCTACTAGGGTAGATCAGATTGAGAGAGAGGAAATTACTAGAAAGGAAATTGCTGGGCAAGAAATTTTCCATTCTACTCTATTGGCCACAGCAAATGGAATGTAATAACCAGTGTATCCCATAACTAAAGCGGGAAAGAGTAAAGCAGAATTATTGTCTGTTTACATTAAGGTAGAATATAAGATAAACATTTCCTTCTACAGCAAACACTTTTTCAAATCAAGCCATTATTTGGTAACCACCAGGTAGAATCATAGAATATTAGAGTTGGAAGGGATCTCAGGAGGTCATCTAGTCCAACCCCCTGCTCAAAGCAGGACTATTCTCAGCTAAATCATCCTGGTGAGGGTTTTGTCAAGCCTCATCTTAAAAACCTCTAAAGATGGAGATTCCACCACCTCCCTAGGTAACCCATTCCAGTGCTTCACCACCCTCCTAGTGAAAAACGTTTTCCTAATGTCCAAGCTAGACCTCCCCCACTGCAACTTGAGACCGTTGCTCCTTGTTCTGTCATCTGCCATCACTGAAAACAGCCTAACTCTGTGCTCCCTGGAACCCCCTTTCAGGTAGTTAAAGGCTGCTATCAAATCCAACCTCATTCTTCTCTTCTGCAGACTAAACAGGCCTAGTTCTTTCAGACTCTCCTCATAAGTCTTGTGTTCCAGCCCCTTAATCATTTTTGTTGCCCTTTGCTGGACTCTCTCCAACTTGCCCACATCCTTTTTGTAGTGGGGGGGCCCAAAACTGGACACAATACTCCAAATGCAGCCTCACCAATGCCGAATAGAGGGGAATAATCACTTCCCGCGATCTGCTGGGAATGCTCTTACTAATGCAGCCCAATATAACATTAGCCTTCTTGGCAACCAGAGCACACTGCTGACTCATATCCAGCTTCTTATCCACTGTAACGCCCAGATCCTTTTCTGCAGAACTGTTGCCTAGCTCGTCGGTTCCCAGTAGCTGTGCATGGGATTCTTCCGTCCTAAGTGCAGGACTCTGCACTTGTCCTTGTTGAACCTCATCAGAGTTCTTTTGGCCCAATCCTCCGATTTGTTTAGGTCTTTCTGTATCCTATCCCTCCCTTCCAGGGTATCTACCACTGCCTCTAGCTTAGTGTCACCTGGAAACTTGCTGAGGGTTGGATGAATGGACTACAAAATGGATAGAGAATTGGCTAGAGCAAAGGGCTCAACGAGTAGTGATCAATGGCTCCATGTCTAGCTGGCAGCCGGGCACAAGTGGAGTGCCCCAGGGGTCGGTCCTGGGGCTGGTTTTGTGCAACATCTTCATTAATGATCTGGAAGAGGGGGTAGACTGCACCCTCAGCAAGTTTCCACTCAATGTTATAGCTCTTGAAAGCTTTGAGACTCTTTATCAGGGCTTGAATTAGGGGCTCATAGAGACTATTTGATGTGGCTATTTTGTGCTCCCCAATCTAGGCTTTAAAAAAAAAAAAAAAAAAGACACTTGTCCCCATGATTGAAGAGGTATTTTTCCAAATGTGAACAAAATGTAAACTGAAGCAGAAATCTCTACCTGAGTTTGTCAGAGATCCTGACACAACAGCTCTAAGAGCTATTTCACTTAATTTCATTTTAATTTCACTTAGGTGTTAACTCAGCTATCCAAAGATGATAATTTAAATAGCAACATTGCTATTTCATTGCTGGTCAAAGCTGCAAGAAAAAAAGAGAGGTGGTCCTATGAAGAGCTGCAGTACTGTGAATGACAACCTATTTTGGCATGAGGAGTGGATCGCATTTGGAAGAGTACCACCACTTAAGGCTGGTCTGTATACACTTTTTGTATTGATATAACTAAACTGGACTGCAACAATTAAATTATCGTAGTACAAAAACTGCACAGACTTTTTTTTGCTATACTTACATCAGTTGAACCCCCCATTGTAGATGCTGTTATATCAAATAAAATTATTTAAATTTCAGTAACTTTATTGAAATAAGCTATTGCAATAAGCACTTTTCTATTGCTATTGCTGTTTCCAGGTTAGTGGTTGCAATTATTTCACTTTCTAAACCAATATAGTTAAACTCTGTAGATACACCTGGCTTTTCCCCCACATTCTGACCTGTGGCTCCAACAAGTCAGAGGGCAGAAGTGGGGGCCCAGGGAAGAATCTGAGCATCACCAAGGGGTAGCCAATCCTGCAGAGCCCAGCAGGGCATCTAAGTCCCACCAAGGAGAAGTTAAGCAAGGGGAACCAATAAAGCCCAGTAGGGTACTTCTAAGGGGGAGCTAAGCCTAAAGAGACCAGCAGGTAATTTGAGTCACTCCAACAGAAAGTTGAGCCCAGGTGTGGCCAACTAATCATATTTTTAACTTTTTTATGATCTATGTGGCATTCCAATTTGGGGATTTAAGTGGGCAAAATTCAGAATAATATCACTCCCCCTTGGCCAAGTTGACCGCTATTGCTAATAATGCCTGCTTGGCTGCTTACAAAGCTTGGAAAACTGTACAGACTGCCCTTAGTCTCATTGACTAGGAGATCATTTGGACAGACGTCCCCACCCAGAAGGATGACCATGTCTTTCATCTTTGGGGCAATTGCTGTGCTATCCTTATGTACCAGTGATGGTTCCTGTAATTTATAAGATTTCCTTATGTCTTAATTTAATATTTTAGTTGTTACTTGCAGTTCCAATACAGATCACATGAGGCCCACTAGAGAAGAAAGTAGGGAAAACTCAACTTCTAATTTTTTTTGGAGAACAGATACTTTTCTTTTGTTTTGGAACCTTCTTCCTTTGTTTTGTCTTGTTAGCCTTGCAGCTATAGTATAAAAGCAAGCAAAGGAAGGAAACAGAGCTTGTGCCTCTGTTGGCCCTGGCTGAGCCTGGTGCTATGTACTCTTCCCTTTAGTGAAGGGCAGAGAGAGGTACTGAGCTGGAGAACCCAGAGGGTTGAAGCCTCAATGCACAGGCAATCCCACAAAGGAGAAGAGGGAAAGAAGAAGACTAGAAGTTGAAATGGGATCATTACTGCCTGAAAACTGAATACAAATAAAATGTATAAAGCAACCTGATTGGAAGAATTCAAAATACTAACTTGTTCCACTGCTGCAGGCAGAACTTAAAAGTGGTAGAAAATGTGGTGGGTCTTAGGGCCAGAGACCCCAACAACTGGATCACCTTCAAACTCTATAGGGAAGAGGAACTATCATTTGTTACTCATTGTGAGGGAATTCTAAGATGCAAATTTCATTACAACACAACAATTTGACCCTAGATAAATATTATTCTTGCATTAGTGATATCAGGATGTAAACATGACATCCTTTTGGTAGGGAAATGTAAAAAAATCATTTAAGTTCACATTAAATAAATATATTGTTCAATCCCCAAATACAAGTGCACATGCATAGTTTTACTATAATCAATACTATAGTTTTTTCTATTACAATATATTACACCATCCCACAGCAGTTATAGGTAATTCAACCAAAAAAAACTTTCATAATTGATATTTTCTATTTAAGAGTATTTTTTAAAAGAAAATATTTAGATAATCAAAATCAAGATATTAAAAAACCACTACCTTCACCACTCAGAGATAAGATTGTGATGAAAATATGTAACTCTTTGTATTTGATAAGAATGTATGTATTATGTAGACATTGGCCTATCTGGCAGCACTCATGTCCTGATTCAGTAAAGCGTATGCTTACCTTTAAGCACGCAAGCAGTCTTACTGACTTCAGTCAGGACTGAAGTACCTTGATATCGGGGGGGGGGGGGGGGGATAGAGGAAGAGGAGGCGGAGGGGAGAGACTGAGCACCTTGTAGTTAAACCTATGGTCTGTTCAAAGAATGAGGCTGATGTGTTCTGGCAGAGGACACATTCCATTCTGTTTACCAGATGGAAGATAACACCACAAAATAAGGGGGAAGTATGGTGGAAAGAGGAAGCATATACGGATATTCTAGAGTAAATCCTCACAAAATGAGGAAGTTAGGATTAGTTTTGTAGATTTCCATGTTCAACTCATCAGGATTATCACTTAGTACTATTCCGTAATTTCCCTTGTAGCTTTTAAAATCTCTCCTAAAACAGTCACTTTGCCAAGCAAGCCAAAATGCTGCATTTTTAGAAATTAATTATGCACATATTTTCTTTCCAAATGAAACTGGATCTACATTTATGTGCAAAAAATTTGCATTTTTGTAAAATATACAAACTCTCATAGGTCAATTTATTTAGAATTAGAATTTTCATTGAGAATAAAAGATTTATGGATTTCTTAATTAACAGAAAAAGTTTAGCTAAATATAAACTCTGCACTGAAGTTTTGCAGTGGGACAATACCAACACAATACAGAAGCATTTTTTAAACTATACAAAAGTCCAAAATTGAAAATAATGTTTACATTTTCTTTATACATTAACATATAAAAGACCTCATTTCATGAGGCATCCAAAAGAATCAAAACATCTCTACAGCTATCTCTGAAAATTCAAATCTGGAAACAATTTATTACATTGAAGTTTACAAGACTATTAAACAAACAATCCAATAACCACTTTTTACAAAATTAACATTCCAGAATATACTCCTAGGCATTTTTATGCCAGTTCACAACACTGGTTCTCTCTTTTGTTACTAAAATCTTTTTATTTATATACGCTGGGTATTGTTGTTATCTGACTTGAAAGTTGTGCAAACAATAACAAATGGAAAACCAATATGTTAGGCAGTCATTTGTATAAAATATCAATTACAGGACTTTTTGTCCTGTATGGAGGGCAAATAGAAATCTGTTCCTGGAAATTTAGAAATTATGCTTTTCTATTCCTTCATTAGACTCCTTATATATGTTATAATAAATTAAACATTCCAAAATTAACTGATTTGTAGAGCAGTCAGTACCCAAGTGTACAATATCTATCTACTCACTCTCATCTATTTTCTGTCCATATTCTGCGGCTGATTTGTAAGGAAAGGAATACACATTCACCACACCATTTGTGGACTAAAGTTTGAGATGGTGACTCACAGGTACTAGAACTATATCTTTCAAGAACAAAGAACTGCCGAACAGCCACTGATTTGTACCATTTCCTCTTCACTGTCTTCAACATATCAGTAAAGTCATCTGCATGAGTTGGGCAGAATTTACACAAACTTTAGAAATAAAGTTGATATATTTAGTTGAAATCGTTTGAAAGCATATTCATATACTTTCAGTTTAAAATAAAAGAACGTATTTACTAACAGACGTTAGCTCTGAGCAAAACTACTGTTTGTTAAATATAACAAATGGTAAAATCTAATGTAACACAGGCCAGTAATGCTGGTTTCTTAAGAAGCAGTACAGTATACCTAAAATGGCCTTTTTTAGAGGTTTTCTTTTCCTTTATCTTCCCGCAGTTAGGATATTTGGTGAAACATATGTAAAGGAAGAGGATATCATAAAATTACATGCTGTACACTTGAAATAAACAGACATCTTTTTCAGTCTCTGTTGGTGTTATTGGCTGCAAAGGCATGTAAATTTCCCATCTGGCTCAGGCCACTCTGAATATGTGCAACATGGATTTCAACATTATTCTGAAAACAACTAAAGAAAAGAAAGAATGGTTAAATCCCACATTTTAAGACTCAGTTTATTAACTTAGCACACCTGAACATGACTATAATGAATGCCAACTGTCTTCAAGCCAAGGTATGACCACAGGATGTAGTAAAAGTTTAGAAGGGCCAATATGCCAGAGAGCAATATATCTTTATCAAATTCTGTTACTATATGAGAAAAAAGCAAAAAACATTATCTGGGCCACAGTACTATGAAGCCAGTAGGAAGGTTCCTACACCTACGTGCCACTATATAGGTTTCACATAACTGAAGTTCATGGAAAAATATGAATATAGTGGTGTCTGATGAAGTAGAAAAAAGGAAAGCCCCAAATTATTTAAATGCACAGCAATGTGTGATTAAAGATATTAAATTAAAGATACATTTTGAAGACTGAATGGCAAAGCAGATTCTAGTTTATACTGGATTAATTTAAATAAATTTCAATATTTTTGTCAGGTAACTTTACTTCCAGATTCAGACAGAAGACTTGCATATTTCTCTTTGTATCTAAAGAAGTTAGGTAGCTTCTCTCAATAGGACTATTCCTATGAGTAAGAGTTGCAGAATTAGACTTAATTATACAAATACCTAAACATTTAACCTCTGAAGTGTGTTAAAAATAACTAATAATGAAAGATGCATTTATGAAAAAATATGTATGTATCATTATTAAAAGTGAATACCTGATATTGGAAGAATCTATTGAATTCTTGATGTCATTTAATGAATCTGTTAGTGATTTAAATTCAAAGGAATTCAGGTCACCTCCTTCTGCTAGACACTAGAGGAAATTAAAAAAAAATTTAGAATTTAATCTACAATTCTATTACAGAATTGTAATTTCTATTCAAATACAATTCATGTTCGATTTAGTTCAACATAGAAATTTGAATGATGCCTATGGATTGCCAGGACTTTAAAATTTTGTGTATTACGTGTGAAGAAACAGACATTTTTAGTAAATACTTTACCTTAATCTGCAATAATATTGCTGTAAGTCTAGAGATCAGATCAGTCAGATTTTCATTTTCCACACAAAGATGTCCTGATGTTGATGCATTTGCTTGCCTAACTATCTCCTGAGCTTCTTCTTCACATCTGCGCCTCAGATCTGTTGGCTGGTCTGCAGGCTGGAGACCCTGGTCTGGAGCAAGCTGCACGGATATATTTAGAAATAAAGAATAAGAATCTGATTCTACAGCTTGTAATTCTACATTGTGAACTGGCAATCAACTTCAAAGGGCATTTCACAAGAGAACAGCCTGCAAAAATAATCAGGCCCTCATACTTTTAACCAAAACAGTCCATTGACCACTGGTAGACCACTGGTCTACACTAGAGAGCTTTGTCGACCAAAATCAGCTTTTGTTCACAAAACACTGTTGGTGTACACAGTGCAATCAACCCCTACTGACGCAACTGTTCTTTTTTTTCTGACAAAATAAAATCACCTCAACGAAAGGCGCGGCGCTTTTATTGACAGATGTTTATCGACAGAGTGTCTGTGTACACACCCTGCTTGGTTATGTTGTAAGAAATGGTCTCCAGGAAGTGTCCCACAATGCCAATCCTGACTGCTCTGGCCATCAGTTTGAACTCTGCTGCCCTTCCAGCCAACCACTTTCTGCGTGGAGACATCGCATCATCCCAGCTGACCATGGTGGCTCCAAGCACAAAACGCTCTCCTGCTTGGAGCACAGTGGAGCTGCTGGATCTGATAGGCATCTGGGGAGAGTTAGTTATGCACTTTCAACTCTGCTCTAACCATAGGAACTATGATAACTATGGCCAGATTTCTTGAGCTATGGCAGAGAAAGGCTATGAATGGGACACACTGACTTGCCGAGAGAAAATCAAGGAGATGTGGGAAAGTTACCAGGAGGCCAGGGAGGCAAACAGCTGCTCTGATGCAGAGTCAAAGACTGATGCTTCTATAAGGAGCTGGAAGCCATCTGCAGTGGCGATCCCACCTCCATCCCCAAGACACCTGTATATATCTCCATGGCCCTGGGGCTAGCAGAAACCAGAATCAACCCCAACAAAGAAGTTGTTGACAAGGAGGTGGAGTTGGAGGACGACCCAGGGCCAAGGACTGGTTTGTCTGATGAGGTGGGGAGTCAGCATTTCTTCTCAATCCTGGAAGGTTGCAGCCAGTCCCGGCCCTTCAGCTCTGGCGTACTGGATGCAGGAGAGGGGCACTCAGGTAAGTGGTTTTTTTAATTGGATACTGCTTGTGTACATCAGATAAAACTGTCCTTTGGTTTTTCACGTTATAGAGGTGGTTGAAGGGATAGAAATGCACAACAGTAGATGCGTTTGCATGTGCTTCCCATCCCCCTTTTCAGCTAGGTAGTGTGGTGGACAAACATGTTATGGCACGCTGAGATTTCTTGGGAATCTTCCAAGGAGATCTCAAGAAAACTTTCCCGGAGTACTGCCAAAGGTTTCTTTGGCAGAGTAGCTTTGTTTCTTCTGCCATTGAAGGAAATTTTGTCGCACCAATTGGCAATCACTTGTGCAGGGACAGGTGAGCAGCATAGTGACCCAGTTTTAAGCTGCTAGCACTCCTGCTTATTCTGATTGAGGTATCGGCTTCGATGGCCCCTGCCTGCCGAAAATGGTGGCACAATTTACAATTTTGTTCCTCTCGACCTGCACTGAGACCTCAAACAACCTTCCACCCGTAGCGTCTTCTCCAGGTTTATGGCTCCCTCCAAACCGACAGGAAAAACTCACTATGCCCTGCTTTACTGTGGAGATACATGCTTGCCAGGGACAGTGAAGGACAGGTACAGATAATGGTGATGTACAACACTGTTATCACACTCACAATAATGCTACTGTTCATTGATTACTGTGCTTCCACAGATGTGGCGTTGGTGGTCAAACATCCAACACCCGCTGAATGCAGTGGCTGATAAGAAAAAGACCTCTGAGGAGGACAAGACAAAAAAAAGGACATGGAGACACACAGATCACCAAGACAGAAAGGAAAACCAGGACTGAGTGATGGCAGGTGATGAGCACATGATAAAAGCCACGGATGAGCAAACAGAGCTGCTAAACTTTCTAATCATGCTGCAGACTGAAATCACATGTGCTCACCCTCTCTTGCACCCAAAACAGAACTGCTATCCGTGCCCTTCAGACTCCACTCACACATATGTACCAAAGTCCTGGCCCGTGATGGTACCCCTTCACTTCACCTCTTCAGACAGCTATCAGAATGAGAGCTGGACTTACACACGATTGTGATAGCTCACACTTCCCTTCACTGTTTTCTCTCTTTCAGCCCCGTTTTTGTGTTTGTTGTCAATTACTGTTATTTAATAAAAAAACGTAGTTACTTACCAGTAACTGTTGTTCTTCGAGATGTGTTGCTCAGATCCATTCCACTTAGGTGTGTGCGCGCCCTCGTGCACAGCCTTCCGGAGAACTTTTCCTAGCAGCCCCTGCAGGGGCCGGTCTCAGCGCCCCCTGGAGTCCCGCCCTTATGTGGCGGTACATATAGCGGGACCGGCCCCTCCCCTCCTCAGTCCCTTCTTTCTGCCGACTCCGACAGCGGGGACGGAGGGTGGGTGTGGAATGGATCTGAGCAACACATCTCGAAGAACAACAGTTACTGGTAAGTAACTACGTTTTCTCCTTCGAGTGGTTGCTCAGATGCATTCCACTTAGGTGATTCCCGAGCCATACCTTGGAGGTGGGTAGGAGTCAGCGGCGAGCTGCCCTCAGCACGGCCCTGCCGACTCGCGCGTCGTCCCTTGACTGCTGGACGACAGCGTAGTGCGCAGCAAAGGTGTGCACCGAAGACCAGGTGGCAGCCCTGCAGATGTCATCCAGGGGGACCCTTTCCAGGAAGGCCGCCGACGCGGCCTGGGCCCTCGTCGAGTGGGCCGTCACCACTCCTGGGAGCTGGACGCCTGCACGCTCGTAGCAGAGCCGGATGCAGGCGGTGATCCACCTGGCGATGCACTGGGAGGTGACCGGGGAGCCTCTCATCCTCTCTGCCACCGCGACGAAGAGCTGCGTGGTCTTTCGGAGCGGCCTCGTCCTGTCTAGGTAGAACGCCAGCGCCCTCCTCACATCGAGGGTGTGCAGTCTCCTCTCGTCCTCGGACCCGTGCGGTTTAGGAAAAAACACGGGGAGGAAAATATCTTGGTTACAATGGAACCGGGAGACTACCTTAGGCAGGAACGCCGGGTGAGGCCTAAGCTGAACCTTGTCCTTATAGAACACGGTATAGGGGGGCTCCGAGGTTAAGGCCCTTAGCTCAGAGACCCTCCTGGCCGAGGTAATGGCCACGAGAAAAGCCACCTTCCAGGAAAGGATCATCATTGGACAGGTGGCTAAGGGCTCAAAGGGGGGACCCGTTAGCCTATCTAAGACCAGGTTCAAATCCCAGGGAGGCACCGGGTCACGGACCTGCGGGTAAAGCCTCTCTACACCCCTGAGGAACCTCACCGACATGGGGTGGGAGAACAGGGAACGTCCCCCCACCGGCTGGTGGAACGCCGATATGGCCGCCAGGTGTACCCTGAGGGAGGCCAACGCTAACCCCTGTAGCCTAAGCTGCAGCAGGTAGTCCAGGACCGCCTGCACGGGGGACGTACCGGGGTTTTCGCCCCGCGACTCCGACCAGCAGGTGAACCTCCTCCACTTGGCCCTGTAGGCGAGCTGCGTGGAGGGCCTCCTGCTTCCCAACAGCACGCGTTGGACCTGCTCCGAGCAGGTTCTCTCCTCCTCCGTCAGCCAGAGAGCCTCCAGGCCATCAGGTGCAGGGAGTCCAGGTTGGGATGCAGTAGCCGGCCGTGGTCCTGGGAGAGCAGGTCCGGTCTCCTCGGGAGCTCGATCGGGGGAGCGACAGACAGGTCCAGGAGCAGGCAAAACCAGTACTGCCTCGGCCACGCCGGGGCGATCAGAATCACATCCGCTCTGTCCCTCCTGATTTTCAAGAGGACCCTGGGCAAGAGCGGGAAGGGGGGAAACGCATACAGGAGGGCCCCCGTCCATTCGAGGAGGAATGCGTCCGAAAGAGAGCCCGGCTCGCGACCCCTGAGCGAGCAGAACCTCGGGCACTTCGCGTTCTGCGCTGACGCAAAGAGGTCCAGATGGGGAACACCCCACACGCGGAAAATCCTGTCCACCACCTCTGGGTGGAGAGACCATTCGTATTGTGGTAGGAATGACCTGCTGAGGCGGTCCGCCTCGTCGTTCCTGACCCCAGGCAGGTGAGAGGCGGTTAAACAGAAATTGCATCTCACCGCCAAGTCCCAGAGTCGGAGCGCCTCCTGACACAACACCGAGGAGCGCGCCCCCCCTTGCTTGTTGATGTAATACATTGCAGTGGTATTGTCTGTTAACACCTGCACCATTCTCCCCAATAAAGAGTGGCGAAACACCTCGCATGCCAGTCTGACTGCCCTCAATTCTTTCACATTGATATGGAGGGCCAATTCCCCCCGGGACCAGCGACCCTGCGTGGTCAGACCACCGGTGATATGGGCTCCCCACCCCCGGTCCGATGCGTCCGTGATCAGGGTGACCGAGGGGGTGGAGGCCCTGAAGGGGATCCCTTCCAACACAGTCCTGGGGTCCAGCCACCAAGTCAGTGACCCCAACACCCAAGGGGGCACCGTTACCACCTTGCTCAAAGCATGCCTGCTGGGCATGTAAACCCTGGACAGCCAACCTTGGAGGGGCCTGAGCCTGAGGCGGGCCAACCTCACCACATAGGTGCACGAGGCCATGTGGCCTAACAGCTGCAGGCAGTGCCTGGCTGTAGTCGTGGGGCACCTCTGAAGCTGCGATATTATCGCTGTCATGGCTTCGAACCTCGAACGTGGGAGGGAGGCTTTTGCCTGCACCGAGTCCAGGTGGGCCCCTATGAAGTCTATGCGTTGCACCGGACGCAGCGTCGACTTCTGCTCGTTTATGAGCAGCCCCAGAGCATGGCAGGTGGACTGGACGAGAGAGACCGCCTCGCACACTTGCGACTTGGTCTTGCCCCTGATTAACCAGTCGTCCAGGTAGGGGAATATCTGGACCCCCCTGCGCCGCAGGAAGGCCGCCACCACCGCCATACACTTGGTGAACACTCTGGGGGAGGAAGACAGGCCAAAGGGCAAGGCCGTAAACTGGTAGTGGCCACCAGCTACCACAAACCTTAGGTACCGCCTGTGGGCGGGAAGGATGGAGACGTGAAAGTACGCGTCCTTCAGGTCGAGGGCGGCAAACCAGTCCCCTGGGTTTAGAACGGGAATGATGGACGCTAGGGATACCATGCGGAACTTCAGCTTTCTTATGAACCTGTTGAGCCTGCGCAGGTCCAATATAGGCCTGAGGCCTCCGTTGGCCTTGGGAACGAGGAAGTACCTCGAATAGAATCCCCTCCCCACCTCGAGTGGTGGAACCACTTCTATGGCTCCTTTGACTAGGAGGGATTGAACCTCCTGAAGGAGTAATTGCTCGTGAGATGGGTCCCTGAAGAGGGACGGGGGGGGTGGGGAGTGGGGAGGGGAGGCCAGGAGCTGAAGGGCATATCCCCAGCACACGATATCGAGGACCCACTGGTCCGATGTTACCTCCCGCCACAGGCCGAGATACGGCTTGAGCCTGTCCAGGAAAGGCGGGGAACCCAGGGAACATGAGACGGTGCCACCCTCGGAGACACCGTCAAAATTGTCTCTTCCCCTTAGGGCCCTGAGAGGGTCCTTTAAAGGAAGAGGAGGACGGCGGCGGGCGATCGCGCCGTCCAGAGCCCTTGGTCCTATCCCTGCCCCTTGCGGTGGGGAAGGGCCTAGGCTGCGGCCTAGACTGCTGCCGCTGACGTTGCGGCGGTTGCTGCGGCTGCTGGCGACTCTGCAGTCTAGCCGCCTGGGGCGTGTACAGGCCCAAGGAGCGCAACGTTGCCCTCGAGTCCTTGAGAGCATGCAGCTTCTCGTCCGTCCTCTCCGAAAAGAGGGCGGCTCCATCGAAGGGTAGGTCCTGGATGGACTGCTGCACCTCCAACGACAAGTCTGTGGACTGCAGCCACGCTGCCCGCCTCATTGCAACGGCGGAGGCCATAGCCCTGCTGGCTGTGTCTGCGGCGTCCGATGCAGACTGCAGGGCCGCACTTGCCACAGACAACCCTTCCTCCAGCACCAAACCAAAGTCCACTGCCTGGTCTGGAGGGAGAGACTCCGAAAACCTCCTTAAGGAGTCCCATAGGTTCAAATTGTACCTGCCGAGGAGGGCCTGATGATTGGCCACCCTCAGCTGAAGCGCCCCAGTAGAATAGACCTTCCTACCGTAAAGGTCCAGCCTCCTGCCTTCCTTATTTTTAGGGGAGGCAGTCTGAGCACCCTGCCTGTCTTTTTGGTTGGCGGCATCCACCACCAAAGTACCCGCGGCAGGGTGCGCATACAAGTACTCGTGCCCCTCGGCTGGCACGTAGTACTTCTTCTCGGCGCCCTTAGAGGTCGGGGCAACCGAGGCAGGGGTCTGCCAGACTGACTTAGCCCGGCGCAGGACCCTCTCATGTACGGGAAGGGCCACCCTCGTTGGTCCCTGGGCCCCCACACGGCCGAAGAGGGGGGTCCACCTCTTCCTCTAACACCTTGACCTCAAGGCCAAGGTTCAAAGCCACCCGCTTTAGAAGCTCTTGGTGGGCTTTAAAATCAATGAGCGGGGCTCCTTGGTCTCTTACCGCCGCCTCATCCGGCGATGAGGAGTAAGAAGGGCGGCGGGGCCCAGTGGAGGGTCCCTCCCCAGGGTCCTCCTCCACCTCCTCTTCCCCAGAGGAGCGGTCACCCTCCTGCACCGAAGGTGCTTGCTGAGTTTGGGTGACAGAGGCAGGGGCCGACATAGTTCCCTGCCCCATCTGGGCCGCCCACTGGGCCCATAACGGCCACTGCCAGGGTCCCTGTGGCCAGCTCAAAGGCGGCACCGGTGCCGAGGGCAAAGCCGGTGCCGCAACAGTCGGTGCCGGTGCCGGTAACAGTATTGGGTCCGGTGCCGGCTGCGGTGCCGGCTGCGGTGCCGGCTGCGGTGCCGACGACCATACACGTTCCTGACGTCGGGTCCGGGACCCCGAGTCAGGAGAACGCAGGCGGTGATGACGCCGGGAAGGAGCGCTCCGAGACCCGCCACGCGACGACCTCGAGGAGCGACTCTGACTTCGGTGCCGACGAGGCGACGCCGAAGAAGAAGGCGACCGGTACCGGGAAGTCTTTCGCCGCTTTGATGCTGGGGAGCGGTGCCGAGAACGCCGTCTCGGTGCCGAGTCAGAACTCGACGACGAGGAGAGGTGCCGCGACGAAGAGCGATGTCCGGAGCGGTGCCGGGACCTGGAACGGTGCCGGGAGCGGTGCCGGGACCTGGAGCGGTGCCGGGAACGGTGCCGCGACGCGTCGTCCGAGGACGAAGATGGAGAGGAGCTTCCGAGCTCGACTCTCCTGCGTCGGGTGGTGGGCGGCCTGTCCACCGGTGCCGGGGCCGCCCACCCTTCGGGGCCTCCCATCGCGGGTTTGCCCCGGGAAACGGGCCCTGGCTCTCTCCGGTGAGAGAGTGCCGGAGGCGTAGGCAGCTCCAACAAAGCCTGAGCCGCCTCGATAGCCTCCGGCGTCGAAGGGTCCCGTATAGGGGGTCCCCCACTTCCAGGAGTCGGGGGAGCCTCCCTAGTAAGTGTCGGTGCCGGGGCCGGTGCCGGAGCAGATGCCGGCGGCACGTCCATGAGGAGGAGCACCTCCGAACTCGACCCCGGCCGCTCCTGCGGTGCGGGGGAGCGCTGCAAGCGTGGATGGCGCTTCTTCCTCTTCGGCACCGAGACCCCCGGTGCCGGAGGCGCACTCCGCACCGAAGACACACTCGGTGCCGGAGTAGTCCGCGATGGCTCGGACGCCGGACTTAACGCGGACTCCATCAGAAAAGCCCTAAGCCTCACTTCACGCTCCCTCTGAGTCCGAGGCTTAAAGGACTTACAGATACTGCACCGATCTCTCCGGTGCAGTTCCCCCAAACACCGCAAACAACGGTCATGGGGGTCGCTAGCTGGGAAGGCCTTGCCGCAGCTAGCACATGGCTTGAAGCCCGGCGAACCCGGCATAGCCGGGACGCCTTGAGCCCGAAGGCTCCCTAACTAACTAAAAACCCTCACTAACTAAAAACTAACTTAGTTCAGGGTGAACTGATAAACTAACTACTCACTTTTAAAGGAGAAACACAAACTGTTGAAGAGCAGGGGTAGTTCTCAACTGGCCGTCACGGGCGGAAAGAAGGAACTGAGGAGGGGAGGGGCCGGTCCCGCTATATGTACCGCCACATAAGGGCGGGACTCCAGGGGGCGCTGAGACCGGCCCCTGCAGGGGCTGCTAGGAAAAGTTCTCCGGAAGGCTGTGCACGAGGGCGCGCACACACCTAAGTGGAATGCATCTGAGCAACCACTCGAAGGAGAACCTAATATTTGAAAACTAAACATTCTATTTGTCTTTTGCACATGCTGGTTGCACCTCTCATTGATACACAGTGTAAGCTGGATAGCAGTCAGCATGACACACTGCTGTTTACAAAGTCACCTTATTGGGGCTCATTGTCAAGAGTCTCTCGAGGCCTCCCTGACTCAAATGGTCCCCCATTGTGTCCTTCTAACAGCCATCAGGCTGCTCAAAGTCACCTGCCAGATGATCCATCTCTGTGCTCCAGTAAACGTTTCACCCTTAGTTTCACATAAATTATGGAGCACACAGCAGGCGGCTATGACCATGGGAATGTCTTCCTCATTGAGGTCTAGCCTACCATAAACGCACTTCCAGCAAGCCTTTAATCTGCCAAACGCACATTTAACGGTCATTCGGCACCTGCTCAGCCTGTTTTTGAAACGCTCCTTGCTGCTATCCAGTTTGTCTGCATAAGACTTCATGAGCCATGGGATTAAGGGGTAGGCTGGGTCTCCCAGGATCACTATGGGCATTTCAACATTCTCCACTGGAATTTTTTGGTCTGGAAAGAATGTCCCTGCTTGCAGCTTTCTGTACAGGCCAGCATTCCTGAAGATGCATGCACCATGCACCTTCTCTGACTAACTTCATGATGTCCTAATCTTCCCTGATGTTGGTGAAATGCCCATGGTGATCCACGAGCCTGCAGCACCATAGAGAAGAACCCCTTTCTGTTTATGTACTCCATCGCAAGATGAAGCCATCCACTATTTCATGAACACTGCCCAGAGTGACAGTCCTTCACAGAAGGATGCAATTAATGGCCCTGCACATTTGCAAAAACATGCCAGTTGTGGACTTCCTGACTCCAAACTGATTGGAGACTGACTCGTAGCAGTCTGGAGTTGCCAGCTTCCACATGGCAATCGCCACATGCTTCTCCTCCGAGATGGCAGCTCTCATTCTGACGTACTTGCGCTGCAGGGCAGAAGCAAGCTCCTCACAGAGTTCCATGAAGGTGGTTTTGCACATTCGAAAATTCTGCAGCCACCAGACCTGCATAATAAAGTGATCTCACCACTCAGTGCTTGTCTCACATGCTGAAAAGCAGCAGTTCACGGTGTGCAGATGCTCCATGAATGCAAACAGGAATGTGGTGTTGTTTGTTTGCATGGCACACAACAGGTCAGGCTCCTTGGATTCCAGTTTGATTGGGCAGTCATGATATACTGCACGACCAGCTGCAATGTGTTCACAACACTTACAGCAACAGTGGAGAACACCGCAGGAACCATCCTTTCAGAGAGAGATGGCAGGCGCTCAGGAAATGGGCCATTGAAAAATGTCACAAAAAGTAGCTGGAAACCCACAGAATGACGGGATGTAGAGCCTGCGCCTATGATGCACTACAGCCCAAAGGCCTAGCGGCACAAAGTGGTGAGTTGCACAGTGGGATAGCTGCCCACAGTACACTGTTCTAATGTTGATTCTAGAGCAGCATGTGTGGTCGCGCTTCGGTGACAGTGAGTGCTGTGTACACAGGCACAAGCAATGTAATAATCGTGTTTTCTGATCACCACTGTAACGTGCGTCGACAAAACTTTCTAATGTAGACGTGGCCTGATATTCAGAAAGAAAGGAAAGAGAGAGGTGAAAGCACATACGGCCCAAATTACTTAAAGTTTTGTATTTGTCTCTATTAGGAGTATATTTAAGTAACTCTATTAAGTTTACATTTTAAGTAACTATTTAAGTGACTATTAAGTTTCTTAAAGTTTTGAATTAGCTCTTTTTATATATGAAATTGCAATTGACTTATTTATATGTTAAACATAGTGTCAAATAAACTAAGAGGTTAGCAACTTATTACCTCATAACAGTACTGTTGAACCTTATGCAAAACTTTGTTTAGGTCCTTGTTCAGTTGTTCTAGATCTAGAACAATAGTTGCATACCTTCTCTGAAACTCAATGTTGATGGGCATGGAATAGGATTTCTGTGGAGAAGACAAAGCTTATGAAGTTTCTGTATCATAAATACTATACATTTGTATTTGCTAAAGTTGCACTTTACTGTCTAGATGCTCCTTTTGAATAAACACTATCACCTTTAACTTGTCTTTCTTGTGAAATTTTAAGTTGAAGAATTTATACACCAACCTTTTCACCCCAGATTTGTTCTGCTATTTCTCCAAAATACAAAATGACTTAGCTGAATTAATTTCATTGGCTTATTTATTGTTTAGCTAACTGTGGCAGATACAACTTTTTTTTAAAAAAACAGTCCTCATATAAGAATAATATATCAAAGACAAAACCTCTAAAAACACTAACTTGTCCCTTCAAAAAAATGAAACTAAAAATGTACCACTTTATGTATGAGTAGCCCCATGCATTGTGCCATTTAGAAACTATTATTATTGCCAGACACTAATGTACTAATTTATGGCCTGATTTGAGTTTGATTAAGCAGCTCCACTTACTTTATATTAAACTGCTCACTAATTTATAATGGTTACAAAAGAATTCCACTTATAACACAAACCAGCCTTGTCAGTCTGATTCATTTTAACCAAAAATTATTTTATCAAAATTAGCTAATTGATAAGTCTTTAAAGAATTCGCAAATGTATTTAGAGCTTTATATTATTTTGGTCATGTTCAAGAGTAGCAAGTGTCTGGGAAAAGATTTTTGATTAAATGAAATACATTTTAAAGGAGGAAACTGACTGAAGACAAGTTAAGAACATAACCCACTGGAAAGGTATCACCTCCTCTAGTATAATTAGAATAGCCAATAGCATTCACAAAAGCTACTGTATAAGAAGCTTATTTACAGAGCAATGAATAACACAGAGGAGATTCAAAATATCCCATATCCCTATTTAGGCTTAAAAGATGTAAATATGTCCAATTGAACATATATGCTTGTTCACCTTCCCTTTGGCTGCTTCTTTGTTTGTCCCAATATTCTTTATTTTCCTTGATGCATCTCATTTCTTCCTTCCTCATTAAGGTTAATTTGTGATTTAGTAGTTGAGTGATATGTTCATGTTTTAGGACTGGCACGCTTGTGTAACAAGAGAAGGCTTTCTGTAATTCCAACCTGTTTTATAGATTGTTTTTGTATAAGTGTCACAGACTGTTAAATTTTTTAAATAAATTTTACAAAGTTGTATATTTTTCAGCATTAAATTTAAAATGTGACAAACTTTATATGTAATTTATTTTAACTCCTCTTGTGCTACAGCTATATAGATTTTAATGATTAAAGTGTACAGCAGAAAATTTTATTTAAAAAAAATTAAGAGACAGCACAGTTAGTTCACAGGAGAGTGAAATAATAATATCAGCATTGAAGATGGGAGGTTGGGATGAGGTAGCAGATGGGGATGGTGGACATAGGAATGGGAGAGTGGGGAATGGAGACAAAAAATGAGCATACATGTGCCCACAAGTGGCTAGAGGAAGGAGAGGGTTAAAAGGAGAAATCTTTTATCCACATTAAAAACCTTAAATGCTTTGCGCATAATTTTAAGCACGTAGGTCTGGATCCCCAAAGGGACTTAGACGTTACAATACTGAGTACTGCAATGTTTAACTTTTAGGCACCTAGCAAATCACAGGGACAACATTATGATCAACAAAGCCTGAGTTAGGTGTCTAGGCTCCCAACACAATGCAAGTGGAGTGATAAGTGTCTTAGAATATGATTTACTTAAGCCAGCATGCTAGGTGAGGAGCTGCCTAAGTTAGCAAACGAGAGAGGCTGAAGAGAATGGTGTGTCCTCAGCCCCACTGCCCCTCATATACTGCGCCTGATCTGGTGGGCATGCTCAGAGGCTGCTTAGATCTACACAAAACAGCTGAAGGAGACCCTCCCATATAACCTAAAGGACAACATATAGGGTGCTTGCCTAGTAAGAGACCACTAGTTCAAGTCTCCCTTCTGCCTCATGAGAAGGGATTTGAACAGGGATCTGCCACCTCTCTGCCACTAATCACTGGACTATAGAGTCATTCTCACTCTCTCTGGCCCAGTTAATAGTTAATTATTCAGCTAAAGTGAAAACTCCAACAGGCAAAATTGAGAAAGCCCCACATCAGGATAAGCCATAGTCCACTGGTTAGAACACTCACCTGAGAGGTGACTGATACCCCTTTAAATCCCTTCTCATCAGGCAGTGGGGTAACTTGAAGCAGTGGTCTCTCACATCTCATGTAAGTACCCTGACTAAAATCATCATTTTGTGTGGAGTTAGGCAATATCTGAGCATACGTACTGGATCAGGCCTTGCACGGGAGTTAGGTGGAGGAATGCCTATTTCCCCCAGTTCGTGGATCACTCTCGGGCTTAGGTGGGAGATAGGTGACCAATCACCTAGAGTAAAGCAGCAGAGTGCATGCCTACAGACAGAAATATAGGCACCTGGGAAACTTTTCCTACAAAATCTTAGAAACGGAGTGAATTTAGGTGCCTATAAGGTTAGGAAGCAGCTAATTGGGAGTTTTGTGGATTACAGCAGTGCCTAAAAACAGAACTCATTAAATCTGTGGATTAGGCATGTAAGTATCTTTGTAGATCCAGGCCTTATAGTTTTCAATGTAGAGAAAAGTCTCCCTTTCCCCCCTCGATTTCCCTACAGTCTTTTACTCCCCCTCCCACTTATACATTGAAAAGCCATCTGTTTTAGCGGATATTGGCGGAGGCAAATGAAAGAGAGTGGCAATGCATGGTAGGGGATGGTCTTAAGTAATTTTGGTCCGCTGATTGATGATTAAACATGGTGTGGTAAGGAAAACTGTTGTGATGATTATGTTATAAGTGCTCTAGTACTATGTTTTTAAATGTATGTCAAGAAAGCCCAGAGTTATGGATAGAAATCCTATGTTATAAAGTTATTTTTTAGATTGAAATCAATAAAATATAGTGTGGCAAGGTGGGGGCAGGGGAGGGTAAGGTACTCCGCCCCATGGGTCTTGCGCTCTGCCGGCCGGGCCGGTGGTGCAGCTGCGGGGGGGGTTCGAGGGAGGGGCTGGGGACCGCTCTGCCCCTGGGTACTGCTACCTTCCCTCTCTGGGGTAGTCCGTGGACCGTTCCCTGCTTCCCCTGCCAGGTGCTCTGCCCTCCGGGGCACCGATAGCCACAGTGGAAGCTGTAGGTCTCTGCAGACTGCAGGCGGCAGCCTGCCTGCTCCAAGCCGCCACTCCAATTCACCGGCTCTCGAGCTGCAAGCCTCCAAAAGCCACGAACTGCAATAGTAAACTATATCTCCTACCTCCTCTCTCCACACCTCCTCTCTCCAAGCTCCAACACCCACAACTGACTGCCTGCCCTGCAGGCTTTTGAGTGTTTGGGGCGGGGCTTCCTGATTGGCCTCAGCTGGCCTGATTGGTTAAGCAGCCCCAGCTGGCCTAACCGCCTAATCAGGCCCTCTGCTGAGTCACCCGGGGAACAGGGCTTTGCTGAGCCTGGGGCTGATATACCGGCCTTCCAGTACTCTGGCAAAGCCGTCAGGCCTGGCCCTGTCACAATAGATAAATGTCATTTGCATAATTACATTCATAAAATAATAACTTTGCATTACTGTAAGAACTTCTCCCCAAGGTTCTCAAAATATACTACAAACATCACATAATTAAAGCCTCACAGAACTGATATGAGGAAGGTGGTATCTCAATTTTATATTTAGGGAAACACACACAGGTTATGTCAGGCATTTTAAAAAATGGAATCCTTTATGTCTGGATGCCTACTTTAGAGTACTTGCAGCTCCCAATGGGAAATGTGGGAGCTCAGTAAGTTTTATTTATTTATTTATTTTATTTAGATTTTTTTATGCAAAAGGTATATATCTTTATTTTCAAAGTCATACCCCAGGCAGGAACAGAACCTAGACCTATGCTTCAGCTACAAGGTAGTTCACGCCTCACTGATTATTAGTACAAATGTCTCCGTTTGCATGAAGATTATTTTTGATTGTAGCAGATACCTATAAAACAGGATATCAAAACCTGTTCAAGACCTGAAAAAAATAACATCTTCTTACCAGCTTTTCTGCTTCTGTGTTCATCTCCCTTAACTGCTTGATGTGCTCCTTCTTGATCATAAGGATTTTTGATAACCTGGTCTAGAGACAAAGAAAGGAAATATTTTTTAAGATAAACAGTTTTAAAGTGGTTTAGAAATGAATAATACAAATTATTGAAAAATATCAGACACATTTTGCTCAAAGACACTGCTCAGTCTGGCTGACTAAAGATGTATTTAATTTATAAATATTAATTAATATAATTAAGGTGTATTTAATTTATAAATAAAATTATAAAAATGTAATTAAGATGTATTTAATTTATAAACAAAAAAGTTTTTTTTCACAGAAATTATAAACAATACTTTCAGGGACCCTTACCTGAATAAAGCCAAAGCACAATGGTGAAACTCCCTACATGAAGACAGAGTAAATGGGATTTGTAGACATATTTCAGGCTTGAAAGGAACAGAATCCTTGCCTCCGAACAGCCTGAAGCTATACCATAGGATTTCTGCACAGCAAGGCTGTGGATGCAAGTATTATGGACTACAGTAGAGATCAGCAGTTTTGCCATCTCCTTCCTCATAAGGTTTTCACCCTTTTGATGGACTCACTAGCAATGCCCCAGACCATAGTTTCTCAACCTGTGGTATGCGTACCACTGAGGGTACATGAGACACAGACAGGGGGTACGTGGCAAAAAATCCAGTGAAGGGAGGTGAGCAGCAGCCGCCGACTTCTGGGGAAGCTAAGTGGCAGCTGCCTGCTTCCCATTCAGTCCCATCTCCCAGCTGGGAGGCAGCAGCCCACACAGTGTGATTTACCCCAGGCCCACACCACCCTAGGGACGGTCATGGGGAGCACTGCTATCCACTCTGGTGGGCTGCTTGTGCCTGCTCATACCTCACAAGTTCCCACCTGTGTGAGGAGAACACGTGACCTCGCCATCAGGCCATAATAATTGGCTGGCATTGACCTTTGCTCCTATGTGGAAGAAAGGGAGGAGGAAGGAGGTGAGAAACAGCAGGGGCTTTTGTGATCTGCCACAGCTGTACAGCATTGCAGAACTCAGAACTCTCCTGCTTTATGAGAAATACAGTCGTCCAGCGGTAAAAAGGAAAAAGACTGTATTTCTCAGAGTGGAAAATTGAGTGTTGGGTACTTATTAAAATTTTCCAGAAGTTAGGGGGTACTTGCTACTTAATAGGTTGAGAAACACTGCCCTAGACTGCTCACAAACCTCCAGAAACAAGAGAGGAAACGCAACATTGGTTTGCAGCAAACAAGAGGGCTCTGGAAGCTTTCCACTTCTTGGACTCTTCATTCACCCCAGAAGTGCTCTGTACCTGCTGCATTTGGGCCTGAATGAGCCCATGGAAGGGGCTTCTAGATTTTGTCCAACATGCACCTAATGACTAGAAGCGTGGATGTCAGCTGGGTGAAATCCAAGAGTCACTGAAGTCAACAGGAATTCCACCATTAGTTTCAACAGGGCCAGAATTTCTTCCTATATGATGAGGTTACCTATACTAGAATTCAGTGCAGTTGGGAACAAGGTATAGCAGAATTTTCACACTGAGGAATTATAATTGAGGACTAAATGAAAGTTGGTATTAAATAGTTTATCATAGAAACTAGTTACTTTCAGTTCCTAATCTTGCAGTCCTCTTCATGCAGGCAGAACTCCCACTGAAATTAAGGAAGGGAATGCAGAAACAGGCCCAGTTAGGGTGAGAGTGTTTTGAGTAGAGCCGAGAAGTCTTACAAAAGGGTCTAGTTCTGTCAATATAAAAGGCCAATGCTCCCTTAACATCGAGGGTGTGCCTTTTATGTTCCTCAGCAGATCTATGTGGCTAAGGATAGAACACTAGCAGGAAAATGTCCTGGTTGTTGTGGAACTGGGAAACAACTTTAGGCAGGAAGGCCGGGTGCAGCTTATTGTCCTTATTGAAAACAGTGTATGGTGGCTCTGAGGTGAGAGCCTGTAACTCAGACACTCTGTGTGCCGAGGTAATAGCTACTAGGAAAGCCACTTTCCATGAAAGGAAAAATAAGGAGCAATTTGCTAAGGGCTTGAAGGTGGGGCCCGTAAGCTGTGCCAGCACCACACTGCATTGCCGGGGGACCTGAGGAAAAAGCCTCTCTAAGCCTTTAAGGAATCTACCTGTCATGTAGTGGGAAAAGACAGAGCTCCCTTGTATTGGGGGGTGAAAATCCGAAATAGCCGCAAGGTGGATCTTTATCGATGAGATCGCTAGTCTTTGCTGCTTAAGATACAGTAAGTAATCCAGAATCGACTGTATTGAGGCTCGCAGAGGCGGGAGCCCATGGTTCAGTGCCCAGTCGGAGAACCTCTTCCACTTAGGTAAATAACACACCCTGGTGAAAGGTTTCCTATTGCCCATCAAAACATCTTGGACCTGAGGGGAACAGTCCTGCTTGTCTTTGGTCAACCAATCAGCCTCCATGCCATCAAATGTAGGGTTGTCAAGCCTAGGTGTAAGAGGTGGCCCCCGTCCTGTGATAGTAAGTCTGACCGATGTGACAGTTCCAGTGTGTGTGTGTGTGGAGGGGAGCTGAGGGGGGCGGGCCCAATAAAGAGTTCTAACAGGTTGCTGAACCAACATTGTCTCAGCCACACAGGTTCTATGAGAATTATATCTGCCTTGTCCTTCTTGATCTTTAACAGGACTTTGTGTATCAACAGTGTCAAAGGAAATGCATACATGAGACTCTGTGACCATGAAAGGAGAAAGGCATCGGACAGTGACACCTCGCCAAGTCTGTGGATGGGGCAGTATTGTTTGCATTTCTTGTTCAGACTGGATGTGAAGAGGTCCACTTAGGGAGTTCCCCCCTTCTGGAAGAGTGTAGCTGTAACCTGAGGAAGAAGTGACCATTGCGAGGTAAGAAGGACCTGCTCAGCTTGTCTGCCACAGTGTTCCTGACCCCTGGCAGGTGAGAAGCCATGATATGGAAATTGTTGTGAATGGCCAGGTCCCACAGGCGCATAGCCTTCTGACACAGCTCAAAAGAGCAGGCTCCGCCCTGCCTCTTGATGTAAAACTTCGCATTGGTGTTGTTTGTCAGAACCTGTACCACCTTGCCTTCCATGTACAGAAGGAACACCTGGCACACCAGTCTGATCGCCCTGAGCTCTTTGACGTTTATGTGGAGGTTACAATCTGCTTGGGACCTGGTCCCTCGGGTGCTGCGACCTTTGCTGATATGAGTGCCCCAACCCAGATCTGAAACATGGGACACAAGGGTCACTGAAGAGCTAGGCCTTTGAAGGGTATGCCCTGCAAAACAGACAGTGGGTTGTACCACCATCTCAGGGATGCCAGCACTTGAGAGGGTACCCTTGATACTCAACTCATATTTTGTCTGCTTGGGGAGTAGATCAAAACCAGCCATGATTGAAGAGGTCTGAGCCACAATTGAGCATGCTGCACCATATAAGTGCAAGCTGCCACGTGGCCCAGAAGCTGGAGGCATGCCCGAGCTGTGGTTATGGCAGACGTTTGAATGTCTCTGATGAGGGTCACCATGGAGTAAAATCAGGACTCTGAGAGGAAAGCTTTGGCCCGTGTAGAGTTGAACACCCCAATAAACTCTATTCGCTGGACCAAAGATAACACTGACTTTTGTTCATTTATCAATAGGCGCAATCAGTGGCCAGTGTCGATAACCAAGATCCAGACTGTGTTGCGCCTGGGATTGGGACTTGCCTTTGACTAGCCAATCGTCCAGGCAGGGATAAATTTGGATCCCTTGACACCTCAAATGCGTGGCCACCACCACCATGCATTTCGTGAATACTCTTGGGACTGATGAAAGGTCTTGAACCACCACAAACCTGAGGAATCTTCTATGTCCAGGGACAATTGAGATGTGGAAACATGAGGTCGAAGGTGGAATTCCAGTCTCCTGCATCCAGGGAAGGGATAATGGAGGCTAAGGAGACCATGCAGAACTTCAGTCTCTTGAGATACTTGTTGAGAAGCCATAGGTCCAGAATAGGCCTGAGCCTGCCTTTTGTTTTGGGAACGAGAAAATAGAGGGAATAAAATCCTTTCGGCCGCAAATCCACATGGACTTCCCCTACAGCCTCTACCTTTAGCAGAGTCTGCACCTCCTGAACGAGAAAATGCTTGTGAGAAGGGTCCCTGAAGAGGGAGGGGAAGGGGGATGGTTGGGTGGGTTTGCAGAGAACTGCAAGGTTTCGCCCTCTGCGATAATACTGAGGACCCAACGATCCAATGTTATACGGCCCCATGCATGAAAGAAAGGGAAAAGGCGGCTCAGGAAAGGCCTAGGAGTGGATCCTGGATTAAGAATGGGGTGTCATCCTCAGGCGCATGATCAAAACTGCTGCCTCCGGCAACTGGGATGATGTGAGGTTCCGGGTTGCAAAGGAGAGGGGGTTAGGGCCAGATGATGGTGATTGAATCCCCTGTCCATATCCCTTCTTCTGTAGAAGGAAGAGTGAGCAGGTCCTTGGAACCGAGGCTGCTGATGAAGTGGCCGAAACTGTTTCCTAGAAGACTGAGGAACGTATAGGCCCATGATCATAAGGTGGCTCTGGAATCTTTTCATCCATGGAGGCTGGCATCTGTTTGATCTGAAAAAAGGGTGCTGCCACCAACTGGAAGGTCCTGGATTGACTGCTGCACCTCTTGTGGCGGACTAGAGGACTGTAGCCATGAGCACCAATGCATGGATACAGTGGAGACCACAGATCACGCTGCCAATTCCGTCACATCAAGAAATGCCTGAAGGGCCACCCTGGCCACCATCTTCCCCTCCTCCAATATGATAGCGAAATCCTGGGAATGGTCCTAAGGTAGCAGCTCAGTGAACCTAGCCAGTGAGCTCCACATGTTAAAACTGTACCTCCCTAGGATGGCCTGTGGTTTGCTATTCTGAATTTCAAGCTAGCCATAGAATAAATCTTTCGACCAAACAAGTCCAGATGCTTTGTATCTTTTTTCTTTGGGGTAGAAACTTGGTTGGCCCTGCCTGTCCCTCTCATTGGCTGCAGCCACCACAAGGGATCCTGAGGGAAGGAGGTATGAGTGAATACATATTCGAATCCCTTAACAGGGACATAATACTTTTTCTCCGTGGCAATGATGATGGAGATTGCCACAGTGCCTTGACCACCATGTACTGGCAGCATGACTTGGACCTGCACTTCAGCTGCTAGCACATCGAAATGATGTCAGAGGTGTCTTTAAGCACCTTTGCCTCTATGCCCAGGTAGGACGCTATCCTCTTGAGGAGCTCCTGATGAGCCCTGAAGTTGTCCTGCAGTATAGAGGGTTCCGCCTCATCCAGGGACCAAGAGGATGATGGCAAGACCGGAGGAGGAGGAGGTAGCCTCCCTTCCTGAGCCTGGACTAATGTGGATGCTCGTGGCTTGGAACTGCAATCTGATTCAGAGTCGTGCAATTCCTGGTGTGTTGGTGGTACTGCCATAGCACAGTTGTGTAGTAGTTGAAGAAGAGCGATACGAGCAGGGACCTGGCACCATGGGGAAACCCCACAGGTTCCAATAAGGCCAATGAATTGGCCATTGACCTTCAGGCTAGCCCAATGTTGAAAGTACTGTCCTGCCTTTATGTGTCTTGTGATGGTGCTGACTTGGCTCAGGACTAAGTTCTCCCTCCGATGGGGAGGAACAGAACTCCGCCTCCGGTGACCAAGGCAGGGCTGTTGATTCTGCCACTCAACTGGCCCACGGTGCCGGGGAGTGATGCCTGGAGAAGAGGACTGGTGCCTTGAGCTGTGAGGTTGGTCATGCTCCAATGAGCACCACTTGGGAGAACAGTGCAAAGATGGGGATTGCCATTGTGATTCCGCAGATCGGTGCCAAGACTCTGGGAATCAGGACTGAGGAGTCAAGAACCAGTGGTGCTGAGAGCACGATGGATGCCACTTTGACCAGTACGTACATGCAGATGGGGGAGATCATGAAAGGGATCTCTATGAATGGTGCCGAAGGCACAGAGACCTCCTCTACACTGGCGACCGTGGTACTGGGGACATTGAAGAGCAACACAGTATGTGCGAGCGGTGCGACGACTATGGAGGGCCCATTGGGGGCTTTCCCCTCAAGACCAGTGCCTTCATCTTCTCTGTTGCCAAGGACCTGGGAGTCAGAGGCAATGGTAGTGCCATGACATCCTTTGCTTCCTAAAATGCCTCAGGCATCAATGGAACTGTCAGCTGGATGGGACTCCATATGCACACCGGAGTCAAGGGCAGGTCTCAATGGGGAACTCAGATCTTGAGGCCCCCGACGTCGGTAACTGGTCCTACAAGGGTCCTGTGCCTGTAGCCCCTTTCTTGGTCTTCTTGGGAGTCAGGGAGCAGCCTTTCCCTGCCCGATGCTTTTTTCTCTGTCTCAATGTCGGTGATACAGAGGCACTTGGTGCTGGCAGCGTGGTCTGTACCGAGGCCAAAGTACTCGCACTGAATCAGAATGGGAGGGCTCCAAGGCTGACCTTAATGCTGCCTCCGTTAGCAGATTTTTCAGCCAAATGTCCCTGTCCTTCTTTGTTCTAGGTTTAAAACCCTTGCAAATAGTGCACTCGTCCTTCTTGTGTGCTCCCCTAGACACTTCAAACAGCTGTCATGGGGGTCACTAAGTGGGAAGGGCTTGTTGCAGGCCACACAGGGTTTGAACCCTGGGCATTAGGGCATGTCCTGCTAGTGGGCGACAGCCCTTAACTAACTACTTAGTATGAACTATTTACACCAAGAATAACTATTACAAATATATATACAAAACAAAGGAGGAAAAAGAAACCTATCTACAACACAACACTAAAGAAGATTGCAATCGCAAGTCAGAAGGGAGTTCCAGTAACCGTCACGGGCGGAAAAAAGGAATTGAGGGGGTGCAGGGCCAGCAGTGCCTCATATACTGTGGCATGAGTATGTGATGCCAGAGGGCGCCAGAGCAGGCCCTATGGATACTGCTGAGGGGAAAAAATTTCTAGTAACTGTGCATGGAGGCACATGAACACCTAGAATGGAATCAACATGAGCAAGCACTCAAAGAAGGACCTCTCAGTCCAAGATCACAGTCTCAGTCACACAATGGCAATCAAACTTTAACTTAACAATATAACAATGACTAGACTATCTGTATCTGTTACTTTCACAACAATGCTAGCATCTGGCATTATGTAAAATAAATGATTCACTTACAGTACAACCAGTGTTAGCTTTTCCATAGCAATACTGCTTCAAACAACTTCAAATAAAAATCATTCATACTCTAGGCTCAAATATAATGTGTGGCCTTGAACCAGAGCTCTTTTTGCATCCTTCTCTCACTCTTTATTAGAAACATGAATTGGGTATTCCTAAAATGATCAGACTGGAAAATCTACACTGGAAATCTTTGGTCTGATTTTGTTCAGGCACATTTCAGCAATCTCTGCATTAATGGCACTATTTTTGCTTGTTCAGTATCCTTGAAAGATGCATTCATATGTATCACAGCTAAAGAGCCCATGCTTCAAAAGCCAAGTTTATTTAATATGAGTAGGTGAATAGAACCAAATGTAGGTGAAAAACTTGAAAGTTTTCTGATTTAAAATATAGCATCTATGCCACACAAATCAATCATGTCTAGGTAACTGAGCTTTACTGGCTCTTCAGTTTCTTTGTCAGTTTGATCTTATCACAGTTTGTGGATCATTCTCACCAGCACATGTTGATGAATCAGAGTGAGAGGATAACTATCAGATCAATGGTAGCAGTATAAAAAAAATCTCATGTCTTGCAATTCATGAATCTTCATATATTATTGCCTTATTTTTATTGTAATTGCATTTAATATACAATTTTTGACCTTACTAAACACTACCTTACCCTACTTTTTACTATTTTTGGCCATTAAGTTTCCCTTAATAAGCTTTATTAATCTCTCCGACAAGCAATATTCACTGTAAGTAATATATACCATAAGTTGAATGGCCAAAACAGAAATAAATAAATAAATAAATAATTTGAAGATAAAATTCAGTTCTTTAATCAGTTATGTAATCTTTAAGAAACTCAGTGAGAACATCTTTCTTTTATTTGAGACTAGCCTGTTTTGATTTTTCTTTATGATAGTTTAAAAAAAATTATGATGGAATTTAATTAATTTAACTTCTTTAATGATCAACTTGACATTACTAATGATATTGTTTTGTCATCCAGAAGAACAACTTGCTTATATTAGTATGTGTGTGTCTTGGATGAGATCTCAACTTCTCGGTATTACATTTCTACACTTCACTGAACACAGAATAAACTAAACTATTATTTTCACATAAGAGGAGGATAAAGATGGATTTGGAACACTAGAACTTATATCTTAAGGGACAGGAAGTTCTTAGTTTAGAAGTATCTTTTTCCATTCCTTTGATTTTGGGATTGAAGAGCTGCTTCTCTTGCTCTCAAAGTGGGGAGTTGCCCTGGTTTACTGGATGGGATGTGCTTTGTGTTTTCAAAAAGGATAGATCAAAACCATGCAACGTGAAAATTAAAATCTTAAAAAGCAGGAACTAACAAAACAGTACATGCAAAGAAGTTCTACAGATGGAAAAAAACAACAACTCCTCAACATGTTAAAACAGATTTTGACTAGCAATTCATGACAAGTTTCTTTTTGATATTAGAAAGCCTCCTATGAATTAATATCTAGTGTAATATTTAATATCTCAACCACACAAGATTCAACACAATAGATGTAAAAATGCAAATACGCATGCAATTAAAAGAAAAGCAATTAACACTTACCACTTGGATAAGGAATTCTACTGGAAAACCACCTAGTGTTTCACTATCTGAGCCTGAAATTTTGTTTTTCCAAGAAGACTGTCCTAACAAAGGATCACTGTCCTATACAAGAAAGAAAGTTGCATTTAACAACTTATTTCTAGCAAGATTCTTTAAAAATTTTATCTTGTTAAATATCCTTAGATAATGAATTTCAATAGTATACTGGATTACTATATTAATGAGTTTAATATATTGAATTATTAAGCTATTACACATTTTCTGGTACAAGTTACTTACTGTAATTGGAGACTGGAGAGACGGTGTGTAGTGTAATCGAGGAGGGGTCATGAAGAATCTAGAAGGCCGTTGTTTTTGTCCAAAAGCAGTAATTGGCATAGTTTCATGAGGCTCATTACTCTGTTAAGATAGAAAAATGAAGGAACAACTATTTCAGGGTGACTTTAAAAAAACTAAAGTTTTACACATCCTTGCACATCATAAACCCATGAATTTATATTTCAGACTAAAACATATGTTAGGAAAGTGTTGGTAGGCTAGCATTATTGTAACACAGTGCTTTAGAAAGATCACTGAAGACACTGAGTGTCGCTGAAGACACACTTTTCCCTCTATCCTTTGCTTCCAGGCTAGCATGGATGGAAAACATCACAGAGATAGCCTTTGTGTCCCAATAAAGAGATAGCCTTGCGTCCCAATACGTGGCACGGCATGAGAGAATGAAAGAATAGTTTGAATGGATGCTCCACCTTCCTCATTGGAGCTGTTGTAGATCAACACTGATCACAAACAGGAAGATGCTCAAGACTGCGAGGACAGAACATGATCTGTTAAGCACTTACAGTGCATGTAACACTATAGAAGATACAAAAGAAAACATGGTGCCTGTTCTAAAGATCTTACAATCTAAACCAACTCATTTAGGCAGGAGCACTCCTTGAAATGCAGATACACCAGCCAATTACATTTCAGTCCAAGGCTCTTTTATTATGACAAAAGGATCTGAAACAAGAGTGAAACAACTCATAACATTTGGTTCCAGCCACCAGAGACATTTCCAGTTTTCAGCAAGTTGGGAGGGGGCAGGACACAGCCTTTGCCTCTGGGTAGCCTTTCCTCTAGCACCTCTGCCAGGGCCAAATGAGGGGAACTCCCTTTGAGATTTTATTGTAATCTTTATTTTGCTTCATACTGAGCTCAGGCTAACCCACATATAGTTACCAAAGGTGATCATCTGATTCATGGTCCTATGATTTCTGGATGATCAGACCATTCTTGAGAACTACATTTCCCAGAATGCCTGGTCTTAAAGACCATAACAACTATACTGGGATGCAAACATCTGCCCCAAGGCCCAGTGTCTATTTCAATGGGATGGGAGGAAGTTTAAAGGAAAAACTGTTGACAGGTCATACAGGTCAAGGTTAAAGCCTCTACACACAACTGTCTCAACCTGAAGGTTTATGCACTTCTCCCTGGACAAGGACAGCCATAAGACTGACAGCAGGGAAATGGGGACCCTTAAATTATATTAAAGATCAAATTATCAGATAGGTATGTGAAACTCTGAATAAAGATATTCAAATAGCAAGTATTAATTTACAAAAGGATACTTAAATGGTCATTTGCTATGAGTTTGATCTGTCTTTTTTCTGCTTTTTGGCCAATATCATCTGGATTTTATTCCTGTACTATCTTCTGCCTAATTTAAATATACACATTGGCACATTTTGGAAAAAAATATTGCGCATTCTAACTAGTTTCACATATGGGTAAATAATACTTACAAGAACTTCATAATCTGGGACTGTATGTGTTCCAAGCCCTGCCCTGTCAAAAGTTACTCTATAAGTAGCATTAAGAGTGTCTACGGCATCTATCTGTCCAGTGAACAATCCATCATGGACGCCACGCAACCGTGCTAAGAAAGGAAACACAAATATTGAAATATTTCTTTGAGGAAGATAGATTTTAAAGTCTTTTGCAAATAAGCATTGGCAATATATAGAATATCTGATGGCATATTCAGTATAACACACACACATTAATGAAAAACACTGTAAACCCCAAAAAAGAACTCTATATAATAGAAATGCTGTCAAGCTTTAAGTCATAATTTATTTTTACAGGTTAAATGTAATATTTACAAAATACAATTCTCATCACTGCAGGAATCAATATTAAAAGAAATTCTGCTTCATAACCAGTACTATCTACTAATCTGATTTTGTGGATAAGGTGAATTTTAAAAAGTTTTAGAACACCAGTTCTACCCCTTTACTCACCTCTGCTGCTAACAATGTATTAAGTGAAAGTTAAGAATGGTGTTATTATGTAAGCACCAGGGAGCAAACAGCTAAGGATGGAGTTATAGGAAAATATGGAGATGGCTACTGTAATGTTATTTATTTGGAGCCCTATTCCTGGACCAGGACGCCACTATGGTAGGTGGTATATAAATAAAGAACAAAAAGATGGTCCCTGCCCCAAGAAGCTTACAATTTCACTATAAGACAAGAAACAATGGATGAATAAAGACAGACTGACTAGCGAGTACAAAGAAACAATGAGACAATACTGGTCAGCATGTTAGACAGTGGTCTCTGCACACCAGCAGCCTAACCATTGTTGAATTTTTGTAGGTATCATGGCACAGGAGGTATCTGAAGATGGATAGGGAAGCAGCTTTGCAGATGTGTAAGCGAGCGTCTCCCAAGGGTGTTATACTGGTGTTTGTGTGCCTGTTCTTCAACAAGAGGCGATATTTGGACAATGACACATAGTAATGGATTGGGTGGAAGTTGTAATGGTGGGTTGTAGTCCAAAGCTCAAGTAAGAAATGCATAGATCATACATAACAGGACAGCAAAAGCTGTTTATATTTTTACAAAATTAAACACAATTTTTAAACTCAGAATGATTGGAACATTTTCAGCAAAACAGTTTCCTCATTGACAGGTTTTTCAGTATAGTAATGTCATTTTTTACATATCAGCCCTTAATATCTATCTACTTTGCCATATCAGTGTATATCTGTTTCAAAGCAGATATTTCCAAATTTACAAAGAACTGTAGCTTAAACTTGGTATAAATTTAAGACTTAGATTTTAAATTTTAAAATGGCACAAAATGTAAAGTTCTGGGACTGCAGAGATATCACTATCTCTTTGGTGAACATTCTGTATTTTTAATAAATGAGATCATTTACAACTGACATAACAGTAGTAATAAATTTATTAGCTATATTATGTTTATATCTTCAAAGCATGATACTTTTATTTACAAACATTAAATAATCCTCACAACTTCCCCTAGTGAATTAAAAAAGGTAAAAACATAAAATCTTTATTCAAACAATGAAATAAACAACTTACTGGTATCTGAGCTATATGTTAGCGTGCAGTATTTACTGATATATTTACAAAACTATTTTTAACATTACCTGTTACTTTTGTTCCTATAACAAGCGGTAATGGAATTTCTTCTGGAAGATCCTTAAATTGTGAAATATCTGCAACTTTCCGCTGTTGTAAAAGTCGGATTTTCTGCCGTTTCTGTTTTAATGCTGATCTCTCCTCCTCAAAGAATGCAGAAGAACATCTATAATACACAACAAGGTAAAACTATATATTTATAGATTCCAAGGCCAGATGGGACCATTGTGATCTAGTCTGACCTCCTGTATAACACATGCCAATAGAATTTCTCTAAATAACTCCTAGAGTATATCTTTTAGAAAAATATCCAATCTCGATTTTAAAATTGCCGGTAATGGATCTTTGCTACATTGTTCCAGTAGTTAAATACCCTCACTGTTAAATGTTTATGCCTTATTTCTAGCATGAATTTGTTTGGATTCAACTTTCAGTCTTTGGAGCATGTTATGCCTTTCTCTGTTAAACTGAAGAGACCATTATCAAATTTTTGTTCCCCATATAGGTAATAATCAATCACCCCTTAATCTTCCCTTTGGGCACGTCTACACTAAAAACTTAAGTCAACCTATGTTAGGTTGACTTACAGGCACTGTGGTGGTTCATATTCACGCTGCCCTTCTATCAGTGGTGTGTGTCCTCACCAGTCTTCCTCCGACCTAAAAGAGGCAGTGTGGGGGGCTCAGAGACTGCTGGGAGCCCAGCTGGCCCTGAGCTCTCGGTTCCGTCTCCTGGCTAGGAGCCTTGGTGCTGCCTGGAGGCTCCTGGCTCCCTGCTGGGAGCATGGTAGTGTTGAGTGAAAAGAAGATGGATTCTCTCTTTTCCAGGGGAACCAGTCTGACTAAATGGCTGCCAAAGCATGAGATGGAAAGGGCCTTTCTAGCAGATGTTTAATTTATTATGTGTAGCAATAATAAGATAGTTTTGAGGCCTAGGGCGCCAGTAAGTACAGAATAAGGAGAAAGACCTTGCTACTTAGATAGGGGGAGTTGAAACTGGGAGACTAAGGAATTCCTTAGATAAGTTTTTAGTAAGTATTGCCATGGAAACTGTGATGTAAATAGACTTGTTTATGTAAGACTATGTAAGCTTTAAGAAATGTATGCTTAGGGGTGTCCTGACCATCGGGTCACCTCCTTACGTAAAGGAAAATAAACTTTGACTTTGCTAACCTGCTGTCTGGCTAATTTGGACCATCCACTGGGCAACGGACGTGTAAGTAAGGACCCCTGAGTTTGGGTTCCTTGACAAATTTGGCGACCCACATGGGACCTGCCTGGCACGCATCCTCTTTGTCTCAGCTCTACCGAACTACCCAGCCGGCACTAGGTGAATTCACCTATTGGGGTTACTTCTGGAAAGCTGAGGCGCTGGGGAGCAATAAGGTAAGGTCCTTTGTTTATTTTGTTAGCAAAATCTAACCGCTGTAATTCCTATCTGTAATGCGCTGTGTGGGTGCGAGTTGGTGAGCAACTTTTGACTGTGATTCCTATCTGTAATGCCCTGTGTGGGTGAGAGTTGGTGAGCAATTTCTGATCAGAAACCCCAGTTAAGGATGCGGGGCAGTTTTCTCCCACCCCTGGGAGTCCATTGGACTATATGGTTAAGAATTTCGGGTCTATTCCAGGTTCTAAGAAATTGTCTGTAAAGCGCTTAATTTTGTTATGTAAAACTACCTGGTCAAGTTATTTTTTGACGATTCTGGTAAATAATCACCACTGGAGGGTACCTTTGATTTAGACAAACTGCAGTATTTTAAGGAATTTTTAAATGATCCACACCCTGGGTAAATGGAATGTTGGTATCTGTGGAATAATGTAGTTTTAAATGCTGAACGGAAAGTCAGCTAGTTAGCTATAAATCAACTGTAAAGAATTTAGAAAAGAAATTGGTATCTGTAGCGCCATCATCTGCACCACTGATTTTTAACATCCGTGAATTTATTTTAAAAATGTATTTGTCTTTTTACTAACCCTCCACTATGTAATGTGAAAGGTTTAAAGGCAGGGAAAGCAGAGGAGGAGGATTGGCCACCCCCTCCTTGCTGTGTATTTTAAGAAGAGTCTAGGACCCGAGAGGAATTCTCTGCACCACCTTGTGTTATTCCCCAACTGTCAGATTTGCCTGTTAGTGGGAGAATTAAACTCAGACTCGTTAGAAATTTTCTGACGAGCTTTTTTATTTTTACTTTTTGGCTCTTTTTTTTTTTTTTGAAAGGGCTGAAGGGATAGCAGCTTTGCTTACTGCTGCATTTATTTTACTATATGATGGGGGTAATTGAGGAGATGCCGGAGGAGACAGTCCTGGCTCAATAGGGGTGGGGGTGATCTGGAGCAGCAGCCTTTTTCTTAAGGGAGCCTGGAAGATTTTTTGTTCTTTTCCTACTTTTCCCAGTCACTTCCTTTACTGCTGTCCTTCTTAATTTCTTCCTCCTTAAGGGTTTGGCTTAATATGTTTTTAGCTGCCCTCGCCCTCCTTTTTATTTTTTATTTGTTTAGGAGTGTATTTTAATGGCTTGTGGTTGAAGCTCTGCCTTTGTTTTCCTGTTTTTTTTTTTTTTTTTTTTTAATTAAGAACCTACCCTGTCCCTATCGGAGAGGGACAGGTCCAGCACTCCTTTGTTTATGTTTCTTTTGCCCCACAAGATCTGATCTTCAGGCAGCAGGGTATTCCGCGTTTGCATGATGACTTAGAGACAGTGTATAAAAAGTTTAAAAATTATTTTTTTATTTATAATTCATCTTGGGCAGATGTTACTCAGATGTTAGATGCTCTTTTAACAAAGAAGAAAAAATTAAAAGTTATTTAGGAAACAAGCAGGAGGGAGAACAGGTTACCCACCCATGGGCCTTAGAAGATCTGTTATGGGATTATGATACTGATGCAGAGAGAACTTAATTAATTAATTATTTTTCAGCTTTGTTGGAAGCAATTAAGAGCAGTAATTGGAGTTAATTGGACTAAGGTAGAATTATGTACACAGGGTCCTGATGAATATCCAGATTTTTTCTGAGTGTTTGAAGAAAGCCCTCAGACAATATGGGGAATTAAATCCTGATTTGCAGGAAAATCACCCTATGGTTGCAGGGTTTTTTTTTTTTTGGTGAGGCAATCAGCTGGAGATATTAGATTTTATTTTTATAGAAATGCTCTGGGTTGGCAAGGAAAATCCTTGTTTGAGATTATTTTCATTGCCACTTATGTATTTCTATATATTATATTATATAATGGATAGAAACGAAAAGAAACTAAGAAAGCAACTGCTATTTTAGCTGCGTTTTTTCCGGTATCCTAACAGGAGAGGGCTCCTTCAAGGATGTTTGCGAGGCATAAGGCAGACTGGCAGGAGACAGCCTAATGTTGCTTATCAGCAGCAAAGGAGGGAAAATTCAGATGCCTGTAATTATTGTGAGGAGCTTGCTTATTGGAAAGTTTTACTATTTTTTTATTTAAAACTTAAATTTTACTAAAGGTTTGCAGTTTATAATATTTTTTTAAAGGTTCTGTTTTGATTTAAAATATTGATGATTTGCTTTTGTGTTTTTATTTTGAGAAGGCATGCATTGCTGACTCTTTGTTTTTATAAAATCACTGTATGAAAAAGGGCATTGTGTTTTTCTGGAAAAATTGCAGTTTTTTAAACTAAAAGTTCAATATTTGGGGTATGTTATTTTTTAATCAAACGGGCCTACTTTCACCATAGTGCACAAAAGCAGTTTTTAAAGTTCCTAGACCTATTACTAAAAAGCAGATTCGTGGGTTTTTGGAAATGGTTAGTTATTGCAGACAGTGGATTCCTAATTTTGCTGCTATAGCTAAACCTTTGATTATATTTACCAAGGCTTCTAAGATTGACCCATCTCCATGGTCAAAGAAGCTGAGGATTTTTTCATTTTTCTTAAGCAAGCCCCATCTGTAGCCCCGGTATTAGGACTTCCCAATTATTTTAAACCATTTAATTTGTACTGTTATGAACAGCAGGGTTCTGTATCTGGAGTGCTTACTCAGCCTCTGGGAGGGGCTCAACGACCGGTTGCTTATTTTTCTTGCCAACTTGATTCTGTGACACAGGGTCATCCAGCCTGTCTCAGAGCTATGGCAGCTGCTGCATTGCTAGTTCAGAAAGTGCAAGATCTGGTACTTGGACATTCTTTAAATCTTTGTGAGCCACATTCTGTAGAGGCCCTGTTAACCAAAGGAAAGATTCAGCATATTTCAGCACAGTGCCTTACTCAGTATGAGATTGTGCTTTTAGCAGCAGACAATATTACTATTAAACATTGTGCATCCCTGAATCCAGCTACACTATTACCAATTCCCACTGAAGGAGAACCTCATTATTGAGATTATGTTGTTTTTTAGAGTACTACACTCCGTCCTGATCTTCAGGACATTTCTTTAATTAATCCTAATTATATTCTTTATACTGATGGTTCTTGCTTTGTTGATGAAACAGGAATGCATAGAGCAGGGTATGCTGTATGTACAGAACATGAGGTTTGGGAAGCTTATTTTTTACCTGATGTATTTTCTGCTCAATTGGCTGAATTGATTGCTCTTACTCTTGCTTGTTGTTTAACTGCAAACTGTTGTGTTAATATTTATACTGATTCTCGCTATGCATTTGGAGTATGTCATGCTTCAGGACAAATTTGGAAGCAAAGGGGTTTCCTTACTTCTTCAGGACAGCCCACAGCACATGCTCAGGCTGTAAACAATTTGCTTGTTTTTATTATGTAACCCTTTTTATTGTTGTTTTTTGTAAAGCTTATACTTCTGTTATGAATGAAGTCTCCTGTGGAAATGCATTTGCAGATCGAGCTGCAAAAACTGCAGCGAGGAATGCCTTTCTCCCTCTGGCTACACCTGCGGTCGGTGCTTCCTGGCCAGCTTAGTTTTCTGTCTCCCCTTCAGAGATTTATGACTTAGTTTCACCTTCAGAGTTGGACACTTGGAAGATTTTGGGGCAACCTTTTCTGACAGTGTATGGTGGCCACCCAATGGCCCCTAGGACTCTCTTGCCTAAACTTGCCCGCTAGGCCCACCAAGTTTTGCATTGGGTGGATGCGTTACCATTAGCTTTAATGCATCTAAGGACTATGCCAATCAGGAAGACAAATTTATCTCCCTATGAAGTTCTTTTTGGGAGACCATTTCAGCTGGGGGGGAAGCCTGATACCTGCACATGCCAGTCTCTTGGAGAGAGATGAGAAATTGGTTGCTTATGTTAGGAAGTTACAAAAGACACTCTCAGCTATTTTTAAGTTTTTCAGCGACATTCAGAGACTCTCTCTAGATGTGGCTGTACATGATATCCAGCTGGCAGATTAGGTTTTGTTGAAGAAATTTCCACGCAAAAAATTGCCGAGAGCCAAAGTGGGAAGGTCCGTACCAGGTGCTGTTAACTACTTACACCACTGCAAAACTACAAGAAAATGAAGTCTGGTACCACTGTAGTCATCTAAAGAAAGTACAACCACCTGACGCTAATCTGGGAAAAAAAAGGGGGGGGGAAGCAGATTTCCAGGTGCAATGAGGGAGCTCCGCTGGACTAAGGTCCCAGAAGTAGACACGGAGGGGTGAAGAACCACAGACAATCCCCTTGTGGTTGCTCTGAAGCAGACAGTCGATGGAGTCAAGAGTGCACCAGGAAAGAAGAGCTAATGGACGTTATTATTTTTGCAATATTTTAAATTATTTTGATTATTCTGCTGTGTGTTTGTTATATTGAAGGGATACATTGTCCTGGGAATAGTGTAGAAGATGGATTTGTTATTCCTAATGATATTTATAATTAGCTTAAATAGGGGCAATGCAAATTTTGGAGCCAATTCCTTTTATATACTGATAAGGAATTTAATTGCATCCTGGGAGATTAAGGATTGTTGGGTGCGCTCTTTTATGGCAACCCATCATCGGAAGGGATACTCTGATACCAATTCCTGTGCCAGTCAATAAATGGGAATATTTAGCCTGGACTAATCCCACTGGAACAGTAATAGGGAAAGAATATTGGTTGGGAGTGAGGGCTGATCCCAGAGACTTAATTCTCCCAGGAAGGAGACCAGCAGCGCCAATATGTATGCAGTGGACACAACCCGTACCGGTAACAGATTCAGACAAACTCAGGTTAAATGTTACTTGTGACGTAAGGAATGTAGGTAAATATCCAAAATGCAAATACATTGTCCATCTGCCTGTGGTAGAAGGGAAAAAAGTAAGTAAAACTATAATATAGAAACGGGGATCAAATGCCACTCAATTGAACGAGAAAACAATTTATAATTGTACGCTAAATGCCACCCGAGGAATTAAGTGTAACAAGACCCATAAATGGTTAATGAAGCTCGAGAATATGAATTTATATGAAAATGACCAGTTTCGGGGAGAGGTCTGGGTAATTCTCAAGAGGCTACTGCCCTCAATTAATATCGAAATAAGACCTGGTTTGCATGGGCTAACATTAAGCTATATGTGCTAACAACAAGCCCATTCCAAGAGTTGGAGAGGAGTTATTCCAATAGAGGAAGGTGTATGGTGAGCAGGTCGAAAATGTGTGGGGAAAAAACTTTACCACCAAGGTGGAGGGGAAGATGTACCCTGGTATATGTCTGGCCTAGAGGTGTGCACCCGGTTCCTCTACATGAGGTTGTGTATAACCACTGGCATAAGAGAAGTTTTAAGCCCACCCTGGACGCTCATCATTACAACCCATTAACTGAACACTCTTCAGCGTTCTGAAGAGGATGGAGAATGTTTTGGCCTTGGCAAGGAGTGGGTGATTTGGAGCATGCGCTAAGAAATTTTTCATCTGAATTTGAGATATTTGCCAATATAACCGGAGATGCTATCCTAAAATTACAGGCTGAAATTGAATCACTGGCACAAATGAACATTCAGAATAGGTTAGCCCTAGACCAATTATTAGCTCAACAAGGAGGAGTTTGTGTAATGTGAAATCAAACCTATTGTTTTTATAAAAATGAATTAGGTCAAACTGATATGGATGTACACAAAATTTGGAATGTCAGCAGATTTTTTCATGAATTTGCTAATCCTTCAATGCCACCATCTGGCATTGACACTTCATGGTCCTCCATTTGGAATGCGCTGACTTCTTGGTTACCGGATTTATCCTGGCTTAAAAAATTACTTGTAGGCATAGTTGTGTTTATGATAATATTAATGCTAATGTTTTGTTGTATGCAATGCTGTCGTTTATTATTTCAGCAATTAAGGTTTAATCCCCCTAAAAACCAAATGGTGCAAAGGTTATTACGATATTGGTATATTAGCATGGGCAATACAAAAAATGTATTATGATTGTGTTCCTAATAATAGAATTAATAGGAACAAAGGGGGGACTGTTGAGGGAAAAGAAGATGGATTCTCTCTTTTCCAGGGGAACCAGTCTGACTAAATGGCTGCCAAAGCATGAGATGGAAAGGGCCTTTCTAGCAGATGTTTGATTTATTATGTGTAGCAATAATAAAATAGTTTTGAGGCCTAGGACGCCAATAAGTACAGAATGAGGAGAAAGACCTTGCTACTTAGACAGGGGGAGTTGAAATTGGGAGACTAAGGAATTCCTTAGATAAGAAGTTTTTTTAGTAAGTAGTGCCATGGAAACTGACATAAATAGACTTGTTTGTGTAAGACTATATAAGCTTAGGGGCGCCCTGACCATCGGGCTACCTCCTTATGTAAAGGAAAATAAATTTTGACTTTGCTAACCTGCTGTCTGGCTAATTTGGACCATCCATTGGGCAACAGATGTGTAAGTAAGGACACCTGAGTTTGGGTTCCTCAACAGTAGCCAGCCAATGGGGAGCTGAGAGCCCCAAGGGGAAAACAGGGGTTGCTATACTCCTGGGGGGGAGCCGAGAGCCAGGTGCCTCAGGGCAGTAGGGAATGGGAAGAGGAGAGCCTTAGAGCAACAATCAGGCTCCCAGTGGCGAATGGGGAGGCAGCCGGGGAACCCAGCCAACAGTCCCGCTCTGAGTGGAGAGCCCAGGCTCCTGGTGTGGAGTCAGGGGCCTCGGGGTAGCAATCAGGCTCCTGGCGAGGAATGGGAGCCTCAGTGCAGCGTGCTCCCTGTGGACCCCTGGCTGGGAGCACGGACTCAAGACTCCGGGTAAGGGGGTGGGGGGGAAGAACCCCCTCAGCTTTCTAGCATGGAGCCATGAAATTGACAAAAATGACAGCTAGCAGCTGATGTAAGTAACCCGCAAAGTTCACAGGGATACTCTGTTGCCCTAACTACATTGACATAAGCCCTATGCCTTGTGTGGAGGTGGAATTATGTCGTCGGTGTAGTAGGGCATTTACATAGGTGGGAGCAAGGCTATAGTGTGTACACTGACATAAGTAGGTCGATATAAGCCACCTTATGTCAACCTCATGCTGTAGTGTAGACCAAGCCTTGGTTAAAATAAAGGGATTGAGCTCTTTACATCTATCACTATAAGGCATGTTTCTAATCTTTTAATCATTCTTGTGGCTCTCTTCTGAATACTCTCCAGTTTAGCAACATCCTTCTTTAATTGTGGACATCAGCATTACGCATCCAAGGAACAATTTAGCCCTTGTAGTCACAGCATTGCACTGAAGCGTCATGTTCACGTGATTATCCACCACAATCTCCACATCTTTTACAGAGTTACTGCTTCCCAGGATAGACACCCCAATCATGGAAGTATGTGCTGCATTCTTTGTTCCTAGATATATACATTTACATTTAGCCATAACACGTTATCTGCTTGTGCTTGGCTCACTAAGTGATCCAGATTGCTCTGTATCAGTGACCTATCACTCTCCTAATTTCTGTGTCATCTGCAAACTTCATCAGTGACGACTATGTTTTGTTCCAGGTCATTTATAAAAATGTTAAATAGCATAGGGCCAAGCACAGATATCTGTGGGACCCCACTAGAAACACACATGCTCCATGCTGATTCTCCATTTACATTTTGAGATCTAACAGTTAGCCAGCATTTAACTGTCAGTTTTTTAATCAGATGTTCTGTGGTACTAAATCAAATACTGTACAGAAATCTAATAATATTACATCAACACTATTATCTGTATCAACTAACCTTGTAATCACATCAAAAAAAGATATCAAGTTAGTGTGATAGGATCTATTTTCCATAAACTCATATTGATTGGCATTTATTAATCACATCCCAAATGAGGTACTCCATTATCTTGCCCGGGAATGATGTGAGACTGGCAGGCCTATAATTAACCAGGTCATCCATCCAGTTTACCTTTTTTAAATACTTGCACAATATAATCTCTCTTTTTCCCAGTCTTCTGGAACTTCCCCAGTGTTCCAAGACATACTGAAAATTATTATTAATGATCCAATGAACTCCCCAGCCAGCAATTTTATAACTCCTGGATACAAGCTGATGATTTAAAAATGTCTAACTTCAGTAGCTGCAGTTTAATAACATAGTTAAACTCAATACTGAAAATACACATTTGTGGAGAGATTTAAGAAGGTATGCTGTGGAAAACAGCTTGGGCTCTATTACCAGATGACAGTAGAACAGGAGAGATAATCATTTCACTATTTTTTTTCTTGTTTTGGGAGGGGCCCCAATAATCCAGGTCCCCCTGCAACTGTAGGTTTGGCAGCATTGTATGGGTTGGCCATACTCAAATAACTTATTTGGAATTTAAAAAAAATACCAATTCCTATATCCATTTAATACATACACAGGTAAAAACAGGTTGGTTTATTCTCAATGATTACTGCCTAGTTCCACTTCCATTCAAAATAATGCAACCATACTTTTGTAACAATGATTCAGAAATGATTAAGAAAATCTAAATCCTCATTAAAATGATTTTTAAAAGTAAAATAAAATTATACACACACACACACTTTTTACCTTCGTGGTTTTCCCATTAATCGTCTGATTTTTCCCCATTCCACTCTTGTTAATTTTCGGGTTTTCAGATTCGGAAAAGACTCTTTCAAGCATACACAGAAATCATTATCTCCCTCAAATAATGGTCTGTTAAAACACAAGTGACATTGTTATCTATAAACCTGTTCACTACATCCAGAAAATGTCTATCATGAGGAGTTAAGAAATCTCCATTCTCATAAGAAGAAATGTGTAGAACAAAGTTACTGAAAATGCTGAAGTATAAATTAATCATTGCTATTCAAGGGATACTATCAACTTGAAATTAAGTCAATTTTAAAGAAAAAAGTGTGCACAATAGTTTTAGGAGCTACATTTGCACTTAGGTCCTCGTACCAATATACATGGGTTTACAATCAATCACATTTTTTTAAAATGTTTTTCTCTCCTTTGTTGCTATATGGAAACCCACCCACAAATGGAGGCCCTGAACCTGCAATCCACATGGATTGCTGCATCTGGATGGATCCCCATTGAAGTCAATGAGACTCTATACAGGTGCAACAGTCCACCTGCACAAATCACAGTGAAAGATTGAGAATTTAGAGGAAAATGAGTGACTATACAAAAGAGTAGTGAAAATGTCTAAACACAAGGTGCTGCCATATGCACAAAGTAAATAAACTGAAAAAGAAATATATATTTTTTTACTTTAATCCCTTTCAATTATAGTATGGATTCTCAATTTCGGGTCCCAAACAGGTCCAGAAGGGTTGAGACTACACTACTTTTTTCTATGGTTAGATGGGAGGGGCTATCTATTGTAATGTGCAAACATGGTATGAAAAAACTGAGAACCACTGAATTATTGTAATCATAGGTATTTCTTGTATCAAACAGAAATATGATTTTTAAATTGATGTAGTCAATTTAAGTTAGATTACAATACTTTACAATGGTTAGATTAAAATAACCACAGTGGTTGTATACTGAGTAACATATTGGTACTTGATGAAGATATCTGTGTAATTTCAAATTCTTATTTTTCATATAAAATATTTATTAGTATTTATTATGTAAAAAATATCTAGATGATATCATTTATGATAAATAGCTCATTCTGGACCATTTGTTAAAAGATATGTTGTTTCGAAATAAACTGCAATTGTGGCACTAATCAATTTACAGGATGGTCATATATCTTACCAGTATTTATTTCAACCCGTGACAAATTTACATTGATAACAGCGTTTTCAGTGCTAGAAGACTTAGGAATTATCCATTACATACTTCAAATTTCAGTCGACTAATAGACGGAACCAATGATATACACGATTATTACCAGTATAAACTAAAAGGTTCTTAAAAGGCCATTGTCAAGGATGGTGGACTACAAATGTTACTTATGTAAAAATATAACAGTAATTTGTTCCTAGTATCCTAGTAATATATTTAACAAGACCATTTATTGGGAAAAAAAATAACCCAAACAAACCCCATGTGCTGCGAATTTAAAGCAAAATTAAATCACCCCCAAAGATAGAGGAGGAGAAGCCATGTACCCCCAAAGTTGGGCAGATTGCAGCCATCACCCCCAGGAGGAAAAGTAGGTGATTGGTGACTCTCTTATGAGGGGGATGGAGGCATCCCGAGAGGTACGCTGCTGCCTGCCTGTATCTGAGATATTACGGAGGGATTGTCAAGATCATCCAGCCCTCTGACTATTACCCAATGCTACTTATCCACGTGGACACTAATGATACTGTGAGGTATTAACTTCAGCAGATCAGAAGTGACTACAGGGCTCTGGGAGTAAGGGTGAAGGACGTGATGGTGTTTTCTTCAATCTTCTGGCCAAGGGTAAGGGCCCAGGCAGAGACAGATATATCCTAGAGGTGTATGCCTTGCTGCGAGGATGGTGTCACCAGGAGGGCTTCAGCTTTCTTTACCACAGGATGGTGTTCCGGTAAGAAGGACTGCAAAGCAGAGATGGGGTTCACCTACTGAGGAAGGGGAAGAGCATATTTGGATACTGACTGGCTAACCTAGTTAGGAGGGCTTTAAACTAGGTTCAATAGAGGCAGGAGACAAAAGCAGGTACATGGAGACATGGGAGAAGGGTCAGAATCGGGGGGAGGGGAAGAGAGAGGAGGGGAGGAATGGGCTGTTATAGTAGGGATGAGGCAGAGACAAGAGAGAATATGGGGGGAAATCAAATCAGTATCTCAGATGTCTGTATTCTAATGCATGAAGTATGGGGAATAAGCAGGAAGAATTAGAAATGCTAGTTAATAAATACATTTATGACATAGTTGGCATCACCCAAGACTTGGGATAATACATGACTGGAATATTGGTATAAAAGGGTACAGCTGCTCATGAAGGACAGGCAGGGAAAAAAGGGAGGAGGTGTTGCCTTACGGATCAAAAATGTATACACTTGGACTAGGTTGAGATGGAAATAGGAGACAGACTTGCTGAAAGTCTCTGGGTAAGGATAAAAGGAGTAAAAAACAAGGGTGATGTAATGGTAGGGGTCTACTACAGACCACCTAACCAGGAAGAAGAGGTGGATGAGGCTTTTTATAAGCAATTAACAAAAAATCCAAAGCACAGAACTTGGTGGTGATAGTGGACGTCAACTACCCAGACATCTGTTGGGAAAACAACACAGGAGGGCAGAGATTATCCAACAAGTTCTTGGAATGTACTGGAGACAATTTTTATTTCAGAATGTGGACAAAGCTATTAGGAGAGAGGCTATTTTAGATTTGATTTTCACAAATATGGAGGAGCTGGTTGAAAATTTGAAAGTTGAAGTAGCCTGGGTTAAAGTGATCATGAAATGGTAGAGTTCATGATTCTAAGGAATTGTAGGAAAGAAAACATCAAAATAAAAATAATGATTTTAAAAAAGGCAGACTTTTTCAAATTCAGTGAGTTGGTAGGTAAGATCCCATGTGATTCAAGCCTAAGGGGAAAAACAGTTCCAGAGAGTTGGCAGTTTTTCAGAGATACATTATTAAGGGCACAAGCTCAAACTATCCCACTGTGTAGGAAAGAGAGGAAGTATGACAAGAGACTACCCCGGCTTAACTAGGAGATCTTCAATGATCTGAAACTGAAAAAGAAGACTTACAAAAAATGGGAACTAGGTCATATAACAAAGGATGAACATAAACACCACAAGTATGTAGGGACAAAATTAGAAAGGCCAAAGCACAAACAAGATTAAATTAGCTAAAGACATAAAGGGTAACAAGAAAATATTCTACAAATATATTAGAAGCAAAAGGAAGACCAAAGACAGGGTCAGCCTATTACTCAATAAGGAGGAAAAAAAATAACAGAAAAAGTGGAAATGGCAGAAATGCTAAATACATTTTTTGTTTCAATTTTCACCAAAAAGTTTAGTAGCAACTGGACATCTAACTTGATGAGTGCTAGTGAAAATGAGGTAGGCTTAGTGGCTAAAATAGGGAAATAAGTTAAAAAATTTACTTAGACAAATTAAATGTCTTCAAGTCATCAGGGCCTGATGAAATACATCCTCGAATACTGTACTCGAGGAGCTGACTGAGAAGATATCTGAGCCATTAGCGATTATCTTTGAAAAGGCTTTGGAAGACTGGACCGATTCCAGAGAACTGGAAAAGGGCAAATACAGTACCAATCCATAAAAAGGGGAACAAGGATAACTCAGGGAATTACAGACCAATCACCTTAACTTCAGTACCCAGAAAGATAATAGAGCATATAATTAAGCAATCAATTTGCAAACACATAGAAGAGAATAAGGTGATAAGTAAAAGGCAGCATGGATTTGTCAAGCACAAATCATGTCAAACCAACCTAACAGCTTTCTTTGACAGGTTAGCAGAGGCCTTGTGGATGGGGGACGGGGACTGGGGGAGGGGTTTGGAGGGGGGAAGAATGATAAATGTAGTATATCTTGACTTTAATAAGGATTTTGATACTCTCACGACCTCATAAACAAACTAGAGAAATACAACCTAGATGGAACTACTATAAGGTGGGTGCATAACTGATTGGAAAATTGTTTCCAGAGAGCAATCATCAGTAGTTCACAGTTAAGTTGGAAGGGCATATCAAGCGGGGTCCTGCAGGAATCAGCAATCAGTTGTACATATACAAAATGGGAAATGACTGCCTAGGAAAGGGAACAAGAAGGGAATGTGAAAGGGAACAAGAAGGGTTTCTGCAGGTATGTTACCAACAAGAGGAAGATTAGTAAAAGTGTGAGCCCCTTATAAAATTGGGGAGGCAACCTAGTGGCAGAGGATGTGGAGAAAGCTGAGGTACTCAATGCCTTTTTTGCCTCTGTCTTCACAGATTAGGTCAGCTTCTAGACTACTGCTCTGGGCAGCATAGCATGCGGAGGAGGTGAACATCCCTGTGCTGAAGGAACAGGTTCAGGACTATTTAGAAAGATTAGACATACACAAGTCCATGGGGCCAGATGCAATGCATCCGACGGTGCTGAGGAAGTTGTCTGATGTGATTTCAGAGCCATTGGCAATTATCTTTGAAAGCTGGTGGCAATTGGGGGAGGTCCCTGATGATTGGAAAAAGGCAAATATAGTTCCCGTCTTCAAGAAAGGGAAGAAAGAGGATCCAGGGAACTACAGACCCTTCAGCCTCACCTTAATCCCTGAAAAAAATCATGGAGAGGTCCTCAAGGAATCCATTTTAAGGCACTTGGAAGAGAGGAAGGTGATCAGGAACAGTCAACATACATTCACCAAGGGCAAGTCATGCCTGATTGCCTTCTATGAAGAGGTGACTGGCTCTGTGGACGTGGGGAAAGCGGTGGATGTGATATACCTTGACTTTAGCAACGCTTTTGATACAGTCTCCCACAGTATTCTTATAAGCAAGTTAAAGTATGGGTTGGATGAATGGACTATAAAATGGATAGAGAGCTGGCTAGATCATCGGGCTCAGTGGGTAGTGATCAATGGCTCCATGTCTAGCTGGAAGATGGTCACAAGCGGAGTGCCACAGGGGTCAGTCCTGGGGCTGGCTTTGTTCAAAATCTTCATTAATGATCTGTAGGATGGGGTAGACTGCACCCTCAGCAAGTTTGCAGATGACACTAAGTTAGGAAGAGAGTGGTAGATACCCGGGAAGGTAGGGATAGGATTCAGAGTGACCTAGACAAAGTACAGAATCTTCCACTTGGATGGAAGAATCCCATGCACAGCTACAGACTAGGGATCGATGGGCTAGGCAGCAGTTCTGCAGAACAGGACCTGGGGGTTACAGTGGGTAAGAAGCTGGATATGAGTCAGCAGTGCGCCCTTGTTGCCAAGAAGGCTAATGGCATATTGGGTTGCATTAGCATGAGCATTGCTAGCAGATTGCGGGAAGTGATCATTCCCTCTATTCGGCATTGGTGAGGCCACATTTGATGTACTGTGTCCAGTTTTGGGTCCCCCCACTACAAAAAGGATGTGGACAAGTTGGAGAGAATCCAGAGGAGGGCAAGAAAAATGTTTAGGAGGCTGGCGCACAAGACTTATGAGGAGAGATGGAGGGAACTAGGCTTGATTAGTCTGCAAAAGAGAAGGATGAGGGGGGTTTGATAGCCGCCTTTAACTACCTGAAAGGGGGTTCCAGGGAGGATGGAGCTACACTGTTTTCAGTGGTAGAAGATGAGAGAATAAGGAGCAACGGTCTCATGTTGCAATGGGGGAGATCTAGGTTGGATATTAGGAAAATCTTTTTCACTAGGAGGGTGGTAAAGCATTGGAATGGGTTACCTAGGGAGGTGGTGGATTCTCCATCTTGAGAGGTTTTTAAGCTGCAGATTGACAAAGCCCTGGCTGGGATGATTTAGCTCAGGCTAGTCCTGCTTTGAGTGGGGGGTTGGACTAGATGACTTCCTGAGGTCCCTTCCAATTCTAATACTCTATGATTCTAGGAAGAAGTACTACAGAAGTGGATCTGGGGGTCATAGTGGATCACAAGCTAAATATGAGTCAACAGTGTAACAGTTGCAAAAAAAAGAGTAAACATAATTCTGGGATGTATTAGCCGGAGTGTTATAAACAAGACCCAAGTAGTAATTCTTCCACTCTATTTGCACTGATTAGGCCTCAGCTGGAATATTGTGGCCAGTTCCGGGTGCCACATTTCAGGAAAGACATGGACAAATTTAAGGAAGTCCAGAGAAGAGCAACAAAAATGATTCAAGGTCTAGAAAACATGACCCATGAGGGAAGACTGAAAAAATTAGGTTTGTTTAGTCTGGAGAAGAGAAGATTAAGGGGGGACTTGATAACAGTTTTCAAGCACAAAAAAGGCTGTTACAAGGAGGAGGAAGAAAAATTGTTCTCTTTAGCCTCTGAGTACAGGACAAGAGGAAATGATCTTAAATTGCAGTGTTACCTGGCAGCTCTGTGTTCTTGGGGAACCAGGGTGAAAAACCCCTATTCTCTCTCTGGCTCACCTGAATCCCCCCAGCCTCTGCTTGAACCAGGAACAAAAGCTATGAAAAGGCTGTGGGGGAGACACCTAAAACCCTCCCAACAAGGGTAATAGGATTGAGACAACTCCCCATGCCTCAGCTACATAGAAGATGTAAAAAGAGGCATCTCAATTAGCACCTTGAATGGAGAACTGGAGCCTCATTTACATTGAAGATGGAACAAGAATTAGCATGAAGAATGGAGAGCTCCAAAGCAGGTACCGCATTGAACTCTGGGATTGGCAAGGCAGGGACGCACTGCATTATGGGAGATCTCTGCTCTTGATGTAAATGAACTCACACCTACACCCTTCCAGCTCTGCAGTTATCAGACCATTCTAGTATTGATATGCAAAACACTGAAACTGCCTGGTTGCATTGTGAGCTCCCCCAAGGAACATTGACCATAACTAGGAGTGATCAGCTCCTGTTGTCCAGCATAGAGAAAACCACCCTGGGGTACTTCATTGAGACATTGTTTACCCACAAACAAACCTGGTTCTACAAAATACCCCTACCCAAGTTCAAATCTCTCTCGCTCTCCTCTTCTGATGCCTGGACCGAAATGCTTTCCTGACTGATCCTGTTGAGGGTTTTGCCTCTCCCTCAAGTGTTCCTGACCCTAAGCTGAACAGCCTGTCTCCTGGGAACTTCTGAGCTGCAAGGAGTGGTGAGATTTCCCCCCCTCTCCCATCTTTCCCAATTCTCTCTCTCTCTCTAATCCAGGTATAACTTTCTACTTTTGTAATCAAACCTGGGCTAGCCTTCTCCAATACCCCTACTGTAATTTTGTTGTATTGCAAGTGTTAGATTGTTTTTCTCTCCTTGTATGGCATCAGTATTAGTATCATAAGTTATATACACCTGGCAATAAACTAACTATTGTAATCAAGCTGGTTGCCAGTTTCTCTCTCTAAATGCATTTACTCCTTTGTGTTCTTGGCTTCCCTACCTTGCTCTGCAGCAACGCTTCTTTTACCTAAGCCAAAGATCCCTGGAATGCCCAAAATCCTATGGGGTTTGCTTATCAAGGGGGTTACTGCTAGAACAATTGTGTTGCAAAGAGGCATATAAAGGGGGTAGCTGAAAAGTGCTGCTCTGCCTAGCCTATGGAGTAAAGAGGCGCATAAAGGTGACAGCTGAAAGTGCTTTTTGACCCAGCCTGATTGAGTCCAGGGGACACATAAGGGGAACAGCTGAAAAGTGCTGTTTGGACCCAGCCTGCTCATAAGTGTGCTCCATTCTGGTGCGGTGCAACAGGAATGGGAGGTTGACAGCTGACAGTGCTGTGTTACCCAGCCTGCTGAGTTCAGGGACGTATAAGGGGTCAGCTGAGTGCGCTGATAGCCCGGTCTGCTCAGACGCACTCAGTTAATCTGGAATGGTTGTGTATATCTGTGGGGGGTTTATCTGAATCTGAAAACCTTAGGTCCTGCAGGATAGCTCCACTGGGATGGGACTTGTAACCATATGAACACACAAGTAACACAAGCAGCACATTAATAAAATCACACCCCCTCTTCCAGGAAGGTAACCCTAATAAATAAGTATACCTCAAAGTGACGGGCAAATCTGGTAACAGCAGCAAGGGCGGTTTAGGTTTGACATTAAGAAAAACTTCTAACTGTAAGCGTATTTAAACAGTGGAATAAATTGCCTATGGAGACTGTGGAATCCCCATCAGTGGAGATTTTTAAGAGCATGTTAGACAAACACCTGTCAGGGATGGTCTAGATAATACTTAGTTGTGTCTTGAGTGCAGGGGACTGGATTAGAAGACTTCTTGAGGTCCCTTCCACTCCTACAACTTCTGGATGGTTTTGCTATGATAGGTTGCTGGTTTCACTGATGGGTCACATCAGTTTTTGAATCAACACTCTAAACTACTATTGACCAATTTTCCAATGGTGTCACGTTTAGATTTGAACCGTTACAAATCTGTGATGGGATGTACAAACCACACAACAGGCAAGAATGGGTTAAAGAGTAGCTTTGGGTTTAGGCAGCCCTGCCCCACTGCCTCTGCGAAGCTAATCTTGCAGGAGAAGACTTGAAAAGGGAGAAACTCAGTTCAGAAAGCCCAGCCTGGGGAGGTGGACAGGACTCTCATCCTCAGCTCCCACAACAGAGAATCAAGCTTTGTGGACAGTGAACACAGAACAATAGGACACATGTTGGGGGGATGTAGGTAGGGCAGAGAACCCAGAGGCTTTCTATTTCTGTTAATTTAGTTTCTTTTCCATTGTTACTATAGTAGAAAGTGAGAGCCTGAGAAATTAGCTCTAGTATAATGGGCTGGGTATGAGGCCTGAGCTAAAGTAGTAGTTGAGCTTTGCTGTTATAAATAAAGTAAAGCAGAAGTCAGGCTGAGAGCCTGCTGGCAAGTTCACAGAATTGGACAAGAACAGAGCTGGTATTGCAAAAACACACATTCCAAAAGAAGCACTAGGCACAGAATACTCACGCAGGCACATTCCAGAAAGGTGGTATGAGAACTCCCCAATACCAAGCATGGCACAAGTACACTCCCCAAAGATAACAAGAATATAGTGACCCCTCTTTAAGATAAGGTCAGGAGGTCAGTATGATGGATAGAAATGTTTTGATTGAATCCACATATACACGGTGTTATTTAACCACCTCAGAGGGGCAATATGTAACTTGTTTGTATCAGTGTATAAGAGGGTCTCATAGGGAATGTCTTTGTCCAGCCAAGTGAGGAATGGAGAGTCCTGCTGTCACACTGGCTAGACTGAGGGCGGGGGAGGAAGGAAGGGGATTTATTATATTATTTGACATCAGCATATCAAAACCATAGTGATTCATGTGCGATATGCCATGTCAGGTACTGTTAGAAAGGCTATAATGCGCTAAGATGATAATGTTTATGTTCATGTGTTATATGTGTAATGGAAGTTATGGATATCTTTGATATATCAGTATTTCAAATTGTGCTGTATGGGTAACGCTTCAGACAGGATGGCTGCAGAACAATAGCCTGCTTAATGGCCCATTAAGACATTCCCAGGTGTAGGGAGTCCAGGGGGAGTAGCCAGATATATACCTGATGAGTTACCAGGTCTGGCCCATATGACTCTGGACTCCATTTTGGTTCCTGTAAAATTCCACAAGCAGTGTGGCAAGGGCCAGAGGATATATAAGGAATCCATTTTGTCTTCAGTCACCAGTCTTCAATCCTGTGCAGCTTTCAGGATTAATAGGATTTCCAACTATCTACCTCTAGATCAAACCATCTGCATCTGAACTGAAGCTGTGAAACAAAGGACTGAGACCCATCCAGGTACTGGATGTATACCAGAGGAATTATACAAGCCTGCAAACTCCACAATTCTTCTAGAAACCTGATATATATGGACTTTCAAATCATTTGTATCTATGTGATTGCTTTAATCCTTTAACACTTCTTTTATAGTTTGTTTCTTTTTATTCTTTAGTTTTAGTTACTAAAGAATTGGCTGGCAGCATGGTATTTTGGGGAAGATCCAAACTTATATTGATCTGGTACTGTGGCTGATCCTTTGGGATCAGAGGGAATCTTTTTAGTAAAAAGCAGAGAGTTTAAATAACTGGTCTCTTTACTGGACCTAGTGGCTGATTGGGAGCCAGAGACTGAAACACAGTAGAGGGGGCTGTGTGTATTTGTATAGTGGCTTCTTGATAACCAGTGTGCGGAATCAGAAGCACTGTTTGGGAAGTCTGACTTCAGTGTCACCCACCAGTGCTGGGAGAATCTGCTCTCCTTTTACAGCCTGCCCAGACCTTGGCATTTTCAGGTGGCTGCTCTAGGCACGGACAGGTCATACCTACCATTCACTGAACTGAGTCCATTGCAACAAACAAATGTGCTAGTGTATCTGTAACCGTTGAGCCAGGGCATTAGGACCATGCTTCACTGACAATAAACCTGGCCAGCTGCCTTTGCTATTCTCAGTGACTTTATTGGGCAGTTCGATCAGAGTCTGCTGTTCTGGCTCCCTGCCTAGAGCCAGTACAGTACACAAAGAGCACACACATATGCAGCCAACACCTGACAACAGTTATCTTCAGGACTGGGAAGGGCTGCAAATATGAACCTTCTGAGAAGGTGGATGCATTGTGGGAAGTAGCTCAGGGAAGAAGCAAGAGGTCTGACCAGACAGACCTTAACCACTTGCAATCACTTGCCACAAGGGTCTCTCAGCTGGAAACTAGGGTAGAGGAAGAGATTGGATTCCCCTACACCCTCACCAGCAGAACTAGCCAGAAGACCACAGACACAAGGACTCAGGACTACTGGACCTGGGCCACAACTGTCAACCTGATGTGAGGGCCTAAGACTATTGGATAAAAACCCTGATTGACTCCAAAAAAGATGAGACCAAAGGGGGTCAAGTCACAAGGCAAGAGGGGACCAATAGCAGACTTGGGCAACAGGACTAAAAAGAACAAAACTCAGCAATGCTGCTCCTATCCACAAAGTGATCCACCAGCTGGTAAGTCACCTTGACATAAATGATGAAGAATGTAGGCATCTCTGAAGCCCTGATAAAGGGTGTGACATTTAAAGAAAAATCCCTTATTTCCTTAACAAGGTCGGGGGGGTGTGTCTAGAAGCCACATAGATCTGGACCCCATTCCAAGAGGGACAACAGCAATTGTTGCAGCAGGTAGTGCAGCTGCACTGGCAAATGCAAGTGGTCCTTATCTGGTAGAGACTGATGCAGAAGGCACAAATGATGCAATAGCCACCTGACATGATAGGGGCTCTACGGACTGTGCATATGGCCAGATGTGGACTGTGGAAACGTGGGCCTGCAAGCAAAGCCTGGCTAAACTGCACATGAATGGAATGGAAGTGGTGGGGTTAGTGGACTTCAGGTGTAATCAGTGTTAGGAATCAGGGCTGGCAGCAAAGCCATTCTCTGGGTAACCTAATGAATGCATTTGGCCTGTAGTAGGTTGACTGATTGGCTATACTGCCTGATTGGGTGGAAGGGTGAACAGACCAGCTCTTGAGCAGAAGTAGCGGTTGAGCAGCTACTCAAAGGATTCACCCACAACTGCAATAACTCCTGCCTGGAACCAGCCCTGCTCTTGCATTGCCTCACTCCAAGGGACCCTGGGCTCCGATTCCTGCCTCTGGCCCTGAACCTAGCTTCTGACTCCAGCTCTGACACTATATATGACTTCTGCTTTGACCGCTATACATGACTCCTACTCTGACCACTAGGCATGACTGCCCACACCCCAGTCACTGACAGCTAGACTCTGGTCTGTGACCAGCTGATTGGCTCAGAGGAGGTCCCCAGATACATTTTTTGACATTGTGTCCATGGGGATGTGAAACTCTAGTCCAGCCAGGAGGTTGAGCTGACAGTAGGTCTCTATTGCTAGGACTGACCCCAAGACTGGCTTATCCAGTCACCCTCTGTTAGGATTAGGAATGCTTTGGAGAAGTGTTGAGAGAGTGGGCTGATTGCTTGTTGGAAGGAACCTTGGAGACCCAGGATAGAGCTGACTTGGAACTCAAAAAAACTAGTAGGGCTTGGGGAAGATGATGATCCCGGTAAAGGGAACTCCAGCCACTCAGCATCTCCTTCACATTCTTGGACAATTAGGGACCCAAAGGCTGCCCCACTGTGACAAAGTAATATCCTGGCCTGTGACATGGATCTCTTTAGCGAACAGAAAAATGACCACACACTAACTTGGGCTTACAAGCAGCTGGTGTTAGCTAATGGGGAAACTGTGGATCCCCAGCGGGCTTAACAATGGCTACATTTTGAGATTAGAGATGAATGAGACTGCTGTCTCAACCAGAATGACCAAACAGGAGAGATGTAGCCTCAGCTTGTAGTCCCCAGTGTGTACTGTCAAGAGATCTTATGCCTTGCCCACAATATACCCTGGGTTGGGCACTTGGGTCAGGAGAAGACTCAGGCCTGCTTTTTCTGGCCTGACATCTACAGAGAAATTGACGACTACTATGCCTTGTGCCCTGAACGTCAACTGGTGGCCCCCAAGAAGTGTTTGAAGGCCCCTGGTCCCACTTCCTCGAACAGAAATTCCATCTGAATAGATTGCAAAGGACACAGTGGACCCTCTAAAGAAGAGTGCTATAGGATGTCAGCACATACTAGTCATCCTAGACAATGCAACAAGGTACGCAGACGTGATTTCACTACGTTCCACACCAAAGTGGAGGTGATTATATATGAACTGGTAAAGGTCTTTTTGCTTGGGTAACAGTGCCACTAAGAGATCCTGACTGATAAAGCGATCAATTTTACATCTCAAGTGATGGAAAAAACGGTGTGATCTATTAAAGGTTAAGTCCGTAAGAATTTTGGTTTGCCACCTCAAAAGAAAAGCCTCACTGAGTAATTTAGTCAGATCCTGAACAGCATGTTAAAAATATGTTGGACTCAGACCTCCAACATGGGGATCAGTTGTTGCCCTCTCTTCTATTTGCCATATGCGACGCACTACAGGCCTCCACTGAGTTTTCCCCATTTGAGCTCCTGTATAGCAGGCAGCCGTGGGGGACTTTAGACCTCCTATGGGAGACCTAGGATAAGTAAGTCCCAAGGGCAGATAATATGATTCACGGTGTGCTTAAACTTTGGGAGAGACTCAAAACCTTGGGAATAGTTGTCAGAGAAAACACAGATGGCCCAACAGGCCCAAGATCAGGCCTAAAAAAGAGGAACCTGTCTGAGCACATTCCAGCTGGTTCACATGAACCTGTTAAACCCTTGAAAACCCCAGTGGGAGGGATGCTGCTTATCATCTCCTACCCCCGCTGAGCCAGAATTAGGCCTTCAACCACCCATACCCTCTATAGAACCAGTTCAGGTAGGAAATGAGCTTCAATCAGAACACAAAGTTCAAATACAACAGCTGGTAGAATCCTTTTCCATTGTGTCTTGGCCTTGCCGGGGACAGTTCAGGGGGTCCAATCATCATTTTGAGGTGACACAAGAGCAACATGTTCAAGGTGAGTGAGGTGGCTCCCCAGGAAAATGTGGAAGGTCATCTGGTTGGACCTCCAGTGCATGCTGGACCTGGGGGTTGTGGAAGTATCATATAGTGAGTGGAGGAGCCCTATAGTGCTTATGCTTAGGTTGGATGGTACAATGTTTTTGCATTGACTTTTGAAAGGTGAATGACATCTCTAAATTTGATGTCTATCCCATGACAAGGGACACTGCTAGAGTGACTGGGGGCTATTCTGTACATTTCCACCCTCAACCTCACTGAAGGATAATGGCAAATTCCATTAATATTAGAGTCCCAAGAAAAGACAGCCTTTTCTACTGCCTCTGGACTCTTATCATTTCCGCACAATGCCATCTAGCCTACGTGGGCAGCAGTGACTTTTCAGAGATTTATGGATCATAGACTCATAG
>ML675614.1:45933086-45949224 GCA_007922155.1 Mesoclemmys tuberculata
ATCCCATCATAACATCCCCTCCATAAACTTATCAAGCTTAGTCTTAAGCTTGAGCAGGTACTTTGACCTTACAAACAGTAGAAGGCAGCATTCTTGGATGACAGAATCATACACAGCTGCCACTGGAATGACCATCTAAACCTGACTAGTGCAGCAGAATTACAGAGAACGAAACCCTGCAATGCGATTTCTAGCCACAAAGCAGTGCACTGGTTGGTGAAACACTGTCACAATATCCCACATATCCAAGTTTAATGAAATTTAGCTACTCGCTGTAGTCATTAGAATTACATCCATTAACGGTTATTATTTTTTAATTACCTCTTCATAATGACAAAGAGACAAGATTTGAAAAATTGTTTCCAAACACAATTTGCCCAACGAAGGGCGCTGACAGAACAGTTGTCAAAGTGCTACAAAATTGTGCCAAAATGCCTGAAACAAAGACCTCAAAATAGAGTATTGGACCTGACTGGAAAACAGGGTTGGGAAACTCAATAAAACATTACTGGGATCCAGAGACGAGCTGGAGCAAAGCCAGTATAGCAGTGCTATTGCAAGGAGCTCCATCACTGACCACAATCAAGAAGGAACTGACTGGAACTGACTCAGAAGCCAGCATTTATTCCTGTCAGAGAATGATGCGTGATGGAAGTAAGCAGCTTGGCTCCAGTGTTTCCCCTAACCTGACAGGTAAACAAGTCTTTAAGAGCAAGAATAGTTCTCTCAGTCTCAAGCAAAGGGGCTAAAATACAGTAATGAGAATCTTGCAGTTTCCCTGGTTAGACAGGACTTAAGAGATAGAGGTCTTTCCACAAAGTAAAACATTCCAGAAAGGACTAAATGAGCTACCAAGTAGGTTGCCAGCTGTAAAAAATTAGAACTTCAAAACTATTTTTGCCTCTATTTAAAAGAAGATATTTTAAAAGTTCAAATACTTTAGTCCAGCTACTTTATGAAAATTTGCAGCTCAATTCCAGGGAGTAACTTTAGTTTCTATAGTAATACATAAAAATAATATATAAAGAAATAATACGTACTTATCTATATTTGAGTAGAACCATTCATATATGCACCATTTGTGTGCTTTAGGAAGTTTGAGTAGATTACGTAGTCGTAATCCAATCTTCTGTGATGCTTTCTTGTCTGGTGTTGGCATTGTTGCAGTAAACTTCTAAAGCAATAAAATAAAGGAGAGGTTGCTAGCATCTGAACTTATCAAGTAAAAATAAAACATTTGCAGTGTTAAATGTGCAAAATAGTACAATGAATGAGACAAAGAGGAGCCTTCTGAAATTCTTCAATGATTTATTAAATATTCAGAATTTTTTAAAGAGATAAGCAAAGTTCATTTCCTTGATAAAAATGAATACCTTAGCAATTGCAATGATTTAATTCAAATGTACTGTTCCATGGCTTCTTTAATTTTTATTATAAATATAATACTAATATAAAATGGCAAAGATTACATAACTATACAACAAAACATACAATTAATGCCAAGACCTATCAGAGATCATGCCACAGAACACTAGCTGATCAGGTTCTCTACACTAGGCCTCTTTTGTCAAAATTTCCACTGTTGTTACTAGGAGTTCAGCTCCAGTGGTGGTGGCACTGATATAGACAGGGCTCCAGGTGGCCTCTGATGTGTTAAGGTTAATCTAATTTTGCTCCATGCAGGGCTACATGACTTGCTGGCTAATGTGCCAGCAGCTACAGGTGCCATATCTACGTAGTGTTGGCACTGTTCTTACTTCCATTCAAACTGAACCATACATTTTAGTGAAATAAGCATAATATAAACAAGGCCTTCTTGAGCAGAGTTTCTGAATATGTTTTTAATAACTGATAATCATGCTTGATGTGGATACAAACCTTGTTAGGTTGTAATTGTGTTTGAAAACTGTTTTACAAGATATAGTATAGACAAGACCTTAGGTCATATCTACACTACAAGAACTAACTATGTTTAAATAGGCAGCTACAATGGCAACATGAGTGTAGACAAGGTGCCTGTAGCTCCTGGTGGGCTTTTTTTAATTTTTTTTTACCTCATGGCTGCTTTTACATTGCTGGGTCCATTTAGTCAGTGTTCCCCACTCCGTCTGATACAATAGGAGTGCTAATGGCATTAGCGTTCCCACAGTACTGCCTGGGCTTAGGTACAGTGGAGTACCAGCTGGCATTTTCCCCTGATAGATTCAATGGTACAAGATCAGCATGAACAGAACTCTCACAGTGTCTGTGAGGGACCCAGTCTGGGGAGGAAAAAAGATGTACAAGTCCATTTTGAGCCACAGATTTTACGTAGGAATAGCTTTTTTCCCCCAAAAAATTAATAAACTTATGATGTAAATTGAGAAGAAAACACAATTTATTTTAAAAGCTTGCTTTCCCTTCAGGTAATGATCTCTACATAACACATACATACCTGTGGAACCATTGCAATCTTCTGATTTCTTTTCGGGGACCTTGTATTTAGCTGTCTGTCGTCTTCTTCACAAAAGAGACGACTCCGTTTTGAATTTCTGAAAGGCTATACACATCAAAATTACGAAGCAATTAAATGAAAAAGCTCATTTCTTCCTTTCATATACAGAACTCATGATAACACAAATGTAATCTATTTTCCTTTCCTACCAACAAACCCTGGGACATATGAAGTGTCTCCTAACACAGCTTTGGTCAAAGATCCATTTCATTTAATTATTTCTTTGTTTATAGAACATCTTTTAAACAGGTTGCCCTGGACTTAAAAGTAAAAGAGGTAGGGCCTTCACACAATCTATGTATTTATTTTGATAAATTCTCATTAAAAATCCAAGTTGGATATAACATTTCCTCTCAGTAGTAAATTAATCTACTAGTATTTTTAACATGAGTCATCGCCCACTACTGTATGTGTCTTTTTGAACATATAAATTATGATGCCATAGTTTAGTTAATTACAATAAACTTTATGAGGATGTTTCAAGGATCACTTCTATATCAAAAATATTTTGATAATTTTTAAAACTCAGACCATAAAAACTTCCCTCACACCCTTAAATGCTAAGAAACTGAGCCATGCTAAACAGTGTTCAAATCATGTAAAGATCTAACCTAAGAGGGGAAGGAATTTCAGATTTAAGGCTGTTCAGTGCTCATTGTAACCCATTACTGTGCTAAGATACTACTGTTCCAATAAATTTAGTAGAGGTTGCTTTAAAAAAAAAGTAGAAAATCATATATTGCACATTTGTGGCATGCAATTTTCAAAACACTTGAATGTTAGTTATTTTTGTTTCTTAACCAAATTTCTTCATATGTCAAAGAAAATTGCCTTCATTGAAGACTGAAAGGCAGATTGTGGCTTGCTCTTGCATGAGCGTGGTGTGCGCTCCTGTGTTGGGTCACACACACATTGTGACCCAATACAGGAGCCTGTCTTTGCACTCTGCTGAGCAAAGGGACAGAATCCTGCTAGCTCCCCCTACAGTTCAAACCACTTACAGAGAGAGATTGAGCCGGATTCAGATCTTACTTATACTAGTTTTATACAATATAATTCCACTAAGGTAAGAATGACTCCTGATTTACATAGATGTGAGATCAAAATCAGGTCTAGAGGCTGTGGGGAGGACATAAAAATGCAACACACCCATGTCAAATGTAAATCCTTGACAACCAGCAGAGACAAAAAAAAAAAAAAAAAAAAAAAAAAAAAAGACAACCCATCAAAAGGCAAAATAAGAAAGGTATTAATTAGTATTTTAGTTTTCAATAAAGCACAGAAACATTAGCAATTTCAGTTTTACTGCTGATAAAAATATTTAGTTACTTTAAAAGAGACATTCATTGTAATTAATTTCTTAGTTAATTTGTGAGAGCCAAGAGCGGTGTATGTTCTTGTGATATCACAGCACCAGGAGCTTCATATGATCATGCAAATCCTTGTCACTCAAAGAAATTAACTTGTACAATTAATAATTTTAAACATTATTATTATTTATTATTTGAATGTTGGCAGTGCCCAAGATAAACTAGGCACTTTCAAAACCCAAGAAAATGCCTATTTATTGTGGAGCTTGCAAACTAAAAGACAAAAATAGACAAGTCAGGGGAACAACATATGTTCAGGTTGATGATAGGCACACATTTTATTAGTTACAAGTTTTTTTGTTTTTCATTTTCCCTTTTCAGTTAAACACACTCAGTTCCCCTCTTCACATCTTATTCAGTCTATCTGACTGCCCATACAACTTTAGTTACAGGGGTTTTGTTATCTTTCATAACTGATCACCATCTTGGACAGATGATCACCTCAATAAGGCAGAGTTCTTCCGGCTCCCAAGCAACAAGAAACCCAAGATCCAATTAGACAACAAAGACTCATAGACTCTGCTAAATTCCTAAGCACATTAAAAGACAGGAGGACTTCATCCACAAGATGAGGAGTTGAGGAGCTAATCAATTATGATAATGGTATGGTAGACTCAACTATTGACATGCTGATCCACAAACAGCACTTTTCTCCCCCCTTGGTTTTCTAACACCCTGTACCAGATGAAGAGAGAGAGGCAGTAACTTGAGGGTCAATGGCAGAAAACCAAGGTTGATACAGACTGGATGAAACTTAAATTCCTCCAGGTTTATGCTGAGGCTGTGTTCCAGGCCAAGAGAACATTACTATCACCACATTCCACTAATGCTTCCAAATCCTGCCCCATGGAGTTGTCCAGAGTGGTAAACCAGTTCCTCAATCCTAAGTACATACAGCTGTATCAGAACAGGGCACTGAATGCTGCAAACTATCATCATGCTTTGCTGAAAAAAAAATCGTGCATATTCAGGAAGCCTTCTAACCAGGTTGGATCTGCCTTGCCTAAAACCACCAGCCAATTGCCCTCCCACATGGAATTCAGTACACTCATTCAACAAGAGATTCTGGAGACTCTAAAAAAGTATCAACCCAAGAATCTAACCCATATCTTTCCTGGCTTGTAAAAGAGAGTAACAAGCAAAAGGGGAAACTCATGTCTGAAAGAGCCAATGCCTCATTTCTCCTTCAAACATGCAAATGGTCTGATCAACACTGAAAAAACCCACTCTGGTTGGCACAAGCCAGTGTAACCATCACCCAGTGTCGAACTTACTATTCCTGAGCAAGTTCATAGAGAAGCTAGTCAGTGGCTAACCTCAAGCTCGTCTAATTGAAGCTAATATCATAGACCCGGCACATTCTGGATTCAGACTAGGATGTGGAACCTAAATTACTTTAGTGGCAGTGATGGATGATCTCCTGCTGTCAATAGATAAGATGGTAGATATCCATTCTCATCTTCTAGGACCTCTCTGCAGCATATGACACTGCTGAACATCAGATACTATTGTCTTGCTGAACAGAGCTGGCAGGAGTCCAACATAATTCATTACAGTGGTTTGTGTCTTTCCTAAAGGGACGGACCCAATGAGTAGTGATGGGAAATCATACTTCCACCACTAGACCTTTCATTTGTGGAGTCCCACAAGGATCAATTATTTCTCCACTTCTATTCAACGAGTTCATGCAGCCATCAGGTGAACTGGTCAGATGATACTGTTATCATTTGGTTGAAACGTTTTTATGGGTCAAGTTAAAACTTCACTGAGACTGAGGAGTGTGAATTCACCCTTCAGATAACAAATGATAAATTAATCACAAGTCTCAACCTAAGACAAAAGGGTTTTGTGAACACATCCAGGAGTTTTGGACTGTGTAGGTGCAGGGTCTTTGTTGAGCGAGCGAGCGCGAGCGCGAGAGCGAGCGCGAGCGCGAGAGCGAGCGCGAGAGCGAGAGCGAGCGCGAGAGCGAGAGCGAGCGCGAGACAGGCAGAACACAGACAACCAGAGAATGAAATAGCCTGAAGGACCAGCTGAAACTTGGCTGATCCTGGGGAGTGTGACTCTGGATGAAACCAGGGGAGTGTTTTTTTGGGTAGAGGTGTAGGCTGAAAAAAACGTTCTTGGTGCTGTGAGCCAAAGAAGCTGTTTCCTGCTATTTGATTCCTTCTGTGTTCAGAGAGACAGGACTTTGTAAATAAACAAAACTATACCAAAGAAACATCCAATTACCTCTAATTTCGCCTATTAGTTGGAACAACCTAGTATACTCCAAATTTTTGGCTAGCCCCCGAGGTCAAAAGGTGAAACATCGACTCAAGTGCCAGCAATACGCAGATGACCAAGTAATACGCTTATCACCAAGTATGACCATACCACTATCACCAAGGAGGACTAGTGTCTAGATAAGATCAGCTAACAGATGAAGAACAGCTGGTTGAAGATGAACCTGACTGCGACAGAAGTTATACTGCTGGACAAAGAAAAGCATTTAAGAGTTTGCATCAACAGTGCAATTTCCTTTGGTTGATGGCACCCCCGCCCCCCACAATTGGTTAATTCAGTTAATAGTTTAGGACAGTGGTTCCCACCTGTGGCCCTGGGGCCAAAAGTGGCCCATAGGGGCTTTCAAAATGGCCCGCTGCTCCCCTTTCACTGGCTGCAGAATAACCCAGGTGGAGTGCATTGCCATGAGGCTAAAAGACGGGTGCAGGCTCCTTGCTGCAGCCAATTAGAAGGGAGATCAGCACTTCCCTTCCCCTGGCTGTAGCAGGGAGCACAGCAAAGCACTCAGCCTGGGTCCCTAAATGCTGGGGTCCCTGCTGGAGCCAAAGGGAAGGGAGCACTGATCTCCTGTCCCCCTGGCTGCAGAAGAGAGCCACTGCCTAGGAACCAGGTGGTGTTCACGGGGCTACAGCATACATGCGGTTTCCCTGCTGCAGCCAGGTGGATGGGAGAGCCTCCTTGCTGAACTCCTTCTTTCTGGCTGTGAAGGGCAGGGGGGACTGCTGGCAGAGACTGGTGGCCCTTCAGGGTAGTAAAAATTATATCTGTGGTCCTTAAACCAAAAAGGTAGGGAACCACTAGTTTAGGAGTTATCTTTGATTCCTCACTGATGCTAAACTCTCACATAACAGCTCTGAATAATATTGCTACCATCTTTGGTTGTAAAGGAGACTCCAGCTCATCTTGGAAGATGATGACCCGGCCTCAGTTATTCACACCTTCATCACCTCTCAGCTGGACTATGTTGGCACAAATCCTTCGGTTTTAGGAAACTCCAACTAGTTCAGAACGCTGCAGTACATTTCCTCTGCAAGACAGGCTTCTATGAACACATCAGATCTGCTCTCTGCTTTCTATACTGACCTCCTATAGAATACTGAGTCAAGTTCAAGGTCTCAGTCCATACCTTCTTAGGTGTTCAATGGCCTGGACCCAGGATATCTAAAAGATCACTTGAAGTTCCAGAATGAAGATCATGGTCAACAACTTTGCTCATTTGGCACTATGGCATTTTCCACAATAAAAGTAAAATTCATCTGTGCAGGAGGCACAGCTTCTTCGGGGGCCAGCCTGAGACTGTGGAATGAACTGCCAATGGAACTGAGGACCATCACAAACCTCACCACCTTCCATTCCAAGAGCAAAGTGCATTTTTTGACCTGCTATAGTGGTGAGAGTGGCATAAGTATCTATATAGAATAGAACAGAACAGAACAGAACAGAATTCCTCCTGACAATACATCACTTCCCTCAAGATAAATGAGCAATTCACTCATAAGACAGACAGATTTAGTCAGATAGTTTCTCTTTGGTGTTTTGGAAGAAGTCTGTCTTCAGGAGGGATTTCAGAGAGAGGAGGCTCTGCACTCCAGTTCAAAAAGGGTGTTCTGTATATATGGGGGCAGGCATGGAAAAAGCACAGACACATTTATGTTAGAAGTGGACAAAAAAGGCATCAAAACTGATAACACCAGCATAATGAACTTTGCCAACTCAGAGGCTAGAAGACAATGTTGTACATAACAAAACAAATAGATTATGTAGGAGGTTGATGTTGATCACAAGAAGATTGAACTTGATGAATTGGAGAAGGATGTGCCAAAAATTTAAAAAGGGGAAGATGGGGTCAGATCAAAAGAAAGGGAAATGAACGTAGAGGCTGCAAAACATCTCATAAAAGTAGTTTGCTTTTTTGTTTTAAATGCAATTCTTTTCTAACTTGTTTAACTCCTCCCAAAATTCCCCCCAGAATGTTGCAGGAAACACTACTTCTATACATTCATTTTTATTAGAATATCCCCCATAGAATAGCTTAATAATGTAAGTGCACTATAGGATTTTCCCATCTTTTCCTGAAGCATCAGTAACCAGCCATGGTGAGAGGCAGGATATTGGACTAGACAGACCAGGTAGTCTAATCAGGTGTGACAATTCTTATGTTCTTGATAGTACAGGTACAACAAACACATTCCATATAACACTTGTAAAAAAGTAGCAAATCATTAAAAACTATCTCGAAACTGGTTAGCAGCTTAATTTTCATGTTTATTTATGTATTTATACAATATGCTTTCATTTCACATTAGAGTTCCATAGACTGCTTTACTCATAGGATATTCAGTTAGATGATATTCACAAATTATGAAATAAATACATTTTTAAGCAGATTACTTGATCTGTGACTATGAATGATTGTATAGTATTACATGAACCTTAACTTAATTGTCTTTTTTTAAATCACAAGCATATAAATATTTACTTCTTACCATTTCTACAGCAAAGCCAGCATTCTTGGTCTTCCAAATAGGTGTTTTCTGTAGAGAACTGTACTTCTCATTCCATGTGCTGGATAAACTTCCCTCTGTCATCGACAATCACATATCATTAATACATTTTTAAACCTAACTATTATTGAAAAGTTAGCAGTATACTCTCAAACACTACTTTAATGTTTTTTTTCCTTCAGTGTTTGTAATACCTTCTTAAAGGTCACCTACAAATGGGTTTAAAATTCCATCATCTTCAGCAAATTATGTCAAATGCCTCCACTAACCAAGCTAAAAGAGGCAGTCAGCCCATTTCTTCCCACCACAATGTTTGTATCCCATGAAGTCCATTTTTGCCTAGCCAGCTAGCTCCAGCTCCATTGTGACAGCCATCTGGATAGCTACGTTGCAACTGTGCAGATAGAGGTGCGGAATCATTTTCAGGCTTTCTGCACAGGTAGTATGACGATTTGCAGGACGCATCTGAGGGAATGGATCAGAAGGACACCCTGTTGATTAGAGGGCAAGGGATGCCTTGTCCTAGGGATGGGGGTTCCACAACCACCACTCCCAAAAGGAAGAGAAGGGTGCATCTTATGGGGGATGCAATTATCGATCTGCCATCCAGCCCAGGAAACTAAAGAAGCGTGCTGCTTGCCTGGAGCTAAGGTTCAGGATGTGATGGAGAGACTGCTGAGACTCATCACGCCCTCATACAGCTACCCTTTCCTACTTCTCCACGTGGGCACCAATGACACTGCAAAGAATGACCTTGAGCGGATCACTGCGGACTATGTGGCTCTGGGAAGGAGGATAAAGGAGTGTGAGGCGCAAGTGGCATTCTCGTCCATCCTCCCGGTTGAAGGAAAAGGCCCAGGTAGGGACCGTCGCATTGTGGAATTAAATGTTTGGTTACGTAGGTGGTGTCAGAGAGAGGGCTTTGGATTCTTCGATCCAGGAAGAAGGATTACTAGGAAGAGACGCGATTCACCTAACGAAGAGAGGGAAGAGTATCTTTGCAGACAGGCTGGCTAACCTAGTGAGGAGGGCTTTAAACTAGGTTCGATGGGGGATGGAGGACTAAGCCCGAAGATAAGTGGGGAAGTGGGACACACAAGGAAGCAGAAGGAGGTGGGTGCAACAGGGGAGGCCTCCTGATTCGTACTGAGAAAGTAGGGCAATTGGCTAGTTATCTCAAGTGCCGATAAACAAACGCAATAAGCCTGGGAAACAAGCAGGAGGAACTGGAAGTCCTGGCATAGTCAAAGAACTATGACATGATTGGAATAACTGAGACTTGGTGGAATAACTCACACGACTGGAACACTGTCATGGATGGGTATAAGCTATTCAGGAAGGACAGGCAGGGGCAAAAGGGTGGAGGAGTTGCACTGTATGTAAGAGAGCACTATGATTGCTCTGAGCTCCAGTGTGAAACTGGAGATAACCCAGAGACTCTCAACTGGCGTAAGCTTAGAAGCAAGAACAATAAGAGTGATGTTGTGGTGGCTGTCTGTTATAGACCATCAGACAAACCAGGAGGGTGAGGTAGATGAGGCTTTCTTCAGTCAACTAGGGAAAGTTTCCAGTTCACAGGACCTGATTATCATGGGGGACTTCAATCACCCTGACATCTGCTGGAAGAGCAATACATCAGACCACAAACAATCCAGGAAGTTTTTGAACTGTGTTGCGGATAACTTCCTGGTGCAAGTGCTGGAGAAACGAATTAGGGGCCGTGCTGCTCTTGACCTGCTGCTCATAAACAGGGAACATTTGGTAGGGGAAGTAGAAGTGGGTGGCAACCTAGGCAACAGTGACCATGGGATGGTTGAGTTCAGGATCCTGACAAAAGGAAGAAAGGAGAACAGCAGGATATGGACCATGGACTTCAGGAAAGCAGACTGACTCCCCCAGGGAGCTGATGGGCAGGATCCCCTGAGAGGCTAATATGAGGGGGAAAGGAATCCAAGAGGGCTGGCTGTATTTTAAAGAAACTTTATTGAGGGCACAGGAACAAACCATCCCGATGTGCAGAAAGAATAGCAAGTGAGGTAGGTGACCAGCTTGGCTTAACAAAGAAGTCATTGGTGAGCTTAAACACAAAAAAGAAGCTTACAAAAAGTGGAAGCTTGGTCAGGTGACTAGGGAGGATTATAAAAATACTTTTCGAACATGCAGGAATGAAATCAGGAAGGCCAGAGCGCAATTGGAGTTGCAGTTAGCAAGGGATATGAAGGGGAAAAAGAAGGTTCTACAGGTATGTTAGCAACAAAAGGAAGATTAGGGAAAGCGTGGACCCCTTACACAGGGGTCGGCAACCTGTGGCTCTTCAGCCGCTGTAGGTTGCTGACCCCTGCCTTACAGAATGGGAGAGGCAATGTCATAACAGAGGATGTGGAGAAAGCTGAGGTACTCAATGCCTTTTTTGCCTCTGTCTTCACAGATTAGGTCAGCTCCCAGACTACTGCATTGGGAGGCACAGAATGGGGAGGAGGTGAACATCCTGCAGTGCTGAAGGAACAGGTCCAGGACTATTTAGAAAGATTAGACATACACAAGTCCCTGGGGCCAGATGCAATTCACCTGAGGGTGCTGAGGGAGATAGCTGATGTGATTTCAGAGCCATTGGCTATCATCTTTGAAAGCTCGTGGCAACAGGGGGAGGTCCCAGAGGATTGGAAAAAGGCAAATTTAGTGCCCATCTTCAAGAAAGGGAAGGAAGAGGATCCAGGGATCTATAGGCAAGTCAGCTTCACCTCAATCCCTGGAAAAATCATGGAGCGGGTCCTCAAGGAATCCATTTTAAGACACTTAAAAGAGAGGAAGGTGATCAGGAGCAGTCAACATGGATTCACCAAGGGAAAGTCATGCCTGACCAACCTGATTGCTTTCTATAAAGAGGTGACTGGTTCTGTGGAGGAGGGGAAAGCGGTGGACATGATATACCTTGGCTTTAGCAAAGCTTTTGATACGGTCTCCCACAGTATTCTTATCAGCAAGTTAAAAAAGTATGGGTTGGATGAATGACTATAAAATGGATACAGAATTGGCTAGAGCAAAGGGCTCAACGAGTAGTGATCAATGGCTCCATGTCTAGCTGGCAGCCGGTCACAAATGGAGTATCCCCGGGGTCGGTCCTGGGGCCGGTTTTGTTCAACATCTTCATTAATGATCTGGAAGAGGGGGTAGATTGAACCCTCAGCAAGTTTGTAGATGACACTAAGCTAGAGGGAGTGGTAGATACCCTGGAAGGGAGGGATAGGATACAGAAGGACCTAAACAAATTGGAGGATTGGGCCAAAAGGAATCTGATGAGGTTCAACAAGGACAAGTGCAGAGTCCTGCACTTAGGACAGAAGAATCCCATGCACAGCTACAGACTGGGGACCGAAGAGTTAGGCAGCAGTTCTGCAGAAAAGGATCTGGGGGTTATAGTGGATAAGAAGCTGGATATGAATCAGCATTGTGCCCTTGTTGCCAAGAAGGCTAAGAGCTTATAGGGCTGCATTAGTAAGAGCATTGTCAGCAGATGGAGGGAAGTGATTATTCCCCTCTATTCGGCATTGGTGAGGCCGCATTTGGAGTACTGTGTCCAGTTTTGGGCCCCCCACTACAAAAAAGTTGGAGAGAGTTCAGCAGAGGGCAACAAAAATTATTAGGGGGCTGGAGCACAAGACTTATGAGGAGAGGCTGAAAGAACTAGGCCTGTTTAGTCTGCAGAAGAGAAGAATGAGGGGGGATTTGATAGCAGCCTTTAACTACCTGAAAGGGGGTTCCAGGGAGAATGTAGTTAGGCTGTTTTCAGTGGTGGCAGATGACAGAACAATGAGCAACGGTCTCCAGTTGCAGTGGGGGAGGTCTAGGTTGGACATTAGGAAAAAGTTTTTCACTAGAAGGGTGGTGAAGCATTGGAATGGGTTACCTAGGGAGGTGGTGGCATCTCCTTCTTTAGAGGTTTTTAAGCTGAGGCTTGACAAAACCCTTGCTGGGATGATTTAGCTGAGGATAGTCCTGGTTTGAGCAGGGGGTTGGACTAGATGACTTCCTGAGGTCCCTTCCAACTCTAATATTCTATGACTAACTTCCACAGAACCACATTGGAGTATCAAGGCAGTTTATGCAGATTAGTCTTTTTTAATTACCTTTTAGAAATAGTTCATGTGAAGCTCTGAAGATTTTGGCTCAGCAAGGGCCCCAGTAACAGGTAGGAGAATGAGCCAGGTCCTTCTGGCTCCTCACAGATATTGTTGATCATGCATCATTAGTAGGATTCTGATTCATGCTTCTATATCTGCTTCCAATGTCCTTAGGGAGCCAAAAAAATTATCTTCCAAATTTTGGAAATTTCACCTATCCCACACTAGGAAACTGAGATCCAGGAGTGATATTCCTGCACAGATGGTATCTTTCCAGAAAGATGCCACTTCTTTGTACGTGATTTGCTTCCCCTATTACTTTGTTTATACTCACAAAATCATAGATTAGAGTTGGAAGGGACTTCAGGAGGTCATTTAGTCCAACCCCCTGCTGAAAGCAGGACTAACATCATAAAGGAGGACAGCATAATAGTCCCTGGAATATAATTTGTTAACTTTTGAAGCACCATTTAATACATGGTGGGCTATATATTATAAGAGATGAGGGCATTGTTTTAGTACTTACATTTATATAGAACAGAGGTGCATTTAGTTTTAAAGAAATATTTAGAATCCAGAGAACTTTTCACATCTGATTATAATAATTTTAAGACAGATAAATATTTGACTTGTAACTAACTGACATTTTCCCTTTAAAGTTAAGCACTTACAAATGATATTAGACTATAGAATTTACTTCTTCCACGACAATATTTCAGCAAACATCTGGGATCCATTTTTGAATATGTCATTGTAAATTAATATGCTTAGGCATTTAATTTGCCAATAAACTAGCTGTCATCTACAGTGGAAATAAAATGGTATTAGCAAAATTGTTTTTGAACAGTTTAGAACCTTTTAGGCTATAAATACCATTTGTCTAGTGTGGTCGTTTAGAAAACATGCTATAGAAAATGATTTTTGAATGGAAATATTATGCACAATGAAACAGTGAAATAAATTACCTGCACAAATTTAGACTGTTTAAAAGTGGTTCAGTAAACACATTTTCTCCCCATTGTAAATGGGGACCTTCTAATATATAACAAAATTTCTGGCACTAGGCAGAGCGAAAGGATTCAAAATCTTGATGCAATGTGCATGAATAGAATTTTTCTCCAGTGTTAAGATAATATAAGCAATAACTGTTGAGTTAGCCCACTAGTTATTGGTAGAAGACAGTAAGATTACAAATTTCCTTTACAATATAAATTCTATCATAAGTAAAGGTCCCACTGAGAATCCTTCTATCTCACCCCCAAGAAAGGAAAAATTACCTCAAATTTCATGTCAGACCTGATGCCTAGGCAGTACTTAAAGAGGAAGCACCTATTTCAGAAATGGTCTCCAAAGGGTCTCACTCTCAAAAGCAGCATCCAAAGAAGCTGCAATATAAGTAGAGTTTGACTAGTGAGGACCAAACTACTCAGATACAGATATCTAAAACAAAACAATCATCAGCATATATTTTATAAAAACTATCTTAATAATTTTCCTTTGGAGAGGCTTTCTGAAACCAGAAACTGTAGTTATGATCTGAAGTCAATTTTGCTCTCTCATTTGTACGACACCCAAAGAATATATTGTATTTATTTCTTACCTTTCAAGCTCACAAGTGCTTTTGCTGAAGAACCTGCAATTTATTTAAAAAAAATAAGTCCATATTTTTCAAAGTTGATTCACAACTGGTGCAATAGCTACATATCAGTTATATAATTTTTCTTCAGAAACAGGGAACTATTCTGAGATTAACCCCTTGACTACTGAGTAGATGAATCCAGTATGCTCTCCACAATACAATGTGCAGTATTGTGTGGGGGTATGGCCCAGTAAACACTGAAGACATGTATTTACATTTTAATTATTCCCTTTAGTTTTACATCCACAGTGCTCCTTGAGCCCAGAACAATATCAATGAATACAGACAACTCAGGGCAAGCTTTACTTCTTATACACACACTTCCCTGTGGGTGCACATATTTGATACTGTTTTAATTAGGACATGTAAACTTCAAAGTATCGTAATTTTGGGGTAGAATATAGTCTTCTATTTCATCATGGAACCTTGGTAAACTGAGGGAGGAGGGGATTTATTTTGCTTTCTCAATCTTGGGGTACAAGTGGGGGATGATAGGATAGAAGATTGTCTCTGTAGTGCAATGTTTCCCTCCCAGAGATCCACTACATTCATACATTTTAAGGCCAAGAAGGGACTATTAGAATAGATCATTTAGTCTCAGCTCCTGTATAACACAGGCCATAACATTTCACCCAGTTACCCTAGCATTGAGCCCTATAACTTATATAGAGCCCTTTATCGATGCTCCAGGGACAAAGAGCTCAGCAGGAGAGGTTGAAGAGGGGACCAACCACTCCCTACAGCATCATTCCTGTTTCTGTCTGTGATTTTCACACAGAAATCCCAACGAGAGTTACAGTAGTTGCTTGAAGCAGCATTAACTCGTATGGAGCCCCCTCACACACTGCTACTGCATAGCAACAGAGAGACACAGCGATTGGAAATATGTCTGCCAAAGAAGTTGTGTTGCCAGAAGGAGACAGTGCTGTAGTACAGATGGGCAGCTATTCCTACAGGAGGATACCTGCTTACAAATATATCTGGAGGTTCCTTTTCTCATGAATGTATTGTATCTGTGAGGTCTCATCCCCATAAACTCTACCGTCCTGAAATCTGGTACATCTGAGATAATACTTTCCAGTCATTTTTGCAAGGGCCACAAAGAAGTTCTCCCCTCTTTCCACAGAAATGAATGTTCTAGCTCCTTGTTGACTGTTATTGGGAACAAAAAAAATACCCCCAAACAAACCCAGTGATAATAACAAAAACTATGTCCATTACATTCTTTATTTTTTCCAGCATGGCAATTCGTTTGCTACCTTATTACTGTACCTCCACTTTTTCCTCATCCTAAAATAAATAAACCTTACTATATTCAGAAAATTAAAAATATAGGGCCAGGTTGTCTTCAGTGTTGAGATCTACTTGATACAGAAGAGTGTGGGATGTGTCACAGAGCTGGTTATGGCTCCTTGATGCTCTAGCTGCCCTGTTGTTGCTCTAATTTACAATAGTTGGTGCATGTTCACAGTGGGACCACATGCCTGCTCTGAACTGGCAGAGGTATTCTGTGTCCTGACCCTTCCTCACAACCTTCTCCTTGACATGACTCCTATGCTAAGTTGAGGGACTGGAAGTGGTTGGTGTAAGAGCCTGCTCTGCCAGGTTTATTAGAGAGAGACAGGGTGGGTGAGGCAATATCTTTTATTGGACCAACTTCTGTTGGGGGGGGGGGGGGGAAGAGAGAGAGAGAGAGAGAGAGAGAGAGAGAGAGAGAGGCTTTT
>ML675614.1:45949324-46008899 GCA_007922155.1 Mesoclemmys tuberculata
AGAGAGAGAGAGAGAGAGAGAGAGAGAGAGAGAGAGAGAGGCTTTTGAGTGACAGAGCATTTCTGACTTTAAAAAGAGCTCTGTGTAGCTCGAAAGCTTGTCTCTCTCACCAACAAAAGTTGGTCCAAAAACGGATATTCCCTCACCTACCTCATCTCTCTAATATCCTGGGATTGACATGGCTACAACAACATGGCATATCGGCAGCTTTACATCAGATGAAATTCCCCCTTGCCTCTGGCACACAAAAGGGTCAAAATGGGCTCAGAATAAATAGCTCAATGAAATGAATCTAATAACTTGCTATTTAATTAGATTTTAGGGACACTCAAGTTTTTGAAGATTTTTGCATTAAAAAGGTTTTATACAATCAGATACTACTAGAAAAGAGTTTTTGTTTTAAATTTTTAATTAAAACTGGATGTAAACATTCACCTGTTTTACAACACAATCACTGCAACATAGTGCTAGCTAGAAAAGGCTTGTCTGCATGGGGAAATTTACTAGTATGATTCCTGACCAGTGGACACTGCTTCCAAGGTGATATAACAATCAGAAAAAAGGCACTCTTTTTTTGGGAATTGGAGTGTTCAAATAGGAAGTTATACTGATAGAATTATATTGGTAAATTTCCCTGTGTAGACAAGCCCAAAGTGAAAACAACAAAGCTATGGTCGTAGTCCTAGCTGACTGAATTGCAGAGAATAAGTCAACAGCAAAAATGGCAACAAGTTTATCTCTGATTTTGTTTTAGTAATGAAAGTAGGATATTAAAAATAATTCTCAGCTTGATTGTCCCTTTTTAATTTTACCATAAACAACAACTTTAAAATATCACATGCTATTAATTTAAAAAAAAACAAACCCCATACTGTTACAAGTAACACCTAAGATCACTATCACTGAAGGAAGCTAGTGAAAAAGTATATTCTTCTATTTGGTTGACTTTGTGCATTTAACAACACTTTATGTACAGATCAGTTTAATTGCTTCTCCTATTTTTCATGTGGATGTTTCATACATTAGTAGAATTTAAAAAAAAAGAACTTTAATACAAATAAATGTCTTTGTAAAACTAAAAAGAAATTGTCAGGAGAGCTCTAGAGAGGTGTAGTAAGTGAAACCTTTTTCTTAATTAAAATTTTCACTGGATTTTAAAATTGATGGTATTTCCTGTAAGTGCCTGTTCATATACAGGCATTCTCTAGGAAAAAAGTCAGTAACTGCCTTTTGATAAGAACTATTATATTTTAATAATAAAAATGAAAAAGTTGAAAGCAATATAAATATATAGATGCTTGGATAAAATAAATATTGGGATAATTAATCAGATTTAGTCACTGCAGACATCAACATCACACAATAAATAAGTAGGAAGGAGTGCATATTGTAATAGCAGAGGATGTTACAACGTAGGTCTGGCTCTCTCTCTCCAGTCTGAGGAAGATCACAGAAGTGACTTTTTTTTTTTTTTTTTTTTTTTAAATACTGAGAGGGAAAACATCCTGTGAGGTAGGATGATAGTATGGTACAGTATTGGCCTGTAAATTTAGAGACCTACGTTCTACTCCCTGCTCTGCCATAGACTCTCTACTTCAGTTTCCCACCTGGTATTACCTGGCACTGATGAGACCACTACTAGAATACTGTACCCACTCTTCAATAAAAATTTTGGGAAGGGTTCAGAAAAGAGCTACAATGATTTGCCAAAATGGAAAACATGTTTTATAGGGGAAACTTAATAAGCTCAATCTCTTTAGTTTTTCCAAGAGAAGATTAAGAGGTAATTTGATAATGATCTACAAGTACCCACATGGAGAAGAGAATTCTGATAGAATACACCTTTTTATACCAGCAGAAGAAGCATAATAAGATCCAATTGTTGGAAGCTGAAATTAGATAAAAGCAGAGTCAAAATGAAGCTCAAATTTTTTTATCAGTGAAGGTCATTAATCACTGGAACTTACCCAAGAACACAGTAAATTTTCTATCACTTGATATCTTGCATACGCAACCTTAATCTGCGTTATGACACAGTCTTTAATTACATGACCACATACTATTTTTTCCATAGCATCTCTGCCTCAGTCAGTTCCCAGGATGGACTGTGCTCACTAATATTGCTAATCAATATTTCTATTTATCCTTATCATTCAATATTTGGCCTCATGCATTATTTACTCCACACTATCCAATCCTGGCACTGAAGACACAATTATTTATTTTCTCAAAGGCTTTTTTTATGGTTCTAATTACTGTAGAAGAATTTCAAAAACATTAATGTATATACTTGTACAGAAGTTATGTTCAAGCACAACTCCTTTTGACTTCAGTTGCAAGTGCTGAGCACTCTGCAAATCAGGTCTCGTGTCTCAAATTCAGAACTCCAAAAAATGAGAAACAATTAGCAGCCAACTGTAAAAATTGTGTCTTAAGGGACTTGACCAAAGTCACATAGGAATTCTGTGGCAGAGGCAGGGATTCTCCAGGTGACTGCAACTGCCTTAATCACACACTATGCTCTCTCTTCCTGAAATCCCCATGCCTCATTAGCTATATTCCTTCCAACTTTTTCAAACAATGGAGGCAGGGGTTCTAGAGAAAACAGCCTCATTCACTACACAAAACCCTGAAACACAGTCCATCCTGTGCACTGAAAGAGGATGGATTCCAATGGAAAAAAAACAGTGTGATGTGTTCATGTAATTAAAGATGGTATAGTGCATCCATACATGGGGACCAAATTAATGTTCCACCTAGTGCTTGACTTTGCAATGTTAATGTTATTTAAATGTAGGGGGTTATATATGTACATTTAATAAAGTTACTTACCATTAACTGCTGTTAATGTGATGTGTTGCTCATGTCCTTTCCACTATAGGTGTGTGCATGCCTCCGTGCACGGCTATTGGAACTTTCCTCCCCTTAGCAGTTCTTGTAGGGCTGGCTCTGGTGCCCCCTGGAGCCCCATGCACATACTGCAGTATATGAAGCACTGCCAGCCCTATGTCCCCTCAGTCCCTTTTTTCCACCAACTCTGGCAGCCGGAACATGTTACTAGCAGTTACTGGTAAGTAACCTTGTTTTCTTCGAGTGCTTGCTCATGTCCATTCCACTATAGGTGACTAACAAGCAATATCTTGGAGGTGGGCCGGAGTTAGTGGTGAGCTGCTTACAGCACTGCTCTGCTGAAGCCTGTGTCTTCCCGCGCCCATTGGACAGAGGCGTTGTGGGATGTGAAGGTCTGTACTGCCAGCCTGGCAGCTGTGCTGCAGATGCCCTGCTCTGGCACTTCTGCTAGGAAGGCTGTAGATGGAGCTTGAGCTCTGTTGAGTGAGCTGTGGTGGCACCCGGAAGCGTAGCTGAATGCGATACAGGAATAATTCACAAGGAAAATGCGCCGGGTGGAGACCAGTGAACCTTTCATCTGGTCAGCAGCTGTGACAAGGAGCTGCATCGCTCTCTGGAACGGCCTTGTACCCCTGATGTAGAAGCCAGGGCCCCTCTCATGTTTAACAAGTGCTGCCTTCTCTTCCGAACCGTGTGGTTCAGGGAAAACATAGGGAGTGTATATGTTGGTTACAACGAAACTGGGAAACCACCTTAGGCCAGAAGGCCTCAACTGAACCTTATCTTTATAGAATACAGAATGGGGAGGGGGCTCCAAGGTCAGAGCCCTGACTCTGGAAATCTTCCTTGCTGAGGTAAATACCCTCAGGAAGGCCACCCTCCTGGAAGCCAGGGGTAGAGGGCTTGACGCTGCCAGTTCCAAGGGGGGGGCCGTGGGCTGTGAAAGGATGAGGTCGAGATCCCAGGGAGGCACCAGGTCATGGATCTGTGGATAGAACCTTCGGCTCCCCTCAGGAACCTAACTGACATCAGATGGGAGGACCACAATCCCCCTTCCGGTGACTAATGGAAGGCTGATATGGCTGCTAGGTAGGCCTTTGGGAAGGCCGCAGCCAGTCCCTGGAGCTTTAACTGTGGAAAGTATTTCCTGGATCATCTGCACTGGTGAGAGGGCTGGGTGGAATATCCCAGAACTCCCCCCGGCAGGGAACAGCCACTTCCATTTAACCCAGTACATGACCTGTGTGGAGGGCTTCCTGCTACCCAGCAGGACTCACTGGACTTGCTCTGAGCACCTCACTTGTCATCTCTAGGCCACTCCCTGAGGTGTGGAGGGTCCAGGTCTGGGCACCGCAGATGACCGTGATCCTAGGATCTGGGATTGCTCTGTCTTGGAGGCTCCCGAGATGGGCGATTGAGAAATCCAGCAGTATGCTGAACCTGTGCTGGCATGGCCAGGCCGGAACAATTGACATGGCATCTGTTTAACACCTCCTCATCTTTAGCAGGACTGTATGTGGAGGGTGGGAGGAGGGAAGAGGGAGGAAAGACGGGAAAGTGAATATGAAGCTCTCTGACTGCTACAGATGGATGGCTTTGGTGATCGCCCTTGCCGTTTGACCAGAGAGAGAGCAGCACTGTGGCCACCTCGTGTTCTAGTCTGATACGGACAGATTCTCCTTAGGGAAACCCCCCCTCCGGATGGTCATAGACACCCTTTGTAGGCACAGTGACCCATCATGGAGAGGGAGAGCGACCCCTTGACGTGATCTGCCTTGTTGTTCATCACCCCCAAGAGATGATCACCTCCAAGTCCTAATGACCCATAGCTTCCCTTAATAAGGCTCATGAATGGGCTTTCTCCGCCTGTCAATGTAGTACATGGTTGCGGTACAGTCTGTTAGCACCTGTACCACTCTGCCTTCTATAAGAGTAGGAACATTCCACAAGCCTTGTGAGCATTTTGCAGATCTTTACCTTGGTATGCCAACGCCTCTCCTCCCTTGGCCAGACACCTTGTGAGCCAAGGTCAGCGTTGATACGGCTCTTCACCCTCTGCCCGAGGTGTCCAATATCAGGGTAGCTGAGGGAACCAGCTCCATGAACTGAGCCCCGTCACACATCCCGAAGGGTCATCCACCAGTCTAGGGAGGCTAAGGCTTGCTGCTGTTTTCCTGGTTGTTTTTTTATTTGGGTGGTGGGCGGGGGAGGGACTGAGGTGGGAAACTGTAGCCTCCCAGTGCAGAAGTTACCTCCTTGGACTGTACACTGAGGATAGCCGTGACTGAAGCGGCCTAAGCGTCAGGTGCACCAGCCTCACCACATAGGTGCAGGCCACCTTGTGATCTACCAGCTGTTGGCAACATTTGGCTGTTGTCATCGGGTATTTGTGCAGGTGGGCCATCCTGAGGGATGCTGTCTGACAGCATGGCTGGGGCAAGAAGGCCTGGCCCAGGAAGCAACCGGTCACGACGATGCATTCCATAGGCTGCACCTGAGTTAATGTGAACTTTTGTTTATTTACCAGCAGGACCCACCAGCCGCAAGTGGCACCTAACTGGCTCACACTGCTCTGGACTTGGGACCTGGACCTGCCTTGGGCAAGTCCTGCAACCCCTTTCGCCTCAAGCGTGCAGCTACCACTGCCAGGCCTTTGTTAAACATGCTCGGGGCCGAGAACAGGCCACAGGATAAAGCCGTAAAGCACTAGATGAATGAAGTGTTGAAAATATGTGTCCCTGCCATCCAGGGCAGCTCCTGTATCCTATACTGGAGTTGAGGAGATGATGCGAGACTTGAGTCCCTTGTGGTATTTGAGAGACGATGTAGGTCTGACACCATCCTTAAATCTCCTTTTTCTAGGGAACGAGGAAGTACTTTGAGTAAGACCTCTTCCACCGTGCCCTGAAGGATCTTTCCCACTGCTCCAGGTTGAGGCGGCCTCAACCTCTTGGATGTGGAATTGCCACTGAGAGGGAGGAAGGAGGAGGTATTGTGGGGAGAGGGGGGAAAAGCGGAGACAACTGGGGGCCTAGCCCACTGAACCATATCAAGGATCCAGTGGTCTGAAGGCATTCTGGCTCACATGAACTAGAGGCTAGGGTGCTGCCCTTGCTTGCATCATCAGAAAGGGCCTTTTCTGACCACCCTATCGCCAAGATGACCCTTACTGAGGGCCTAAAAATCTACTTAGGGCAGATGGTGTCTCCTAGACTCTGACTCTGTCCCAATGCCCGTAGGTCGTGAGACGGCCGTGGTTGACACCTCTGCTGCTGCTGTCCCTGGGGACCTGCCTGACACCTAAAGGTCTGTGGCATGTAATTGCCTGAGAACAGAGCGTGGTCTCGGAGTCCTTCAGACCATGCAGCGTCACAGCCATCTGAACCGAAGACAAGGCTGACTCATCCAAGGGCGGGCCCCGGAAAGGCTGCTGGACCTTTTGGGACAGCCCGGAATTGCAGCCACTATTCTGAGCATGCCGATGGTAGGGCGTATGGCTCTGCCCTCCGAATCAGCAGCAATTGAGGATGCCTGGAGCACTGCTCTAGCTCCCGTGGTACCCTCTTCTGCACTGCTATACAAGCTCAGCACGTGCTGCAGGGCAGAGCCTCAGCAAAGCGGCTCACTGAGTGCCCCAGGGGCTCACCTTCTACTTGCTGGTAGCGTTACTGAATAAAAATTTTTCTCACCCTTGTTCTCTGGAGTAGAGCCTGGCTGCCCTGCCTATCCCTGTGGTTGGCAGCAACCACCACCTGGGGCCTGGGGCAGGGTGGTGAACAAGCATTCAAACCCCTTGGCTGGAGTGTCATGCTTTTCTCGGCTCATTTAGGTATATGGAGGAGTGGGTTTGCCACGAGGCCCACACTATCTTGAGCACCCCTTTGCAGAATGGGAGGGCTATCCCCACTATGGGGGCCCATCGCTAGCACGTTAAAAAGTATGCCTGATGCCCTTGAGCTCCTTCGCCTCCAGCCCCGAGGTGGAGGCCACCTCTTGAGCAGTTCCCACTGTGCTCTAGAATCAACCAGGGCCTGGGAACGAGCTTTATTCGCCAGGGAGGAGAGCAGGGGGATTGGAGGGCCGCAGCACCTCTTCACATCGACAGGTGGTCCCCAAAGGAGTCCCTGCCCATGGGGCTGAGTCATCGTCCGAGGGCAAATGGTCGCCCTTTCTCCTGTACCTGAGGAACTGACTGCATCCCCGAGGTATTGATGGACCGTGGTCCCCTCCTGAGAAACCCCATAGGCCTCCATGACCATTGCCTCTGAGGCCATCCGGGGCTACCTGCGCCTGGGGCTCTGGCACATTTCGTTGGTGGTGGCTCCCCCAGCAATTACCTCCTCAAAAGGACACCGAGGCACCGTCAAAAGACCATGGTGGCACTGCCCCAAAGGCTCTCACTGTGCAGTACTGAGCCCGGGGTGGAGGGTCCACAGCTGCGCCGTTGCTCCAGAGACCATCCCCACAACGACGACCTCGACTACCAGGTTCGACGTGGGTGCTGTGGCCGGAGCATGCGTACGGACAACACTCCGGCAAGCTGGGCTGACCAGAGCGTCATCCTGGTACCAAGGGCTTTGTGCTCTGCATGCATGCCGGCGCCGAGGCGAACTCCGGCGCCAGGTTCTGCGCAGTCTCAGTGTGAGGTGAATCCTCGGTGCCAAGCTGTCTCTGGCATCCAGGTTCAGCGCTGCCTTGGTGCAGGGGCCAATTCCTCCGTGCCAAGCCTGTCTCTGGCAACCAGGTTCAGGACCCCCCCGGCTAATTCCTTGGTACTGAGACTGTCTCCAGTGACTGGGATCAGTGCCGTGTCATTGCAGGCAAACTCTGCTTCCAGAGAGCGAGAACGGTGGGACTGACCTCACCCCGTGCCGGGGGGTTGAGACCGGTGTTGGGCGGGCAACTTTGCTCTCTGCCTGGATGCAGGTTGGTCCGGTGACCTGGAATAACTTCTAGGGGAGCGTTTCTGCTCTACTTTAGGAAACTGGCCTGCAGGTGATCTTCCTCCCCATGCTGTGGCTCTCCTGAGCCATTCAGGGGGTCCCAAGCAGGCTTCCCCCATAACACCAGCCCCTTCTTTCTCGTGGAGAAATGGGTGGTGGTGGTATATGCAAGGCCAACAAGGCTTTTGCTGCCCGACACCTCCAAAGTTGATGGTGCCGGTAGGTGCCAAGGGGCTCCCCCACTGCCAAGAGTCGGGGGAGGCTCCCTGGCTGGAGACGCTAGCTCAGGCAGCGAGCCTCCATGATCCAACCATGGTACAGATCGGTGCTGCACCCTGCCTGCTTAGCTGGTGTGGGGGAGCATCCGCACTCCGAGCGCTGATTCCGTCTCTTCGTGGTGCTGAGTCAGGTCAGTGCCGACGGTGCCCTCTGCACCGAAGGCATGCTGAGTACCGCAGCGGAGCGGGTTGGTTTGGAGCCGATTGGTTGCTCCATGAGCGAGGCTTTCAGATAGATTTTGGTCTGAAAGCCTTGTAGATCCATTCTTCTCCTACGAAGGCTTCCTCCCCCTGCTTCAGGCAGTGGGGGTCACTTAGTGGGAAAGCCTTTCCACTGGAAGCACACGTTTGAAGCCATTAGACTGGAGCATATCCAATTCCAGTAAAGTCTCAGCTAGACTATCTCAAAGTCTCTACCTACCACTAACAACAGTTACTAAGCTAACTAAATAATTAACACAAAAAATCATTGCTTAAAGTTCAAACACAGGGAATTAAGCACTTCCAGTGCAAGCACAAGCAGTTCCAGTAACTGTCATGGGCGGAAAGAAGGAACTGAGGGGGCGTAGGGCCGGCAGCGCCTCATATACTGCGACATTGTGTGCAGGGATCCAGGGGGTGCTGGAGCCAGCCCTATGGGATCTGCTAAGGGGAAAAAAATTCCAGTAGTGCACGGAGGCATGCACACACTTATAGTGAAATGGACACGAGCAAGCACTTGAAGAAGAATCTATGTTTTTATAAAAAGCAAAATGAAAAAAAACAGTATTTCCATCATATGTAACTATACTGACCCTCACATGAATCAATAGGCTGGAACCTTTAGGTGCATAGCACAGCCCACCTGAGTTAATGGAGTAACTGGTAACTGTAACTGTAACTGGATGTTATCTAACATTTGAAGCAGTCACTAGAGGGGACTGAGACACACACTTTGCCATTGGATTTACAGCTATTTGCTGGCAACATAATGCGGATTCAGGAATTAGACTCTGTTACAGGTTTTGGAAATGAGTAGTTTTTAGTGATTACAGACCCTTTTGCTCTTGTCCTCTTCCGCCTGCCCCTTCTGCCCCTCTTCTTTAGCATGTTCTAACCACAGCCTATTCTCTCTGCTTCTAACTCCAATCCCACACCAACCAGTCTCTCTTCCCTCCTTTCTCCCATACTGGCACCATGCTTCTATCCCAGGGGTTCTCAAACTTTTTTTGCTGGGACCCCCTTTGAAAATATTTTAGGCTATGATGACCCCCCACCAAAAGTGATGAAACCCCTCATGCCATGCCACCTTTATCGGCATACACGGAGGCTGACGGCTCGCAATCCCCACATAAGAACCTTGCAACCCCTTAAGGAGTCACGACCCCCAGTTTGAGAACCCCTGCTCTTCAGTTCCCCCAATCAACTTTTCACCCCTCTTCAAGTCTGTGTTTTCTCCTCTTCCCTGCTGCCTGAATTGCAACAGGGGGAGCATGAACAACACAGGAGAGAGTTTTCCTACTCTCATTCTGATACATGGTGCCACTGTGGTCTACAGCTGATGGGAGCAGCAATTATAGAAAATGTCTTGCTCAGCCCCTGATGGAACATGCTCAGTGTGACTGTCACAAGAGTGGTGAAGCCGCAGTTTCCAAACATTATACTATACTGAATGAGCATTTTGCTCCCAGGCTCTAAGACCCCTTTACCGAGCATATGCAAACATAAAATTTGGGTAGATTTTCATGAGGAAAGAAAAGTCACTTCTCATTCACCAGTGTCATCTCCTTTCCAAATTTCTAGTCACTGCTCCAAATCATGGAAGTACTAGAATTTCCTCAGTGAAATAGTAATAAGGATTAAAAAAAAAAAAATACTGGCAAAACAACATTTTCCTCTAACTTTGTTCTTGGAATGGCTGAAACATTTTTGCATTTAAAACTAACTGATGTATTAAACAATAGTGAGTGGAAGTGACTTTCTGGTCACCAGGTCCTTCAAGATTTTAGAACTAGCAGATCTCATCTTCTCAACGTTTAGCTTTTATTCATATATTGGAAGAGAAAAAAACAAGTTTTCCTGCTTTTTCAACTTTCAAATGATATCTTAATGTTGAATAACCAGTCATAGAACACAACTACCTGAATAAAATGAAATGAAGAAAATATTCTGTCTTTATGTGCAGAACAGGCTACTGCTGGTTCTGCCTGTCAACAAACTTTGGTTCCAGGTGCTTAGTAGTCAGTGATTTCCAACAGTACAGCAGTTGGATTTTTTTGGCCTTAAAATATATTGTTATAACTTCAAGTTTAATTTTAAATAAGTTTTATTTTTAAAAAGAAAAATGTATTTAATTTAAATTAAAAAAACCCAATTTTTAAATAATCATTTTTATCCACCCTGCCAACTACTAACAGGGAATTTAGGAAAAAATTTCCTCTGAAGACAGATTATTCCCAAATGGCCACTATGTTCTTGCAGTTTCCTCTGAAACATTTGGTACTGGCCACTAATCAAAGACAGGATACTAGACTAGATGAAGTATTGGTCTGATCCAGCATGGCAGTTCCTATCTTCAAGATGGGGCTCAGGGAGAGGTCCATTAGTTAGCAATGAAGTTAGTGATTTCAGCTACCACATGCAATACCAAGGTTCCATTTCTAGGTCTAATCTTTTGCTCTCAGCCTCGGAGAGCACTTAAGAAGGCTTACAATGAAGATGATCTGAAGCATCTCCTTTAGCTGATTTGTGAGCAACATTAATGGGTTCAGAAGGAAACACCCCACATCTTTCACAGAAGATGGTGCAAAAGTCTTTGAGATTCCAAGAGACACACAAAGGACTTGTTTAAAACTACTTCTCCCTCACTCAAAAAAAAAAAAAAGAAAAAAAAAGTACCATTTATAACTCTGATGATTATCCTTCCACTCCTCCTTTTGGCCTAAAACTGAACAAAGCAGGTTCTTAAAGTGTAGCAATGTGATTTGATACCAGTGATTGTGGAGGCTTTGGGTATGTCTAAACTTACGGCAGCAAAGTTGCCACCATCAGATTGATCTTTCTGGATCAACTGAGTGGTCAGTGTAGACCCACTCAATTGATCAGGAAGCCGACATAGTAAAACCACCTCCTCAAGTGACGTAGTACTGTGTCAACGGGAACACAGTTCCCGTTGGTGCAGTGCAGTGAAGATACTGCACAGAACGGAAATAGAGCAGTCAACAGGAGTTATGCAAGCTACTCTGTGTAGCTTGCGTAGCTCCCGTCAACTGCTGCCGAATCTCCAGGTAAGTGTAGACCAGAGCTGAGACATGTAATTTTCTGCCTAAACCCACGTGAAACAAACTAATGTATCTGAAGTTTAAATTAAGCCATATTCACAGCTGGTCCTAAATGTCTGTTTAAAATAAGAATACTGACAAAAGTTTTTTTTTAAATAGTTTTTGGGAAAAACACCCAGTGTTTTTAACTCTAGTGTTAGTTCTAATATCCTGTTTAGACTTTGAAAATAAACTTTTTAATATCCACAGCTTTTGTTTCTTGTTTAGCAAACCTGGATAACTTGCATGCACGTGCACATGTGTGTGCAGAAGCCAACAAAGGGTATGAGTCAGATGGGTGACAGCAGAATGCAAAGCTCTAGGTCGCTATCCTGTCTAAATCCAGCCCTGACCAACAGTGACTTTGAAACTGATTGCATTACAACTATTAAATAAGTTTGTAATCAATGTCACAGTTGGCTTTAGATGTTTTTTGTCTCCATACAGCATGGAGATACTCTGAGTAACCAGGGTAACTCTGAGTGTTTCATTCCTGCCAGTGGCCTCAGATGGATGTCTTCCTGTAACTAAATGGGCATGCTTTTTTCCTCCGCATCAGAAATGACATCCCCTAACCACATCAGCGCAACTGGTTTGGCTCATCCTCTTTGTTCCTTGTGTACTAGGATATACCCAAGTGCATTGCTGTTGATCAATATGCTGTTGATGTCACTCTGTTGGCATGTCCTCCAAATCCTATGCCCTAGTGATACAAACTGGGATATCTGCCCAGATTTTCTCCGAATGAATGGATACAAACACAGGCAGTGTAGCAGGTATGCATGCTCAAACAGAATTGATATAGTTGTCCTGTCAAAAGTGTTGTACATGAACAAAACTCATGTGTTGTAAGCAGGTCAAAGAGTTACAAAAACATGATTGTGCTTGTACTGTAGACACAGGCAAAAGTTATTACAATTTGCTGGCAGGTCAGTGACCAGTAGGTAGGTGGTGTCAGTTCATTTACTAATGGTATTATACTATTGATGGTCATTTATTCAAACAATCATCACCATCAATGCTAATCACTTTTGGCTAATCTCAGTAGAGATACCAAGCCTGAACAGACCTGGCTGAGATTATAGTTCCGTTTCAAGAAGTGGCTGAGGGACGGGGGGGGGGGGACGGGGGGGGAGAAGAGGAAGAACCTGTAATGCTGCTACCAATGATGTACCTATATAGAGGATGAATAAAAGACTGTCACATAACCATACTTCATAAGCAATAAATTAAATGTGAAAACAACAGAAGCTGACAACACAAATTGTTTATGCATCAGCATTATAGAAATGCCATCAGAACTATTCAGTTCTGGGAACAGATTTGTTACTTTTTGGCTAGCACTCAAAATCAGAAGGGCAAGCAGTAAGTGCATTAAAACAAGTTTTGCATAAGCTCTTCAAAAATAGTATCTTTTAAAATTATTTGACAGAGGTGTGGTGGATCAAACCAAAATATTTTAAGTAGACTCTGGATGACATTACCAATCATATTATAACCAATTTATACATAGGTCAATTTTAGTCAAATTAATCAACATATTAATAGCAATGTAAGTGTCTTCCTAACAAGGGATTACTAAATATATTTACGAGGACTGAAAGAAAACTTCCAGGAGCTACACCTCAACATGGTCTAAATTTTTTCTAAATATACCACAAAATTTTGGAAGCTGAATATTGTAAAATTTTATTTATTTTTGTAGTATCTGTCCCTTTGGCAGCAATACTTCATGCTTTATGGCAGCATAAAGTTTTTTTTTCCATAACTCCCAGTTTAGTCAAGAGACTGCAACGTTAGTTTGAGAACCTCTGTAATGAAAGAACATCCGATTCACTGAGCCCCAAGTATGTATAGAGAGTGTTCTACAAATTAGACCAGCTGGCACTAGCAGCATAAGACGAGAGGTTTAGCAATCATACTAAAGCAGTGGTTCTCAACCTTTCTAATGCCGTGACCCCGCAATACAGTTCCTCATATTGCGGTGACCCCAAACCAAAAAATAATTTTGGTGGCTACTTCAAAACTGTAATTTTGCTACAGTTATGATTCGGACATAAGACTACATCTTATAGTGGTCTCTTATAGTATAAGACCGATGTAGTTCACACTGTGTAAATGTATGGTGCTTTGTGTAAGTGTAAGCTGCTTTGTGTACTGTATAATGATTACACACAAAACACCTTACACTTACACAGTATTGTGTGTATGGTGTGTGTACTGTTTTTACATTATTAACCTTTTTTACACCAGCAGGCTGTCTCGCAGGCTCTCTTGGCTCTCCGCCTCTTGGCTCTCCGCCTCCTAGGCTTCTGTCCTCCGGCGCTTGCTGCGTCCGCCCACTGATGACGTCAGCAAGCGCTGGACACACGTAATGCGCTGCTATGGACTGTGGAGCGTTCCCCCCGCTTCCCCCGCCCCTTAGGCCCCGGACGGATGATGCAATCACGTCTGTGCATGCGCGCAGGCATTCAGTTTGGAACGCGCATCCATAACGGTGTGCGTTCCAGCTGAATAGCGCTGCTACAGATGGTAGCGCGACTTCTCAGCGGCTAAAGCCATCGGAAATATGTATTTTCCGATGGCTTTAGGCGACCCCTGTGTTTTGGTCGTTCGACCCCCGCCGGGGTCGCGACCCACAGGTTGAGAACCCCTGTACTAAAGAGTAAACCTATTTTAAATCTGACTTCTGAAAAAGCTAGAAATTGATGCCAAATTTAGAACTATAAATCATCAACTATTTACCTCAGAATTCCAAAATTACCAGGATATAAGATGAAAGTAAATATATTCATTTAGTAAAAATAGCACATTAATTTTCTGTGTACCAGCCATACTATGCGCACAATGCAGTCTGAAATATACAAATCAAGTTATTACAATGCCTGAAATACTGCTGTAGATCAGAATTTTTAGGGAAATATACTCAGAGTTCTTTGTATTCTGTGATTCTTCAGCTATGGGATTTGCCATGGACTCTACCTCTTGTTACAGAAATGTCCTCCACATTCTAAGTTTTCATTAAAAAAATTATTCTAACCCTCCCAGCTATGAAGCCTTGAAAATATTAAGTGAGTATAAACTGCTGCACTGTTGTCTTCCCAAGTCTTCAGACAGTGTGAAAGAATTAATCAGAGGTGTAAATTTCCTTAGATTAATTTCAAAGGGATGCTAAGACTGAAATCTAAAGATAATAGTTTGACTACTTCACCTATGATAATTTTAGCAGAAGCATACATAAGCATGTGACGTATGAGGAGAAGCTAAGAGAACTACGCTAGTTTAGTCTGCAGAAAAGAGGAGTGAGGGGGTTTTGATAGCAGCCTTCAACTGTCTGAAGGGGGGTTCCAGGGAGGATGGAGCTAGGCTGTTCTCAGTGGTGGCAGATGACAGAACTACGAGCAATAGTTTCAAGTTGCAGTGGGGGAGGTCTAGTTTGGATATTAGGTAAAAAAATTTCACTAGGAGGGTGGTGAAGCACTGGAATGGGTTATCAAGGAAGGTGGTGTAATCTCTATCCTTAGAGGTTTTTAAGGCCTGGCTTGACAAACATCCTGGCTGGGATGATTTAGTTGGAGTTGGTCCTCCTTTGAGCAGGGTTTTGGACTAGATGAATTCTGGAGGTCCCTTCCAACCCTAATCTTCTATGAATCTATGATCTAATGTGTTTATCCTACAATTCCAAACTGCCCCCAGCCCACATATCTCCAGCTGTTAGAAGTCCCAAATGTTTCCTACCCAGATGCTCCAGCCCAAGACAAATTCTAGAATGTAATTAGGCATTGTCAAAACAAAAAAAGAAGCTTACAAGAAGTGGAAGCTTGGTCAGATGACCAGGGGAGATTATAAAAATACTGCTCGAACATGCAGGAATGAAATCAGGAAGGCCAAAGCACAACTGGAGTTGCAGCTAGCAAGGGATATGAAGGGGAACAAGAAGGGTTTCTACAAGTATGCTAGCAACAAGAGGAAGATTAGGGAAAATGTGGGGCCCCTTACAGAATGGGGGAGACAACCCAGTAACAGAGGACATGGAGAAAGCTGAGGTACTTAATGCCTTTTTTTGCCTCTGTCTTCACAGACAAGATCAGCTCCCAGACTACTGCACCGGGTAGCACAGAATGGGAAGTAGGTGAACATCCCACAGTGCTGAAAGAACAGGTCCAACACCATTTAGAAAGACTGGACGTACACAAGTCCATGGGGCCAGATGCAATGTACCCGAGAGTGCTCAAGGAGTTAGCTGATGTGATTTCAGAGCCATTGGCTATTATCTCTGAAAGCTCATGGCAACTGGGGGAGGTCCCTGATGACTGGAAAAAGGCAAATATAGTACCCATCTTCAAAAAAGGGAAGAAAGAGGATCCAGGGAACTACAGACTATTCAGCCTCTCTGTAATCCCTGGAAAAATCATGGAGCAGGTCCTCAAGGAATCCATTTTAAGGCACTATGAATAGAGGAAGGTGATCAGGAACAGTCAACATGGATTCACCAAGGACAAGTCATGCCTGACCAACTTGATTGCTTTCTATGAAGAGGTGACTAGCTCTGTGGACGTGGGGAAAGCGGTGGACGTGATACACCTTGACTTTAGCAAAGCTTTTGATATGGTCTACCACAGTATTCTTATCAGCAAATTAAAAAAGTATGGGTTGGATGAATGGACTATAAAATGGATAGAGAACTGGCTAGAGCATAGGGCTCAATGATGGAGCAATGGCTCCATGTCTAGCTGGCAGCCGGTCACAAGCAGAGTGCCCCAGAGGTCAGTCCTGAAGCCGGTTTTGTTCAACATCTTCATTAATGGTCTGGAGGATGGGGTAGATGGAACCCTCAGCAAGTTTGCGGATGACACTAAGCTAGGGGGAGTGGTAGATACCCTGGATGGGCGGGATAGGATAGGATACAGAAAGACCTACAGAAGGCCTGTGCCAAAAGAAATCTGATGAGGTTCAAAAGGACAAGTGAAGAGTCCTGCACTTAGGATGGAAAAATCCCATGCACAGCTACAGACTGGGGACTGACGAGTTAGGCAGCAGTTATACAGAAAAGGACCTGGGGGTTACAGTGGGTAAGAAGCTGGATATGAGTCAGCAGTGTGCCCTGGTTTCCAAGAAGGCTAATGGCATATTGGACTACATTAGTAAGAGCATTGCCAGCAGTTTGGGCAAAGTGATTATTCCCCTCTATTCGGCATTGGTGAGGCTGCAGTTGGAGTATTGTGTCCAGTTTTGGGCTCCCCACTACAAAAAGGATGTGGACAAGTTGGAGAAAGGCCAGCGGAAGGCAACAAAAATGATTAGAGGGCTGGAGCACAAGACATATGTGGAGAGGCTGAGGGAGCTAGGCTTGTTTAGTCTGCAGAAGAGAAGAATGATAGCAGCCTTTAACTACCTGAAAGCGGGTTCCAGGGAGGATGGAGCTAGGCTGTTTTCAGTGGTGGCAGATGACAGAATAAGGAGCAACCGTCTCAAGTTGCAGTGAGGGAAGTCTAGGTTGGACATTAGGAAAAAGATTTCACTAGGAGGGTGGTGAGGCACTGGAATGGGTTACCTAGGGAAGTAGTGGAATTGCCATCTTTAGATGTTTTTAAGATGTGGCTTGACAAAACCCTCACTGAAATTATTTAGCTAAGGGTAGTCCTGCTTTAACCAGGGCGTTGGTCTAGATGATCTCCTGAAGTCCCTTCCAGCTCTAATATTCTATGGTTCTAAGATAAAAATCTTTGGCATATCAAACACTGAAAAATGTCAGGATAGTGTATAATAAACTACATTTACCAAATAAACAACAGGATGACCAGCAGCACTCAATGCCAAATTTAAAATAAATTTTAGAAACTTGCATTAAAAAAATGCAGCTGCTGCACAATTTCTAGTCTACTGCAAAAACCAATAATCAAAGTAGAATTTAGGACAATCTTGTCATAGAGAACAAAAAGTTTGACTACAACCCATTTTATATAAAAATTCGTAAGGGTACATTCTGAAAAAGCTAATGAAATGTCACATTCCAGAAAGTCCACTTGGGTTACCCGGCTATGCAGAAGATGGAAAGCATGTTGTTCCTGAATTCTACTCCTATCTGCCACTGACTGGTCTACTCCTTTGCACTGTTATAACAGTTCACAACATTTTGTAGGTATTGTAACTCCCATTTACAGATACCCAAAGTTATACAGCAAATCAGTGTCAGAACCAGGACTCTAACAACTCTCTTTACCTGCAGTCCCATACTTAATTCATACACTCATGGACCATAAGGTCAGAAGAGACCATTATGATCATGTAGTCTGATGTCTTGCACAATGCAGGCCACTGAACTTCACCCACCCATACCTGTAATAGCCCCCTAACTGAGTTACTGAAGTCCTCAAATAATGATTTAAAGACTTCAAGGTACAGAGAATCCCCCAGCAAGTGACCTGTGCCCCATGCTGCAGAAGGAAGGCGAAAAACTCCCAGTGCCTATGCCAATCTGTCCTGGGGAAAAATCCCTTCCTTACCCCAATGATGATGATCAGCTAAACCCTGTGCGTGTGGGCAAGACTCACCAGCCAGACATCCTGAAAGAATTCTCTGTAATAACTCAGAACCCACCACATCTAGTGTTCCATCACAGGCCACTGGGTATATTTACCGCTAGCAGTCAAAGATCAGTCAATTGCCAAATTAGGCTGTCCCATCATACCATTCCTTCTATAAACTTATCAAGCTCAGTCCTGAAGCCAGCTAGGTTTCTTACCCCCACTTTTCCCCTTGGAGAGCTGTTCCAGAACTTTACTTCCCTGATGATTACAAACCTTCGTCTAATTACAAGTCTAAATTTCCTGATGGCCAGTTTAGATCCATTTGTTCTTGCCCACATTGGTGCTGAACTTAAATAATTCCTCTCTCTCCCTGGTATTTATTCCTCTGATGTATTTATAGAGAGCAATCATATCTCCCCTCAACTCTCTTTTGGTTAGGCTAAACAAGCCAAGCCCTTTGAGTCTTCTCTCATAAGGCAGGTTTTCAATTCCTTGGATCACCCTAGTAGCCCTTCTCTTCACCTGTTCCAGTTTGAATTCATCTTTCTTAAACATGGGAGATCAGAATGACACACAGTATTCCAGATGAGGTCTGACCAACACCTTGTGTAATGGTACTAATACCTCCCTATCTCTACAGGAAATACCTCATCTGATGCATCCTAAGACTGCATTAGCTTTTTTTACAGCCACATTACATTGGCAGGTCATAGTCACCCTGTGATCAATCAATATGCCCAGGTCCTTCTCTTCCTCTGTCACTTCCAACTGATCCTGATCTTGCATCTTGTCCCGGTCTTTCTCTGTATTAGCAATACCTCCCAACTTTCCATCATCCACAAACTTTATTAGCACATTCCCATTTTTTGTGCCTAGGTCAATAATAAAAAGGTTAAATAAGATTGGTCCCAAGACCAATCCCTGAGGAACTCCACTAGTAAGCTCCCTTCAGCCTGACAGTTCAGCTTTCAGTATGACTCGTTGTAGACTCACCTTTAACCAGTTCCTTATCCACCTTCCAATTTTCATATTAATCCCCATCTTTTCCAATTTAACTAATAATTCCCCATGTGGAACCGTATCAAATGCCTTACTGAAATCTAGGTAAATTAGATCCACTACATGTCTAAAAAAATCCTTTTCAACAAAGGAGATCAGGTTGGTCTGGCATGATCTACCTTTTATAAAACCATATTGTATTTTGTCCCAGTTAACTACTTCCTTTCAAAAATGTTCCCATCTCTTCCATACTACTGAGATCAAACTAACAGGCCTGTGATTACCCAGATCACTTTTTTCCCTTTCTTAAAAATAGGAACTATGTTAGCAATTCTCCAGTCATATGGTACAACCCTTGAGTTTACAGATTTATTAAATATCTAATTAAATAAGCTAATGGGCTTGCAATTTAATGTGCCAGTTCCTTTAATATCCTTGGATGGAGATTATCCATGTCTCAGCCCCCTGATTTAGTCCCATTAAGTAGTTCTACCTCCATATTCTCAATCCCATTAGCTCCCATGCCATTATCCCTAAACTCTTCATTAGCCTCATGAAAAACAGAGGCAAAGTATTTGTTTAGATATTGGACCATGCATAGATTATCCTTAACCTCCACCCCCATCCTCAGTGCTTAGCGGTCCCACTTCTTCTTTCTTTATTTTCTTCCTGTTTAAATAGCCATAAAACCTTTTACTTTTAATTTTAATTCCCTTTGGAAGGTTCAACTCTACTTGGCTTTCGGCATTTCTCACTTTGTCTCTACATGTTCTGACCTCCAAGAGAGCGCTTTCCTTGCTGATCCCTCCCATCTTCCACTCCTTGTATGCTTTCTGCTTTCTCTTAATCACCGGTCTGAGATGCTTGCTCAACAACTTTTGCCTGTGAATTTTGTCATCTTCCTTGGGCTGCAGGCTTCAGATAGTTCCTGCAACTTTGACTTGATGTAATTCCAAGACTCCTCCACTCTTAGATCTATGAGTTCTTCATTCCACTACACTTCCCTAAGCAATTCCCTTAATTTTTTAAAGTTAGACCTTTTGAAATCAAAGACCATAGTCACAGATCTATTTTTGTTTATCCTTCCATTTAGTTTTATCTGAACTAGCTCATGGTGATTCGAATCAAGGTTGTCCCCTACAGCCAGTTCTTCTACGAGCTCCTCACTATTCACCAATAAATACCAAGTCTAAAATGACATCCCCTTTTGTTGGTTCAGCAATTATTTGATGAAGGATTCTGTCAGCTATCACACCCAGGAAAATCTGAGCTCTATTATTATTACTAACATTAGTCTTCCAGACTATACCTGGGAAATTAAAATCTCCCATAATCACACAGTTCCCAGTAGTATTTACTTCATTAAAAACATTAAGGCTGTCTCTATCCACATCCAAATCAGATCCCGGTGGTCTGTTCACACCCCGAGCACTATCCTAGGGGAAGCTCTAGCGGTTTTCTTCCCCAATGTGATTTTTGCCTAGACAGACTTTATCTTATCCATTACATCGCTTCTAATTTCTTTAGAGTCTACTTGATCACTGATATACGGTGCTACTCTAACATCTTTGCCTTTATTTCTGTGTTTCCTAAACAGCACGCACCCATCAGTACCTGTACTCCAGTCATGACTACTATTCCACCATGTTTCTTATCCCCATAATATCTGGTTTTACTTCCTGCACCAGTAGCTAGTTCCTCCATTTTGTTACATAGGCTCCTAGCATTGGTGTACAAATCTTAATTTTTGCTGTTTGGCTTTGCTCAGATGCCTTACACAATTTGTCAGTCATTCTACCACCAGTATCACTATTAACTGGTATCTACCCTTCCTCTTAATGTCCATTCTCCTATCCACTGCTTTATCCTTTTCTATTTCATTTTCCTCCCTCTCAATGTTAAAATCAGGTGTGGAGATTATCCAGGCATCTCCCAACCATCTCCCCCAAACAAACAAAAACTATGTTCAGTAACACTTAAGGTAACACCCCTGCCACCAAAATCCAAAGAACATAGAAAGTGGTTAAGAAAAGAACCTCTGTATTGCTTCCTTCATATTGCCTACCGTCCTGTTAATAACAATCTAACATTTCATACATCTTTCACATCCATCACCAAGAGATACTGAAAAGCAATACATATCCCATCTTCAAACTTGTACTCTAAGTCAAAATCTTAATACCACCTAGCTATTTTATAAAAGCATATTAACTTGTTAAATACATAGAATGTGCAACAGTTAGCTGTGCCAATCTATTGACACAAAATATATGCCAATATGCCACACTGACAATAAGGTTTGCGCAAGTTTGATCAAGTTGAAGTTTGATTGGTTTTTGGTATATGTTGGAGATGGAAGTGGAAATCTTACAAAGTATTAAGATGTGTTATTGATTGGATTAAAGGCAACATAAAGGTGGCAAGGAGTAGAGGAGAATTTTCCCTTAACTTGTTATTTTCAAACTTTTAAGGTTTTGGATGGATGGTGTATGTACTGATGCAACCTCAGCTGTCCACTAAAAGTAATTTGTGTGTGTTGGTTTCCCAGATTTTTTTACATCTCAGTGGATAGCTCCCAAGAGTCAGGAAAAAGGGGAAATGTATCTGCCTGGGAATCAGATGGAGAAACTGCATGGCATAAGCTGTGATGACCCCTCTGAAGGGCATGCGAGGCCTTAGTAAGCTCTGCTTACTAAGCTCTTCTAATCATTTTATACCTGTTAAAAAGTAAGTATGCTAAGAACAACCACCGTATTTAGCTCTGGCTACAAAACCAATCAGCTGGAATGAACCTCTGTGAAGGAATTTGTACCTTGTTTTGTCCCAACGCTTGCTCCTTGAAACATACTGCAGCCTCTCATGGACTTCTGGAAATTGGATACATCCAGGAGTTGCTGCAGCAGCAGGTCTGCCTATTGTGCTCTTCCCTCCCATCCCTAACACTATAAAGCATAACTCTCAATCTTCAAAACTGCCAATATATGACACTCTCTCTTGGCTGAGACCAGAGATTAAGCAAAGATTTCCAGAGCTAAAAGCACAAGTTTTTACAGCTTGTGCTAAACAGCCAGCTTTTCAAGATGACAGCTGTCATAGATTCTTGTCCTATGCAAACAAGCACAAAGGGTAGGTCTCTCACACATACACACAGACCAGTGAGTTACACAAACAAAATGTGTGATAAATGACAGAAATGTGAAACATGTATTTTGGCAATTTACACTTTAATTTACAGATTCATAGTTTTTAAAGTGCAAAATCAATTTTTAAGAGGTCTTCTTAAGGCATGAATCATAAACAACCATGCCATCCTCTCACACAGGTGAGCAACAGGATTTGAATGCCTTGACCTTCAGATCCTCAGCTCAGAATTTTAAAACTTCAGGTACAGGAGTAATTGCTAGCTGGAAGAGTAGTGTGGCTTATATTGGTTAGAAATAGGATAAGCAAAGTTGGAGCAGTCACTCAGAAAGGCAATGGGGTGTGGTGAATAAGACTGAGGTTTGCATGTTGGAGACATGGGTTCCATTTCAACAAAAACCCTACCATAAACAAATAGATGTGGGTGTGTTCAGCAGCTCTTCCCTGCCTGCCTTCTTGGGTTGGAGATCATGACCTTAGTCAATAATGGAGTGCATGGGAATACAAACAGCAATTAGAAGAGGTGAAATTTGAACTGCAGGTCTCCTTTCTTTCAGCACAGGGAAGCTTCCCCTACAGTAAAGGATGGTTCATTTACATACACTCTTTCACATTCATTTAGTCAGTGGCAGAAAGTCTGGACTGCCACACATATTGCAGCTGCTAAATGTGGCTAATGAAGCTTGGCACACACAATTTGCAGTTATATCTAAGAAGCTATAAAATGCCCTCTAGATAAATACTACCTACATATAACAGATACTGACGGAGTCAGAACACAAAGAGCAACAACGGGGGGCAAAGGGCAGATCCCAACCTATTTTAGATTTCATAAAAAGGGGGTTAAAAAGGGTGAGACACTCCAGTGAAAAATTGCCAGCAGGAATGATTTTTGGAACTCTTTCTATTCTCTCTGTATCAATCCATTTTTTAATCAAACAACCATGTAATATTCAAATAGTATTCAAAATTTACATTTTGGTTTGTGCCATTTGTATGAGTTCTTAATATTACAAAGCACATCTTTAAAATTCCTATTAAACAAATCTGTAACCCAACCTCAACTATGCTGTTGCAACCAGCTCCAATTTCATAGAATATTAAGGTTGGAAGGGACCTCAGGAGATCATCTAATTCAACCCTCTGCTCAAAGCAGGACCAACCCCAACTAAATCAACCCAGCCAGGTTAATCAACCCATTAACAAGTGTGGCAAGGTTGGGGCAGGGGAGGGTAAGATACTCCGCCCCCGTGGGTCCTGCGCTCTGCCGGCCTGGCCGGTGGTGCAGCTGGGGAAGGATTGGGGGGGGGGGGTAGCCAGGGCCCGCTCTGCCCCTGGGTACTGCTACCTTCCCTCTAGGGTAGCCCGTAGACCGTTCCCTGCGTCTCCAGCCAGGTATTCTGCCCTTCGGGGCTGCGGTAACAGCTGTGGAAGCTGCAAGCCTCTGTAGGCTGCCGGCTGCAGCCTGCCAGCTCCAAGCCGCCAACTCCAACTGCAGGCTTTCAAGCTGCAAACCTCCAAAGTTGTAAACTGTAACTGACTCCAAACTATAACTAACTCCAACTGTAACTCAAACCTCCGTCCTCCACACCTCCTCTCTCCAGACTCCACAACACACACTGCCTGCCCTGCAGGCTTTTAAGTGTTTGGGGCAGGGCTTCCTGATTGGACCCAGCTGGCCTGATTGGTTAAGCAGCCCCAGGTTGCCTAACTGCCTAATCAGCCCCCAGCTGAGTCACCCAGGGAACAGGGCTTTGTTGAGCCTGGGGCTAATATATCTGCCTTCCCACACTCTGGCAAAGCCGTCAGGCCTGGCCCTGTCACACAAGCCAGCCTTAAAGCTCTTTAAGGATGGAGATACCACCACCTCCCTAGGTAACCCATTCCAGTACTTCACCAATCTCCTAGTGGAAAGCTTTTTCCTAATATCCAACCTAGACTTCTCCCACTGCAACTTGAGACCATTGCTCCTTGTTCTATCATCTGCCACCACCGATAACAGCCTAGCTCCATTATCCCTGGAACTCTCCTTCAGGTAGCTGAAGGCTACTATCTAATCCCCTCCCTCCCCCTGCCTTTCTCTTCTGCAAACTAAACAAGCCTAGTTCCCTCAGCCTCTCCTCATAAGTCATGTGTTCTAGTCCCTTAATCATTTTTGTTGCCCTCTGCTGGACTCTCTCCAATTTTCCCCATCCTTCCTGTAGTGGGGGACCCAAAACTGGACACAGTACTCCAAATGAGATCTCACCAATGCTGAATAGAGGAGAATAATCACTTCTTTCAATCTGCTGGCAATGCTCCCATTAATGCAGCCCAATATACTGTTAGCCTTCTCAGCAATAAGGGCACAGTGTTGACTCATATCTGGCTTCCTCTCCACTGTAACCCCCAGGTCCTTTTCTGCAGAACTGCTGCCTAGCCGGTCGGTCCCCACCCTGTAGCTGTGCATGGGATTCATCAGTCCTAAGCGCAGGATTCACCACTTGTCTTTGTTGAACCTCCTAAGATTTCTTTTGGCCCAATCCTCCAATTTGTCTAGGTCAACGGTTTCCAGCCAGGGTTTTGTGCGACCTTCTTGAGGGGAGCACCAAAGATTACAGGGGGTCTATAAGGCTTCGATAATCTAAAAGTCATTTAGCCCCCTGAGGCCCATGCTGGCAGGATGCAGCAGTCCCTAGCTCCACACCAGCTGGATCAGAGAAGCAGCCTCAAGCTCTGTACCGGCCGGAACAGAGGAGCAGCCCCCCAGAGCCCTGCACCAGCTGGGTGCAGCCACCTTGAGCTCCACATGGGTTGGTTGGAGCAGAGGAGCAGCCCCCACAAGTCCCTCCTGCCCGAACTCCATGCCAGCTGGCCAGAGTTGAGGAGCAGCCCGCCCCAAACCCACCAGTGCCTGCCACCTCAATTACCCTCCGTCCATGAGGGATGGGAAGTGGCAGGGCCACACGTGGGATGTGGTTGCAGCTGTGCCAGGGAAGGCTTAACTTCTTACTCAGATAAGAATAATTTTTTATTATTTATGTAATTTAGTATTATTATTATGTTTTTATAGGGGTTAAATGTGTTTATAGCCAATGAGGGGATGGGGAGGGAGGGTGCATGTTTTACCTAGTGTTATCTAGTGGGGCTTTCACTCAGAAAGGTTGGGAATCACTGGTCTAGGTCACTCTGTTTCCTATTCCTACCCTCCAGAGTATCTATCACTCTCCCCAGTTTAGCATCATCTGAAAAATTTGCTGAGGGTGCAATCCACCCCATCCTCCAGATCATTAATGAAGATGTTGAACAAAACTGGCCCCAGGACCAACCCCTGGGGCACTCCACTTATTATCAGCTGCCAACTAGACATCGAGCACCTTTGATCATTACCCGTTGAGCCCGATGATCCAGCCAGCTGTCTATCCACCTCATAGTCCATTCATCCAACCCATACTTCTTTAACTTGCTTGCAAGAATACTGTGGGAGATGGTACCAAATGCTTTGCTAAAGTCAAGATATATTATGTTCACATCCACCGTATTCCACTAGACCCCCCGGAGTCAAGCAGGGAAAGAAACTTTTCCTTTCTCCTGCCAATCAATGAACTGCAGAGAAGAGGAGGAAATGAGTGGCCAGCATTAATCTTTGAGATTTGATATAAAAATCCTCAAATTTAGAAGAGGCTGACTGCAAAGGCATTAAATTGTAGTGCCCATCGGAAGAACATTAGAATTCATAAAAAACAGCAAATGGGAGGAATATTTTTCTACAAGATCTCATCTTGGCCTATACATTTCATATACTAAGTAACATCTCCCAACTAGATCACATGTGCACCTCTGTTTGACAAAGCATGAGACTTGCAAGTGTGAGTGTATCATTCAAGAACCTACACCTGGGTACATCTTGGTATAAGCAGATGTGCTAGACATGAATATGCATGCTGCTGAGTGTGTTGGTTGTATATTCTGTAAATATACTGGCAATATTGAGTGACCATATTTGGATATTTGTGTTTAAGCCTAAATTTTGTGTGAATGACCACATGCAAGTGAACCACATATACATGCAGGTGTTTCCATCTGATGAGTTTTAAATGTGTTTTCTTTTCATTTTATTTAACCTCTTGTTCTTGTACTATGAGAAAGAATAGATAAGACTGACCTCAATGTTTTTTCATTATTTCATACTTCTATCAAGTCCCATCTTATATTTTCTCTCTGAAAACTACGCAATCCTACACCTTGTCTACACTAAAAAAATAAGTCGACATATTTGCAGTCCCAGGTTTCCAGCAGGGCGGCAGCTGATTTTTGTTGACAGAACTCTCTAATGTAGACCAGGCCCTAGTCTTTTTAATTACTCCTCATGAACAAGATTTCCCATAATTTAAATAATTTTCATTGCCCTTCTTAGACCCTTTTTATTTTTGCTGTATCTTTGCAGATAGGGTAACTAGAACTTGAACAACACACTGAAGGTGACGCCATACCATAGATTTCTACACATGCATTATAATATTTGCATAACATTCTCTATCCCATGGGTTCTCAATCTGGGGGTCACGACCACCCTCTCTTTCTTCTGGCTAAATGGGAGGAAGGTCCTAACATTTTTCTGTTGTAACAAAGGGTCCCAGTAGAGGCTAGGTTGAAAACCATTGCTCTATGCGTGTCTTAATCAAATTTAAGTTTTTACTTATTTGGTTGAGTACCATTGTGCATCAAGCAGTCTTCATCAGGCTGTTCTAAATGAAATCATCTAGATTTTTTCCCTGAATTGTTACACTCTAATGGGTTCTAAATGAACTGCATAAGTAGTTTAAATGGTTATTTCCCATGTACATTCCTTGCACTTTTCTACACTGACTTAATTTGCCAGCCTGTTGCCTAAATGCTTCTTTGCAGTGTCTATCCTCCTGCTGCCTTTCTGCTTTTGATAGAAGGAATTTCTTATTTACATCTTCGACTATTTGCTCATCAAACTCTCAAGTACCCCTGCTAGTTTCAATTTTATGCTGGATGTGCTGTATTGAATGCTCCTTTTTAATGAATACACTTTGCAGAGACTTACTTGTTTTAGCTTGAATAACTCTTATGGCTTTTCAATTAACCAGACCATTTTTCTGTGCTTTCCTGCTTTCTCTCTTCAGTGTCTCTTTGTATATCTACAGTATGTCTGTCTATAGCTTGCATAACTCCCATGAACGAGCATCTCTATTTGTCTGCAGTTGTAGCTTTGTTTGTCCACCATCTGTATATACAATAATGCTGTAAACATGTTGAGCCCAGGATATAGAGAAAAAGTGGGTGAGGCAATCTCTTTTATTGGACCAACTTCCATTGGTGAGAGGGACAAACTTTTGAGCTAACATAGCGCTCTTCTTCAGACCAACAGAGCTCTTATCAACAGACGTGGGTCCAATAAAAGATATTATCTCACATACCTTGTGTGGTATTGTGTGATATTAACTCACATATTCTGACTGGTGTATATTAATTCCACTGTAAGTTTGTTTGTGTGTCTATTCAGTGCATGTCTGTGTGTCTTTGCACATCATGTAAGCATGTGTGCCTTAATATCCCCATCTGTGCTATGTTAAGTTTGCATCTGTCTCCACATGCAGTATATGTCGTTATGCAGCATGTATGTAGCCCTGTTCCTGGAAGGCTCCTGGATGCAGGTTACATAACTCCATGACCCTTATTTCTCTGGTGCCTCTAGTGTATGTTTGTGGGCCTTTGCCCCCCATTTCCCTGAGTAAAGGTTTAGTGCCCCCAATACAGTGTGCATGTCCCATGCACCACCAGCCTCTCTACTAAGCGTACTGCCCTTCCCTGTGTCACCATCGCCCAAGTGCAGTGTCAGTATCGCCCTGGGCCTCCCTCCGTGGTATTAATGGCCCGTCTAATGCAGTGCACTCCTTGTGCGCTCCCCTCTCCCGGTGCTGGGCAGAGTTTGAGGCCCCCAGGCAGGGTTAGCTGTCCGTACCCCAGGCGCGGTAGCGGTGCTCGCAGCTATACAGCACGTCCCTATCTCCGTTGACAGGTATTGCCCTGGCCCGGGTGCGGCCGTGGCCACGGCCTATCAAACTGCGCCCGGACTGAGGGTGCAGGTCCCCTCCCGCCGGAGGTTAGGGGAAGGAACCCGGGGGTCTCCCTGCCCCGCTCGGCCCCTCCCGGCCGCGCGGAGTAAGGGGTGGTGGGACGTGGGGGGGGGGCCCGGGCCGGTTCCAGAGGAAGAGGAGGAGACTCGGGCTCCGGCCCCGCGCAGCGCCCGCAACAGCCGGGCCGGGCCGGGGCAAGCTGAGCCCTGGGGCCGCTGTCCCCGGGGAGGGAAAGGGAGGGGAAAGCCAAGCCGGGCCGGGCCGGGCCGGACGCGCATATGGGTCGCTACTCACTCTCGTCCGGTAGCTGATCCAGCTCCGCCATCTTGAACGAGCCGCGCCGCTTTTTCAAAGGCTGCCTGGCGCGGTGCATTGTGGGGAGGGTCGTCTGGGCCGTGTGCGCGGCTGGGCGGCGCAGTGCTCGGGAGCCGGGCTCGAGCTGATCAAAAGCTGCGAGAAGCGCTGGTGTTGCCAGCCGGCCCGATGGCCGCGCTATCGTAGGGGCTGCGCTCGGGGAGCAACGGAGCGGGCTACAGCAGCCGGACCCCGGGGTCTCCTACTTGCCGTCAGCGTGCACCCTGCTCGGCCGGTCTCATTGCAACTGCGGGGCTCTGCTGAGGGCACCTTCCCTCTCCCCCCGCTTAACAAAGTGCTGGGGCTGCATTCTCTTCCCCCCCTTCTCCCCACGCGCTGTTTTGCTGTAGAGGGAGGCTGCCTTGGAGCTGGGGCCGGGCACTGGGGGAGCCGCTTTCATACTATTCTCGGTAAGGAGCCACTGCCCTGTTCCGGGTATCCCTCCTGCTTATTCCCAACAATTCCCTAGTTGTGCAAACAAGGCTCCCTCCTTCCTCTCCAAATTGCTTCCCACCCACTTATTCTTGGCCTCGCCCCCTCTCCGAGGCGGGTAAGTGACGCAGTAGAAGCACTTTTAGTTTGCTAAAAAAAAACCTCTCAGATGTTCTCTGCTACGTGGCACTTCGGGGCCATAACGTCAATTTAATTTTTAGAACATAAGAGGGACCTCCTGGGGCAGCCCAATGGCCCATCTTCTAGGTACTATTAGCAACTTTGTCTAGTTGACTCCACTTGTGAAGCTCTTCTAATGAGTAAGCTAGTAGTTGACTCTCCTGGTAAATGCTCAGGATTTGTAACTACATCAATGATTTGTGTTTCCAATAAGTATTTCTCCTTGTGTTTGCGATGACATAGGGCTTTTCATCTATCCCAGGATCATCTTCAGCAGCTTAGCTGATCCTGCACAAAGGCCACATGCCCTACTACAACTGGCACTGCACTACAAATGCTCACTTTCAAGTTAGGCATGATAGTACCCCGGCCTGTATTTGACAAGTTTCCTAACAGCTGTGACCACTCTGCTCCTGCCAGACTTCTTTTTTTGAGTCTCACAAAATGCCTTGCATACATAAGAAGCAGCAGGATATAAATAATCCAGTCCAGCTCCACCATTGCTACCACCATGAAAACTCTCTATAGACAAGCTCAGGCATTTTTGTCACTATCATCTAACCCTAGGGATGGCAAAAATCTTCTGAGTCCTAACTACCCTAAATCTTCCATAATTGCTACAACTGATGTATCTCTATTAGTGAGGTTATAAGTATGTATTTTGACAATATTGACACAGCCAAAAAACTTATTCAAAATAAAATGCTGTTTAGATTTTTTCACTATATTCCTTCTTCCAAGAGCATAACTTTCTATAAAATAGAAGCTTTTTTGGGCAAGAACTGTCACTTTTTGTTGCGTAGAATAGCAAGCACCCGGGTGGCTCTTAAGTAGCTGTAAACAACTGTGCTCTAATCTACCTTTATTATGGCTGGCTGCTCAGCAATAGTTTGTCTGAAAGGGGCCTACTCTCCCCCCATCCCTTGATTTAGCTGCTGCTACTTGCTCACATTTTCACCCTACTATACCCTTCTTCACTGTCACCAAAACAGCTCCTCTTATTGAGGGAAAATTTATGGTGAAGGAAGGTAGGCGCTATACTGAACCTAGAAGATAATCTGCTTCAGCCGTAACCTTATTTGTTTCAGAGATTCAGTCAGGACTTAAGATCAGGAAAACCCTGAGCTCTAACTGCATCACTGCTGTCTCAACAGGTTATTGATGGGGAGGTAGATCCTGACAGTTAGGTCTTATCTTATTGAGGTCCACTAAAGACTGGAATGAGGAGAAACTGAGACTGGGATGGAGTGGAGTGACTGGTAGACTGGTGCAGTGTGCATTTGGCTTTTTCTTGCTACAAGACTACTGTTTTACAAAGTTTTTGGTTACAGAGCAGCGTTTATCAATCATCTCCTGCTCTCATATGGGAATATAAAAGGGGGAAATGATAGAGGATCTAGCTCCTAAGAGGAATAAGTATACATTTGTGGGTGTAATTCTAGCCACAGCTGGAATGAGTTTCTCATCATTGCAGTTCATATCTCCAGGAGCAAATGGTGAGTTGAACAGGACTCAAACCGCACTTAAGCCTGCTCAATTGTACATAATCTTCAGTGAACAGAAGTCTTTGTTTATAAGCTAAAATTTGGTTAACTTTTTTGAGCAGCAATTACTTCAACTACACTATTGCCACTAAACATAAAGGGGGCAGATTCTATCCTTAGTGGAAATCTTGGCAAAAGGGGAGCAAGATTCATGGAACTGGTTATGGCTCACAAATAAGTGGCTACTCTTGTGCCATCTGAGACTGACAGGAGCACAGCTACATCCTACCCCTATGTAATGTGGCTGGCACAAGAGCCAGCATTATAGCAGCTGAGAGCTTTGGCTGGCAAGATTCTGGCACCTTAGAAGTAAAAGGAGCTTGCTTGGAGAAAAGAATTCTTCAGGGCTTCTGCTGTTAAAGAGGTCTCACTGCATTGCAGTCAATATCATTGCACTGGTGTAAGAGAGTAGAACTTAGCCTAAGGTTTTTCTCTTATGCAGCTGAACACATTACACTTGTAACACTTCCCATTCAGGTTGTTGAAAGGAAAGATGTACCCACTGTTGCATCCATCTGTCTTTAAAAAGTAAGTTTTGTCTTGCATGAGATGATCTGCCTAGTGTGGTCAACAGCTGTGAAAGAGTCCAGTGAAAAATTCCTATTACTAATTATTGTAAATTCACATTTTTCACCATTAGAAGTGTCAGTTCAGAATGTTCAGCCTGGCAGCTGAGAAGCTGTGCTACTAACAAAGCCTGTAAGAGGCAGAAGCAATTTTGGATCAGGACCATGGCCCTTGAAAGTGGAAAGTTTGTTACTTGATAAATTCTTTTCTACCATAGTCTGAGACAATGGGTGCTGCACTTTTGGTCCTGCAACTACTAGGGGCACTTCACACTTACCCAGGAACTTTTGGGTTTAGCCACTCTCCTTCTGCCCTTGTGCCAAACTGTATTATTTAAATAGTATGTAACCAGAAAGTTCTCTTGACAAGGACAACTCTCACGCATTATAATTTCATAAGCCACAAACACTTTAAGTGCTAGATTCCTTTTGTGTTGGAATTAGTATGTTGGACAAGGTGTTATATATAATGGTCAATACCTATGTATTCTGCACAGAAGTTCCTACTATATCTGTGGCTTCTCTCCTTTATCTATAGGAACAACTGTAATTTAGGGTTCAGGAGAGTATGGATTAAGATTTACTGTTTCAAATAATTCACTGTTACAGTACATAATTTCAAATAAAGATTAAGTTAAGGTTACAAGTCACTCCATTTCAAGAATAACTTGATGAGGGAGGGTGGATGACTGTGGTGGGAAGTGGACAGCTTCTGCTCTGTTCTTGTGTATTTTGAAGAGGTTATTTACCTGTAACTGGAGGTTATCTGTATTCCAGTGAGGGTTATGTGCATGCGCCTGGAGCCAGAACTTTTCAAAGCAGTATTGCTTGTCAGTCCACATGTGCCCTTATGGTTTCACCCAAGGTAATAAAGGCTGGGGAGGCTGCAGACCGAGCACATCTCTAGTTCCTTCCCCACTGCAGATCTACCAGAGCCACAGCAGAGGGGAAGGAGGGTAGGACTGGAATACGGATAGGGACCACACATCTCAAAGAACCTTCAGTTACAGGTAAGCAACCTCTTCTTTTTTGAGTGACGGTTCCTACTGCATTCCACTGAGGGTAATTAACAAGCAGGGATGTGGAGGAGGATGTGAAAAATAATCAGAACTGCACTGCCAAATTAGGTGTCCATCATGGAACCATCCACTAGAACACAGTGAGATGAAAAGGTGTCTACTGAACTCCATGTGGCCGACTTACATATGTCCACAAGGGGCATATCATGGTGCGCAGCTGTTGTTGATGGTTGTGCTCTTGTGGAATGGGCTCATATCCTACATGGTGGGGATTGTTCCACCAATTGGTAGCAACATATAATACACCCTGAAAGCCACTTGGAGATTCTATGGGTGGAGATGGCCTGTCCCTTAATTCTCTCCGCTATGGCAACAAATAGCTTGAGTGATTTAAAAATGGTTTCATCCTCTGTAGGTAAAAGGCCAGGGCCCTACATACATTGAGGGAATGGTGTTACCGTTCCTCACTCTGTGGCTTGGGAAGGAAGTAGGTAAATGTAGCGTTGGTTGAGGTGGAATTGGGAAACTACTTTTGGTAGAAATTTGGGATGGAGTTGCAATGAATCCTTGTCTTTACGGAATGTGATGAAAGGGACGGTTGCCATCATGGCTCCCAGTTCACCAAATCTCCTTGCTGAGGTAATGGGAAGGAGGAAACCAACCTTCAGGGAGTGGAGAGAAAGGAGGCAGGAGGCCAGAAGTTCAAAGGCAGAGTTCATTAACAAGGAAAGGACTAAGTTGAGTCCCACTGAGAGGTGATAAGCCAAATGGGTGGGTATTTATGTAAGGCCCTTCCAGAATTGGCAAGTCAAGGGATGAGTAAAAATTGAATGCCCCTCCACTCGAGGGTGGAAAAGCAGTAATGGCTGCTGCATGCACCCTGATGGAATTGAGAGCGATTCCCAAGGTCTTCAGCTAGAGGAAACAGTACAAGAGCATTGGGATGCCCACAGATATAGGGACAAGGCTTTGTGCCCAGGAAGTGAATCGTGTCCATTTAGCCTTATAAGAGCATCTCAGAGTCCTTCCGGCTACTGGAGAGGATGTCTTGTACTAGCAATGAGCATTCTCATGCTAATGAAGGTGTCCATTCAAAAATAAAGCTGTCAAGTGAAGCATCTGTGGATCAGCATGCCTGAGTCTGCTGTTGTGTTGTTAGCAGTTCTGGAAATGTCTGGAGTGGGAGTAGAATATGTTTCGATATGTGGAGAAGGGGAATCCAGAATTGGCAGAGACGGAATGGAACAAGCAGAATGACCATTACTCTCTCCCATAAGTGTTTGTGGAGGACGTGTGGTAGAAGTGATGGTTGGGGAAAGGCATAGTTCATCCGGTCTGACCAATTGCTGACCAGAGCATCACCCTGTGAACAGGCACAGAGTCCTGCTCCTTCAGCAATGTTGAGTACACTTGGTGGTGGGGGTGGGATGCAAAGAGGTCCCCCAGGGACCAAAGATGTCCACAACTACAATGTCATGTAACTCCCATCCATGGGCGGTTACAAAGTTCCTGCTGAGAACCTGAGTACCAGGCAGATAGGCTGCTAACAAAAGGATATGATGCATGATGCACCATTTTCCATAGGCGTACACCACATTGGAATCTCATGTAGTATATTGTGGTGGTGGTGTCAGACATGAGGATGTGACAATAATGGATAGCTGGTAAGAACACATGACATACTTTGCATACTGCCCAAAAGTCTAGTATGTTTGTGCGTATCCTGGCTTCTCGTGCAGTTCAGGTGCCTTGTATCATGCAATCTCCCATGTGGGCAGCCCTAGCCTGTGAGTGACATGTCCATTATGACTGTCATTCTTGGCAAGGACAGAAGAAAGGACATCCCGGAGAAAACTTGTAGCAGGTCTGTGATGACCTTCACTGGAACACTGAGTATGGTGTCCATTGGTTGGAGAATAGGAAAGTAGTCTCTTTGCAGCCAAAGTTGTAGGCAGCATAGGCACAGATGAGCAAAGGGCATGATGTATGTGCCCTGGGAGGGAAGGAAGATCTTGGCAGAGACCGAAGGGTTGGCGTGCACTAGGGTAAGCTGGTCCAGTAGGCTCTGGAACCTGTCCCTTGGCAGCTCAGCACGTGTGGATTCCAGGTTGACATGCTCTTATGAATTCCAGAGACCATGTAGGAACAGTCATACATCAAAGTGAAAAAATTTTTGATGTCGATGCTCACCCCAGGGATGAGAGAAGAAACTGGGATGTCGATTCTTGAGCTTCCTCTTTGGACTATGCTGCCAGCAGCCAGTCATTCAGTTAGGGGAAGACAAGGATTCCTTGACATTAGAGGTGAGCTGCCGTCACAGAGAAAACGTTTGTGAAGACTCTTGGGGCAGTGGTAAGTCCAAACAGGAGAAAAAACTGTTACTAATCTTCTGTAACTGTTCATCTTTGAGATGTCTTCCCCATGTATCTCCTTGTCTCTGTGGGGAGTCCAGTGGGCTCAGACTCGATAGCGCTGCCACTGGGTGCAGAGCTTAGCTGGCCTGATGTGGGCCGATGTACTTGGTGCTGGTGAGCAGCGCCCTGCCCATCTTTTTCTGTTCCTTGCACGGCACCAGGGAGTGGGAACGGTGCCGCACTTCTCCATGCATTGAGCTGTTCGGTGCCAGGGAGCTATGCCAGTGCTGGGCATCACTTGGAGCCGGATCTCCCCTCACTGATGCTGGTGCACTATGCACTGAGGCCAAGGCGGAAAATGTTTTATCGGTCGAACTCTGCTCCATGGGGCAGAGAGCTGACTCCATTAAAAATAACTTAAGTATCTGGCTCCTTTCGAGTCCTTGGTGAGAAGCTCCTACAAATCTTACAGGGATCCTGCTGATGAGATTCCCCTGAACACTTCAAGCAGGGTGAGTGAGGGTTATCTCTCGCCATAGGCTCTTGCAGGACTTGAAGCCAGGCATTCCCTGTCCCCAGCAGGGAAGATTTAAACCGGTAAGTGATAATTGTCCTAAGACTATACTAACGATTTTAACTAATTAACAACTATTTTACAGGTACTTCTAGGAGAGCAATGGCTAGGCTTGCAAAGAGTTCCAGCAACTGTCACAGGCAGTAACAAGGAAGAAAAGAGGCAGAGAATCAGCAGGGCCCTATATAGGGTGCCATAGAGACACGACTCTAGGTGGCACCAGAGCTGACCCCCATGGGTACTACTAGGGGAAAACTTTCTGTCAAACTGTGCATGTAGTGCGCACACACCTACTGGGAATCAACATGAGCAAGCACTTGAAGAACCACCACCTTGTATTGGAAGTGTTGAGGACCCACCTTGAACCTCAGGCACAGTCTATGTCAGATGCATGTCAATAGGGAAGTAGGCATCTTCCATAACAAGCCATAAACTACATGCCTTTTTCTAGTGAGATAATGATGGCCATAAGCGTGACCATGCAGAATTTTAGCTTTTGAATTGAATGGTTGAGGTGTTGGAAATTCAGGATTGGTCTCCATCCCCCCTTATTGGATAACAGGAAGTAGTTGGAATAGAACCCTGTGGCCTAAAAAACTGCAGAAATTGGCTATACTGCTCCTTTCTGCAGGAAGGAGTCCACCTCTAGGTTAAGAATACTGTCGTGAGATTGATCCCTGAGAAGGCATCGGGGTGAGGGATGTGGAGGAGGTGTCGTCAAACTCGATGGTGTAGCTGCATCAAACAACATCCATTGCTATTGCTGTCCATTCTGGCAGAAAGAGTTTGAAATGACCCCCTAAGATACTAGGTGAGAATGTAAATCAAAGTATTTCACTTCCATCAATATATTCTGCAGCTCTTTTGCATATAGTGCAGATAATGCTGTTTCCCAGTGGCTGAAGAAGATTAACTCAATACTTACCCTAGGGAAGATGGTGATGGCAGAAGGAAGAATACACTTGGTGTCAAGAAATGCAACTGAACTTTCTCTATTCAGTAATGCTGCTTCTTGATAGACATTCTAGTGCAAGCTCTTTATCCTGCTGTACTCACCACTGTTCTCGCCCATTCAAGAGAGGCTAGAAATGCTAGAAATTGTTTCACCTGTGATTAGCCAGAAGCGAATGCTCTTTTCCTGGGTTCTATTCCTGTCTCAGCCAGAAACTGTGGTAACATGGGCAAGTCACTTAACCTCTACTCTAGTTCCCCATTTTACAGACACTATTTCCCTGTTTTACCTTGTCCATTTATATTATAAACTCTTAAAAGCAGGGACTCTCTCTTATTGTGTCTTTGTGCTGGGCACTGTACAATGTGGCCCCAGCCTCAGCTGGACCCTCTAGTACTATCATAATACATAAACCAGATTTATTCTTAGATTGCTTCTGCTGTAGTTCTCCTAATGAAGAAAATTCTTCACTTGATAACACTTGCATAATTTCTTCCCAGCATATTTAAATTGGAGTCATTCCTCTTTTCATCTAACCTCCTTAACCTTCCCAAAACACAATCTTGTTAACTCTACAATTCCTTCTTTGAGAGGATTATGGTCAAGTGCTGCCCTGTAGTTACTCAACACGTTTGTTTCCTGCACATATTCCAATTGTCATCTGATATTTTAGTGACAAAATATATCTGTTAGCATTGCAGTGCCAGTACAATTACAGAAAAGTGATCTGCATTCTTCTTTGATTCATATCAAAGAGGGGCTGATTATCATTTACACTAAGGCACTCTTATGCCACACTGGCAATATAATTACATGTACACCCATGTTAAGGCCCTTTACATTGCTCTAGAAGTAAAGAGAATTTAGCGAGAGAATCAGGTGCAGAGTTTTTATTGCTGATGGTGATATGAGCCGAAAAAACACAACAATTTTATGATTGCAGGTGGGTGCTTTCCATGGACATTTGCCACTTTAGAACCTGAATTAATCAGAAAGTGCTTACTACTATACCAGCAGACTGTTCATGGAAAAAAAAATCTCAGGTTTTCATTCCAATGTGGATTGTAAAATGCATCCACAGGTTTTAATGTTCAGTGTTTATATTTAGAGACATGGCGTGTTTAAAAGCATTACAAAAGAATACATTGAAACTGAAACAAAAGCAATTAAAAACATTTTGCAACATAAAAATAAAAGTTGTTAGTATGAAATTAGCTTTTATTTTTATCTCAAAATAAATGCATGTTTAACATTTATTCAAAATCAAAACTGGAAGGGGATATTTTAAACAAGTGGGCAACTTTTTTTTTTTTTTAAATAGCACAACTATTTGTAAATATTCATAAATTCCTTTTCACCCAACTCCATTTGGCTAAAACCCCCTTCAGTGTTTTTTGGTCTACTGTCAATTAAGACATTTTATAGCCCAAAAATTAGAAATGGCATAAAACAAAACCAGGTATTCATTCTCATCAGAATTCAGTTCCATGTGCTACCACACATTTATATAAAAACCTCTTACTAAAGTGATTTACTAAATCTGGATTTAGTAACCTTCTGCAACTTAGCTCTTTGATATCTTGATAAGGGAAGTCAATGCTTAAGAATGTGAAAAGTCAGCACTAGAATGTAACTACAGTATAACTCATTAACAGCGCTTCAAAATAATGTTCACCAGAGTGATGTCTTGTAGTTGAACTTCAGTTTCAGCAGATACTTCAGATTTACCTGAGCAATATCATAGACAATATATCTGGGAAGGAAATAGTGAGTTAAGGAACAACTATTATAAAAACAATATAAACATAACTTGGACTTTAACAACGTTTTAGTCTTGCCCTATACAGATCTGAGCTTAAGAGCAAGATCATGATGTCAAATTCACAGTGTGTGTATTAGAATATTCCCCCCCACACACACACTTTTCCCCACCTTTTTAGTTTGCAGCATGTGAATTAGAAGTCTGTGTATTCTATAAGATTCTGACAATATAAACAAAAGGAACAGTGCTAGGCTCTGCAAATACTATAGGAAAAACAGCTTCAGTTTAAACAATTGTGAATTCAGAAATCAGATCTGAAAACCAGAACTAGGCACACCTGATTTCCTGACCCCACACAATCCTTCCTGGCCCCATTCCCCTCTTTGAGTCAGAGATTATGTAAACTGCTTACTTCAGAGCTCTGATTCAAAATCAGGAACAGCACAGAGTTATGAGAGCAGCAGCACTAAAGAAAATGTTATGGGAAACTCAAGAGACTGACTGACTTGGACCAGGATTGCATTTGCTGAAGATTGTTTATCCAATGCCATTCCTGTCTGCCAGGACCACATGGCGCCAAGTCACATGCTCAATCCAAATATCAAGGACAGAGAAACAAATGCAGTCTGAACATGGGACTAGGGATCAGCAATTCCTGACTACTAATCATAGCTCTGTTACTGTTTTCCACTCTGAAGCCACTTAACTTGTCTGAGTTACCCATCTAGAAAACAGAGAATACATGTTGGCCTCAGAGGGGGATTGAAAATGAAAAACAGTTCCATTGTTGAAATGGACTAGCATGCTTGTATCAGTGATTATGCTATTAAGTTTCATTAGAAAAAAAGGCAGTTCACTTTTTCTGTTCATTTTCTCAACTCAATGTTACAAATCTTTTATGATGACGACTCCTAAGACTAGATGAAAATATTTCTCATTAAGTCTGCTGTAGATTAAAATGAATAGTAACAAGCTGAATGAGTAGCATATTAGTTGACCTGGATAAAGTTACAATTCTATTACATAGTGTCAACTAAACTAAGACAGGAGCTATATTAAAAACTCAAGAATAAAAATCAAAAGCTGCCATATGCTCCCTGTTGCCAGCTCGTAAGATAAGACAGCCCTAGGCTGAAATAATTCACCAAAGAGGAGCCATCTGAGTTTCTGACCAGTCTAGAGACTTAATTTAGAAAGTTATTTGATTAGTTGGATAGGAGGAAGTGTGTCTTGTGGTTATTGGGAATTAAGACACATGGGTGCTATCCCTGGTTCTGAGACTGACATACCAGGAGTGTGGACAAATGAATTCACTTCTAGGCTTCAGTTTATCCATCTATCTAGAAACAGGTAAAAGGCTAATTTCCCCTCTAAGGTGCTACAAAGTTTAAATTTAAATTGTTTACAAAGTGCTACAGAAATGCTAAATACCATAGTTAACATAACTACTCACCATGTGTAATTTCTTTTTATGCAGTGTTGATAATGAAAGTTTCTTAAACATTGTTCGAGAATTGTTTGCCTTGAAAGAGGGACTATAAATTGTAGCTTGCTAATCACTCCATGAAAGATCTAAAAGGAAAGGCTTCTGTATCTAAACTTTCTCTTCTGTACTACTGCTTGCTAATAAGGCTGCATGTTTCATTTCTCTGTAATGTATGTTTCCAGTTAAAGTGGAATGATGGTAAAGGATACTCATTATATAGAAGACAGGTATCACCAATTCCAGATGGAATCCCTTTCCCAAAAGGAATGTCTACACCATCTAGAGCGATAGTGGCTGAAGGATCAGGTGCAGTCTTGCCCAAACCTATGAAAGAGAGAGAGAATTATGTCTAGAAAGTAGGCAGAATCTTCTTCACTTCTTAGTAGAGAAATTCATACTAACGTCAGTGTTACAGTCACTGATACAGTGCAGTAAATGTGTACGACACCTCACAGGCCAAGCTCCCTACCCTGACTCATAGAATATTAGAGTTGGAAGGGACCTCAGGAGGTCATCTAGTCCAACCCTCTGCTCAAAGCAGGACTATCCTTAGCTAAATCAAATGACTCACAATAGCTTGGCATAAAAGATATTTGGGGAATCCTAGAATTCCCTCTGCCACAAAATTTAAATTTTCATATTCCTTCAAAAAAAAAAAAAAAAAAAAAAAAAAGCAGTGCACAATTGCCAGATTTCCCAATTCCCAATTTCTGCTTGCACTGAAGTCAGACAGATCTATCCAGTTCCCATTTATGTCCACTTGAAATCAATCACTTCAGCTTAAGCACAGCCTCACGTGTACTGAAAGCTACAGATTTGTACTCCAAGTGACCATAAAAGTGACACTGACTATATTAAATATACTATAACCTCACTTGTGTCACTAGTAGTTAATTAGATTGTTATGATGGAAAGAATTTAAAATTTATTTATTTTTCCATTTGTGCTGGCTGCTTGGTTTAATTTCACACAGGTTGGACTCTTAAAACCAATGGGTCAGATTCACTTTCTGATTCTCACACACCATTCTCAATACTGAATATGTTTAAACTGTAAAATTTAAATGATGAACTAATTCCTGTTCTCCTGTATAAGCCCCTGCCTGACATACAGTTAATTTGAGGCCTAATGTACTGTATACTAAATGCACATAAGTCAGATCTGTACTGGAGTTTAGATCTTAAAGATCAAAGTTGCCTATCAGATCAACGTGACACACTTTGTTTAATCAGGGGGTTTGTCAGATGATGTTATTCCCCCATCTCTGTGTAGATAATTCTCAAAATTCATTAATTCCCTCTACAAATCTCCGAGAAAACAGGAACTCTTTTTTAATACTTTTTTTCTAGGTAGTATTTTAAGAACAGCAATTGTTCCAATTCCAACTTTTATCAGTAACAGACAAAAAACAGCTTCTTTGAATATTAAAAACATTTTGAAAGTTTTATTCAAAATCCATTACACTTTTGGTCTATCAAGTACTATCCTACTTCTAGCAATTACCAATACCAGATACTTCAGAGACAAGCACAAAGCCCTGGAGGAAAATTCCTGCCTGAACCTTTAGACAACTTAGCTCACATATAATGAAGCATGAAACAAGATTCGCTCCCTGCCATATGAAAATACACATATACATTATTGAAGGCAACATTAACCAATCCTTTTAAAAGGATACAGCCATGACACATGACTCGACTATTCGTTTCACCAAGCAAAAGCCATCATGGGTGCTTGCATCAAAGCTTGCTACAGTTATTGTCACCCTCAATTTCTCAACTAAGCTTTACCTTTGACACTGTGTTTTCCCTTGGGCAACTTAGTTATGTGGGAAGCGTTCTTTAGCTCATGCCTAGAAAGTAGAAAGAAAACATAGTTACTTACCAGTAACTGTTGTTCTTCGAGATGTGTTGCTCATATTCATTCCACTTAGGTGTGTGGGCACCCTCGTGCACAGCCCTCGGAGAACTTTTCCCCTAGCAGCCCCCTGTAGGGGCCGGTCTCAGCGCCCCCTGGAGTGCCACCTCATGCGGCGGTACATAGGGTGCTGCTGGCCCCTCCCCTCTTCAGTCCCTTCTTTCTGCCGACTCCGACAGTGGGGACGGGGGGTGGTGTGGAATGGATATGAACAACACATCTCGAAGAACAACAGTTACTGGTAAGTAACTATGTTTTCTCCTTCGAGGGATTGCTCATATGCATTCCACTTAGGTGATTAACGAGCCTTACCTGGAAGCGGGTAGGAGTCAACGGCAAGCTGCCCTCAGCACGGCTCTGCCAACTCGTGCGTCCTCCCTTGACTGCTGGACGACAGCGTAGTGCGCAGCAAAGGTGTGCACTGAAGACCAGGTGGCAGCCCTGCAGATGTCATCCAGGGGGACCCTTTCCAGGAAGGCCGCCGACGCGGCCTGGGCCCTCGTCGAGTGCGCCGTCACCACTCCCGGGAGCTGGACGCCTGCACGCTCGTAACAGAGCCGGATGCAGGCAGTGATCCACTTGGCGATGCACTGGGCGGAGCCCGGGGAGCCTCTAATCCTCTCCGCCACCGTGACGAAGAGCTGCGTGGTCTTTCGAAACGGCCTTGTTCTGTCCAAGTAGAACGCCAGCGCCCTCCTTACATCGAGGGTGTGTAGTCTCCTCTCGTCCTCGGACCCGTGCGGTTTAGGAAAAACATGGGGAGGAAAATATCTTGGTTACAATGGAACCGGGAGACTACCTTAGGCAGGAACGCTGGGTGAGGCCTCAGCTGTACCTTATCCCGGAAGAACACAGTATAGGGGGGCTCCGAGGTCAAGGCTCTTAGCTCGGAAACCCTCCTTGCCGAGGTAATGGCCACGAGGAAGGCCACCTTCCAGGACAGGACCAGCAAGGGGCAGGTGGCCAAGGGCTCAAAGGGGGGCCCCATCAGTCTATCAAGGACCAGGTTCAGATCCCAGGGAGGCACCGGGTCACGGACCTGCAGGTAGAGCCTCTCAACCCCCCTGAGGAACCTCACCGACATGGGGTAGGAGAACAGGGACCGCCCCCCCATCGGCTGATGGAAAGCCGAGATGGCCGCTAGGTGCACCCTGAGGGAGGCTAGCGCTAACCCCTGCAGCCTAAGCTGCAGCAAGTAATCGAGGACCGCCTGCACAGGGGACGTACCGGGGGTTACGCCCCGCGACTCCGCCCAGCAGGTGAATCTCCTCTACTTGGCCCTGTAGGCAATCTGCGTGGAGGGCCTCCTACTTCCCAGCAGTACGCGTTGGACCTGCTCCGAGCAGGTTCTCTCCACCTCTGTCAGCCAGAGAGCCTCCAGGCCGTCAGGTGCAGGGAGTCCAGGCTGGGATGCAGCAGGCGACCGTGGTCCTGGGAGAGCAGGTCCGGTCTCCTCGGGAGCTCGATCAGCGGGGCGACTGACAGGTCCTGCAGGAGGCTGTACCAATACTGCCTCGGCCACGCTGGGGCGATCAGTATCACATCCGCTCTGTCCCTCTTGATCTTCAAGAGGACCCTGGGCAGGAGCAGGAAGGGGGGGGTCGGAACGTGTACATGAGGGTCCCCGTCCAATCGATAAGGAACGCGTCGGAAAGGGAGCCCGGCTCGTGATCCCGGAGCGAGCAAAAACTCGGGCACTTTGTGTTCCAGGATGACGCAAACAGGTCCAGTCGGGGAACACCCCACTCGTGGAAAATCCAGGCCGCTACCTCCGGATGCAGCGACCAGTCGTTTTGGGGTAGAAACGACCTGCTGAGGCGGTCCGCCTCGTCGTTCCTGACCCCCGGGGAGGTGAGAGGCGGTTAAACAGAAATCGTACCTCACCGCCAAGTCCCAAAGACGAAGCGCCTCCTGGCACAGAGCCGAGGAGCACGCTCCCCCCTGCTTGTTGATATAAATGTAGGCACCCTGTACTTTAGGGGCCTACCAACTTAATTGCAGCGGGGAAGAGCCTGGGGACTACAACTCCCATGATGCCTTGGGGAAAAGAGAGACTCTTCCCCTTCCAGGAGTGAGAGAAAGGCATGTGGCAGACTCCATTTTGGTGCTGGGGCGAAGGCAGCCCAGGCTCAAAGCTGCTGCTGCTGTGACTGCTTGCTGACAAGGTCCTAAAGCTGCTGTTGCCTCTGACCGCTGCTGGAAGCCTGCTGATGTTGTGATTTAGCACAGAGCTGTAGAGGGCTTGTAAGGAAGGCACAGCAGAGAGACTGACAGGGACGGAGAAGAGGCCAAGACACAGTCCCTTCAAGCAGGGCCAGGACTGCCAATCTCCAGTCTGATGCCGGGGCTGAACTGGTGCAGTGAACCCACAGAGTGCCCTCACCTACTACAGATCTTCAAGCGCACCCACGCAAGAAAGGGGTCAGGGTCTGAACTCTGGGGGAGTGCACACTCCAGAGGTGGGGTAAATAATGGCACTGTAAATGCCTGATAGACAAGTTGAATACTGGTTTTAATAATTGGTTTGTTCAACTGCCCCTGTGGTTTATGTTTAATTTCAGTCTGTTATGCCATGTTTCTTTATTTTGTTAAGTAAAGGTTGTTAACTCTAATTTAAGGATATTGGATGTTTAGTTTGCATAATTGCAATTGTTAAATTAGACTTATGTCTCAGATTATTATAATTTTAGACTAGGTCTAGTCCTGGCAGCTCCCAAAGCCACTATTGAGCGTGTGCAGGGGCCAGCCAGGTGGAGGCACCGCCAATTTTAATTTGTTTTAGAAATAAAGGGACTGCAGCAGAGGGGTGGACAGAGGATTCCCAACTACCCCACATCAACACTGGGATACTCAGGATCTCCTTTATGTTAAAAACCTTAGGTGCCCTTGCACACTGATGAGTGTTGCCTGCTCCAAAGTAACCCAGTGAAGGAAGGGGGTTACATAAAACATCGCAGCGGTATTGTCTGTTAACACCTGAACCACTTTCCCCAATAAAGAGTGGCGAAACACCTTGCAAGCCAGTCTGACTGCCCTCAGTTCCTTGACATTGATATGGAGGGCAGTCTCTCCCTGGGACCAACGCCCTTGTGTGGTCAGACCACCGGTGATGTGAGCTCCCCACCCCAAGTCTGATGCGTCCGTGATCAGAGTAACCGAGGGGGTGATGGCTCTGAAGGGAACCCCTTCCAACACTGTCCCGGGGTCCAGCCACCAGTTCAGTGACCCCAGCACCGTGGAGGGCGCCGTAACCCCCCTGTTCAGAGAGTGCCTGCTGGGTACGTATACCTTGGCCAACCAACCTTGGAGAGGCCTGAGGCGGGCCAACCTCACCACATAGGTGCATGAGGCCATGTGGCCTAACAGCTGCAGGCACTGCCTGGCTGTTGTCGTAGGGCACCTCTATAACTGCGATATGATCACTGCCATGGCCTCAAACCTCGAGTGTGGGAGGGAGGCTTTGGCCCGTACCGAGTCCAGGGATGCCCCTATAAACTCTATGCGCTGTACCGGAAACAGCGTCGATTTCTGCTCGTTGATGAGCAGCCCCAGAGTATGGCATGTGGTCTGGATGAAGGAGACCGCCTCGCGCACCTGCGACTTGGTCTTGCCCCTGATCAACCAGTCGTCCAGGTAGGGAAATATCTGGACCCCCCTGCGCCTCAGGAAGGCCACCACCACTGCCATACACTTGGTAAACACTCTGGGGGAGGAAGACAGGCCAAAAGGCAAGGCCGTAAATTGGTAGTGGGCACCAGCTACCACAAACCTTAGGTACCGCCTGTGGGCGGGAAGGATGGAGACGTGAAAGTACGCATCCTTCAGATCGAGGGCGGCAAACCAGTCCCCTGGGTTCAGGACGGGAATGATGGACGCTAGGGACACCATGTGAAACTTTAGCTTCCTTATGAACCTGTTCAGCCTGCGCAGGTCTAGTATAGGCCTGAGGCCACCCTTGGCCTTGGGGACGAGGAAGTACCTCGAGTAGAACCCCTTCCCCACCTCGAGCGGCAGGACCGCTTCTATGGCTCCTTTGAGTAGGAGGAATTGGACCTCCTGAAGGAGTAATTGCTCGTGAAAGGGGTCCCTGAAGAGGGACGGGGGGGGGTGAGTGGGGAGGAGAGGCCAGAAGCTGAAGGGCGTAGCCCCAGCGCACGGTTTTGAGGACCCAGCGGTCCGATGTTATTACCTGCCACAGGCCTAGGTAGGACCTTAGCCTGTCCCGAAAAGGCGGGGAGCAACCCAGGGAATGGAAGACGATGCCACCCTTGGGCGCACCGTCAAAAGTTCTTCCTGCTCTTGGAGCCCTGAAGGGGTCCTTTATGAGAAGAATTGGACGACGCTGTGCGATCGCGCCGTCCAGAGCCCCTGGTCCTATCCCTGCCCCTCGTGGGGGAGAAAGGCCTAGGCCAGGGGTCGGCAACCTACCGCGGCTGAAGAGCCGCATGCGGCTCCGGAGCCGGGGGTTGCCGACCCCTGGCCTAGGCAGTGGCCTAGATTGCTGCCGCTGCAGCGGCTGCTGCGGCTGCTGGCGGGCTTGTAACCGTGCCGCCTGGGGCGTATATAGACCCAAAGAGTGCAGCGTTGCCCTTGAGTCCTTCAAGGCGTGCAGCTTTTCATCCGTCCTCTCCGAGAAGAGAGCGGCTCCATCAAATGGCAGATCTTGAATGGAGTGCTGCACCTCCTGAGACAGGTCCATGGATTGCAGCCACGCTGCCCGCCGCATAGCGATGGCGGAGGCCATTGCCCTACTGGCCGTGTCCGCAGCATCGGAGGCAGTCTGAAGGGCTGCACTGGCCACAGTCAAACCTTCCTCCAGGACCACAGCGAAGTCCGCAGCCTGGTCCTGGGGCAGGGACTCCGCGAACCTTCGCATGGAGTCCCACAAGTTCAGGTTATACCTGCCCAGAAGGGCCTGATGATTGGTCACCCTGAATTGGGGCGCCCCTGTGGAGTAGACCTTCCTGCCATAAAGGTCTAGCCTCCTGCCCTCCTTGTTCTTAGGGGAGGTGCTCTGAGCCCCCTGCCTGTCCTTCTGGTTGGCAGCGTCCACAACCAGAGTACCCGCGGCAGGGTGCGTGTACAAGTATTCGTGCCCCTCGGCTGGCACGTAATACTTCCTCTCGGTGCCCTTAGACGTGGGGGCGACCGAGGAAGGGGTCTGTCAGACCGCCTTAGCCAGACGCAGGACCCTTTCATGGACAGGGAGGGCTACCCTTGACGATCCTTGAGTCCCCACACGCCCGAAGAGGGGGTCCACCTCTTCTTCCAGAACCTTGACCTCCAGGCCAAGGTTCGAGGCCACCGGCTTCAGGAGCTCCTGGTGAGCCCTGAAGTCAATCAGAGGGGCCCCTTGATCCCTGACAGCCGCTTCGTCCGGCGACGAAGAATAGGACGGGTGGCGGGGTCCAGTAGAGGGGCCCTCCCCAGGGTCCTCCTCCTCCTCGGAGGAACGGTCACCCTCCTGCACCGAAGGTGCCTGTTGGGGAGGTAACTGGGTGACCGAGGCAGGGGCTGACACAGTTCCCTGCCCCATCTGGGCTGCCCAGGGGCCCCACACTGGCCACTGCCAGGGACCCTGGGGCCAGCTCAGAGGCGGCACCGGTGCCGAGGGCAATGCCGGTGCCGCCGTGAAAGTCAGTGCCGGTACCGGTTGCGGTGCCGGCGGTAGTACCTGCTCCTGACGTTGGGTCCGGGACCCCGAGTCAGGAGATCGGTGCCGGCGATGCTGTCGGGAAGAGATGCTCTGGGACCTGCTACGCGACGATCCCGAGGAGCGACATTGTCTACGGCGTCGACGGGGCGACGATGACGAGGACCGGTACCGGGACGACTTGCAATGCCTCTTCCTCGGTACTGGAGAGCGGGTGCTGAGAGCGCCGTCTTGGTGCCGGGCTGGGATCCGAAGATGAAGAGCGGTGCCGCGACCTGGAGTGGTGCCGGGATCTGGACTGGTACCTTGACGCGTCGTCGGAGGACGACGAGGGAGAAGAGCCGAGCTCGACTCTCTGGCGTCAGGTGGTGGGCGGCCTATTCTCCGGTGCCAGGGCCGCCCACCCTTTGGGGACACCCAGCGCGGGTTTGCCCTGGGACACAGGCCCTGACTCTCTCAGCCAAGAGAGTGCCGGAGGCGTGGGCAAGGCCAAACAAGGCTCGAGCCGCCTCGAACGCCTCCGGCGTGGAAGGGTCCTGCACAGGGGGTCCCCCACTCCCAGGAGTCGGGGAAACCTCCCTGGTCGGTGCTGGTGCCGGAGCAGGGGCAGGAGCCTCAGCATCTCCGGGCTCGACCCCGGCTGCTCCTGCGGTGCGGGGGAGCGCTGCAAGCGCCGATGGCGCGTCTTCTTTCTCGGCACGGGGGCCCCCGGTGCCGGCAGCGCGCTCCGCACCGAGGACACACTTGGTTCCGGGGTAGTCCGCGACGGCTCGGACGCTGGACTTAACGCAGACTCCATCAGAAAAGCCCTCAGCCTCACTTCTCTTTCTTTTTGAGTCCGAGGCTTGAAGGACTTACAAATATGGCACCGATCCTTATGGTGCTGTTCCCCCAAGCACCTTAGACAATGATCATGGGGGTCGCTGACGGGAAAAACCTTCCCGCAGCCAGCACAGGGTTTAAACCCCGGCGAGCCCGGCACAGCCGGGTCGCCTAGAGCCCAAAGGCTCTCCTATCTAACTAAAAAAACCTTAACTAACTATAAACTAACTCAGTTCAGGGTGAACTGCTAACTAACTACTCACTTTTTGCAAAGAAGAAAACCTGTGAGAGCAGGGGTTGTTCTCAACCGGCCGTCACGGGCGGAAAGAAGGAACTGAGGAGGGGAGGGGCCAGCAGTGCTATATGTACCGCCGCATGAGGGCGGCACTCAAGGGGGCGCTGAGACCGGCCCCTACAGGGGGCTTCTAGGGAAAAAGTTCTCCGAGGGCTGTGCACGAGGGCACGCACACACCTAAGTGGAATGCATATGAGCAATCACTCGAAGGATAAGAACATTTCTAGAGGAGTTTAAGAAAACTTTCTTAGTGAAAAATAAAGAAGTTCAGTTACAATACTATGATGTTATTTTACATACGCCTTTAGAAGGCAACATTATCACAGCTGTGATTTCTCCTTCCTTGCCATAGTTATTACTGTAAAAGCTGTTTGTGTTTAAGACAATCTCTAACTCAGTGTTTCTCAACCTTTTAAGTACCAAGTACCCCCAATTTCTGAAAATTTTAATAAGTACCCAACACTCAATTTTCCACTCTGAGAAATACAATTTTTCCCCCTTTACTACTGGATGACTGTAGTTCTGAGTTCTGCAATTCTGTGTGGCTGTGGCAGATCACAAAACCCCCTGCTGTTTCTCCCTCCCCTTCCTCCATATAGAAGCAAAGGTCAATGCCAGCCAATCACTATGGCCTGATGGCAGGGTCATGTGGTGTTCTCCTCACACAGGCGGGAATTTGTGAGGTATGAACAGGCTCTAGCAGCTCACCAGAGTGGATAGCAGCATTCCCCATGGCTATCCCTAAGGGGTGCAGGCCTGGGGCAAATCACACTGTGTGGGCCCCCCTTAAGATTTTTATACTGGTAAAATCTGGGGCTTTCACAGTTGTCAATTTCATTGCTTAGTTAGAGCAGCCCTGGAGGCAGGCGACTACCACCTGCTCCAAGCTGGGGAGGAGGAGGCTTCCACTCAGGATGGGACTTGGGGATGTGGGCAGGCAGCTGTCCATCTTCAAGCCAGGATGCGGGAGGCTGTCTCTTGGCTCAGAGCTGGGGGACGAGTGGCAGCCACCTAGCTGTGAGTCAATCTCGGAGGGCATAGGGGGCTGCCGCCAGGCTCCCCGCTGGGATTGGGTGAAACACGGGCAGCTATCACCTGGCTTCCCAAGAAGCCAACAGCTGCCGCCCGGCATCCCAGGACTGGGGCGGCTGCCACCTACCTTCCAGCTAGGAGGTGGGACCGGGTGGGAAGCCGGTGGCTGCCGCTCACCTCCCTTCACTGGGTTTTTTGCTGCGTACCCCCTGCCTATGTCTCACATACCCCCAGGGATACACACACCACAGGTTGAGAAACTATGCTCTAACTGCAACTCAAATTTTACTCAAATTATTCACTTATTTTAGGAGTTTCCAAAATTCTCCTGTTTTAAGAATGCTTTTAATTATTTCAAAGTAAACTGCAACAGCTTCTCACTGTCACTTGGATGAAGAGTTTTGCAGCTTAGGTGCTACCTTCTACAACTTCGAGCCACTGAATAACATACAAGTTACTTACATGTTTCCAAGGGCAACCTCTGCCAATAAGATTAAGCCTATAGGGTCGGTCTGAGATGTGTGACAGTAGTTGGCACTCTTAGACACCATGTCTGCAAAATAGATCCCTTTTCCAAACATGTAACCAGTCTGGAGGTGGGAAAGGAAAAAAGACGACAATAAACCCCAGCTTCAAAGAGCAAGTCAATGTTGAACCCAACTACCTAGAATTCTCTATGTTAATGAGAAGAGTAATGCTATAAAACAAATCCCAAGTTCTGTCTGAGTGTAATTTACTGGCAAAGCTATAGACATGTTCCTAGCAACCACTCTTTCTGGACAGCCTCAATAGGGATTACATGTTCACAAAGGTCATCTGGCCCCTCCTCACCTAGACATTCTCTTCTTTAGGCTCTTACTGATAGTGGCCACATGACACCAGATGGATGAGTGGGCAAAAGGTGACAAGAGGAACAAGGTGAGCTGCACAACAATTATTTTGATGCAGTCATTCCAGCATTTTACATACCACGGGAGCTTCAGGTGGAGCAATTCGGAGACCCTGAGAGAAGATGCCAGCAAAGTTGGTAGTGCGGGAGCCATGCCAGAGCAGCTGGCGATTATGAAGCTGTCTGAATGGTTTGTAACGCTGACTTTCTCCTTCACGTTCAATCTTGAAGATCTTGATCATTTAAAAACGGAGAAAGGAAAACAAAAATATCTCACTTAATTGGCGCATGGCAAGATGGTCTGACCTTGAAAACTGGTTGATCCGTGCTAGGAAATTTAACATACTAAGAGAAGCAAACTTCATGTTTTCAAGCTGTTGCAGTCTAACTCCAGCTGCCAGTTATCTATAGGAAAGGTTACCCCGGGACATTTCATTAAAAGTTATTCACTCCGCCTCCTCCCAATTTTTACTTGCTCACAACTTTCTGAATAATTCTTCTTTGGGGCTGAACATTTTTAGGTTTCTCTCAGGCCAAAGGAGATTTTTTTCCCCTGGATGTATTAAGAGACAAACAAAAATAAAGACATCTTAATAGCAAGAAATGTCTGAAAAACTTATGACTTCCAAATTCCTCCCCAGCTCCTTGCTTTAAGATTTTGTTGTATTCTCTCATGTAACAAGTACTTGCTATAAGAGAGGCTAATTCAACATACAAGAGAGACACAGAAGAAAGCAAAGGTATATAAACCAATTTTACACACCTAACTGTCAGCATTCCCCACCCCTTCAAAACTCACATCCACAACTTTCAGATCATATGCATTGTGGGTAGAAGCATGTGTATTCTTCACATATTGCTTTATGATCTTGGCTTCTTCGGAATCTTTATCAATAACCTGGGAAGAAAGAATAGAACAAAAAAAGATTTCCTTTAAAAATGCAGATTAATGTGAGCCTGTTAGGTCATTTGGGGACTGGAAGATTCATCCTGCACTTGGTGCTCCCCCATTAAGTCTCTTATTTGTCACTAGTACAGACATGACCAGGGCATCATAAGCTGGTTCTGTGAGAAATGAAGTCACATTTTTGGGAGGTTCTGGAGAGGATATACGGGTTGTCCCATTCTACCTTTCAGGGACACACAAACGGCATTAGAATTAAGAGACCTTTTTCTGTACAGATGGAGTAAATACAGATATATAGATTGGTATATTGGGAGCTCAGCATGTGGCATGATTTGTTCCCAGCTAGAAAAGTCATGTAGGTATGAAGCTGTATTTTTAGTTTACCAGCAGTACCTTAGTCATCTGTTCTACTCCATACTAATGGCTGCCACGTTCATATTCATAGTCACTGAACACAATCTGATATTCTCTTTCATTTACCTTAATGTCAGTTTTGAGCTTTTCGTAGTTGATGTCAATTGGGTCTTTATCCCCATCCTCATTTCCACCTCTGAGAAGGCTGTAAGCGACCTCAATATCAAGCAGGTTGTCTAACATCTGCACTTTGGCCTGAATAATTTGAAGAGGTTATTTTTCTTGCCATAGGAAAGTCTTTACAGTCTTAAGACATTGACCTGTAGTTGCTATAAGCATGTTAACACCAAGATATTTATAAATGTATGTGCACCATTGCCACAGCACTTGGGAGGCTCACATCCATAAAGGTATCTACAGAACTCTCCTGTTAACAAAAAACACCCACCTATCCCTATTATAAAATTAATACGCCTGGGAAAACGGGTCTCACTTATCTTTAAGCTGACCATCCCAGGGTTCAAAAGAGGGTGCAGATTTCAGAAGCCCTCCCCTGTTCTGCTGCCAGTTATGGAGAGTTTAATCTTCATAACAGACATTTCAAGAAAACCAACAGACTTCATCTTCTGCAGTTCATCAGATAAGTGGATCCCAGGGCATGATGTGAAAAGCATCTCTGTGTCCATGAAGATTATGTAGAACCTACATTAAGACTTGCATTTCCTGCTCCACATCGTTCTTTGCTTTCACAAAGCTAAAAACAAATCCCCTCAAGTTTTCCTCTTTCTATTCAGTTTTGCTACTTTAGAACTTCACACTAGTAGATCTTTTGGCAAAGATACGTAACAGAATATGGGTGGGAGTCAGGCTATCATTTTCAAGCCAGAAAAAATAGTTATCCCATTTACACTGAGGATGAATTTGGCCCAGAATCTCTCTACCTGTATATAAGCCAGAAAGCCTGTGAAATGATAGGTAAGAGCTAGTTCAGCCTTTCCTATGCACAGTACAGGGGACAAGTTTACCTACATTTCAGGAGAAAAGCTGTGCCAACTTAAGCAGCATAGAAAGAAGCCTACATACTTAAACACAAAGCTACACTACAATAGTCACAGTCTTGCAATAGCAAATAGGATTGCAAACAGTCCTGTCTAAACAATAGTCTCTTAAGTTGAGCGCTCTTCTCCTAGAAGAAGGTGTTTCTTCATTTTCACTTAACAAAACACAAACCACCTGTATTTTAATATCAGGTGCCAGAGCTGCCTTCCACAATAAATATCATAAGTTGAATCAATACCTGGATCTGTTCTAAGTTATTTAAGAGAGGTGGTTTCTTCATCCCAAAGTCATGAGGTATCAGTGTATAGAAGCGATTGGAGAGATCCAGTATCTGAGAGTCACTGCCACCATCAGAAACTGCCTAAATTACAAGAGGAGAAATGTGAGCCTTGGAAAAGAGCCATGCAACAATAGAGGAGCTCAAGATACTTGTTTTGAAGGACTAGTAAAAGGAAACTCTGACAGTTCAAGGACAGACAAACATTACCAAAATGATTTTAATGCTGGAACCCCACTTAAATGAATAAAGGTCCTGTTAAATCACTTTCCATGTACCAAATCAAAATACCTACAGAAATACATTGATTTTCTGGTAAAGGAACAACCAATAAAGGAATAAAATTGTTAGAAAATGAGGTTCCGGTACACCAGAACAAACTGCAATAAAACCAGAAGTGCAGATGTGCTCACTGAGTGAACTAGAGCAGTGGTTCTCAACCTTGGGTACGTGTGCCCACAGGTTTTCCAGGGGGTACGTCAACTCATCTAGATATTGCCTAGTTTTATGACAGCCTACGTGAAAAGCATTAGCTAAGTCAGTACAAACTAAAATTTCATACAGTGACATGTTTATACTGCGCTATGTACTATATCAGTCTCTCTCAACCTGGGGAGGGAGGTCACAATTTATTTTATAGTTATATGGTAAAAAATGAGAAAGTATGCAAATTTTCAGTAATAGTGTACTGAGAGACTTGTATTTTTATGTCTGATTTTCTAAGCGAGTAATTTTTAAGTGAGGTGTTTAATGATATATTTAGAAGCGCTGTACTGCTCATCTCTTCTGGGTGTTATATGGCACTGTTGCTCGTGATTTGGAGCATACTGGTCGATACTGCCCAGAGAACTTACAAACATCCTGTGTATGGTACCCAAAAGAGGCCCACAGAGAGGCATTTAATATGAATGCACATCAGCGACTTGCTGCAACAAAATGTTCAGTTCTGTGGTTCTCAACCTTTCCAGACTACTGTACCCCTTTCAGGAGGCTGATTTATTTTGAACACCCCATTCAAGTTTAGAAGAACTTACACCCTTAGTTCTCACCTTGGAATGCAGTGAACAGGAGTAACTGTCACGCTGCAGGAGTGTTGTGCCAGCAATGAACTTGGCCTAACTCCAGATTTCATTGGATTAATCCCCCATTTATACCAGCTGCAGTGGATTTGGTCCTAATTTAGGCCATGTCTACAACACTGGGCACTACAGCAGCATAGCTATGGCATCACAGCTATGCTGCTTGTAACCCTGTAGTGTAGATGCAGACTACAGCGAAAGAAGGAGTTTTTCTAGTGCTGTAGGAACTCCACCTCCACGAGACATGGCAGTTAAGTCAATGAGCATTCTTCTGTCAACCTACCTGCATCTATATCAAGCTTTAGGTCAACACAGCAATAGTGCTCAGGAGTGAGGATTTTTTTTTTTTTTTTTTTTTTAATAAACACCTGAAGCGGTTTAGCTATGGTGAGCTAAATTTCAGGTATAGACCAGGCTTAACTTTACATACCATGTGCTTAAAATGCTGCTCTTCCAAAAGACCAAATCAGGTCCATTTACACTGCAACTCTGAACAGAAGTCATTAGTTGCCTATTCACACTATGTCCTCTTACGGCCAGTCTACACTGGAAACTGACATTGGCATAGCTGTATCTATGGGTGTGAAAAATGCACATCTGAGAGACATAGCTATGCTGACTTAACCCTGGTATAGACAGCGCTAGGGAGATGGAAAAATTCTTCTGTTGACCAAGCTACCGCCTCTTGGGGAGGTGGATTAACTACAGTGATGGGACAGCCCCTCCTGTTGCTCTAGTGTCTACACTGACGCGCTGCAGCTGTGTCAGCATAGCATTTTAAGTGTAGACATAATCACACTGTCTGTGCCCGAGGCTAACAGTAATAGTGTCCTCAGCCACAGGTTAATTAAAAAAAATGAAGCAGCCCTTTAATGCAACCTAAAGTAGGAACCCTTACTCCATTAACTTTTAGTTGATCAAAACAAGTGTAACATCTATAAAGCACAAATGCAGAAAGGAATCCAGCTGTGCTCGAAGCCCAGAATGACTTCTGATTTTCCTTGCTGGTTGTAAAGACTGTTTCTTGCTCACCTGCTGAACATCATTAAGGATGGAGTATGCACTCTGGATCTGCCTCTTGCTCAGCTTTCCCAGTGGCATTTTCTGGAGGTCAATCTGACAAGAAGATTTGTTGAAGCAATTAAAACAGGATTCCATTACAATGAACCCTCCACAGTTCCTCTTCTCTGGCTACCAGAAAGATCTGAGTCTCCAGACAGAATACATCACAAAGAATAAAAACATTTATCTGCATGTGTTGGCGAATAAATAGAGCAGTGCAGCCAGAATATAGACAAGTTCTCTCTCAAAGAGGCAAAATTATATCTGTAACTGAAGACGGTGGGCAGTACTTGGGCTGAACAAAATAAGTGTTTCACTATAAGACTTAATATTTACCTAATGCCATAAGCATTCATGGCCCTTTACAGATGTAGGCCATGAACAGAACCTTGCTCCCCCCCTCACCAAGAGGCACCCCAACCTAGTACATTACCCTTTTCAAATCTGTCTGTTCTTGGTATAATTTTGAGATTGTTTGTGAATGTCTGTACTATGTCCACTGGCCAGTTTATTTGTTAATCTTACCTGCTTCTAATACATATATATTTGTAAAAATCCTATCTTAAGCCACACTGTGCATTGCAATGTTTGTATCTAATTGTAAAAGATATTGTCAAAGTGAATGTGAATTCTTCAGCTAGGAGTTGGCACTGAGTGATATAAGTGTGAATGGCTGAGCAATTGAGCTGAGTGGAGTGATTAAACAATTGGTCTGAGCGAGGGGCATCAAACCAGACAAGAAAACACCAGCCTCACCTAAAAACATTAGAAGGAAGAAGAAAGGAGTGAAGATAATAGCAACTGGCTGAAGAGGAGTCCACCCTGATACTTTCAGAGCCAGCCCATTTCAAAGGACAAAATCCGATCATGCTTGCAACAATGTGGGTGATTGAGGATCACACCAAAGATGCAGTTGCAGCATGACAGTGCAAAACCCATAGAGATACATGGGGTCCTTTTGCTATAAAATGGGACAGAAGGATGAAAGCTGGAGGTTCGGGTCTACAACATCACACCAGCCAGGAGTACCGATGCGCATCGGCAGAACCTTGCTCCTCACCCTCGTGCTACAGTCACCTGGCCAGTGACTACCACGAGCACCTAGAGGCTGGTAACTATAACATCTGTGGGACCCCTGTGTATGTCTGTCTGTGTGTGCCTGTCAGTGTGTATGACTGTGAATGAAAGTTAGAATTGAAACGTGTGTCAAGAATCTCTGTCATTGGGATATTGATATAATGTTAATACTATTTCCATAGTGGTTGCATTGATTGATACTATTTAGTTAAAGCACAGTATTGATGGTGTTGCAGTGTGGATACTTTTCTTTTCTTTGATACTATTTTTCTGTGATACTAGTTACCAAGTTTCCATATTCACAATAAATGCGGCTTGTTGCCTTATCCCCTAAAAAGATCCTGTGATATTTGTTATTTGGGTAACACAGATAACTACACAGGGTCAGCTGCTGGAGAAGCTAATATAAAGGGCGGTTTGAATAGAATAAAATATCCTTCAGAAGGTCACATAATGTGCCTAGTATTTTGACTCCAGTAACAGTCCAAGCATGCTCCAAGCATGAGGAAGTTGTATTCTGTGCTAAAAATGTCATCTCATGTTACAAGTTATGCCTACATTTTCCACATTTTATTTACTGATTTATTTTAGAAATAGATGTTGCCAGGCACTTCCATCTATGCTATCCTCCCTACTTTTTGGGCAAATTCATAAATCCCCAGATCTTAATTCTTCTAGTGGCTTACCTCTTAAGACCTTCCCAGCTCAGTCTCTGGCCTGGCAGAATAGTTTTAGATGGCGTGTTTTTTGAACAGCTAATTCTTGTGAATTTTAGTTTAAAACTTCTCATGCACCAGCTTTGTAACAAAGGAGCTCTGAATGCAGCAGCATTTAACAAAGCTCCACTTCAATGGAATATGTTACAAGGGATTACAATATGCCCAATGGACATTAGCAGCCCTCAACAAACACTTCTTAGCTTGTAAGGTCTGTACTATTTGTGTACTTAATGCACTGATAGGATCCAGGTGCAAAACCCTCATACCAGAGAAGAAAATTGTAGAACAGCTTGTTCCAAACAGGATTCAATGGCAGAACCCCTGGGAAACTCCACAAATCATTTACTGTTTGGATAAACTCTTATTTTATGTGTTAAAGTTAAGCTAAAATCCCAGCTACACAAACATCCCTTGTGCAAAGGAGCTTGAGAAGCTCTTCTGAACCAGCGAGCATTGCCACCAAAGCACTGATGTAATCTGTATGGCAATTCTCACCTTGTATCCTGTGTGGCAAGGTGGGGGCGGTGGGGAGAGATGTTCCGCCCTCGTGGATCTCGTGCTCTTCCGGCCTGGCCAGTGGTGCAGCCAGGGAAAGGCTCCGGGGAGGGGACGGGGCCTGCTCTGCCCCTGGGTACGGCTACTTGCCCTGGGGTAGTCCGTGGTCCAGTCCCTGCTCCCCCAGCTGGGTGCTCTGCCCCGGTGCTGTGCTTCAACAGGGGAAGCCCCAAGCCACTGTAGATCACCAGCTGCCGGCTGCCAGCCCCAAACTGCCAACTCCCAGCTGTTAGTTTTTCCAAACTGCAAAACTCCAAACTATGACTTCCCAACTCCTGCCTCCATCCTCCACGCCTCCTTACTCCATAACCCACAATTGCCTGCCTGAGCTGGAGGCTTTTTAAGTGCTGGGGCAGTCTGCTTGATTGGCCCCAGGTGGCCTAATTGCCTAAGCTGAATCACCCAGAGAATAGGGCTTTGCTGAGCCTATGGCTAATATACATGCCTTCAGGCCCCCTTCCTTAGCCCCCTGGTCTGGCCCTAGCCCCCCCTTTTTTCTGCAGCTGCTTTTCTTTTTTGGGGGACCCTGCTGCTGCTGCTTGCTGCTGCCCCTGCTTCAGGGCTTTGCTGGGGAGTCTCCCTCCCAGTTGGGAGGGAGGGGATGAGTGTGTGGCCTCCCATCTTTTCCACCACCACCCCCCCAGCTACTTTCTCCACCCTCCCCCTGCAGCTGCTTCCATGGCCAGCACCAGCTGGGCCCCTTCCTTTTCCTTTTCCTTTGGCTTTGGCAGGCTGCCTCTTCCCCCTTCCGCTGCCGCGAGCCCCCTTCCCCTGCTGCTGCTGCCCCTTGCTCTGCCCCGTGTTTGCGGGCACCCCTGCCCCATCTTTTCCCCTGCCCCTCACCTGCTGCTGCCCCCCCTGCCCTGGTCCCCACATTTGGGGGACCCTGACCCTCCCCTTCTCCTCCCCCACTGCTGTAGCCACCCCCTGCTCTGGCCCACGTGCTCCGGCAGCACCAACGGCCCTCCCCTGCTTAATTTACTCCCCCTAGTTTTGTTGACCCCCCCCTTCACACACTGCACCCCCACTCCTGAGTTCATTTTACTCCGGCCACCCCCCCCCATGCAGCCGGAGGAGCCGCCAACGTTCCATCTTGGGCTGGTGAGTGCATCCCCCTGAGCCCCTGACTGGCTTGACCCCCTATCTTTTCCCCTCTGCTGGTGCCCTCCTCCCCTGCTTCCAGCCTAGAGGGGAGGAGCGGTCACCCCCCCTTCCCCCTCCTTCCTCCATCCCCTCCCCCCATACTCTCCCTCCCTTTCCTTTACTCCCCCCCCCCAACGAACCATTCCCACACCTTCCCAGGATGGCGGGTGTGCCTGGGACTGGGAACCCCTCCATAAACACTCCCGCCACACTCTCCCACCCTGAAGCCCCGTCCTTGCCCTCAACAACTGGTCCTGCTGCCCCAGCTGAGCTGCCGGGAGTCATTCCCCAGGTGCGGGTGGAGGACGACCCTGGTGGGGACGCCAGGGACTCTGCTGCTGCCACAGCTCCTGCCCCCCTTAATCTGGGGGGCGCTCCCTCGGTTGGGAAGAAAAATCAGGGGGGTAAAAAGCGCAAAGGTTCTGCCCAAAAGGCGACACCTCCCATGGCTGGGGCCTCTCCTCCTCTCCCTCTATCCCCTCCCGCTTTCCCTTCCACCAGCTCTGGGGGCGGCGGCGCCCCCAGAGCGTACGCCCAGGTGGCCACGGGCCCCCCGCCTGCCGCTGCCAAGACACCTGCCCTGACCACCGCCTCCAGCACCATCCCAAGTGGCCGGAGCCCCTTCCCCACCCTTACCAGGAGGCATGGGGTCCGGTGCCTCCTGGTGCCTGCCTCGCCCCACGTGGAAACCTACGTGCGGGCGATGGCGCGGGTGGTGGGGCCCACGGCCGTGGTGGCGGCCTCCCGTATGTACGGCAAGGTGGTCTTTTTCCTGGGGTCGGAGGCCGCCGCCCAGGAGACGGTGGAGACGGGCCTGGCGGTGGGGGGCGTCCACGTCCACGTGGAGCCCCTGGAGGACCTGGGCGTACAGGTGGTCTTGTCCTCCGTTCCGCCCTTCCTCCCCAATGCCACCCTTCTGCCTTTCCTTGCCTCCCTGGGGAAGCCCCTCTCCACCATCAGCCCGCTTCCCCTTGGCTGCAAGGACCCCGCCCTCCGCCACGTCCTCTCGTTCTGCCGGCAGGTACATCTGCAGCTGCTGCCAGTGGTGGCGCGTGGCGGAGAGACGCTCGAGGGGTCATTCCTGGTGCCCCATCAAGGGGTCCAGTACAGGGTCCATTACACCTCGGGGGAGGCCCGGTGCTACCTCTGCCAGGCGGCGGGGCACGTTCAGAGGGACTGCCCCCTGGCCCGGCAAGGAGGGAGGCCCGGGACCCCTGGGACCCAGGAGGGCGCCAGCCAGACCATCGGTGGCGCCCCCAGCAACCAGCCGGTCCCTGTGGCCGGCCCCCCCCCCCCCCCCGCCGGCAGTTGTCACCTGCGCTTGGGCCCGGGGGGCGCCCCCCCCCCCCCGGCTTGCCCAGGCGAGCTGACGGGCCCCGCTGACGC
>ML675614.1:46013899-46090575 GCA_007922155.1 Mesoclemmys tuberculata
CGGCAGTAGCTGGAGCTGCACCTGCCGGCGGAAGGAGAGGACGTGGCAGAGGGTGGGGTCCTTGCAGCCGAGGGGAAGCGGCCGGATGGTAGAGATAGGCTTCCCCAAGGTATTGAGGGAGGCCAAGAGAGCGGCATTGGGGAGGAAAGGCGGGACGGAGGTCAGGACAACCCGTGTGCTTAAGTCCTCCAGGGGCTCCACGGGGACGTGGGTGCCCCCCACCGCCAGGACCCTCTCAACTGCCTCCTGAGCGGCCGTCTCAGATGCTAGGAAGAACACCACCTTCCCGTACATCTTCGAGGCGGCTACTATGGCTATGGACCCCACCACTCGTGATAACGCCCGCACGTAGGTTTCCACGTGGGGCGAAGCGGGTGTCAGGGAGCAGCGGACCCCATGTTTCCTAGTGAGGGTCGGGAAGGGGCCCCGGCCCTCAGGGACTGTGCTGGAAGCAGCGGTCGGGCCAGATGACGGGGCGGCGGGCATTGAGCCTGCAGCCACTTGGGCATACGTCTTGGGGGTGGCATCGCCCCCAGAGCTAGTAGAAGGAGCGGCAGGGGAGGGCCGAGGGGGGTGGGGAGGGCGCTTCACCACGGAAGGCGCTGCCTTCTTGGCGGGGTTCTTGCCCTTCCCTCCCCCACTCCGGCCCTTCCCCCCGGCCGAGGGCTTACCCCCTGGATCAGGGGGATCAGTCTCCATGGTCACAGCGGGGTCCCGGGAGTCCTCTTTCGAGGTACTCGCCGCTGATGTCTCGAGGCCAGCACCTGGGGAGAGGTCAGCACCTAGGCTGAGGTTCTCAGGCAGGAGCCAGGTCCCGAGGCTTTGGGAAGAGGCAGGAACGTCCAGGAGGACGTTTGCAGCTGCCATCTTGGAAGGGGGTGGGGTGAGCTCAGCGATGGGATAGGGGGGTGTGGGAGGGCAGGGAAGAGGGTAGAGAACTACTCTACACATCTTGGCTGTGGGGTCATCAGCCTAGATTGGAAAGCCGGCTCCTTGGCTGCACCCAGGGGGCAGACCTGGAACCGGAGGGGGGAAGAGAAAAAAAATGAAAAATGGCGACCGGAGAGGCTCACCGGATGGGAGGGGGGATAAACAAGCGCTGCTGGAGCAGGGTGAAGGCCACCCCCGCGCCCCCTAAGGGAAAAGAAAAACACTTCCGGGCTGCAAACTGCAGCCGAGACAGAGAAAAAAAAATGGTGACCTTGAGGAGAGACAGAAAGGTAAACAATCTCTCTCAAGCAGCGGCCGGAGAAAGGCGGGGGGAAGGGGTTTGGAAACGGGTGGGGGGAGGGAATTGGAAGAAAAGCACGGCCTGGGGGGACAGCAGAGGGGGGGGGGTTGGCTTGGGGGTGCTCAGCAGCAAGCTGCTAGAGCCGGACGGGACGGGGAACCACTAAACTCAGGGAGTAGACTAGGGAAAACGAACGGGCTTGGGAGGGGGAAGTAGCAGCAAGACAGAGGGGGCAAACCAACGGAAAAGGAGGAGGGAAAGCTATGGGGAAGGGGCATGGAAGGGTGGGGAAGGGTAGAGGGGACCCTAAGGCAGGGTACTAAGGGGAAAAGGAGAGAGGCGAAAAGGGGAGAGGGGGGTTACTCACAGCAGCAGCAGGAGAGAGAGCAAAAGCAGCTGGGTGCTCGTGCAGGGTAGGCGCATCACGCGCAAGGCGGGAACCCAGCCCCCCCTCCTGCCCACGGCCGAGGGGAGTGAGCCCCCAGAAGGCCAAGCGGAGGGGGGCTCCTGGGGCCGGGCCTGCCGTCGCACCCCCTGCCGGAGCCCAGAGGTGGGCACCGACCGAGGAAGCCATGGTGGCAGACGTGGGCAACACCATCGCCCCCCTGGAGTCCCTACTGGAGGAGTCCTCGTCCGGAGGCCCCCCAGCCCCAATGCCACCCAAAACCCGCACTGGTTCCGGAGAGGACCTCGGGGTGGCAGGGGGGGGGCTTTCTTCTCCTCCTTAATGGAGGAGATTGACTTCCTGGGGTTGACTCCGGCCTGCCCGGGGGAGGATGACCCCGTCCCTTGTATGGAGGGCCTTCAGCAGGACACCCCTGAACTGCTTTTCCTTCCCCCTTCCTCCTGTCCTCAGTTGCCTCCCCTGCCCCCACCACCGAGGCCCCCCTCAGTCTCTCAACCCTCCATGCTGGGGAGGTGGGAACCATCACCACAGCCCCTGAGGGGCCGGCAGGGGCCGAAAGGCTGAGCCCCAGGCCACCGGATGCCCCGCCCATTGTTCTGGGCCAGCTTGCCTCCCTCCTCCCTGCGGATGCCTGCTCCGCCACCCCCTCACGGGACCCTGAAACTGGGGGTGCTGCGACCCCGCAGTCAGGCCCCCCGGAGAACATCTCGCCCACACCCACCCCCTCAGCTCCCGGCCCCAGCCAAGAGGCTGCACACCCCGCTGACCCGGCCATCTTGGCTGAGGGCCCCACCCCCAAGTCCGACCCTGACCCCCTTCCCACTCCCTCCCCCGACCCCTCCCATACCCCAACTCCTGATCCCTTCCCCTCTCTCAGCCTCTCCCCTACCCTCACCCCTCCCATCCCTGCACCTTCTCCACCCCACCCTTCTGCCTATACATCTGCCGCCCCTAGGGTTGTCTCCTTCCCCCTGAAGAGCTCCCAGGAGGCGACTTTTGACTTTAACACTCCCAGCCCACTCGGGGCTGCTGTCTTCCCTCAGCCGCTGCCATCCCAACCAGCCCCTGTCCCAAAGGGCCATAAGACCGCTGCGGGGGCCGAGCCGGAGGACGACCCCCCTGAGACGCTGCGTGAGGAGCTGCGCATCATTCTCCGGGACACTCGTGGTGCCCGGAACCGGGTGCAGCTCGCTCTGCAGCGCTGGAGGGACTTCCACTGTGTCCTCTGAGCTGTGAGGGCCACTATGAAGGAGGGGAAAGGGACCGGGTGGCAGGGCGCGGCGGCCTACCAACGGGCCCGCAGCTTTCACGATGCCCTCAAAATCTACAGCACCAGCCATGGGCTGCTGTGGAGCCCAACGAGGACCGCTAGCGCTCCTGCCCACCAGGATCCACCCCAGCCCACCTCGTAATGCCTTTTACCATCTGCACATTGAACACGAGGGGCTGCAGGACGGGTCTTCGCAGGAACCAGGTGCTCTCCTTCCTTCGGGAGGGGGGGGTACTCTGTAGCGTTCCTGCAGGAGACCCACACGGACCCAGCTGCCGAGGCCAGCTGGCAGCAGGAGTGGGGAGATGGGGTGCACCTTAGTCATCTCTCCGCCCACGCAGACGGAGTAGCCACCCTGTTCTCCCCTGACCTGCAGCCTGAGGTGCTGGGGATTGCCGAGGTCGTGCCGGGCCGCCTGCTGCACCTCCGGGTCTGCGTGGAGGGGCTGGCGTTGAATCTTGTCAACGTCTACGCCCCGACTGCGGCCCCGGACCGGGTGCGGTTCTTCCAGCAGGCGGCTGCCTTCCTCGGCACACTGGATCCGCAAGATTTCAACACCACCCTCGAGGAGCGGGACCGCACGGGGACCGAGCAGTGCCCGGCCGCCAGGGACATCCTCAGGGAGATCGTCGACCATCACTCCCTGGTGGATGTCTGGCGCGACCACCACCCGGACGACGACGTCACCTTTACCTTTGTCCGGGTGGGGGAAGATTGGTCGCGCCACGCCCGGTTGGACCGCATTTACATCTCTAGGCACCACCTTGCACAGGCCCACTCCTCCAGCGTCTGGCCGCCCCCGTTCTCGGATCACCATATGGTGACCGTGACGGCCTCTCTCACTGCAGAGAGGCCGGGGCCGGCTTACTGGCATTTTAACAACAGCCTGCTGGAGGATGTGGGCTTCGTGGAGTCCTTCCGGGAGTTCTGGCTGGCCTTGCGGGGGCAGAGGGGCGCCTTTCCCTCGGCGCGGCTATGGTGGGATGTGGGGAAGGTGTGCGCCCGGCTATTCTGCCGTGACTACACTCGGGGGGGCCAGCTGGAGGCGGGATGTGGGGATAGAGCAGCTGGAGCGGGAGGTTTTGGAGCTGGAAAGGTGACTGGCCACCAGCCCCGATGATCCATCCCTCTGCAGAGCGTGCTGGGAGAAGCGGGAGGAGCTTAGAGCCCTCGAGGACCTTCGAGCCCGAGGTGCCTTTGTCCAGTCCCGCATCCATCTCCTTCGGGAGATGGATCGCGGCTCCCGCTTCTTCTACGCCCCGGAGAAAAGGAGGGGGGCCCGGAACCATGTCATCTGCCTTTTGGCTGCCGACGGCACCCCTCTCACTGACCCGGAGGAGATGCATGAAAGGGCCAGGGCCTTCTACGCAGACCTTTTCTCCCTGGAGCCGACCGACATCGCCGCCTGTAGGGTTCTCTGGAACGAACTTCCCGCGGTCAGCGCGGGCGACCGGGACCAGCTGGAGAAACCTCTCACTCTGGCCGAGTTCTCGGAAGCCCTCCGCCTCATGCCTACCAATAAATCCCCGGGCATGGACGGGCTGACTACGGAGTTCTACCGCGTGTTTTCGGACGTCCTCGGCCCGGACCTCGTCACCGTCTGGGCCGAGTCCGAGGTTAGCAGAGTGCTCCCCCTGTCGTGCAGGCGGGCAGTGCTCACCCTACTGCCGAAGAAGGGGGACCTCCGTGACCTCCGGAACTGGCATCCCCTCTCGCTCCTCGGCACGGACTACAAAATAGTGGCTAGGGCCGTCTCGCTGCGGCTGAAGTCCGTGCTGCAGGACGTGGTCCACCCCGACCAGACTTACACCGTCCCAGGCCGCACCATCTTCAACAATCTGTATGTGGTCCGGGACCTCTTAGAACTTGGGTGTAGGGATGGTCTGTCGTTCGCCCTCCTGTCCCTGGACCAGGAGAAGGTGTTTGACAGGATGGACCACGGGTATCTCCTGGGCACCCTGCGGGCGTTCGGCTTCGGACCCCGTTTTGTGAGATTTCTCCGGGTGCTGTACGCCTCCGCAGAGTGCTTGGTCAAGCTCAACTGGACCCTGACCGAACCGGTCAGCTTCGGGCGTAGAGTACGCCAAGGCTGTCCGCTGTCCGGCCAGCTGTACGCTCTGGCCATTGAGCCCTTTCTCCGTGTCCTCTGCCGGAGGTTGACGGGCTTGGTGCTCCGTGAGCCAGAGCTGAGGCTGGTGCTGTCGGCGTACGCCGATGACGTGCTCTTCGTGGTCCAGGACCCGGGCGACCTGGTGCGGCTGGAGGACTGCCTGGCCGTCTACTCAGCAGCCTCCTCCGCCCGGGTCAACTGGGCCAAGAGCTCTGCCCTGACGGTAGGGGCCGGGTGGCAGGCGAGCTCCCTCCCACCCGCGCTTCAAGCCATCTGGTGGAGCGCGGGTCCGCTGCTCTATCTGGGCGTCTACTTCTCTGCCACCCATCCCTCCCCAGCGGAGAACTGGCAAGATTTGTAGGGCAGGGTGTCTGAGCGGCTGCGGAGATGGACAGGACTGCTCCGGTGCCTCTCCCTCTGGGGGAGGGCACTGGTGATCAACCAGCTCGTCCTGTCCATGCTGTGGCATCGGCTCAACACTCTGGTCCCGACCCCGAGTTTCCTGGCCCACCTCCAGAAGACAGTTCTGGAGTTCTTTTGGCCAGGACTGCACTGGGTCTCTGCAGGGATTTTGAGTGTCCCCCTGGAGGAGGGCGGGCAGGGCCTGTGCTGCATCCGCAGCCAGGTCCACACCTTCCGCCTCCCGGCCCTGCAGAGACTCCTCTATGGTGCAGGTAGTCTGGCGTGGAGCTATTTGGCACGTGTCTTCCTCCGCCGCTTCCGAGGGCTCCAATACGACCAGCAGCTCTTTTTTCTCCACCCGAGAGGTCTTCCGCGAGACCTCTCCGAGCTGCCGGTCTTCTACCAGGACCTCCTCCGGACCTGGAGGCTCATCTCGGCCTCCAGGCCCCTTTCGCTCACCGAGGGGGAGGATCTCCTCGCAGAGCTCCTGCTACACAATCCCCAGCTGCGTGTTCAGGTGGCGGAGGCCCCCTCGGTGCGACAGCGGTTGGTCCTGGCAGGAGTCACCAGGGTCGGAGACCTCCTGGACTACGCCCGGGGGGCCTGGGTGGACCCCCATGCGCTAGCTCGGCGTATGGGGCTCTCCATCCCTCGAAACCCCCAACGTGTACTCCAGGAGGTAAAGGCAGCCTTTCCCCCTACTGCTTTGACGTACCTCGAGTGGGTCTTGCAGGAGGGTGCTCCCCGCCCCCGCCCCCCAGTGCCCTGGTGCTTACCATCGGGCCTCGGCCCTGCGAACCCCCTCGGCCCCCCCATCCTCACGGCCCAAGCCGGCTGCTCGACCTGCAGCCGGCCCTCTTCCAGACCGCGCCTAGGGAACATCTGTACGCACTCGTGCTCCACACCCTTCACTTCCTCACCCTCGCGTCCCGCCCTGATACCAAGTGGCGGGACCTCTTACCACCCTTGGAGGGCGAGGATCCCTGGTGGGCCAGTCTGTATTCCACCTTGACCCCACGGCCCGCTGGGGACATCAGTTGGCGGCTTCTTCACGGAGCCGTGAGCACGGGCGTGTACCTGGCGCGGTTCACCTCCCACCCTGACACCTGCCCCTTCTGCGGCATGAGGGAGACCCTGGCGCACGTGTATCTAGAGTTCGCCAGGTTGCAGCCCCTCTTCCGGCTCCTCCAGAACCTCTTGTTGAAGTTCTGGCTGCACTTCTCCCCGCAACTGTTCATCCACGCACACCCCATCCGTGGCCCCACGAAGTCGCGGGACCTACTCGTCAACCTCCTCCTAGCCCTGGCCAAACTAACCATCTACAGGACCAGGGAGAGGAGGTTGGCAGTGGGTGCTCCCTGCGACTGTGGGGCCTACTTCTGCTCCCTTGTCAACTCACGTCTCCGGGCAGAGTTTCTCTGGGCGGCATCCGCTGGCTCCCTGGACACCTTTGAGGAGCAGTGGGCGCTGTCCGGGGTTCTCTGCTCGGTGTCCCCTTCTGGCTCTCTTCTTCTTAACCTGTGACCCCCATGCCCTTTCCTGTTTTTTCATCTGTTGTCCCCCGTAATCAGTTGGACCCGGGTCCAGTGGCTCCGCCCCTAGGCTGGGGGGGGAGCCTTTAGCAGTGGGTGGGCTCACGCCCACCCACCTACCCCAGATTCCAAATAGGAGCACCCTTGCGTAGCCGTCTGGCCTGGTCCTGTCACAGCTGCTACAGAGATTTGCTTCCCATTCCTCCTGCATCTACAATATTATGAAATTCAGCTATAAAGAAAAACCAAGCTGGACTGTGAGACAGAAGTGTCAGCCTCAGATGTGACAGAATGCAATTTATTATATCTTGGGGACACTCATGTAGAGGCTATATGCACTTTCAGGAGAAAAAAGATAAAGAGGAGTGTAGTCAAAGCATTCTCAGCAATGATGATTTAGCCTAGCCGCTAGACCTAACAAAAAGTTTATTAGACTGTTACATAGCCTCCCAAGAGACCAGGTCTAGGCTGAAGTGCTGGGAGCCCCTTCTTTGAGTCACTTAAAACTAGCATTACCAGGGTGGAATGGACTAGACGTCCCAATATAACTTCCATCTCTGATTGCTATATAGGAAGCAAAAGTAGCATACTAGACATAAAACTGATTTTAAACTGCAAAGCAACATGGGTCTGATCTGTTTAGCTTTGGATAAAACAAACACACAGATCATGAAGGATCAAGTCGAGATCAGTAAATATTATAACCATTTTCCTACTGCCAAATGCATCAGTTATATTGTTAGAATCACCTCCAGTGCAATCACGTGCACCAGGTGTGGTATGACAACAAAGCAACAAGCTGCATACACATTGGGTACCATCAGAAAAACAGTTACTACACCAGTGCTTTGTGAATGGGTAATGTAGTACTTTGCCCCAGTGCTCGATGTCGGGGTCCCTATCCAGGAATGAGAATAGGCAGTACTAGGACAGTGGTTCTAGTCCACTTAGGAGGTGTTAAGTACATGGCAATGGTATTGAGAATTGTAAGATGGCTGGTTAAATGAGGGGAAGCCTTTACAGAATAAATTAGAAAGCTGAAGAGTCTTCAGGTCACCCCCATCAGATACAAACAAAGGTGTCCTCTTTACCCGCCATGAAAATAATCATTTACATCACAGTAAGTCTACTTAGAAAAAGCTTGCGTCTGCCTCAGCTATCTATACACATTAGGAGTGCCTGGATACAGTGCAGTAAATAAAGCACATGAAATGAAGATGATGAAAGGACCTATAAACTCATTGGGGAGACTGCTTGCAGTTATTTTGCTCCCTCACAGAGACAAATATTCTTCTCTCATTGGGAAGAACTGCTGCTCCCGTGCATGGAATAATACTGAAGACAGAATCTAATGGGAAGAGCACATCTCCATTCAAACTCTAGGGGTCATACAGTGCCTCAGATGGCATAAATTAGCACAGGTTCAATGGAGCTAATTTTCTCCAGATGATCTGGACAATATGGGAAACAGAATTATTAGCATTTATTTTAGAGGTTTTAATCCAAAATTTTTGCTTTCAAGACCAAAGAATATACAGGAAAACTTAATTTATCAAAGATGCTTCACAATGTGCTTGCACATTAAAAGGAGTTCAGGTATACAGGGTTTCACTGCACCTGACACACTGAACTGTAGCTGTAGAAGGGATGGTGTCTAAACTAATGTATATGTCACAGACCATTCTTAGCCCCACTTGTTTGGATTCATAGCTGTTATACTAAAGATATGGGAAGAAAGGTAGAATCACAGTGCTTTTGTTCTCAACTAAAGGAGTGGTCAGCCACTGAAAAACATTACACAAGAATCCAGAATTTAGCATAGTTAAGATGAGCAAACAGGCTTTATCAAAACATCACTTTACTACACATATCAGCAATCTGTGCACCTCCAGAGCCTCAGCTAAATTTACTAGCAATAGCTTTACTAGTGTCAGTGCTTCAGAGACACAAGAGTGTCCTTGCTTCACATATCGGTGACCATCTGCATTCAGATTCCAAAACCTCCATCAATGGTGATAATGATGTGCATAATACAGAAGAACATAGAATGATTTTCCTGATCCCAGGTTGACCTTACAGGACCAGCAGACAGAAAAGTCTCCTTTAGAGTCACAAGATGAGAACTTCTGATACATTAATTGATGTCATTAATGACAAATACAGGCTGCACCAAGATGTCATTTGTTTAGTTATTGAATTATAGGACTGGAAGGGACCTCAAGAGGATTCTAGTCCAGTCTCCTGCACTCAAGGTAGAACTAAGTATTATCTAGACCATCCCTGACAGGTGACCTTCATTGGAGATTTTTAAGAGCAGGTTAGACAGATTCCACAACCTTGCTTGGAAATTTATTCCAGTGCTTAGCCACCCTGACAGGAAGTTTTTCCTAATGTCCAACTTAAACTGCCCTTGCTGCAATTTAAGACCATTTTCTCTTGTCCTCTCCTCTGATATTAAAGAGAACGATTTTTTCACTCTCCTCCTTGTAACAACCTTTTAGATACTTGAAACCTGTTATGTCCCCCCTCAGTCTTCTCTTCTCTAGACTAAACAAACCTAATTTTTTCAATTTTCCCACATAGGTCATGTTTTCTAGACCTTGAATCATTTTTGTTGCTCTTTTCTTTCTCAAATTTGTCCTCAACTTTCCTGAAATGTGGCACCCAGAACTAGACACAATATTTCAGTTGAGGCCTAATCAGCACGGAGCAGGGCAGAAGAATTACTCCTCGTGTCTTGTTTACAACACTCCTGCTAATATATTCCAAAATGATGTCTGCTCTTTCTGCAATAGTGTGACACTACTTACGCATATTTAGCTTGTGATCCACTATGACCCCAAGATCCCTTTCTACAGTACTCCTTCCTGGGCTGTCATTTCCCAATTTGTATGAGTGCAACTGATTGTTCCTTCTTAAGTGGAGTGCTTTGCATTTGTCCTTACTGAATTTCATCCTATTTACTTCAGTCCATTTCTCCAGTTTGTCCAGATCATTTTGAATTTTAATCCTATTCTCCAAAGCACTTGCAACCCTTCCCAGCTTAGTATCATCCATAAACTTTATAAAAGTACTGTCCAAGCCATTATCTAAATCACTGATGAAGATATGGAACAGAACTGAACCCAGAACTGATTCCTGCAGGACCCCACTTGATATGCTCTTCCAGCTTGATTGTGAACCATTGATAACTACTCTATGGGAATGGTTTTCCAACCAGTTATGCCACCACCTTATAGTAGCTCCATCTAGGTTGTATTTCCCTAGTAAATGGTAAAACAAAATTGTAAATGACACTTCAAACTAATGATAACAGCTAGTGAGAGCCCCCCTCCATCACCTGTTTGTATGGCCTGATTAAATGCCCTCCAAAGTTAATGAACGATTCCCGTTGATGGTGCTGGATCCAATTCACAGTGCAAATGGCCTGCCAGTATAACTATGGTGTCTAGTGGGAAGAAGTGACTAGGAACAAGTAACATTAAATACATGTACAAGTACCTCAAATTCCACCATGGCTTTCTTCATGTTCTCCACATCAAAGATCATTTTAATAAGGTCCTGAACTGGTCTAGGAAGCTTCGACTTGGTCCCAGCACTCACTGTCAGTTTTCTCACAGCTTCTTCATCCTAGAAAGAGTAAATACGAACATTCCGAGGGATAAGGGAAATGCACTGGTTGTCTTGGTAACAACTCCATGCCAAGTTAGAGAGGGGGCACACTGTTGCACACAAGATTGAATTTTGTGGGAAATTTGGAGTATTGCTCTGACAATACAAAGCAATGGGATATTAAGTCTGTATTAGAAAAATTGAATAATCACTAACTTGACAAAAGTGATTTCAAGAGGTGCTCCATGTAAATGCAAGTTACATTTAATGGTACAGATTTTTCATCTTCATACTTGCATTGCAGCTTCATCCAAAGCAATATCAAGTAGATTTTTTTTTCTTTTTAAACAACATGGCATATATGTAGATCTTAAGAACATAAGAATGGCCATACTGGATCAGACCAATGCTCTATCTAGCCCAGTATCCTGTCTTCCGACAGAGGCCGATGCCAGGTGCCTCAGAGGGAATGAACAGAATAGGCAATTATCAAGTGATTCATCCTGTTGCCCATTGGTCTGAAGCAGGTATCTTTGTTTGAACTTCATAGCCTGTACAGTCAGCTACTTAAAAAAAAAACTAATTATTTTTAGTACATTTCTATCGTAAATTTCTCTATTCATGAAACAGTACAGAAGTCTTCTATTGACCACAATACCATTTTATGCTCTCATGGATATAAATCAAAGGTGCTGTAGCCTGATCAATAAAGCATCTGTTTTGTACTTCAAAACAGGTGTTCAGTGTGTGTTGGGGTTGTGATTTTATTAACATTAATGCAGATCACTAAAGCTACATATTTTTATATTCAAATATTTCAGGGGACATACAACAATTTGGCCATATGAATATGTGACAGCTAGAAAAAAAAAAACCTAATTTTTTTGTTACTGCTATCTTTGGGGCTATGTTCAACAACTGTAGGTTTAAAAAATGCTCAGAAGTATGATTAAGTTGAGGATATCCCTTTAAGTAAACCCACAAAAGTTCTCATGGGCCAGAAGAGGGAGAATTCTTGTTTTACTATTTAAACAGCTGACTTTTTTCTGCAGTGACTGATTTCTCTCTTTGGGTCTGTTCATTATGTGCATCTAACAGAACTCCAGGGAACAGTCAGTCTGCGTTTCCCATGTTTGGGAGGAGCACTCTCACAGTGATAAGGGAGAGAAGTACTTTTTTAAAAATAGGAAAATGAGATTGTGATGTAAAACTGGCATGGAACTCTGGGACAGGGGTAGTGCATGAAACTACTTTGGACTTATTTTAAATTACTACTTTTCAAATTGGTTTCCTTTTCACTTCCCCAATTGAGAGATCCCAGGAGTGGACACACAACGCAAAAGCATCTGCACTAACTTTAGTTTTAATACTTTTCTAGTTATCCATTTAAATGCACTATTGTTTGCATCTGATCTATATGATAAGCCATTCTGGGCAGGCACAGCATCATCTTACAGTTTGTATAACACTGAGTACAGTTTAGCATACTGCATCATGCAAAATATTCAGATTTCTGCACCTTATATCCTTTTATTGAACAAATCAAATAAGATAGTGCAAGATAAACATTTTCCTTTGTGTAAGAAAGGATTCTCTTCCCAGCACAGGAACATTAGTGAGTTACCTGTCCATAGTCTATTTCCAGAGGGTAGAATTTTTTGGGATATTTAGTGAAGTTCTTGGAATGCCAGGAGTTGCCTGTTTTCTCTTCATACAAATTCAAGAAGTGCTCAATGGCATCATCTTTAGATGGCATCTGCTCCAGTTTGTTACTCCCAATCACAGTGCCAACACGACCCCAAGATCTGAAAACCCAGTACCTAGAAGCAAACAAAACAAGGAAAGCAAATACAGGTAAGATCTCTTCTCTAGAACTCAGTTCAAAATGAATCTGATCCTGCAATAAAGACTGTGTGGACATAAGCATAGTATCAGAATCATCCATCTGCAGATCATTAAATGGAAGGCTCTCTAGTTTTGGAACAACTACATATACACAGTGGGCCAAGTTTTTAAACATCAGCACCTACAGTTACCAGTACGGCTACCAAAAAGTAGCTGCCACAGAAAGATGTGCGCACTGTTTAGGCACCAATATTAAATCTGGTGTGTGAACGCAGTACTGAAGGTCACTAAATTAACAACTTTAGAGGCAAAAGTGAGGGCAGCAGCGAAAGCTTCTTGTTACTGCCCCATCACCATGCTTCAACTCTGACCTGAAGGGACCTTCTCCAAGGCCTGCTCTAATGCAGTTTTTGTACTAAATTCACTATTTCAGTTAGGGAGTGATGTTTTACTGAAATAATCAAAGGCGTTCACAGTTATATCATTACAAAAGCCTTTGTACCAGTGTAACAGTATCCTCACTAGGTAGGTTGTGCTGCTTTAGCTATACTGGTATAGTTAAAGCAGGGTCATTTCTATGCACAGACAAGCCGCACAGCAGAGAGCCAGGCAACCCTTTGCAATCCCAGGAGACTGCATTACAAAGGTGCTAAATGGTGTCAGGTATGGTTAGCACAAGGACACTTGACCTGTGGGACTAAAACCAAGCTGGCTTCAGCATGGATGCCCAACAACAGCACAACACCTTTAGGTCACTACCAACATGAGCCTCTCATCTCTAGTCTGCCAGCTCAGCTCTATAGTTCACTAGTCACCTGTGCCATCCAGTCCTCCCTCCTACACAACTGAAAACCTTTGGTCTGGTTGCTTTGCTTGTATGTTGTATCCCTTTCTCCCCACCCTTTATTCATCTGCTTTACATCATATGTCTTTGAGAAAGGGACCATCTTCTATTTTGCAAGCAACTAACATGTTTGGGCTCTACTATGAGCTAAATAAGAATACTACTAAGCAATATTAACTGAGATTACAATGCTTTTTTTTTTTTTGTTATTTATGTCCAACTTTATATCACACTCAGAAACATTGGAGCATGTCTACAAATTTCAGATTTCACTGCTAATTACAGTTTCAACTCTGGTGACTGCACAGACAAAGGACCCAATATGCCTGACACACAAAAGGAGAGAAACAAGGCAATTTAGTAGTCGAAGTAAAAGCCCAGAATGAAGAGAGAGAGTGGAAAGCCCACAATTTCCACTTGTGTGGCTGCCCAATGTCATCTTTTATAGTGCTACAACTCTGCCAGCTGTGGCTAATTTTTGCTTTATGTAATGCAGAAACTGAACAGAAAAATGCAAAATTTCAATTTGCTATAGTCATACATTCTGAAAATAGACACTATGAAACACCTGTTAAACATGCACACCTTTAAACTTTTCACTAACTAGGCAAGATGCCAAATCTTAGTCTAAATTTAAAAAAAAGAGAGAAACTGTCAAAACAGTCATTTACAAGTCCAGCTGTGCTACTAGTAAAATCTTTAAAAGAGCTTTTGCATCATTTAGAGAGATATGATTAACCCATTTTTCTGATTGGTCAGCAATGAATACCAGTTCTGAAATTTCATCACATTCCAGTCACAAATTCAGATCTGGGAACTAGTAACAAGAATCAAAGTAGAGAGCAATTTAAAGAACAAGTCATCCACAGCTCAAAGAGGCTGCTTGTCTACAGCCTTACCTTACCTTGGTTATTGTACATTCTCTCTGTTCCTGGAGAATCAATTTTCCCCGACGCCACCTTCTTCAATAGTATAGTATGTGCATAATTCTGATATATGCTTGGCTGAGACTGGGCAGCTCTTCTAAATAAATGATGCTTCCTGGCCCTTTTCAATGCACCTTGCCAAGCCTCAGGGTACTGATTTCTACATGCTTATGCAGATGCGGAGCAGCTTGAAACCAAGCTGGCCTCCACAGACTTCACAGTCAGTTCATACTGAACAGAAGTTAGAGGAAAAATGTAACCTGAACTTGTCCTCATACAGTGTCCCAAAATTAAAGTGGGCAGTCATGCCAAATCTTGCCTTGTTGCTCTTGAATGCTGAGACTATAATGGATATTACAGTTTTGGTGGTACATAATTCAATTAACCCTAATTCTACCCCACCCAACTGCTCAACCCGGGAGGTTTTCACTACCAGTAGAATTAAGCACAAAGTGGACATGCTCAGGCGCTTATCAATTCCTAATTTCCATTTCACTCCTTACGTTTCTTTTTCATTTCACACTATTCAGCAAAAATGAAATTAGACAGGTCAGTTTCATTTCCAGGTTCTCAGGCACTAATGCAGTGCTGCTGTGTTTGGGTTTCCAGCACTACCTTTCCACACAGAACAGAACAAAAACACCACAGAATTTTAAAAAAAAAACTTTTCTATTTATATTTGGTATTTGTTTAAAAAAACTAAAAACAAAAAAAACCAAAAGAAAACCCCACACACCTTACTGTAAAAAGCCCCCCACATTTCCATAGGAAATTAAATTCACCTGATCCCTCTGTCATCCTCCAACAGCTGCAGTTTGTAATAGGAATTGGTTCCTTTGACAATATCTACCAGACCAAGGGTGGCACTGAAGATTTTACCACCCTTTTCGAAGACATGAGCAAAGTCCTCCAAACCTATGTAGAGATGTAGTGAATTAGAGCCAGGGTGAGAGAGTCATATCTCCTTTGCTTATTCAGGTGAATTTTGGGTACACGCACATAACCAAGTGATGCTAAGACACAAGTGGGTACACTGCATGGAGACAATGGAAATGCCATTGTTATCGCTCTGCATATGCAGGATGATCACTGGCATTTAACATTTCACCAAACAAACATTTCTTCTATAGCACACGCAGCTGAAAAGGTGCTGAGAATCCACAACTCCTAGATTCCTCAATGGGAACCAAAGAGTACTCATGTCTCAGGTTTGGGCTACCATGGTTCTTTTGCAGAGGACAATTTAAAACATAACAGTAGGTGCCACAAGTCTCCATGGTGAAAGTTACTTGATGGGCCATTATCAGGGTTTGGCCTTTTGACAGGCCATTTCAACAAACGTAAATAAAAAACTTGGGGTGGCCAACCAAGGGGCAAGAAGTTTTAGGGTTGTTTCAAGAGGCACTCACTGTAGCATTACATGCTAGTACCAGCTGCCTAAAAGCTACCCAAAGGGCAGCTTCCTACCTGGATCAAGATGGACCGTCCCTCTGTATTCAAGGTAAGGGTAGCTGCTCCATCAGACAAGTTAAGTGTACTCCTGAGGCCCATAATAAATTGACCTAGTGAGGGCTACAATGGGCAGCTCTGGCTTTACACTTGAATGTCATTCATTATTTTGACATCCACAATATGAAAATGAACTCGACTCAGCAAGAGACCAAAAGCTAGGAATTTTATAAAAATGCAGCCTGTGTTTCTCAGCAGAAAACTCTGGTTTCAGAATGTGATTTTTGGAAAATGGCAAACTTCAAAATGGAGTATGGGTTCAAAGTGATAACAGACTCTGGCTAGGATGATGGGAGGCACAGCTGGTTTTCTGCATTCACCTGAATCAGGATCCACTGCTGCTCCTCCTTTAACAGTTAACTTCATTTTCTTTTCAGACTTGCTGATTCCTGAAGAAAGAGACGGGAAGACTTTAGTTTTTTAATCTGATGAAACAGGATTGTCTGAAGAACTCTCCTTGACTCAATGCTCAAATTCTTTAAAAGCACTGGTGTAGTTTTCATCCTACCTAGATGCACACTAACAGGTTTGACCTGTATAAGAAACTTTGCTCTTGTAAAGCAATGTTAGAAAGCCATTGCAGTTTGGCTTCCAGCTACACTGCATCCTACGTTATCTAACTCAAGGACTCAGTCTAAAGAGCTGACACTGTCATTCGTCATTTCCCTTCCCCCCAAAACAAACAAACAAAAAAAAACAGGTGGCATGTGTTAGTTATCCTGCTAGAATTTTGGTGAGAGTTGCCTTCATAAAATAAAACCTGGACAACTTTTTAAATTATCACATGAACGATAGAATCTGAATGTATCACTGTGGGCCAGGCTATTAATACAACATACAATATGTTGTGGAAAAAAACAGTTACTAATCTTTTGTAACTGTCCTTTGAAATGTGTTACTCATGTCCGTTCCATGCTGGGTGTGTGCACGCCCGTGTGCATGGTTGTTGGAGATTTTTTGCCTTAGTGGTATCCGTAGGGTCAGCTCAGACGCCCTCTGGAGCCCCACGCTCATGCAGTGGTATATGAGGTGCCACCAGCTCTGTGCCCCCTCAGTTCCTTCTTGCCGTCAACTTCAACAGCGGGGATGGAGGATGGGCCATGGAATGGACATGAGCAACACGTCTCAAAGAACAACAGTTACAAAAGATTAGTAACCATTTTTCCTCTTCGAGTGCTTGCTCATGTTAATTCCATGTTAAGTGACCCACAGGCAGTATCCCTGGAGGTGGACTTGGAGCTTATGGATGTGCCGCTTGCAATACTGCCCTACCAACACTGGTGTTGTCCCAGGCCTGCTGGATGATTGCGTAATGGGACGCGAAAGTATGAACTGAAGACCATGCAGCAGCTCTGCAGATGTCTTGGATCAGCACCTGCACCAGAAAGGCCACCTACAAGGCTTGTGCCCTCGTTGAGTGAGCTATTACAATCACTGGCGGAGGCACTTTTGCTTGTTCATAACAGAACTTGATGCAGATGGTTATTCACAAGGAGATCCTCTAGGAGAAAACCAGCAGAACTTTCATACTTTTTGCCACTGCAACAAAGATCTACATTGACCTTCGGAAGCATTTAGTCCCTTTGATGTAGAAGGCCAAGGCCCATCTAACATCTACGGTGTGCAACCTATGCTCCTCATTGGATCTGTGTGGTTTTGGGAGGAACACAGGTAGGAATGCATCCTGGTTATTGAGGAACTGTGACACAATCTTTGGTAAGAAGGTTGGACGAGGTCGCAGCTGGACTGTCTTTATAAAACACTGTGTAAAGCAGTTCTGAGTTGAGAGCACTGATCTTGGAAACCCTTTGTGCTGAGGTGATCGCCACCAGGAAGGAAGCCTTCTAAGAGAGAAGTAGCAGAGAGTGGAACACTAATGGCTCCAAGGGGGGCCCATGAGCCTTGAAAAGACTAGATTCAGGTCTCAGGGAGGAATGGGATCTCTGACTTGTGGGTAAAGTCTCTCCAGGCCTTTTAAGAACCTGATCATCATGTCATGGGAGAAAACTGATCTGCCCTAGACTAGTGGATGGAAGGCTGAAGTAGCTAACAGGTGAACCTTAAGGGACGAAAGGGCTAGGCCTTGATGCTTGAGATATAACAGGTTGTCCAATATGGACTGTACTGAAGTTCAGTGAGGCGAAAGGTTCCAGTTCGAGGCTCAACAGGAAAACTTCTTCCATTTGGCCAGGTTTGTTGCTCTGATAGAAGGCTTTCTGCTGTCCATGAGAACCTGCTGAACTTGCACTGAGAAAGCCTGTTCCTCTGCAGTCAGTTATGCAGGCCCTGTCCTTCAAGGGGAATGCCCTATTTTCAGACTGATACCAGGCTTCACGGCCTGAAAGACTCCAGAGCCACTTTACAATCCCTTGGCTTCTATACACCACAGGGGTCTAGGAGACAGTTCTGGCCACCACCGCCACCACCTAGATAATCAGGTCAGCCGTGGCAAGGAACCTCTAAGAGAAGGGACAGAGATAAGGTGTTTAAGCACTGCTGTCCTACTTATTTGTCCTCTGCTGCCCAGTCGGGCACTGTGCACTATCAGGGTTGTCCGTGGCAGGAGTTTTGAGAGTGTGCCCGAGAACGGTATCGCAGTCTGGCCTCAGGATCCACCCCCCCCCCATTAATTTTTGAACCAGCTGGTCCCCTTCCTTTCTGCATGGGCCCAGATTGCATTGGACGTTGGGGCTTCAACCCCATTATCAGATGGTTACACCTTGCAGTTTTCTTCAGTACACTCCTCTCACCCTCCATCTCCCTCCCTCTTTATGGACCCGTCTCATGAGCAACTTCTCGTTCAGGAGATGGAAACCCTCCTATGGGTAGGGGCTGTGGAAGAAGTACAAGACATGAGAGGGAAAGGGTTTCTTATACTGAAGGCCAAAGGAGGCCTCAGATCTGTCCTGGACTTGCATCATCTCACCACTATCTCAAGGAGTTGAAGTTCCGCATGGTCTCCCTGGCCTCCTTCATTCCTTCCCTGGATCAACCCTTGACTTAAAGGACACGTATTTCCATCTTCCAAGGCCACAGGAGATTCCTTCAGTTTGTGGTTGGCCAATTCATGATACTGCCCTTCGGCCTCGCTTCCACTTACCTGAGGTGTTGAGGGGTGCAAATTTACCCATACCGTGACAATTTGCTCACCAAGGGCAAGTCATAATCTCAGGTCCAGCAGAGCCTCAGTCTACTGAGATCCAGCTGTCAAAATCTGGATCTGCTTATGAACAAACAAACAAACAAAAAAAATCAAGTCTGTCCTCTGTTTCATAGGGGCAATTCTTGATTCCACACTGGTCAAGGCCTTTCTTCTGGAATCTCGGTTCCAGGTCATGTCGGGTCTTATTACAGACACACAATCTCACCTGATCATGACTCAGTCATGCCTCAGACTGCTGGAACAAATGGCACCGTGCACATACGTGATCCACAATGCTTGTCTACGTCTCTGACCCCTACGGTCGTGGCTAGCGTCAGTCTACACTCTCAGCAGGCACAGTCTGGACCTTGTGGTCAAGGTACCACTGCATGTCCAATCATCCCTAACTTGGAGGACAAACCCTTGTTCGGTGTTACAGGAAGTGCCCTTCAAAGGCTTTCTCCCTAAGTGACGCTGGTCTCTGATGTTTCAGGGTTGGGGTGGGGAGCCCACTTCAATGACCTCAGCACACAGGGACTCTGGATGCAGGAGGATCGCTCCCTCCACATAAAAGTCAGAGAGCTCAAGGCTGTATGCCTGGCTTGTCAGGTGTTTCTGATGGACAATACCGCTGCAATATTTTACATCAACAAGCAAGGCGGTGCTTGGTCATCACCCCTGTGCCAAGAGGCTATCCACTTACAGGACTTCTGCATGCAGAATGCTATCCACATTGTAACTTCACATCTCCCAGGCATCAGGAATGTCTTAGTGCACCTCCTCAGCAGGTCCTTTTCATTTCAACACAAATGGTCACTCCACCAGAGGTTGTCAGCATAATTTTCCGAAGGTGGGGGAATTCCCAAGTGTCCAGACAGAACAGAAAGTGCCATCAGTTCTGCTCCATTCATGGGCTCACCAGAGGCTGTCTGATGCCTTCCTGCTCTCCTGAGTGGGGACACTGCTGTACACCTTCCCACCAGTACCACTGGCCCAAAGGGTCCGTTGAAGATCAAGCAGGACAGGGCGAACATGATACTGATAGCCCTGGTGTGGCTGCAACAGCACTGGTTCGCCACCCATTTGGAACTCCCAACAGCAACCCAGAGACCAACCCCGAGGACTGCACCCAGGAACACTGCCACACGAGTACCGCTGAAGCCCCTGACCTGGCAGCGGAATCAGCAGCATCCAGCTCCCTTTGGAGGGAGGCTCTAGCCACCGTCTTGCCCTACTCCAATATAGACACAAACTCCTGCCTGGTGTCCTGTGGCAGGGAGTCCTTTAATTTGGCTTTGAAGATCTAAATGATATAATTGTATCTCCCCAGAAATGCCTGTTGGCTGGAAATTCTGAACTGAAGACTGGCTGTGGAATAAATCTTTCTTCCAAAGTAGTCCAGCTTCTTTGCATCCTTGTTCTTAGATGTCGAACTTGCCTGTCCCACTCGTTCATCTCAGCCACCACCAGGAATCTGGAGGCTGGGTGGGAGAAGAGGTATCCATATCCCTTGGCTGTAACGTATTTTTCTCAGCCGGTTTGGATATTGGTGGCAGGGAGATGGGGTCTGCCAAAGGGCTTTGGCAACCTTCAGCACACCCCTTCGTGCACTGGCAATGCCACAGCCACCAGGATGTCAAACAGGCAATCTGTAGGCTCTGACAGCTCCTCAGCCTCCTAGCCCAAGCTGGACATGATCCCTTAAAGGAGTTTGTGGTGGACCTGAAAATCATCTGGCAGTACTGGGGAAGCCAGACTGGCCGCTGCCTCATCTGTGGATGAGAAGGACAATGGTAACGCCGGGGAAAGAAGTGGTGCCTCCTCCTCTTCAAGCGGAGCTGTGTCTACCTCCGGGTCCCACCGTTGGGTGCTGGTATCAGATCCTAAGTCCGGGTCCTGCACCAGACCAGTTGGGGCTATGGATTACTGGAGCAAGTAGTGTCCCAGTGCCACGGTGGTATGCCCGCCAACCTGTGTTTTTCAGGCTGGTGACTAGGCTCTCCCTCTAACTATGAGGACAGTTCCTCCCTTGGCATGACGGTGAAACTGACGGTGGCTCCTCCTGTTGGCTGCAGTGCAGAATCGAGGAGCAGTCCCAGGGAGATGGTGACCGGTGGTGGGATTCCCCTGAGTGGTGCCACACTGGAGAGGAGTGGTGCCAAGATGGCAGTGTGCTACGAGGTGTCAGGCCAAATGGTGCCAGGGATTCGGCAACCAGCACCATGCTACGGCTGACCAGTGCTGTGAGGACAATGATTGGTACTGGGGACACCGAGATCAGCAATACATAGCTGGTGAGTCTCTCCTCCAGATCGGAAATCAGGAGCAAAGTGCCGGGGACTGGAGTCGAGATGGCAGAGACCTTTGTTGTGGCACCAGAGATCTTGGCTGAGGAGGAGTTGTGAATCGGCACCAAGATGGCGAACGGTGTTGGTTGAAGGAGAGCTGTGGGCAGCCACGTGGAGGGTTTACCCCGGAGACAGGTGCCTGTACTGGTTCTGGTGCCAAGGGTAAGGCCAGCAGAGTGAGAAGCATTGGGAGGGCCATCAAGTCCCTGGCCGGCTTGAAAGGCCTCCAGTGTTGAGAACACTGTTGGAGGGGCCCTTTTCTGCTCCCAGGAGTCCGGGGTGGCTCCTCCAAAGGGCTCACAGCCTTGGAAGGAGACGCTGGCTCTAGCCACTCCAGAGCAAGTGATTAGCTCAACACAGGTCCTTTGCCCAACCCCCCTTCTTAGCTTTCATCAACACAGGGGAATGGCCTCAGTTGGCGCACTGCTTCTTTTGCCACTTCTTCAGCGCCGGCGGAGCACTCTGCACCGATGATGAAGTACTTGGCGCCGAGTTCCAGTGGGAGGGTTCTGAGGCCAGTCTGAGTGCCGCCTCCATTAACAGGGCTTTCAGGCGAATGTCCCTGTTTTTCTTAGTCCGTGGCCTGAAGCCTTTGCAAATCTTGCACTCATCTCTAAACACTTTAAACAACAACTGTTCTGAGGGTCATTAAGCGGGAAGAGACTGTGGCAGATAAAAGACAGTTTGAAGCCCAGGGACCAGGATATGTCCCATCACGGGGTGAACATCCTCAACAGAACCACCATCTCTAACTTACTAACTAACCAACTATTTACAAGAACTATTAACAACAATCTATGAAAGAACCACTAGGCTCTTCAGAACACAAGAGAGAAAGTCGTTCTAACAACCGTCACAGATGGAAAGAAGGCACTGAGGGGGATCAGAGCCGATGGTGCCTCACATACAACTGCATGAGCATGGGGCTCCAGAGGACGATAGAGCTGGCCCTATGGATACCTCTAAGGCAAAAAATCTCAGACAGCCAGGCACAAGGGCACGTGCACACCTAACACTGAATCAACATGAGCAAACACTCGAAGAAGAACCCAAGTTGGGGGTCACAAACTCTGTTCCTCACCTTTGAGCAATAAGAAATTGGACGATCCATGGAGACAACACATTCACACTGTAGAGCTATGAAGCGAAGAAGGTGGTACTGAGCCACTCTTACAGACTTATAGAGCAGCACTGGCTGTCTCTACATAGAGCCACTGTACAGCACTCCTTAATAGTCTCAAATGTGCTTCAGAATTTCAGTATCTTAAGGTCTCCCTACAATGGGTGTGTACAACTTTTGCCCATCAGCTAGAATGATAATTCACAAGGCTGAACTCAGTGTAATTGTTTCTGAATCTTAATTTATTTACACTGAATTTACCTACTTGTCTTAGACCCTGTATAAAAGCCTAAGAGCTTGCTTATTGCTCAAATGAGGACTGTTACCAGTATTAACAGATTTATTTTGTCAAGAATCAAAATATGTTGGGTGTCTAGTAGAGCATGAGACTGAGAACCCAGGAATCATGGGTTCTACCACTCACTATATGAGCCTGAGTAAGTCACAGACCATTCTGACAAAGAGCCAAATTCCCTGCTGGTGTAAGATGGGGAAGCTCTCTGAAGCCAATGGGGCTGTGCTGATTTATACCAGGAGAGTGTCTCTCAGTGTGTAAGGCTAGAGGAGGAGGAGCAGAGTTATTTGCTGGCTCCCCCGGCATTAGCTCAAATGAAGGAATACAACAAGGCAAGAGGGAGCTAGAAGAGGGACAGGCAGCATGATAGGGAGAAACTCTATGAAGAGCCCATTCAGGAGGGAGTTTGGACACTGAGGAGGTCTGGCCTTGTGGCTTCATTACTTGAAGAAAGAGGAAGGGCACAACTCAGGGAAAGGGATGTGTTTGGACTATAGTCAAGGCACCTGTGCTATGTGAGGAGCCACCCATTTGCAAGCCCTCAGACCCTCACACAAGAGGCACACTATGGAAGGACAAAGCAATACTTAAACACACAGTAATGACCAGGCCCATGGAGACAAGAGTCATTGTGTTTTCTACCTTGCTCTTCCTTGACCTTCCCAGCACTCTTCATATTGGGGAGCCTGCTGGATTTTCCTCCCAGGGACGTCTCTGTGTGCTCCTGCTTCACCTCCGCACCCCAAGGAGAGAGAGCATGCAGCAACAGGAGCTCCTGGAAGCCCTTGTTGGATGATTTCACATCCTGCAGAAACTCCTCTGAGACCACTCGGACTTTGGCCTCCTTCACTTCTTCCATCTTCTTGGTCATTTTTTCAACTTCCTCTGCAAGAAAGGGGACAAAAGTCAGAGAAATTGTAATCCAAGTTTCCTGGAGCAAACATCAAAGATAGCACAGAGCCCTCCTGAGAGGCTCAGATTCTAGACCCACTCTGCTGGTCCAAGACATTGTAATGTTTTAAAGAGGCCTTTTCAAGTGCAGGTGTCACAAATTTTGCATGTGCTGCACCCAGCACAAAACAAAATCCCTACTCTAGGTTAAAACAAAGTTACCTATTTTAGAGTGACTTTCTGGATTTCAAACCCTGTCTCACCTCCCAACTAGGCCAGGGGATTGGGGGGGGGGGGGGGGGGGGGGGCCCGCGAGCTGCTCCAATGACTGCACGCTGCAGTCCACCTGTCTGTCTATAAGGGACATTATTTAGCTGAGCTTTGAGCAGGGGGTTGGACTAGATGACCTCCTGAGGTCCCTTCCAACTCTAATATTCTATGATTCTATGACATTTCTCCCCTATGCCATAAAGGCCGGATACTGCACCTTTGAAATCAACAGTTTTGTTGTTACTTCATTGGGAGCAGGCCCTAACCTTGAAATAGTCACAATGAGGCTGTGAATGAACGCTATTAGTTACGCCACAACTCAACATTTGACATGTAGATACCTACAGAAATCTCAGCTACCATTTACAAAAGAAGCCACCTCACAATTAAAACAGTTTAGTCCTTTAAAATCCACACTGGGAAATATATCTATTCCTGACAGCAGGCATTGGAATAGATTTAGCTGATCTGGTACTGAAATCTGTAACTGAAAATCTAGACCGGATCACATTGCCTCAGAAAGTACTACTTTCCTCTAATTCGGATTGCAACTGGCATGCTGCAATGTGCAGAACATTAGCACTCAGGTTCTACTTTGCTATCAGCTGAGACTTATTGTAACAGAGCTCTACTGCAGTCAGGAAAACCCCAGGAGATCTCTCAGAACTAAAGAGATCTATAAAACGTCGTCTTACAAAATATATTTTTATTCACTTCCAAGAACATGAAAAAACGCACTATCAAAACATGGCTCATCAGAATGTCACCTCCTACCTTTATGCAAGAGTCTAACTATGGCCTCTATAATCTACTAACTTCCAACTCCTAAGGCTGCTGATAATACAGCATTGCTGCTCACTTTGTGTGCTGATGCACATTGTAGCCTTGTTCGCTGACCCTGTCACCTTTCCTCCTAGATCCTCAATCATAGCCTTCACTTCTTCCTTGTTCCTGGATAATTTTCCAAGGGTCAAAATCTTCATGCTGGATAATGGCTTATCTAGTTGTTCAGAAATAAAAACATCATGTAAATAAAGAGCATTGAGCCTTCTGGAAGAGTGGAAGATACAAAGATGTACCCACAAAACCTTAATCTGACATTGTACTTTGCAATTGTCAATGGTTCACCCTTCCCTAGTACAGAGATCATAAAAGCCCATACAATAGGTTTCCTGGGGAGAGGTGGAGAAACGAAAAAGGTTTTAGACTGAGGATATGACTACACTGGCACCTTCCTGGCAGACATTGCTTGCACACTGTTGGCTTGAAAGTGCTAACACAGCTTCCCTTTTCCATGTACAGTGAATGGAGGCTGCAAGAGAAACCAAAAGTTAAGCCATAAAGGACCCTTCTTCACTGGAAAACTGCTTTGAGGAGGCAGGATGTCTTATAAATACAATATACTGTTCCCTACATGGTACAAGGCATGGTGGTCTGTCTTGCATAGATGAGAGCAGACTGTGAGGCAAACATGGTACTCAGTTGTGTTAACCCTGTAACCAGTCAGGATCAAAGCAGTAACACAGCTGGGACACTTATCATGTTATAGTTTAAACACCCCTGTAACAGGTTTTGCTGTCTAGACAACCACAAAGGCTGAAACATATCACAGTAACACTAAAGACTGTTAACAGTGATGAGGGGGTGAATAAATCAAAGTAGCTTCTACTGATAGTCAGATCATCCCACTAAAGCATGCAACTTCAGTTTGCTACAGTCAGAGGGGAAGGAGGCAGAGGAGTCTGGGATCAAGAGGGTGGAGGAAATAACCATTAAGTGAGGGAAGTCAATGACTGGTAAGCCAAGTGCAAATAAACGATTTCAAGCAAGCTACTGCCCTAATAGTTTAATGTTGGATATGGAACATCGGACTCTAAGGTCTATGGATATGTCTCACAAAATTAAGCAAGAAGCCACTTCATTAAATGGTTCATTTCAGCTCCAGTCACACTACCCAAGGAGTTGAATGAGCTCTGCACAAACACAGTTATAAACATGGTAGAGAAAGAGAGACCCCCAGTGGCAGTTCAACCTTTAAAACTCCTAGATAACTTGTCAAAGCACCAACTTTGGATCTCAAATGTGTTTGTCCCTAGACTGAAGCTGGGATCTACCCACACTGGGGGTGAGGAACAGAAGAGGCTGCCTCTGCTTCTCACCATGACAATTCAGCCCAATGCTGGAGCAGAAGGCGGGGCACAGAATACTGCACGGCACTGCAGGGACACCACGTGACTGACCATCTATGCCCTCCCTCCTGAAGCACAGTACAGCAGTCAAGTGACTGGGCAGAGCCACAAGAAGGAGCTTTGCTGAGTGGTCTGGGTGAGCAGGTCACACACTGAAGCAGAGGCTTCTCGAAAGACCAATGCCTCCTTGCCAGTGGAGTGCCAGGAGAAATCCCTTGGGCAGCACTGACATCTGTCATTCCCCTCCCCAGTGCCACACTAGGGAAAGCATAAAGAGAATGTTATTTGGCTCCAACAATTTGACAGACATATATTCCTATTCAAACCAGTCTCTCCCTTACTCTGAACCCTGTCTAGCAAGTCATTTACCTGTGGGCACAGACGCTTTCTCGGTCAAAGGAGCAGAAGCTGCTACTGGAAGCGCTGCATTCACAGCCACAGCAGCCTCTGGAGGGAATGCTCTGTCCTGCTTTTTACACTTAAATTTCTTCAGATAGGAGATTTCCCGGAACTCCTATGGGGCAGTCACATAAGTAGACTTTAAAAACTCCTAATACTGTTACAAAATTAAAAGACTAAATTCAGTATTGGTCAGATCTTGGCATTTACTACTGAAAGGTTCTTTATAAGGATCTCAAAGTGTTTCATACTCAATTCATTACATAAGCCAAACATCCCATGCAAGGTAGGCAATTATCCCATTTTACTGATTGGGAAACTAAGCCACAGAAAAGTTAAGTGACTTGCTCAAAGTCAAAACAGCAATTTAGTGACATTCAGGAATAGAGTAGGGAATCCTAGCATTTCCCCCATCTCCTTCTCTAACTATTAGAGAACACTGCTTCCCCTTGCACTAGAATCTAAGGCATTGTCTACTCTAACACCTATATCTGCAAAACTTTTGTTGCTCAGGCGTGTGAAAAAAAACATACCTCTGAGCAACAAGTTTTGCTGGCATACATGCTTGTGTGGACAGTGTTATGTCTACAGAAAACACCCTCCCACTGACATAGATACCGCCGCTCACTTACCTGGCTTTATGATGTTGATGGAGGAGCTCTCTCCTATCTGCACCTTGCTATCCACATGAGCATTTTTGCTGGCAAAATGTATGTTGCTCAGGGGGGTGTTTTTTCCACATCCGAGCAACGAAAGTTTTGCCAACATAAGTGCTAGTGCAAACAAGGTCTAATTTCCCCACATGCATTTTCTTTTTCCTCAGAGTAGCGCTTAAAACAAAAGAAGTTGAGGAAAAACCTTGATTTTTTTCAGTTGATATTTCACCAACATTTCAAATTTCTGCTGCTAGTCACCACTAAAAACAGTTTCCCTGAGATATAAAGCTAGGATTTGTAATTTTTTTACGCCTGGTTAAAGCACTGATCATTAAAAGTCATGAATACGGTCTCTGAAAACGTTTTTCCCAATTCTGAGGAAAAGCAGAGGAAGCCACATAACTGTTTATTTTAAGTGCTTACAATGTTTTGGAATTCAGACATTAACATCTGAAATTCTGAAAGCACAGAATTAGAAGTCACTTGCCTCAGTCAGAAAGGAGAAATTAGAACATCAAAAGGAGCTAGTCATTAGTAATAGCACTAAAAATCACAGATCCAAACCACAAATCACTCTCGCAGCAGCAGGACAAATTGGAGAGGCCTAAAGTTCTAGAATGGAAGAAACATCATCTCTCCAAACCACTGCTACTGTAAAACACTCTCCCTGTGCATTAGCTATGAGCAGCTCTTCCCATTCTCAGAGGCAGAGCTGAACAGAAGCTGCAGTATGCCCTGCCCTCTAACACCCTGCTGTGGCCATTCATATTTATTCTTCCCTTTCATGAGCTCTACAGTAATTTAAGAATTAAAAGACTGAGTTTCAGATAGTTAAGTTTGCTTCATCTACCTTTGGGATTACCCAGTCCTTCCTGTTGGGGGTCTGTGTTTTGGCAACACATTTAGTCCAGGCAGTGATGTCCCCTGAGCAGTAGTATGCATCACTCCTGAACACAAACTGCCCCTTACACTCCCCACAGGGAAGAAGAGCTCCGAACGCCATCCCATCTGCTACTCGGTCCAAGATCTAAAGCAACAGAGAAGCAAACAAATCATGCCAGGTTAACACTGGCAGCACATACAGCAAGCACATAGTAAACTGTGTCAGAGAATCCAGCAAACTCACACAAGGCTGAATACCGTCGCCTGAAGACAAACAGTTTTACTTGTTGAATTTTAACTAGCTTATAAATAAAAAAAACTCTTCTCAAAATCATTTGTGGCATAAAGCCTTAACTATATGCCACTGAATTTGCCTGTCCACGCACAAACATTCATTTGTGCCTTGGGACTGTCATCTCCTCAGGTCAAGGCTTCTGCTCTGTGTTTGAGACAGCAACATACTGTAAAGCACTAAGCATGCTTCCATTGGAACGAGTTATTAATGTTTCTGGAGGATGGGTGTCACATTTGATTACAGAGTATTTAGCTGTCAATGCACAGTCCATAATAATCCAGTTTTCCTCCCAGTAAAATGGTCCTTGACCATTTTAATCCTAGAGACCTATTGTCCCACCACAACCACTTGAGGCTTTAGCACTGCTTCAGGATATGCAAATATTCCAAGTCAAGTGTGGCTCACACCTTAGTAAGATGATCTTATGGAGTCCTCCCCCTCGCAATGCAGATTGCAAAGGCCACTTCCAATCCCATTCACAACGTTGTATGGCAAGTACAGAAATTATTTATGTGAATAAGTAACATTAAGAAAGGATTAAAAGTAGTTTTAGCTCCTGTTAGTGTAATTAAACTGTTGGGAAGAAAGAGAAAATCTGATGCCACATGCCAATCTGCTCTCCCCACAGACCACCAGCAGCAGGGTATGGAACAGTTTGTCAAGTGTTTCAGAAAGAAAAGCTATAAAAAGCATTTTAACTGATGAACAGAATTCAGCATCAGAAATCCCCACTCCAGCCCTGTTCACATACAGGTAGAACAGCACTGCTAATGGAACACTGTGGCAAAAGAACTAAGCTTTGCAATCCAACTGTTTTTTCTCTTCTTGAGATTTTACAATAGGCTTTCACATCAGATCTTCGGCTGTCATTAGCAACACTGTTCTAAAGAACCTCACTGATTCAGACAGACACACAAAATAACATTCCTAAATGAAATAAAGCCGCAACTCACAGCAGATTCTCCAGAAGGCACTTCCTGTTTGTTGGCTATCAGCAGTTCTTTCAGGTCGTTAGTGGAGCAGACTTTCCTCAGCTCATCTTTGATGTTCCAAATCAACTCTGTCTGCTCCTGTTGACAAAAACTGGCAGCTTGAATATTTGCAATCATTTTCCAAGAAGAGCCATCCTGAAGTAGCAGACTACTTTCAGGCTTTCAACATACTAGGAAGAGGCAACTAAAAGGAATACCCGCAGGTTTCTATGTGGCTGATCAGACTGTTTGCTATGCCTGTTTTTCCAGCAGTGAGGCTGCAAGTGAAAGTCAGCACCAGACAAAAACTGCATTTGCTCCCTTTCTTGTTCTTTTCTCTGTGTGTGTTGTTCTGTCTTCTAGGAAATAGGATCAGACTTTAACAACACCTATGCTCCAGCCCATCTCAAGTAACTTCTCTTTTTCTCAAAAGGACAGATATTACCATCTTTAATACCATCTAAGAGACTGTCAAATTGGGGGAGTCCTATTAAAAATCCAGCTAGAGGGAAAGGGAACAATAAATGTTGTTACAATGAAAACCTTACTTAAAGCATTTGAAATGTAAAATGTTAACCGTTTCTCCTTTTTTGTATCTTTAATAAAAAGTTGCTTATGGTGTTTGCCGCAGTAACGAGTCTCTGTAAGCCAAATCCTGAACCTTGTATAACACTATTTAACATTGGACAGTGATGGGGTCATGTTAACACCTGTAACTCTTTGGGCCCACATATTCCATCTCAATTAATACAACTATAAAGTTCAGACATCTAGGCAATAAGGGAAAAAACTGGAAATTCTTCTTGGGGGCTTTCCATTGAGAGGAGGAAAAGGGATGGATAGTAACAGACTGTTGGACGCTAAATAACACTTGAGAAATTTCTAATAGTGCACAGATATTTATTGTTGGTATGTTTAGCTGTGGTTTTCTCTATACCATGGTGATAACGGGTACCAAATACGTACGTTAAACAGTTTGATTTCTAGTTTCAGTAGAAAAGAAAAATTAATTCATTACACTAAGAACTTAACCCAAAACCAACTCTGATTCTCAGAATGATGTATTGCAGCAGTTAAAACCTTTCTGATGTGTAGACTGTGAAATAATGTGCTCTGCTAAGGATGTAGTAAAGCAACAGAAAACCAAAAGGCCATTTTGCTCTGAGTCAGTGTATTACTACATACTATTAAGACTTCAATTTCAGGAAAAGCTGCTGGTATTTTTTTCTTGGAAAATATCTGTGTCAAACTTTTAAATGTCTATAGAATTCTTGAAACCAAATCAGAAATTCTTTCCAATGTCTTTCTAAAACCAAATACACAAAGCTATGAGTTATTGAAATTTATACTGAAGAATTGCACAGCTGAGGCACAAAAGTGTGCAATTAAGCAAGTGACATTATTTCTCATTGACCTAGTTCCACACCTTGTCTCTGGTCGACTTCACACACGATCCAAGATTTTAGGAATCAACCTTCAGTCTTAATAGCATCCCTGGGGCCAAAAAGTGGCACAGAAAGGACTAAAATAAGTTCTCTGAAAGATGAGGTTTTCACCTCTAGGTCACCCATTCAAATCCAGCCACCAACAGTGAGGACCTAAAGCAGTTACCATCCAATATCCTTTTGGTCACCTGTATGGAATTACTTACTCTCAGTCCAGTTCCTATCAGGAGCAAAAAGGGCTCTACCACACAAATACCCGTTACATCTCTGAGGGAACAAAGGCTGGGTCTACAGTGACGGTGGCAAATTCACCACTGTGTAGACCTGCTCAGTCAATCCAGCAATCAATGCAGGAAAACCACCCCGGTAAGTGGTGTAGTGCTGTGTCGACAGGAACGCTGTTCCTGTTGGCAAACCACTGTATGGACGGTGCGTGGAGCAGATGCAGTGATTTACGTCATTTGTGTATCTCCCATCGACTGCTGCTGAATCCGGAAGGTATGTGTAGACTGGGTCAGAGTCTCAATGGGCTTGTAGAGTGAACTAACATCTCACCACAGTTCAGATGAAGCATATTAATAGGGCAACATGAGGAAGCTTGCACTGATGCAGCTTATGCTGTACTTGTGTGAATAAGTAAAACTCTAAAGCCCATGGCTGTGAATACATAAATAAAGTGTATGTGCCATGCCTGTCAACCCAGCACCATTCAACAGCATTAAATTCCCTTTTATGAAGAAAGTTTAGATGTTTGGGATAGCTTAAACAACAAACCTTCAACAGCTTCTCCTGCTTGGATTCTCTCTCTTTTTCTTTTTTCTGTTTCTTTTTTGAGGTCACATTTCCATCTATTTCATCTCCTTTCCTCTTTCTAATGGAGAGATAAACACATGACAGGAAGTCATTCAAATCTTTGAAAGCATCTACCAGAGCTCAGTCTGACTACAGTGGATAGAAACTATACACTTTGTACAGACTAACTTTTTGATTTGTGCAACACTAGTTCATTTTTAAAAATTCCTTCCTGCTCTGTCTTAAATGCAATATAAATGCTTTCTCTGCTCAAACATTCTTGGCTCCACAATGGAAAAGCATGATCTGCCCATGCCTGCTTAGAAGAGTTTTCCACTGGATACCTGTGCAGACTGGCACAAGTACATATTAAATAAGTAATTGCATCACCCAAGAGCCTCAGGAGATATTATTCTGTCTGTATTAACTATTCGAGATATCTTAACATAAAAAAAATAAAAAATCAGCAGGAAGCAACACATTTGCTCAGATCCATTTAATAGCTGGCACAGATACAACTCCTTAGATTAGGGACATTAATGGATAATTTATCAGCAGTACCTGGCCTTTCATTTTAGGCTCAGGATGAATTTAAAGTGTCAAGGGTGGCAAACATAATGAACTTGGTAGGCCAGTTTTCTTTCAAAGGCCTCTATTAAAACTTATGTAGTATCAGGTAGGAGAAAGGTTTATGCTCACCCCCCTGGTTTTAAGTTGACACCATTCTCACCATGTTATGGCACAGTTCTGCATACGCAGTTTAATTGAAGTTAGCTAGCGCTGGAGTGGCTGCTGAGAATTGTAGTATAAAACTTTGATTCAGAAAGACAACTAGATAAAAGAAAGCCACATGAAAGCCAATAAAGGACTTGGAAGACTTCAAAAAGGACAAGGGGGTCCCACAGAAGACAATTTATAGGTTTCCAGATCTGGCATGTCATTTTCTTGGCCAACAGTTACTCTAGCTCAAGAAAGCAATTTTGACCTCTGGTTTAATTTTTCCAGGTTCCCTATTATTCAAGAACACATTTGTTGTATCAAAGTAACCATAACTGGGTTTCTAACATAACCTTAGATTATGAAAGTAACATTCACTATTGAAACTACTTATCACCATTTTACATAGTTTACTTTTTTTGCACTTCTGTCAGCTTTGACAATGGAAATAGACTAGCCCAATCTTGAAGTGTTTGGGTTGCAAACAGTGAAGGGAAATGTTTATATTATAGGATCTGTTTTTGTGACCCAGCAGCAGTCCTTTAACAGCATCTGTTACTTAGGAGTCACACTTGTGGGGGAAATGGCTAATCCCCAGAGCCCTAAATACCAAATTAGCACTTTAAAACATTCACCTCCTTTCAATCTGTCTCTAACAATCACATGCTGAGATAAGTGAAGACATTCATTTGTAGGACTCAGAAGATAGCTACACAGTATGCTGCACACCAACCATCACCTCGAGCCAGAAGGCTCAGAATGAGGCAGAAAAGCTGCACCACATTCTGGAGATCACTTGTGTTTCACAAAAGAAGCCACATGCTCTTTCCACCAATGTGCCTGCAACTCACTCACCCAGGCTGAATATCAAAAAAAAGCAGAAGCTAAGAGGAGCTGTGTCTTCAACTGCCACCAGAGAGAATGAGTCCACCATGTCCCTTCACCAAGAGAGCCAAGCCAGGAACCTCTGGTGACCTCCTATATGGCAGTAAGTTTTATGTACTGTACTAGCTGAAATGATTGAAGTATTTTGGAAGTTCTGCCTAATTGTGGTCCTTACCCAAACTAGCTGTGCAAAAAGTTATCAATTTAAGCACAAAATGCTTTGCTGAATTGGGCCTAAGTTCTTCTCTAGTCAAAGAGCGTAATGACGTCTGTGTTTAATGCTAAAGGACATGCTTAAGCGCTTTGCTGAATCAGTGTGCTAGTATCTAAAATGCCTCCTTTTTGACTAGTGGAAAGTTAAGCAATCAGACTTCCCCACAATCAGAGTCAGCACATGAATAGCTAGAAGCCTAATACACCACTGAAAGCACTGCAGTCAAGACGTTGTGCCCACATTCCATCAGCTAATGAAGTCTTTGGACAGTTTTCCTCAGAGCCAAGAGGCAATGGATTACTCTTTCCTGGGGCATGAACTAATGTAGTTATTTTTTATTTTTAATATATTTTTAATCTAATCCATGCAGAGTTAAAATATCTTCACCTTGTATATGGAAGTTCAGCTATAGCCACTGAATGCTACACCAATATTCCCCTTCTTCCAATAAAAAGGGGGTCATGAAGCTTCAACAGATGCAGCTTACTTAGATACTGACTTGCTTAAAAAGACTGGTGCCTATGTTCAACTAATATAAGCCACCACCAGAAACGTTCCACGTTCTCCTCACCTTCCTACCAGATATAATCTAAAGGATTTATTTCAACTTTTGGAAAGTTGATGAGGGAAGAATGTTGAGAAAGACTGGAATACTGTATCTAGCTCTCCTGATCACCATATCAGCCATCCAGACTCAGATCTTCCTTGCAGAGAGAAGAACATATGAAAAATACTAACAGCTGTGGAGATTCTGGGGCAAAACAAGCAGTCAGTATGAAAAGGGAAAAATGGAAAGACCATCACCTGTTTTCCCTCTTCAAAAGCATCAACTGATTGTTCTTGTTCCTTGTATGAGTGCTATTTCTCTGCAGGTTAATAGAACACTGCAGTTAAGCCAACCCTGTACCGATAGTGGTATATAGATGGCAGCCTCTCTCTCTCCAGTAAAAGCTGCCTCAATCAGACAGCAATTTCTACTCTACAAGGAAGATAAACATACATGAGAATTCTAGGGCTATGGACATTTATTCTTTATTTTTAGAACATATGCAAACGTATAGTCAAATGAGGTGCAGCCCATCGACTTTCAGCATGTTACCAATGTACTCTCAGCATTAAGTATCAGTACTCCCTACCAGGTAAACCTGTCAGCACACAGACACGACCTTTTCCTTGTACCCTGTTGTAATGTGATATTGCCAGGCAGAGTGACCAGCAAATCCATCTATATACTGTACGCCCCTAAGACGAGAAATGAAAATGCCAGAGCACATACAGGAAAATTGAGTTTTGTGCTTACACTGCATAATGCTGGGACCCAGGAGACCAGCTCCAACTCTGCCACTGAATGACTGTGGGCAAGTCTCAAATACTGCAGACCAGACAGTCAGGAAACAGTTACATAAAGCTTTCCTCTCATTTCTGATAAAAAATTTATTTAGATGGAGGACTTCCAGTCAGCTCTAGCTCAGTCACCTGCACCAGATAACATCGTCTTCCTCACAACAAGTGTTGCAAGACTTAGTTTCAGAACACGTGCAATGCTCCTTAAGCTCCTAAATGGAGGGTGTGATGGAAATACAAAGGGTGTGTGCAGTATTCCAGTCACAGACATAGGTCTGAGTCCAAACAGAACTCTGAAAGGGAAGGCAAAGGCATCTCTGAAGCTCATTGTTAAAATCTCACCTTGCTTAATAATAGGTGCATCAGAGACTTCAGTTCATTACTGTATGAGCTAACATGTGAGGCAAGTCTCCTAGGGCATTAGCTTCTCCAGTCAATCACTCCAGTTTTGGAATTTAAAGAAATTTCTTCCTTTCTCTTTGCAAAAGGCCAGCAGTGAGAAAGCAAAGGAACACTATGTTTCTCCCAAGATTTGCCAGACTCGTTTTCAATATACACAGCTACTTTCTCAGCTGATCTTCAGTGCCCTTGGCTTGACCACCTGGCACGAACAGCAGGAGGGAGGTGGCAGCACAGGAGGAAAGGTACTAGAGTTGATAGGCCAGTCGGCCACTTGAGCTGGATATGGCACCTTCATGCCCACAACATTTGCTGCTTTCCAACCTCTACATGAGCAAAAACTACAGGGCCAAAAACTTTCTTGGCATGGGGCCTGCATTTGCTGTACCCTACCTCACCAGGCTAAGTTATTTATCATTGTGATTCTAGGTTCATGTTTTATTTATACAGCAACTTGCTAAAAAAATCCACAACCTCTCTTTGTAAATGCTTCACAGTTCAAGTAGAATCACCAAAATCCCCCAAAAAGCAAAGTCAAAGCAGACAAGAGGAAACATTTGCTTAGTGAAACTTCTTATGCTCTGTCGAAGTAAATAGAGCAAACCCATCGTATGCTGATCCAGCTAGACTTATGTATTACTTTGTGCAAAGCAGAACATGTACCACAACACAAGAGCTACTTGAAAACTGCATGCAAATGTAGACTCGCAGCTCGGCATCTGAGAATGGTGCACACCACAGGTAAAGCTAGAAAGAGTAAAAGTGGCCAATCCCCCTGGCCTTATCTAGCAATAACTGCGTTCATTACAATCAATGGATTGCAACAGTGTAACTCAGATATTCTGACAATTCATTGCACCTGGGAAAGCGTGGGTTAGGAAGGTCAGCAGACTGGTGTGAGAGGGACAGCTTGAACCTAGGTCCTTAAACTAGAGTTATGCTAATCTGCTGAGCTGGTGCTCCACTACCCTGGACACCTGCTCTGAACAGAAACAGAATTTCTTCTTCATCTGTGCATACAACACATACCAATCAAGTTTCAGAAAGCATCAATGGGAAAAAAACTTTGGAAGGCTACTGTCAACTATTTTCCAAAAGTGGTAGAACACCACAAGAGCATGCATGTGCACCCTCGCCCCTAGGTTGCCCCCTCACGCCTAGGTCATCTCTTGCACCTCCCCCTGCCTCCAGTGGCCTCTTTCTTCCAAGTCACATAAAAGTCTAAACTCCTTCCAGGGTAGCACAAACAAATTAAAATGAAAATCATATGAATCTTTAAGCTAACAGTCCTCCTCATGTTTCTGGGTAGTTCCCTTGCTGGCCCTTCCTCAGGGCTTCCCCTGAAGGAGCTGAACTTACTCCAGGAGCGATCTTCCTTTGTTGTGTCCAGCTTGTTAAGCCCTATCCCAGGGTTTCTCTCTGGGAGAGACCTGTAATCTCTGCCATCTCCTTCCAACTGACCTTCCTCAGTTTACTTACAAGGCTTAGCTCTGCCTCCTTTGACAAGGGGCCATTAGTTAATTAACCCCCAGGTGCAGAGCACGACTAATTGGGTTCTTTCCTTTGCCTTACAGATGATGGGGGTTAAGCCTACAAATGAAATTTCAAAGACTCAGAAAATAAAGCTCTGTCTACACCACACTTTCTGAAAGTGTCTTTAAATGCTGCTTGTGGTTACAGTTAGTCTCAATTTATGTTAAACCAGTTTAGCTGCAGTGAGAAGGCGGTTTCAGGGTTTCCTGCAGAATCATATTGGTCAATCCTTTCAGGCAATCTCACTGTATAAAATTACACCACTTAGCAAGTTAAAGGCTTTGAGTGTGGTTACTGCCAAACAAGGAATTAAACATGGAAGTTTGGACTGGCAGCTACACACAGATCAATGTATCTGAGTATGCAATCCTCTAAACATGCCCAGAGGTGTGTGAGGATTGCACATTCAGATATATGCATGCACGGTTCTAAACTGCATTCAATTCAGATAAATTTTCGCTGCATATCTTCAGAGTATTGTACCTGTATTTAACTGGGCAGTCATCAAATACATTTCTGTAAAATCCTTCCAAAGAGCAATACTAGTCCCTTTAATCATTTTTCTACTCAGTGGCTGCACTACCAGTGCTGACTTGTTACCCTGCAAAGTATATTGGGATGCCTGAAGAATACAAGGTGCTCCTCTACTATTAAACAGAGATCATCATACCATTTTTCTTTCTTCACAAAGGACATATTCCTGATTATGTCACTATTAAAAAAACTTCATTAACGAAGAGGTAAGATTGTCCAATGCTGCCAAGCCATCCCTATGAACTACCTGTAGGATAAGATTATTCTCCCTCTTCCATTCTTCACAAATGCTGCAATTATGACTGGCAGGTGCTCTGCCTTTAGATATCAGTTTTCAAAAGGTGTCTTGTATATGTATTGTATTGGAACTGTTAATACTGAGTAATAATGCTTTAATCTCACCTGTGAAAATTAAGTAAAAAAGATGTCTCTTATCACTGCAGGTTACCCAAGGTAAGTTATAATTTAATTAGATTCCATTTTTGCAACACAGACCAGTTGTCAAGGAAAAAAAAAAAAGACTGACAATCAATTTCTACTCCGCTCTACTGGCAACAGTGCATCTGCCCTAAGCCCGGTAAAAGAGGAGGGGGTTCTGCAGATGAGTTTGAGACTCACTCAGAAAACACCTATCTGCAATAAAAACAGTTCAGTGAAACCAAAAAATTAGGACAGTAGGTGTAGATGGAGCTCAAAACGTAAGTATGACAGATGTCAATGAAAGCAGGATGGAAGCGGAGGTCTCAAATCCTGACGACCAAATCTGTAACAAGAGTAGCCATGTGGAAAGAACATATTTTGTGTGGGAAAGCTGGCACAAATTACATGAGAAATAAGGACGAAAAAAATACCATCTGAACATACTTGGTGTCAGTGAGATGAGATCGGAAGAGAGTACCAAGATTGTGTTTGATGGCGCTACAATCTGATATTCAGGAGGAGCAACACATGAAAGAGGTGTAGGAATTATGCTGGATAAAATCACAGCAAAGACCCTGTTAGCTTGGGAATCAGTAAACGACAGAACAACAACAGCCAGGCTGCGAATGGCATGTCAAGTGTACAATAATCAATGAACATGCATCAACAAATGCAGCAGGTGACAGTGAAAGGATACATTCTATGAGCAGGGGCAGCAAGATGTGGATTAGTGCCTAACTAGGACATCAAGTTAATGATAGGCAACTTTGATGCATAAACTGGCAACAACTTTACTCTCTGGAAAAGAGTCAAGGCCACAGTAGCATAAGATATTAGAACTAATATTGACAAATGGCTCTTGAATCTTTGTGGCACAAACACCCTAAAGACAGGAGGCAGTCATTTTCAGCACAAGAGGATTCACAACTTACATGAAGATCACCAGATAATGCGACTTCCAACCAGATATATGATGTGTATATTTTTAAGTATTGAGCACCTTCTTTGACAGATGTCAGAAGGGCAGATGTTGGCTCACATCATTATGTTTTAGTGGCTACATTACAATTCCTCAAAAAAATCAGGAAGACAGATAAAAATAGAAAAGTTCAAAGACAAAAATGCAGCTCAGACTCCAGATTGCACTTAGCAACCATTCCAGTGTTTTACATGACCAGGCCAATGAAAGTCTGGAAGTCAGATGGTCAAAGTGGAAGAAGATGGTACTTGAGACAGCTGAGGAAGTAGTGGACTGCTGAAGAGCATAGAAGAAAGACAGAGTTTACATCCTGAACATAGACAGCAACTGACAAGCAGAAAAAACTCTGAAGGCAAAAAAAAGGAACAGTGCAAGACACAGATAGAACTCTTAGAGGCAGATGTAAGATACAAAGAAAAGGACAAAGAAAGAAGAGATGCAGGTAAGATAGAAATGCCTGACTTCAGAAGGCTGCAGATGTTGGAGGTGCAGCTCAGAGGAGACTTCAAGCAGCTCTGTAGAATAACGTAAGAGCCATTATAGGTGATGCCCATCAGGCACTCTCATGGACAGACGTTGAAAACACATGAAGAACAAGTCAGATGACAGAAAGAACATCTTCATTCCCTATTAAACTCTCCAGAGCCAATGATTATGCACAGGGTCAAGAGAAATGTGAATGCTAAGTTAGAAATAGAAGAGGGACCAATAACACCAAATGAAATTAAAGCAACAATCAAAGTCCAAAAGGGGAAAGCTCCTGGGGTTGGCAGAATTCAAGCAGAGGAACTACAGGTGGAAGGTGAAATTCTAACTGAACAGCATCAAAACTAACAAAAAGTGGGTGAAAGAACAGGGGCAGTGAGACTGGAAAGATGGTATAATGGCATTGCCAAAAAAAGTGCCCTTACTCATTGCATGAACTAGCAAGATATTGCACTGCTATCAATCCCGGGTGAAGCACTGACTGCCTTTACGCTGAACAGAATGAAGAAAGTAGTGGATAAAATATTACAAGGAGAACAGGCAGGGTTCCATCCAGATAGATCATGCTGTGAACAGATTTTCACTCCAACAGATTATTGAAAAAAAAAGAATTACAGCTTGGCAAAAATCCATCTTCACTTTATTGAGTTCAAAGAAAGCTTTTGATAACATCCACAGAGAGACCCTGTGGAATATTGCTAGAAGCTATGGGACAGAAGACAAATTGAGATCAATATAATATGCCATTTATAGGATGGAAACAGACACACACAAAGATCAGATACAGGCCAGGGGAGTAGTTAGATATTGTGATTGGAGTCAGGTTAGGGTACGCGTTATCACCAATCCAATTTGCATTAGCAATAGATTGGGTGATGAAGCAAGCAACAAAAGAGATTGCAGGTGGTGTAAAATGGGTTAGCAGAGATGAGTTATATGACTATAACCTTGCCAACAACACTGCTTTACTAAATATGATGTGGAATGGAATGATTGCCTTACACCAGGGTAGACTAGGATGCAGCAACTATTGGATTAAAAGTAAATGCAGAGAAAATTAAGATAATGAAGGTAGGAAAGTGGACAATGCATGCAAAGGCCTACGTGGATGGAAAAGAAGTTGAACAGGTAGAACAGTTCTGCTACCTGGAAAGCGTGAATAAGTTTGAAGTTGAGTGCGATACACAATCATACAAAATTAGGAAAAGCAAACACCACTTTTGAATGGAGAAACAACATCTGGTCAAACAGGTCTCCATACCAAACTCAAGGCCAGATTATACCATATAACTGTACTAAGCAAACTACTTTATGATGCAAAGACTTGGCTGATGACAGTGGCTAACAAAAAGAGACTAGAGGCTGCCCATCAGAGATGGCTGAGGAAGATACTATATATTTCATGAAAAGACAAAACAGCAAAATGAGAAAGCAAGCAAGTTGACAGAGTAGGACACATTAACAAATAAAGCTCAGATGGTTGGGAAACATACACCATGTGGAAGATGAGAGACAAGCTAAGCAAGCATTGAAGTGGGTGCCTAAGGGAGGAAAGAAAAAGCAAGGAAGAACAGGCAAAAGATAGTGATCGAGGATACTGAATGTACTGGCATCACCTGAAAAGTAGCACAACTAGCAAGTGACTCTAATTAATGGAGGAACTGGACTGCCTTGTGTGTCAGCAGGACAGGAGGGATGAAGATCTAAGGAATCAAATCTCAATCAACAGAGGAGAAATACAGAGAACAACATTAGCAACTGTCACTAAGGCTGGATTGGTGGGGGGGAGGCTGTGTTATTTCACATCAATGTGTCAAAATCATAGTAATCCATGTGAGACAGGCCATGTTAGGTACCGTTAAAAAGGCTATAATGTGCTGAGTAAGAAGATAATATTTGTGTTCATGTGTTATATGTGTAAGGGAAGTTATGGATACCTTTGATATACCTGTATTTCAAACTATGCTTAAGACGACACACCCCAGACACAGAGGCAGCAGGACAATAGCCTGCTTAATGGCCCATCAAAACCTTCACAGAAGCAAAAGGCCCAGGAAGGAACTAAAGAGTTACCAGGATTGGTCCATGTGACTCTGGACTCCACTTTAGTTCCTGTAAGGGCCTACAGGCCTCATGGCCAGAAGCAGAGGGTATAAGATCAAACCACAGAAACCATTAGAAACTCTCACTGTATTCTTATCAGCAAGTTAAAGTAGTATGGATTGGATGAATGGATCATAAAATGGATAGAGAACTGGCTACAGCAAAGGGCTCAACGAGTAGTGATCAATGGCTCCATGTCTAGCTGGCAGCCGATCACAAGTGGAGTGCCCCAGGGGTGAGTCCTGGGGCCGGTTTTGTTCAACATCTTCATTAATGATATGGAGGATGGGGTAGATTGCACTCTCAGCAAGTTGGCAGATGACACTAAGTTTCGGGGAGTGGTAGAAACCCTGGAAGGGAGGGATAGGATACAGAAGGACCTAAACAAATTGGAGGATTGGGCCAAAAGAAATCTGATAAGGTTCAACAAGGACAAGTGCAGAGTCCTGCACTTAGGACGGAAGAATCACAGGCATACCTACAGACTGGGGACTGACGAGCTAGGCAGCAGTTCTGCAGAAAAGGATCTGGGGGTTACAGTGGATAAGAAGCTGGATATGAGTCAGCAGCGTGCCCTGGTTGCCAAAAAGGCTAATGGCATATTGGGCTGTATTAATAAGAGCATTGCCAGCAGATCACGGGAAGTGATTATTCCCCTCTATTCGGCATTGGTGAGGCTGCAGTTGGAGTACTGTGTCCAGTTTTGGGCTCCCCACTACGAAAAGGATGTGGACAAGTTAGAGAGAGTCCAGCAGAGGGCAACCAAAATGATAAGGAGGCTGGAGCACAAGACTTACAAGGAGAGGCTGAAAGAACTAGGCCTGTTTAGTCTGCAGAAAAGAATGGCGGTGGGGGGACGACTCGATAGCAGCCTTTAACTACCTGAAAGGGGGTTCCAAGGGAGGATGGAGCTAGGCTGTTTTCAGTGGTGGCAGATGACAGAACAAGGGGCAACAGTCTCAAGTTACAGTGGGGGAGGTCTAGGTTGGATATTAGGAAAACGTTTTTCACTAGGAGGGTGGTGAAGCTTTGGAATGGGTTACCTAGGGAGGTGGTGGCATCTCCATCTTTGGAGGGTTTTAAGCTGCAACTTGACAAAACCCTCGCCGGGATGATTTAGCTGAGGATAGTCCTGCTTTGAGCAGGGGGTTGGACTAGATGACCTCCTGAGGTCCCTTCCAACTCTAATATTCTATGATCCTATGATTTTGTCTTTGTTCCTTTCCAGCTGCCAACACACATCTACCCACCTCTGGATCAATCCATTTTGCAACTGAACCAAAGGACTTAGACCCATCCAGGTACTGGATGTATACCAGAGGGACTATACAAACCTGCAACTCCACATTTCTTCTAGAAACCTGATGTATATGGACTTTCAAATCATTTGTATGTATCAGATTGCTTTAATCCTTCAACATTTCTCTTATTGTTCATTTTTCTTTTTACAATAAACCTTTAGTTTTAGTTACTAAAGGATTGGCTGGCAGCATGGTATTTTGGGTAAGATCCAAACTCATATTGATCTGGTACTGTGGCTGGTCCTTTGGGATCAGAGGGAATCTTCTGAGTAAAGAGCATAGAGTTTAAATAACTGGTCTCTTTACTGGACCTATGGGCAGTTTGGGAGCCAGAGACTGAAATGCAATAAAGTGGGCGGTGTGTATTTCCATAGTGGCTTCTTGATAACCAGTGTGAAGGAATCAGAAGCACTGCTTGTGGCTGGTTGGGAACTCTGCCTTCAGCATCACCCACCAGTGCTGGGAGAATCTGTTCTCCTTTTACAGCCTGCCCTGACCTTGGCATTATCAGTTGGCTACTCTGGGTACGGACAGGTCACAGCAACATCACCACCAGACAGTGAACATGGAGTCCTTATAACTGATGTACACATTTGCTAGTGATGTATTATTTTATGGCATAGAATATTAGATCAGTTTTCAAAGTCATGGTTGCTTGGTTGCACTCTTTCTGTACGTCCAAGGGAGACCCTTAGATTGCAAGCTCCCAGGGACAAAGATGGGTCTTGTATTATCTGTGCATAGTGTCTAGCACAACAGGGCTCTAAATCCCGCTGAGGAGCGCCTCTAGTCACCAGTGTTACACAACCAATAAATGCTGAGACAATGAGGTTAAAAACTCCTATCTACAGAAAACATGGTCTTTGTGAAAACATTCAGTGTGTCTTCGTGGATCCCCTAGGCAATAGCTCTCTTACATCCCCCACATACCCTTCACTCTTCATGGCAGGCAGCTGCTTTTTCAGAGCTTCTTTATCTTCTGCTTTCAAGATCCCAAAGCCCTGGAGCTGACTGGCTCCAAATGCAGGGAGAAAGCCCAGCTCTGCTCGGTGGCTCGCAAAGCAATCTGGATGGTACCAGTTATCTATCATTCCGAGCTGGGGCTTTTCGGGATGCACCATCTTCTTGGAAATTCTGATCTGACCCTGAAGTGGAGAAAAACCAACAGTACAGAAAAACAGGCTGGTGATTTTGAAAGTAATTCAAGTAATGCTTCTGAAACAGTACAGCAGCGACAATGGTTCCACCCATCACCGGCTAGCAGTCACTATGCTGAAATTTACACCATTACTTTCATTCTACTCCCCCGGTTTCCCATGCTCTGAAAATTCCCATTTTTATTAAACTTTCCACTTTTAGCCTCAGCCCACACTTACTTAAAAAATTTTTTAAAAGGTTTGGGGGAAATCCCATAACCAGTTCAGCAAAGAAGAAAATTCAATGTTAAGTAATTTTTGCTCAGTAATAACCAAGGTTAAGATTCTGTCATGGGTATTTTTAGTAAAAGTCAGGGACAGGTCATGGGCAATAAACAAAAATTCACAGAAGCTGCAACCTGTCCCTGACTCTTACTAAAAATACCTTGAAGGAGAGGGAAAAACAGAGCTGGCTGCTCCTGCAGCAGGGGCAGGCTACCAGTCAGCTGTTGGGCAGCGACCTTGGGGCTGACAACTGCTCCAGTCCTGCCAGAGAAATCGTGGAGGTCTTGAAAAGTAATAGAATCTGCGACCTTGTACTATCCTCAGTAATAACTCAAAAAACAGCCAATTACATTTTGGACCCAATCCAGCAACCTTTACTCATGCAAGTACCCCTACAGAGGTCAAGCAAACAAATCCTGCAGGATCAACCTCCATCCAAGGAATTTTAAATTCTAAAACTTTGGTTCTCCAGAAATTAATGTGAGCACTAATGAAGTTTGGTCCAGAATCAGCTTGATTTCTAACCAGATTGTATTCTGAATTACGGTTCAGACTTTACTATTCAAAACAATCACTCAGAAATCCTCATTTTATAGAAGCAAATTTGGACCCCAATCCTACGAATACGTGTGAAAACCTCTGCATATGAGTTATCTATCTGAACTCAGGGGGATTATTTACATTAACAACTGCTTGCAGGTTCAGAACCTTATTTTGCCAGCATTTCTTAAATACCTGTATAGGAAGGAACAATATATACCCTACAAAACAGTGACAGGATGGGTCAGTGGAGAGATGCATTTTGTCTGCATGTGTATGTACCTGCTGGCCTTCCTGAGCAAAACACATTTAAAGTAACAGAGGGGAAAGCCAAAGCTTCTCTCCAGGCCTTTCTTCTGCAGGAACACCAGCAGTCATCTGCCAATCAACTCCAATGCTTGGACCTGGTTAAATGTTTTCTTTCCTTTACAGAAAGAAGAGTCAGCAGGTCTAAATCCCAGACTCTGAAGAGGTCAGATTTGAGAGAGTAATCTTACTGCAGCAGAAGAGCTTTGGGTTGACAAACTGTTCAGAACACAACAGTTCTTCCAAGAAGTAACTGCAGTTTTTAAACTCATAACATAAAAGAAAAAAATGTAAAGAACAATAGTTCAAGGAATGAGTTGTGTCACCCTGGACTGGCAAGGGAAAAATAACCAATAGTTGCATGTCTCTACCTTTTCTATTTTCTGTTCACAACCTTTGCAGGTACTTCTGTTAGACTTGGCATATTCTGCAGCAAAGTCATTTAAGCTCTTCTCAGCCTTGCCACCTCCCTCCAGGTCACTGCCTTTACCTAGAGAACAGAAGCAAAAATACTATTAAACTTCTAAAGTTATTCATTTTATTTCTTAAAAAAGCCTCCCCAACTGTTTGTCATTTCCCCATACTCCCACACAAACATGGTGAGAGACTGGCCACAAAAGAAAATCAAATCAGCCACAGCCCAGTACATTTAGAGAAATAAGTACATGACAGAACCCACAATGCTTCTCTGCAATTCCGAATTCTATAGGAAGCATTAGGAAGACTGCAAAGCCATAACAAACATCTAGGGTTACTCATCTATGGTTCAGTCTTCACCACTGGGGAAGACAATCTCAGCCTCTGCCCTGCACTTGTCAAAAAGCATATAATTTTGCAACATCACTAGTTCCTTCAACTTCACATTTATAAAACAACTTGTATGAGAGCTGAACTTTCCACTCTGAAGAGCACAAGCCTGTCCTGTCAAAGGAGTCACATGAAGACTCAAGCTCTAATCCCAGCTGTGTCACAGAGCTGATATGCAGCTCTGAGGTAAGTCACCACCTCTGTGCTTCAGTATCCCCCATATGTCAAGAGGGGATACCGCTTAACTATAGCTCACATGCATACTGTGAGAATAAGCACTTGGAAAACGTCAAGTGATCTGTATGTATCCAAAAAAAAACTGTGGAAGTCTGCATATGTAACTATATTTTAGAACAGTGATACTCAGATCTCAGTGATTCAGTAGCCAAATTACTGATCAACATTACTCAAAAGAGCCACACTAGTGTGAATTCACTGTTTCATTTACTCTCTCACTCTCTAGATATACATCTATAGATAGATAGATAGATAGATAGATAGATATAGATATATAAAAAAGCGATGAGCGAGGAGAGCCTGAGACAGAGACTACTACACAGGCACCAGTGAGATTCGAAGTTGTGACTCCTGGTTTCCGAGACCACTTCTCAAACCCCTGAGCTACAGAGCCAGGCCTCAAGTCCCCTCAGCACAGGGAGGAGGCTGGTTAAGATGGAGAAGCGATGAGTGACCGAGGAAGGCACAACAAGCATTGAGAGTCTGAGACCAAGCAAAATGAATGACCAAGTATTCTACAATTGGTTAATAACACAGTTAAAGCATCCTGATTGGTTAATAGTTTAAATCACACCGTGTTTCAATATAATGTACTGCAAAGAGCAACAGGAGACACATTAAAGAGTCACTTGCAGCTCATGAGCCTCAGTCTGAGTATTACTGCTTTAGAAGACAGTCAAGGGTGCCCAAACTAGAATGTCTGTCTCTCTTCTAGAAGTAATATAAAACTAAATAAAATAAATGAATATTGCTATTGAAGACCAGACCAGAACTGGAATCAACCAAATACTCACACTTCAAACAGAACTCCCCTTTCCATATACAGGATGCTTTTTCTTTTATACAATGTTATGTTCCAGAAAGGCAGACTTCAAATCTACAAACCACCCACAATTCTTAGTGTTGTATGGACATTGATGGCTTCAATCTGCTCTATATTATTAATTATTTGTATTACTGGAGTTTCTAGGAGCCCGATACATTCCCAACCCCTTCCAATCTGCATCTGATCATTTTCCTGACCATTTAGTTAATTGCGCCAACTCTTAATATAACAACACTTATACAATCTTTTTTTAATGTTTTCTAGGTCTGATATATTGGTAGGTGTGAAGATTTCACAATATCTGTAGTAATGTCTCATGTTACTAAAACATCCCTACTTTTTCATAAAGTATTCATATCATTTACTAGCATCAGCTAATTGAAGCTAAACTATGCTAGTCAAGTAAGTGAATAAAGTGTATTTAGTGATGAGATGCGCTTGCTTTTCTCACTGTTTGGTCACTTTCTGACCATTTCACAGGGTTCAATATATACAGTCACTCTCCTAGTCATTACCAAGAGTCAGGAAAGTTCCAATGATTGTTCTGATTTCACCATTTGAAGGGTGAGCCAGTGAGCAAAAAATCCAGTACCCACAATTACATCCTGTTCTCAGCTGAGAACTTGAGCATAGACAGGATAGTTCTAAACGGACATGGCATCTTGCATTTCCTTAAACTGCATTTTTGCTTCACATACCTGCCGCGGCTCCTCCAGTTTCAATTGCTTTTTTGATTTTCTCCTGATCTTCCCATCGGAGCTCAGGGAAGCCATCAACATCTGCATGGGATATGAGTCGGGCCCGCTTCCAGAAACAAGCATAATGATGCCAGTGGGGGACTTTGCCATCGAACATGGGCGACTAGGAAGTAAGCAACATTAGGATAAGATGAGGAAATTCAGATATAACCAAGAGAAAAAAAGTCACTTCACATACATTTACCCAGACACTTTTTACCCACATGCAGGGATTTAGGAGAGGGTACAAGAAGTCAGAATTCTATGTCAGTATCATTAATAAAACTGACCTGCCACTAACAACAGTATCACAAGAGGGACTCTACAGATGGAGAACTTAATCCTTGTTACAGCTAGTTCTTAACCTTATTTCTAAGCTTTTCCACTTCCAAACACAAACACTTATGGAATCAGGATTGCAACAGCCACTCTAAGTGGACAAAAAGAGATTTTATCTTTTTTGTGTTAACACAGACCTTTCTAAGAGGGGACTGAAAAAAAAGTCTATTACTAACCTTCCATAACTATTGTTCTTTGAGATGTGTTGCTCATGTCAATTCCATGCTAGCTGTGTGTGCGCACCACATGCACTGGTGCCAGAGGTTTTTCCCCCTCAATGGTATCCGTAGGGCCAGTTCTAGCACCCTCTGCAGTGGCACACAGGTGCACCAGTATAAGGGCGCTGCTGTCCACTTCTCCCTCTCAGTTCCTTCTTGCCAGAACTTCAACAGAGGGGAAGGAGGGTGGGTCATGAAATGGATATGAGCAACATATATTGAAGAACAATAGTAACAGAAGGTTAGTAACTGTCTTTTCTTCTTCAAGAGCTTGCTCATGTCCATTCCATCCCAGGTGACTCACAAGCAGTACCTCTGGAAGTGGGCTAGTTCACGGACGTGTTGACTGCGATACCACCCTGCCAAACCCTGAATAGTGTCGAGCTTGTTGCATGATGGCATAGTGAAGGTGGGAAACAAAGACCAGGTTGCAGCCCTGCAAATGTCCTGTATCAGGACCTGGGCTAGGAAAGCCACTAAAGGAGGCCTGTGCTCTTGTTGAGTGGGCCGTCAGAGAGGGAGGAGGTTTGACCCTTGCTTGTTCGTAGCAAGAATGAATGCAGGAGGTGATCAATCCTGAGCAGGAGGTGATCAATCCTGAGCAGACCTTTCATCTGCTTGGCCACTGCAGTGAGGCCACTGCAGGGCTTTCTGGAAGAATTTAGTTCTTTTTATACAGAAAGCTAGCACTTGCCTGACATTCAAGGTGTGTAGGCACCTTCCCGCACAAGACTTTTGTGGTTTTCAGAAGAACACTGTCAGGAATACGTCCTGGTTGACATGAAAACGTGACACTACCTTTGGTAGAAATGCAGAGTGAAGTTGCAGCTAAACTTTATCTTTGAAGAATACAGAATAGGGAGGCTCCAATGTTAGAGCCTTGATTTCGGAGACATGCCTCACTGATGCAATTGCCGCCAGGAAGGCAACTTTCCAAGAAAAGTAGAAAAGGTAGCAGGATGCCATGGATTCAAAGGGGGGCCCAGTGAGACTGGACAGAATAAGTTGAGGTCCCATGGAGAAACTGGGTCTCTGACCTGTGGAAAAGAGCTTTTCTAAGCCTTTCAGGAATCTGACTGTCATCTCATGAGATGCCTTATATCTGACATGCGAAATGCTGAGATAGTCACTAGATGTACTCTGATCAATGACAGCATCACACCTTGATGCTTCAAGTGGAGTCAGTATTCCAAAATAAGAGGTATCAGTACCTGGGATGGGGAAAGGCTTTGCTCCATCGCCCTGCAGGAGAAGCATTTCCATTTCGCCAGGTAAATCACTCTAGTAGAGGGTTTCCTACTTTCCTGCAGAACTTTCTGGATTTGAGCAGAACTGGCTTGCTCTTCCTGGTTTAGCCATGCCATCAGATGCAAGGAGGCGAGGTCTGAGTGTAACCACTGACTGTGATCCTGAGAGATCAAGTCTGGATGGACTGGGAGTGTCCAAAGGGCTGCCACCGCCAGGTCCAACAGCATGCCCAACCAGCATTGGCAAGGCCATGCTGGCACAATCTTCATTACCCGCGCATCGTCCCCTTTGATCTTTACAAGGACTCTGTGGATAAGAGGAATTGGTAGGAAGTCATAAATGAGATCTTCCGCCCACTGAAGGAGAAAGTTGTCAGTCAGCAAGCTGCTGTCGAGAACCCACAGGGAACAAAAGCGGTGGCACTTACTGTGCTGTTTGGTCACGAACAGGTCCACTTGTGGAGTTACCCACTTCTGGAAGATAGCTTTTGCCACCTCCAGGTGCAGAGACAACTCATGACGAGAAGAGAAAGACCTGCCGAGGTGATCTGCTAATGTGTTCTTGGCCCCAGGAAGATGCAATGCTTCCAGGTGGATCAATGTCCCACAGGCTGAGTACCTTTAGGCACAGGGCTAAGGATCTAGCTTCCCCTTGCTCGTTGACATAGGGCATAGCTGCTGTGTTGTCCATCAGCACTCACACTACCTTTCCTGACATCTGGGGAACAGGGTGGATTAATATAAATCACCAAGAGAAAATCATTGATTTAAATCAAGTTTCCCACTGATACTTCTTCATGTACTTCTTAAACAATGGGGCAATTCTGATCACTAAAACATGTTAATTTACAACTCAATACAGCATTTTACAACATCTAGGAGGGTATACTTTGTGTAATTTTTTAGGTAACTTGATTTTTATTAATTTAGGAGACAGTACATAATATTCATTACCTGTGTCAAACTGCAGATGCAGCAGCAGTACATTAGAAATGGTAAGAACTAAATCACAAACACACACATACACAAATAGCACCTATATTTTATTGAACTAAATCTTAAATGTTACATAAATGTTTCACATTTGCAATTGCAGCAATCTCCTGAGTTGCCAGCTGACTGCTATCCTTAAACTCTTTTTGTTTTAAATTTTCGAATTTTATTAACTCTCACAGACAAGTCATCACAACACAAAACATACACCGTCCTAAAACCTCCTGCAACTAGCTCTCATCTTCCCCACTCCCACTGTCATTTTTATTCATAGACTGAAACAGAAAATAAGAGTTTTCCTGCTTTTTCAACTCCCAGCTGATTTCTTGGCTTTGAGTGAATAATACCAAACCATGAAAATATTATCTGGAAAGTGAATTATTTAAGTTACTAACCAGTTGATCTACGTTGTTCTTCAGACATATCCACATCTTCATCCAAATCATTTTCTTCCAATAAGCAGTTTTCATTTGATGTTTCATTCTTGCAAGTAGGCCCTATATTTCCTTCTTACACTGCTTACACTTGACACATTTTCCTTTTTTACCCAGGAAAGGAATTTCTTCACAATATTCCCAGTTAGGGGTCTCTTTTACGCCCAAAAGCCAACAATTTTTCTGTGGCAAAAGTGTGGGGGAATATAGGAAGCTGTGTGTACTGAATAATGTCTTCCCTTTTTCTTTCCAGTCCACTCCATTGTTCCTTTCTACTCTGCTTCCATTCTTTGTCTCTCTGTCTTTAAGACAATGTCTTAACTAACTCTTCTGCCCTGCATGGCACAGCTCCACCACCACATAAGCACAGAACAACAATCATTCAGCCTGTGTCTGTCTTTGCACATGTGACTTTAGTCTGCTGAGAAACAGAAACTAAAACAGAAGCTGAAAGCCCAGAACTTGGAAGAAGCAAGAGCTGGTAGTCAGGCTGGACAGACTAGGGCCATTAATTCATTTTTATTAGACTAACTGTAGGTTTAGCATATTTGTGATGAGATTTAATTGTAACAAGAGAGAAATTTAGTATTTTATTGATTTTTATTTTTTTTAAATAAAAAAAAAATCTGATTTAAATTTTTTTTAAAAAATCAGATTGTTTTTATTAAAAAAAAAAATCACTGATTTTTATCCACCCTCCTGGGGAAGGAACACCTCATAAGCCAGGCAGATTGCCCTCAGATCTCTGACATTTATGTGTAACTTAGATCTTTTGAGGACCAGAGAACCTGGGTCTTGAGTGGGTCAAGGTAGCCCGCCCCACTACTTAGGTCTAAGGCATCTGACACCAAGGAAAGCATTGGGCACAGGACTGCAAAGGGAACATCCTCTGCTACATGCGCAGGGATTTTCCACCAAGCCAATGAGGTAAGTACCTGGGGCGGGATTGTGAGGACCATGTCCAAGCTTTCTCTCACTGGGGAGCAGACCATTGCAAGCCACATCTGAAGTAGTCTGAGGTGTAATTTTGTGTATTGCACCACATAGGTACATGCTGCCATGTGACCCAGCAATATGAGACAAACCCTCTCTGTAGTCAGGGGGTGGATTGTGGCCTCGATGATCAGATCTGACAAGGTTTAGCATCTGGCATGAGATAGGAACGCTCTTCTGTATAGAGTCCAGGACTGCCCTGATAAACTCTCTTTTGCACAAGTACTAACGTCGATTTCTGCTCATTTAATAGCAGGCCCAGATCTTGGCAGGTTGTTCACAGCACCATGATACTGCATGGACCTGAGTTTCCAAACAGCCCTTGATGAGCCAGTCATCCAGGGGAGGGTAAAACTGTATCCTTTGATGTCTGAGGTGGGCTGCGACCACCTCCATGCATTTTGTGAATATACCTGGCGCGATCGATGGGATCAAATGAGAGTGCCATAAATTAGTAGTGGTTGTCCCACAATATGAAGTGCAAAAAGTGCCTATGGCCTGAAATATGGAAGTATGCATTCTTCAGGTTGAGGACGGCGTACCAGTCTCCTGGATTCAGGGAGGGAATGATGAAGGCTAGTGAAACCATACGAAACCTCCGTTTCTTTAGATACGTTTAGATCTTTAGATACGTTTTGTTGAGATGACGCAGGTCCAGTATGGGTCGCAGGCCCTCTTTGGCTTTCAGGATTAGAAAGTAACAGAAGTGAAACCCTTTTCCTCTCAGGTGTAGAGGAATTTCCTCTATGGCCCCTACCCGCATGAGGGCTTGTACCTCCTGGGGAAGGAGTTGCTTGTAAGAAGGGTCCCTGAAGAGAAATAGAATGAGGGGGTAGGAAGGAGGAATCAAAGTGAATTGAAGGGGGTACCCCACTGTGGCAGAATTTAAAACCCACTTGTCTGATGTTATGACTGCCCATGCAATGAGGAAGGGAGGAGAGGCGGATTGAAAAGAAAGACAGGGATAGATCCTCAGTCGAAACTGCTAGGCCGCACCTGAGTGCAACCTCAAAAGACTGCCTGCTGTTCATTGGATAGTGGTCTGAGCCTGAATGGAGCGTAGGGGTGAAAGGTTGATCCTGACTGCGCTTATAGCTCCTGTTTCTCCTCTTATAGAGCTCACTCCTAGCCTGTCCTGTGAATGATTGTTGTTGCTGGAGCCTTAAATGTTTCCTGGAAGCCAGTGGGGTGTATAGCCCTAAGGAGCAGAGTATGGCCCTAGAGTCCTTAAAGTCGTGCAGCCAGAAGTCTGTTTACTCAGAGAACAGACCTGCACCATCAAAGGGGAAGTCCTGGATGGTCTGTTGGACCTTTGCCAATAGGTCCAATGACTGCAGCCACAAAGCCCTTCGCATTGACACCGATGCCATTGTTCTGGCCACTGAGTCTGCCTGGAGAGAAATCCGGGCCACTGATTCCCCCTCCACCAGAATGGCCAGAAACTCCTGCTTAGACTTTTCAGGCAAGGGGTCAGCAAATCATAGAATATTATGGTTGGAAGGAAGGAAGGAGGTCATCTAGTCCAACCTCCTGCTCAAAGCAGGACCAACCCCAACTAAATCATCCCAGCCAGGACTTTGTCAAGCCAGGCCTTAAAAACCTCTGAGGATGGAGATTCCACCAACTCTCTCGATAACCCATTCCAGCGCTTCACCACCTTCCTAATGAAAGTATTTTTCTTAATATCCAACCGAGGCCATTCCCCCTTGTTCTGTCATCTGCCACCACTGAAAACAGTCTAGCTCCATCATCCCTGGAACCCTCCTTCAGATAGTTGAAAGAGGCTATCAAATGCCCCCCTCCCTCTTCTTTTCTGCAGACTAAACAAGCCTAGTTCCCTTAGATTCTCCTCCTAAGTCATGTGCTACAGCCCCCTAACCATTTTTTGGCCCTCCTCTGGACTCTCTCCAATTTGTACAATCCTTCCTGTAGTGGGAACGGGAGGAGGGAACTGGGCACAATACTCCAAATGTGACCTCACCAGTGCTGAACAGAGGGCAATAATCACTTTCCTCCATCTGCTGGCTAATCCCACTAATACAGCCCAATATGCTGTTAGCCTTCTTGGCAATAAGGACACACTGTTGACTCATATACAGCTTCTTGTCTACTGTAACCTCCAGGTCCTTTTCTGCAGAGCTACCTAGCCAGTCGGTCCCCAGTTTGTAGCACTGCATGGGATTCTTCCATCCTAACTGCAGGATTCTGCACTTGTCCTTGTTGAACCTAACCAGATTTCTTTTGGCCCAATCCTTTAATTTGTTTAGGTCACTCTGTATCCTATCCCTGCCCTCCAGCGTATCTACCCTCCCTACAGCGTAGTGTCATTTGCAAATCTGCTAAGGGTGAAATCCACCCCATCCTCCAGATCGTTAATGAAGGTGTTGAACAAAACCGACCGCGGGGGCACTCCGCTTGTTACTGGCTGCCAATTAGACACTGAGCAGTTCATCACTACCCATTGAACTAAATGATCTAGCCAGCTTTCTATCCACCTATAGTCCATTCATCCAACTCATACTTCTGGAACTTGCTGGCATGAATACTGTGGGATACCGTAACAATTGCTTTGCCAAAGTCAAGATATATCATGTCCATTGCTTTCCCCATAACCACAGAGCCAGTCATCTCATCATGGAAGGCAATCAGGTTGGTCAGGCATGACTTGCCCTTGGTGAATCCATGCTGACTCTTTCTGATCACCTTCTTCTACTCCAAGTGCTTCAATAAAGATTGTGGACTCACTCCATGATTTTTCCACAGATTGAGGTGAACTGACTAGTCTGTAGCTCCCCAGATCCTCCTCCTTCCCTTTTTTAAAAGATGGGCACTATAGTTGCCTTTTTCCAATCGTCTAGGACCTCCCCATATCACCATAAGTTTTCAAAGATAATAGTCAATGATTCTGCAATCACATCAGCCAACTCTCTCAGCACCCTCTGATGCATTGCATCCGGCCCCAGGAACTTGTGCATATACAGCTTTTCTAAATAGTCCTGCACCTGTTCTTTCACTGCTAAGAGCTGCTCACATCCTTCCCATTCTGTGCTGCCCAGTGCAGTAATCTAGGAGCTGAACTTGCCTGTGAAGACAGAGGCAAAAAAAAGCACTGAGAACTTCAGCTTCTTCCACATCATCTGTCACTAGGTTGCATCCCCCAGTCAGTAAGCGGCCCACACTTGCCCATACCATCTTCTTGCTACTAACATACCTGTAGAAACCCTCCTTGTTACCCTTCACGTCCCTTGCTACCTGTAACTCCAATTGTGCTTTGGCCTTCTTGATTTCACTCCTGCATGCTCGAGCAGTATATTTATACTCCTCCCTAGTCATCTGACCAAGCTTCCACTTCTTGAAAGCTTCCTTTTTGTTTTTAAGCTCACCAAAGATTTCTCTGTTAAAACAAGCTGGCCGCCTGCCATATTTGCTATTGTTTCCACTCATTGGGATGGTTTGTTCCCGCGCCCTCAATAAGGTTTCTTTAAAATGAGTCCAAGAGAGCTGGCTGTTTTTCCTGTACATATTAGCCTCCCAGGGGATCCTGCCTATTAGCTCCTTGACCCTGAGAGAGTCAGTCTGTTTTTCTGAAGTGCAGGGTCCGTATCCTGCTGTTTTTCTTTCTTCCTTTTGTCAGGATCCTGAACTCGACCATGTCATGGTCACTGTTGTCCAGGTTGCCACCCACTTCTACTTCCCCTACCATATCTTCCTGGTTTGTGAGCAGCAGATCAAGAAGAGCATAGCCCCTATGTTCCACCAGCACCTGCACCAGGAAGTTGTCCGCAACCCTCTCCAAAAACTTCCTGGATTGTCTGTGCTCTGCTCTATTGCTCTTCCAGCAGATGTCAGGATGTCCCTCATGAAAACCAGATCCTGTGATCAGTGAATTTGGCCATGGAATGCCATCCATTAAAGTTCTATCTCCCCAGCTTGTTCAATATGTGGAGTTGGAGATTCACGGTTGAATAAATTTTTCACCCAAAGAGGTCCAGTTTTTTCACTCCCTTATTTTTAGGGGCTGAGTTTCACTGCCCGCCTGTCTCTCTCATTGGCTGCTGACACTGCCAGTGACCCCAGGAACAGGTGGGAGTAGAGATACTCGATCCCCTTGGCGGGCATATATATTTTCTCTGCCCTTTTAGATGTAGGGGGCAGAGAGGAGGGGTTTGCCAGAGGGCCTTGACCAGCTTCATTATTCTCTCACAGGAAGGGCCATTCTGGAAGGAGTTGCCGCCAGAATATTGAAGAACGATTCAGCTGGCTCCTTTAGCTCCTCTGCTTCCAGTCCTCAATTCGCCATTACTCTCTTGAGCAGCTCTTGGTGTATCCTACAGTCATTCCGCAGGACTGTGGCAGACTGGCCCATTGATGCATCATCGGGTGATGACGAAGAGGCAGTGTGACCTCCCTCCACTCTAGATGGGGAGAAGCTGCCACCACCCCCCTTACCCAAGTGGGTGAAGACAGCCCAACCTCACCCCTCTCACCAAAAATGGGTGGATGGCACAGGAAGTAAAAGAAGCAGGGCCTCTCGGTCAGTGGTGGGCCAAAACAGCAAGGGACACGGACGCCTCCTGTTTGCTTCAAGCTGCTGCCTCTGCTGTCGAGCCCAGAAGCCCACTGCCTATTGGAGATCCATCGGGACTGCTGCTAGCCAAGTATTCTGTGGAGACTCAAGACACCCCATAGAGCCAGGTACCCCCAAAGGGAAGGGTAGGAAGTGGCCCATGGGCAGCCAACTCCACTCAGTCTGCAGTGCTGCAAGAGAGACAGTCAAGCACATAGCAGCTGGAACCCCACAGACCCAGTGGCGGAGTGCTCCGCCACTGTTAGGGCCCTGGGCTGGGGTAGAGTGAGGAGGGCCCATGTGCCCCTCTGCCACACCACCTCTGGGGTCAGTCACTCCTTACCAGAGCCCTAGACTGGATGGAGCAATAGACTGCTTGCCCACCCCACCCTGCCCGAGGGCCAGGGCTACAGATGGGGTGCCTACCCAGCCCCATTGGAAGGCCAACAGCAACTAACCATTTATTTGCTAGTTCTCCTTGCCAACAGATGGCGACTGAGTGAGGCGGCATGGCCTTTCTCCAACTTCGAGAGGGAGAAGTGACTGGCACCCCTCTACAGGCTAGTAGAGGAAGAGTGGGTGACTGCTCCTCCCTATCTGGGATAGCCTCCTCTTGAGGAATCCCTGAAATCTCCACCCCTCCCCTGCTTGATCCAGTTCCTCGTCCAAGTCCAGGGATGGGCATGACACTGTCACTGAGCATCTCTCTGATATCCCCGAGACAAATAGGAGATGCTGTGACCTTGGTGCAGTAGAGAATTCCTATGCGTTGCAGAACTGCCCTGGTCCAGGCCACTGCGTTGGTAGCCACGAGCCTGGTGCTAGAGTATGTGTGTGTGTGGTTGGGGGGGGGGGAGGACCACAGCCATAGTGGGGAGCCCATTGCACTCTCCTCTCTTCACATCAGAGCCTGAAGACCTTGTCTCCAGCTTTTTAGAACACTTATGGGTACAGCATCCCAATGCCAGGGAGCAGTGTCAGGGTTGTACTGATCCGTGCCAGGCCTCACTAGGTTGTCAATGGTCTGATGACCAGTAATAGCGCTCCAAAGATTGACACCTCGAATCCAAGGATCAGTGCTGAGACCCTGGAGCCCTACACTGAAGCTCCGGCAACTGGTACCCAGGGTCCAGAGAGCGGTACCATGACTCCGGCTGAGGGCAGCAGTACATTGGAGATCAGCAGGGGACTGGCAACCACTATCGGGGCATCAGTGAATGATGAGGGGACAGTGAGCGGTGCCGTGGCATCAGGGAACTGTGTGGGGCACCCATCATGGGCTTGGCTCTGGACCTGCTCTTGGCTGACTGCCCCAGTGCAAAGGTCTATCTCCCAAGGAGTAGATGACACCGGGAGCAAAAGCAGATCCTTTGCTGCTTAAAAGACCTTGGTTGTGAATGGCCCTGTAATGTGCCAGGGGCTCCCTCTGCTGCCCTGAGTCGGAGGTGGGTCTCGAGGGAGGATTGGGGGAGCTCTGAGGTGTGAGGCAGCAGCCAACTCAAGTTCCAGGAAAAACAAGTTGCTCTTCTTGTGCCACTTCTTCAGTACTGGGGAAGGTGATCAGTGCCAGAAAGAACTTGGTGCTGGGGGCGGTGCTTTGGGTAGACACCAATATACTGGGCTCTGAATCCAAGTGGCTCAGCACAGAAACTGGTCTGAAGGCTGACTTTATGAGGAGCGTTCTTAGCCTGATGTCCTGGTCTTTTTTGTGCAGGGTCTAAAATGCTTGCAAATCCTGCAGCTGTCCTGAAAGTGGGTCTCACCCAGGCAGCTCTGGTGAAGGTCATTCACAGGCACTGGCTTTTCACAAGAAGCACATGATTTAAAAGTAGGGACTGAGGCATGCCCCATCCCTGAGACTAAGTCCCCGTCAACAAATTACATTTAAACTACTAATTCTAACTAAATGAATTTGCTTAATGAATCATAGAATATTAGAGTTGGAAGGGACTTCAGGAGATCATCTAGTCCAGCCCCCTGCTCAAAGCAGGACTATCCTCAGCTAACTATTTATACTACTGCACAAAAAATCCTCAGCTGACTATTTATACTACTGCACGAAAAAAAACCCTGGTTAAAGGCTTGCCGAGGCAAGGGTGTTCCAGCACTATCACTGGCGGTAAGAAGGACCTGACAGGGAGCAGGGGCTGGCAGTGCCCTTATACTGGCGCATGAGTGCACCACTGCAGAGGGTGCTAGAGCTCACCCTACAGCTCTGAGGGGAAAAATCTCCAGTACTGGTGCATATGGTGCACACACCTAGCATGGAATGGATGTGAGCAAGCACTCAAAAAAGAATGAATGCGCCACAGCTGGCATCTTAAGAAATACCATAAACAACAGTACACCACTGCAATGCTTTCACCTGATGTGAGGCTCATGAAGCACTGTACATTTTACTGAGCTTCCTAATACCTCTGTGAGGTGAAGGATATGTAGAGAAGGACTTTACTCTTCACTGAAGGGTCATCTGTGGGATAAAGGATAGATGTCTGGCAACCAATTAGCAACAATCTGAAGTATACTTCTTATCTGAACACACTGTATGCATACAAAGCACTTCTCATTCACCTACCTGGCACTCAATTAACTGACTAACAACCTTGGAAAAATAGGACCCTTTAGATTACTTTATGGGCATATAAGCAGCTAAGGCAAGTTGCAACCTTCCAACTAAAATTAAGATCTAAATTCTCCTTGTTCATACAGAGCTTGTTTTCAGACAGATGCACCATGAACCAACCATTTCTCACTCAGAATGGTCCCCTTCAGCAGGAAAGGAAAGCTAAGGGTTTGTCTACACTCACGCTTATGCCAGCAAAATGTGTTACTCAGGGGTGTGGAAAAAACACCCCACTGAGCGACATAAGTTTTGCTAGCATAAGCACCCGTGTAGACAGCGCTATACTGGCAGGAGAGCTCTCCTGCTGACATAGCTACTGCCCCTCATTTAGGTGGTTTTATTATGTCGGTAGGAGAGCTCTCTTCCGCCAACATAATGGGGCTACATTAGCACCTATGTCTGCAAAACTTGTCACTCAGCAGGGTGTTTTTTTCACACCCGAGCAACAAAAATTTTGCTGGAAAAAGCACGAGTGTAGACAAGCTCTTAGAAATGGGCATGTCTCATGGATTTGCATAACATCTGGACATATCACAAGTGGGCTCAGGCTGAACAACAGGGTTAGATGCAGTTTCCATTCTGAAGAGCAAGGGAAATAAAATCTTAAGGCTCGCTGCACACCCTACCTCAGCACAGCCCTTCTTTGAATGAAGCACAAAAATACCTATTGTAGCACCATTCTAATGCAAAGGATAAAAAGCTCACTTGATCCAGGGTGCAAGTTCTAGATGGGGCACATGACCAGACTGCACTGGCACTGCACTCTGCGGGGGCGGAGGGTTCTTACTTTGTTATCTCGGTGGTGGAAGGAGGCAGACCAACAGCGGAAAATGACTAAGTAAAAATGTTTTATTTCATTAACAGAAGCTGGGCACGATTCCAAAAGCAGTGGCTCTAGAAATCCCCCCTCCAGTTATCTTAGTAGAAACTGGGCACAATTTCAAAGGCAGTATTCCCAGCAGCCACCCTCTCCAGCTATCCCGAAGCATAGGAAGAAAGCACCTACCCAAAGCAATAGAGTGGGGAGACCCATCAACCACTCTCTAGGTGAGTCGCAACCAGGGAACCGACCTGCCTGGGGCATCCGGTAAGCGCTTGACGGATCCACGGGGGAGTCTCACCGAGCGGTCCCCGGGGATGCTTGTTATACCCCTGTCTCCCTCTGCCTTAACAGAAATTTTCTTCTAGCAACACAATACGTAGCTCTCAACCTCAAGTAGAGATTGGGTTCTAAACTTGTTTTTCATTAGTCTATTGGTTAATAATTACAGGCCGGAAAATAGAAGGCAGCTGCACTTTGCCAATGTCTGCCCAACATCCTGTGGTTAGACGCCTTGCCGGCCTGTGGAAGGCGACAAGCGCTGCAAGCGGCAACCACAGGATGCTACTGCTTATCTCCCACAATCTCTTTACAGCTTACATACTTTATACTGAAGTAGCAGACAAAGATTAGCTTAACTCTTAAAGATACGGAGGGCTGCCCAAGCAATTACAGGCCTAGTCTTGCTCACAATCTAAACTGGATTTTTAGGGCCCAGCCTTGCCAACTATACTTGTTCCACGTGACAAATTCTTCCGAGCCCTACAGGCACAGAGCAGTGTTAAGTGCCTGCATTCCCACCTCCCTCTCTCCTAGGCAGACAGAAGAGCCAGAAAGGAAAATGTGGGGCTGCTCAAGATCAAGGACCCCACAGGTGCAGGAACCAGAAGATGCCCACGCTGGGGAGCTGTGCAAAAGATGGGACCCTGGAGAAGCTGCTGAGGAGCAAGGCTCTGATAAGTATTTTGCTGAAGAGGAAGCAGGAACCTTTTGCTGTTGAGGAGGAGCAGAATGAGGTGAGGTGCTTGTGAATAAGCTGCATGCATGTGCTAGGAAGCAGAGAGTATGGTGGAGAGAATAAGATCATGGGGAACAGGGAAAGACTGAAAAACAAAATGTAGGAAGGAGCAAGTAAATCAAACAATGGGGAAAAATGAGAAAATAATAGTATCAGTTGGGGGACAGAGGAAATAGAGCAGACACCAAAAGAGATGGTGTAAAAGATATCAAGCTATATAGTGGGAGGAGTGAAAGGAAAAAGGAGGAGGAAAAAATGCAAAGGAAGTTTAGTAAGTTGAGGTTTTGTATTTTTCAGCGCTAAATACCAACAACAAAGAGCCCTATTATGGAAACAAAAAAACCATATGCATAACTAATGGAAATGACTCAGTGCATTGGTGCCCTTGGGGAAGCAGGACAAGGCTGCAAGCATTTCTCACTCTGGCTTATAAACTCAGTCCTTAGGCTAGGGAGTGTAGGACAGATTTTTCAAACCCTACCCTAATGGGAAGAGATCTCCTTATTGTGCTACTTCTATTCGTAGGAGACATAGGGACCAGAATGCATTCAGACAAGCATTAGCCAGGATAGTTGGCAGTTATCTGGAATGTTTCCTATTGAGGAATTTGTGAAATGCTCGACTCTGGAATGTAATCTTACTTAGCTGAAGCAAAGCATGGCCGCAATAACAGAAATTAGACTCATCTCCATAGTGTGTCTCTGGCAGCCAAGAAAGCTGCACAGTGCAATACAGTACATTTTCAACAAAATAAATCATCAGAATGACTTTTAAAATGTCCAGGGAGTTACAAAGCATCCAGCTGCCTTCATCATGATGCTTTCACATCAGGCCTTCCCTAACCTTCCATATTTTTGAAAGAATCAGGAGCACACTTGCCACACTTGACCTGATTTCTGCCTACTTGGGTGGCCAGAAGCCTCTTGGAATCTTTTCAGCCTTTTACATCAGTTTTTCCAGTAGTAGTACCAGCTACCAGCTAACTCTTGGGTTCTATTCCCAGCTCTATAGTTTGGACAAATCACTTACTTTCATTGTGCTTCAGTTTCCTCATCTATAAAATGGGAATAACACTCTACCTCAGAGGAATTGTGAGCAATACTGTTCATAATCTAAGGCTGGGTCTAGACTGATGACGGCAAATTCGCCACTGTCAGATCGATTGCTCTGGATTGACTGAGCGGTCCGTGTAGACCTACTCAGTCGATCCAGCAAGTGACGCAGGAAAACCACCCCAGTAAGTGGCGTATGGACGCCACGCGGAGGAGACGCCACAAAGTCGATGGGAGATACGCAAATGATTTAGATCACTTGCATATCTCCCGTCGACTACTGCCAAATCCCAAAGGTAAGTGTAGACCGGGCCTAAGATCCTCAAACATGATCGAATCTCATTAACTCCCACTAATGATTAGAAGTCTAATATGAATTAGGGGATTTTGCCTAATCCAAGTTACACTGAAGGACTCTTTCCCTTGATTTTAATGGGAGAGTGACAAAGCCCTTACCAGCTAAGCAAATAAATTTAAGAGGACAGTCCTTTACAATGTGTACTTTGTTCATGTAATCTGATAATTGCAGTTTAGTTCTAATTATTTGTGATGTTTTGTAACATACCAGTGAGTGTTCTCTGAAACATGAAATTACTAACACTCAAAGTTTGCTATGGCATTATTAAATCCTCACTGAGACATGGAGAATACTTGTGTGTCTGTGAACTATCAGGTTTCCCAATTAGTGAAGTTTTACCATAAAATGCCAACTACTGTTAAGTTACCTAGATGCTTTGGTGATTATAGCCAGAATACAAAACTCTGATGTTCCATAACGCTAATATGGAAAATTAAGTGTATTTTAATCCTATTCCCAGTTCTTCTTCTTCACTCTCAAAGACCAACAACAAAAAAAGCCCTACACTGGAAAAAACCTCCAAATTTCAACAGTTCTCTAATATGATATTTAACTGTGCACATTACACAGTATTAATTCCAGAAGGCAGCCTTGTCCAAGCCTATAAATAGCATTTGATACCAATGGAAAAACATGGAACGAAGGGCCATTTAGGAATGTGTTCATTTCAAAAAAAGAAGAATAAAATACCTCTATGCTACAAAAATAACCAGGTTTAATCAACCAAACTACGCTTATGATATAATATATATTCCTCTTGCCAGTGTGGACTGAAAAAAAGTCATGCAGAGTCATAACCATGTTTTAACCCTGGTAAATACCTAGGTCTTTTCTGTACTAGTCTTTTCTCCTTAGTATGTTGTACTGCTGTTACCACTAGTAGGAGCACTTTGGTACTCAAGACATCACCTGCCATTAATGTTTTCATCAGTAGATTTCTCCAAGCAGGACTAGGCAATGCAGTGCTCATAACACTAGTACTGATCCTACACTTTCATTCCCCACCATTGCTAGTACAAGCAGAATTGCACTCGTGATGATAATGGTGGAAAATTTTAAGGACCCCTAAGCTAAAACTTCTTTCCAGAGAGGTGAGAAGCAATGTTATATAAGAAGGCTGTTGGCAGGCCCGCGAACAGGAATTCTGGGCTCAGGGCAGAACAGTCCCACCCCACCTCTTCTGCCTGTGGCCCCACCCACAGTCAGCCCAAGTCCCACCCCTACTTGTCAACATGTCCTTCCCCCTGCATCACTCAGGCCCCCTCTTCCTCTCTTCCACACTCCCCCTTCCCCCAGGTGTCCAGCAGCAGTAGCAGGGGAGGTAAGTGGGGAAGATGAAGAGTGAGGCACGCCGCAAAGGGGGACTGAGTGGGGATGAGGTGGGGGACAGGGCTGTGGGGAGGCCAAGAGGGAAAGGGCCGTATGGAAGGGGGGGGGGAAGCGTGGATGTGGGCTGGTGTGGAGGGATGGAGCGAGTAGGCGGAGTGAGGCCAGGGAAGAGCAGGGGCCACCACAGGCAAAAGAGGCAGTATGGGGCGCTCGCCTCCTCAAGGGGAAGCTTTCACCCTGCCACCCATGGCCCAGGCCCCATTTAAAATTGCTGGGCCCCCTTAAAAGTCACCAGGCCTTTGGGCAATTGCCCCCTTTGCCACCCCCCAACAGGCCTGATTGTGGGCAAGCCATATTTAGACATGGTTATGTTTAAAAGTACATACAGGGTCTTAGATGAAAGGATGGTTACAGACTTGAGATTTTTTTTTAAACCACACTTGTCAAACACAAGTTTTCCTGAATAACACATGTTTCATCAGGCCCTGTAGAAAAGCAGAGCAAGGGGTAAGAATGCACTGCTAGGGTGATGTTTCAGACTTCATTCAAAATGCAGCAATTGGGGGGAGGGGCGACATGCAAAGCTGCCACTAAAAATAGGTTAAACTCATCCAACAGGAGGGAAGATTTACACCAGTAACAAATACACATTGTCAAAAACACACATTAAGCTGCCCAAGAAAACTAAACAATGTAAGTGAAAAAGCATCCAGTTCTTCAGCACTGTAAACTGAGTTTATACTCCAACTAAATGCATCCGTTTTGATCTCCAGCCCTCCCTATCTGCAATTATTTGTCTCCACATAAAAGGTATCAAAGCTGCAGAGTGAGGTAAACAGAGTTTTGTAATGTGTTCAGCAAATGATAAGGAACTCACAAAAGAATATATTGAGGAGAAAAAGACAAATATTCCCCAGTCAGGAAGTTAATGAAAAGTTGAGTCTTCTTTTGCTTTCCCCCAACTCATTGAAATAAAAATCACATGTTCCTGCAAAGTCTGCTAACAAATTCAATTCAACTAATTAAATTCAAACAAACAGGATGAGATTAAAATGGAAGCCATCTAGTAATTAATTTAAGATTTTACTTATTTTCTTACATCAACCAACCACAGCCTGATAAAGCTGTGAGAACACAATAATTTGGGAGATTTTATTTATTTTAGTTGTCTTTCATATTACATTCTTGCTCACTTCAGCTGGCACACTTCTAATGCACCCTAGTAAGTGTGGGTTCTGGTTATAAGAAATATTTTTCTGTCTAACGTGCACAGATCACACACACCTCTTTCCCGTTCTTATGAGCATATGTGCTTCACTCTAGTTAGCAGAAGCAGGCCTACACATATGCTACAAACTCTCTGCATTTAGCAACCACCACCCTGCTACAAGTCCTTCAGATTCCAGTCGAAATTCTCTCTAGCACCTCTAGAAAATACCAGTGAACCAGCATGTGACCCGTGGGCACAAATCCCTGGCAGAATGACGTCTGAGGACAAGTCTGAGCGAGCGAACGGACTGCTGAGAACCGCGCACACATCTAGCCACCCGACCCGCAAATCCGCTGCCGGAGTTACAGCTCCGTGCAACCGAGGGCAAGCCCCCAAGGGCTGCAACAGAGCGCGTCGCGCCCGCGTGCCGCCCGCAAAAGGCTATGCTAACTCAGCGCGTGCTACAGGCTGCTTCGCAACCTGCACTCGCCGGAGGGGAATGAATGGGCAGCGGACGCTTGGCCGGGCGGACACCCTGCACACGGGGCGCCCACCGAACTGAAAGCAACTCACGGCCGCCAGCCCAGCTGCAGGGGCTGCGTTGTTCCGGCGCCAAAGGCCGCTCCGCACGCCTCCGGGGCTGCAGGGAAGGCAGCGCGGCCCGTAGGGCTGCAAAGCCCGTGAGCGGGTCTGGCTCCCTCCCCCGTCCCACGCGGTACCTGCACCATGATGGCCAGGCGCAGCGAGTCCTTGGCGATGCTCTCCCCGCATTTCTTGCACGAGGCCCGGCCGCTCTTGGCGTACTCGGCCCGGTACAGCTTGTCCGCCGGCTCCGCCATGGCGGCCTGGCTGGGGCGCGGGCAGGGGACTCGCGGGAAGCCGCCGGCGGGGCAGCTGCAACCCAAGGCCCAGCACACGGACCGAGAGGCAGGTCTGCTCTACAGCCTCCGTCCGGCGCGCTAGCCGAGCGCCGCGCGATCCACCCGCGTTCGGTGATCGACAGAAAGCGCCTGGCGGGGGCCGGGCTCGGAACGTTCAGGCAGGCTCGCTAGGCGCTAGCTCCAGACAGACGCCAGTGTGCCGTGAGGGACTGCGGGCGGGGGCGGGGGAGCAGGGTGTCACGTGATGCTGGGACGGCCCCTGTCCAGCCGCGCGCGCCGTATGTTAGGGTGACCATGATGCTGTGGCTCGGAGGGAAAACGGCCAAGATGGGGACAGCTGGGTCAGGGCTTGCAATAGGGACTGTCCCGCCAAAACGGGATTTACGCTTGGTCACCCTAAGCGTGGTGGGAGGAGCGCGCTCCCTGCACAAAGCGCTCCTTGGCCAGCTGCTGCTCTTACAAAATTACAGTAGGTACAGTAAAAACATCTGACGAAGTGGGTTGCAGCCCACCAAAGCTTATGGCTGCAGAAATTTGTTAGTTTTTAAAGTGCTACAGGACTCAATTTTTTGCAGTAGGTATAGTGCATAAGTAAATGTACTTAATCATTCATTGATAATATACATAATGAATGATAACAAATGTATGCAATGTACCTCATAATTCCATATGAACATAAGGTACCTATAACTACTGGTGAAATAATATACCCACACAGTGAATGCACATCTTCTGCTTACTGTCAAGAACATATGTGCAGCTTATTGATTAAGGGATATAATTTTCTTTCCAGAACGAAAAATGTTTCATGTAACCAGTCGTTCATAACATCAGTATTCATGAAATCAGGGTTCTACTGCAGTAGGAGTACTTTGCTGCTGAAGTTAAATTTATATACGATTTCTGTGCCCAAACCACACTACAGCATTATTCTACTAAATGTGCCTAAGCTTTATGCCACAGAAACCTGATATGGCATTGTATGTTCAGTATACTTCTGGGAAGGGATCCAGTTGCTAAAGCTGCAGGAATACGATTTTAGCTGATAAGGTGACCTATATTCAGTAGATATTTCCCTATTTACCAAGAACTATAGAAAAAAATTCCAGAATGCATGTATTAGGGAAGAGAGGAAATAATGTTATTTGGTATTCATCCAACACCCAGGAGATATACAGCACCAGTGCAGAGTCAAAGTGTTTTAGGTGCTCTAAGATGCTTCAGTAACAAAATAAAGATATGAGGTTAGATTTTCAAAAGCACCTAGCCAAACACCGATTACTTTGTGATCCAAGAAGATGACAACAGAGCTTGTAAAGCTGCAGGCATAGCCCTAAAATCTGGTAGCTGCTAAAAAAGCCACTGCCTCAAATCGTGTGTGAAACTACTATACAGGTCAGCAGTTTCTATCCTTTGGGCCATCAGAGTTATCAGCTCTCATTTCCTGGTCTCTACTACAAAAGCAGATTTGCTTAATCACTTGCAACTGGGTGCTCATCTGATGCTAAGTGTGTCACATAAATCATGGCACTGTTCCTTTCAAGTACAGCAGAGCCTAGCTCTTCTCTTGAAGCACTATGGGAAACAACATACAAGTGTTCAGGGCATGTGTCACAGTTTCAGAGTAACTGCACCTCTATTCCCCCTCTGTGGCTCCTCGAGGGCACCCACTTAAGGTTTCCAGCTTCCACATGTCACCTGTCTTGGGTGAAGAACTGTGTCTCTCTCCCTTCTCAACAAAGATTTTAAGGCTGCACAGCTCCCTGCCCTACACTGAGTGATATCCCCAGCAAGCCAAAGTGCCTAAAAGCCATGCTATGCTTTCTCTTCAAGGGCTGTGAACAGCATATTGCCAGCAGTTACAAGTTAACACACAGCTTCTTCTAAGCAAGCACCTGTATTCTTAAGGTAAAAGCATTACAGAGAAAACATAGAAAGATACATATAAAACATATTATAAAAGATTCTCTATGCATGCTAAAAGCTTCCCAGAGGTCATCTATCAGTCTTATGGAGCCCTAGTAGGTCAAAGTCTTTCCAATCATTCTGTAAGAGGTGGGGTCCCCCTTGGACAGAAAGTCCTGTCCACTTTCAGGATGAGAAAGAAGATCCTGAGTCAGTTTAAACCTAGCCATTTAATATAAAAAAAAAATTTTACAACCTAAGCGATTCACCTTAATCATCCCCACTGTTTTTAATTCCTGGAAAAGCTGTGATAACTCTCCTTCCTGGAGTTACACGCAATCCCTGGGCCACAATGATACATAAATTTAATGCAATGTGGTCTTCAAAGATATTGCGTGTGATTGCAATATCTGTCACACATTGAACAGAAGGGTCATGATAGGTGAATAGATGCACTGGAGACTTGCAGCTCAAGAGATATTGTGATACTATGGGCCAAGAATGAGCAGAATAAAGCCCTGAAGACAGGAAAGGTATAGTTACCCAGTGGATGGAAATGCTAGTGAGCAAATGCTCTAGGGGCACCCATGGAAGCAAGGCAGGCAACAGATGAAAGCTCTATACAGAACAGCAGCTTTGGGGATATCATTGGTGTAGTAGGCAGAGAACAGATGAAAGTTATGGGGAATGGAAGCTCTGGGAACAGCAATGGTGCTGTAGGTAGGCGGTATAGGAGGAACAAGATATTTCCTTTTTCCTGTTTATTCATGGATCTGGAGGCAAAGTCAAATTTGGAGGGGACCCGTTTCCTTTACCTCTACAAAGAAAGCATATGTTACCAACTCATTCAGACAACCATTTATGTGTTCTGCATGATTCAGACTTGTAACATAATAGGGTCTGAGAATGGCAGCTGCAGCATGAGTGAGGATTTTATAGTGTAGCTGTGGATTTCTCAGGATTTATCTACTCTTAAAATGCTATAGCAGTGCCATTGCAGTGCCTCAGTGTAGATACTACCCACACCAATAGTACAGGTTCTCCCATTGCAATAGTTAATCCACCTCTCCAAGAGGCAATAGGTCAACAGAAAAATTCTTCCATCAGCCTAGTGTTGTCCACACTGGAGGTTGGGTTGGCTTAACTATGCTGCTCAAGGGTGTGGATTTTTCATATCCTGAGGGATTTAGTTAACCTGACTTAGCGTAGATCAGGTTTCAGTAACCAGGCCAAAATGTACTGTTGGTGTAAACAGGTGAAATCCATTGATTTCACAGATTGGTCTGCTTACAGCAATAGTGAATTTGGCTCATAATCTTTATGCATTATTTGCATTCAGGTGCTGTAAGATTCTTAATTAAGAAAATAAGAAAAATAAAAAGATTGGTCAGTGCATATATAAATATAAAAGAACAACTATCATCTTTTTTATCCTAGCTACTGATCAAAAACCAAAACAAACTAGAAACAACAGGTAGAGATTCTGGGCATATTAGTTTTTAAAGCCAGACTTTACAGATCTTGATAAGTCCATAGGCAGGTCTTTACTCTGGGAAATGTCTTTAAGTGACAATTCTTCTTCTAGCATTTGCAGTCCTTCCTGAGCCACCTGACAGCAGCTTCATCAGCAAAATGAAGGACTCTAAGGCCACCATGAAGTCTGGTTAATTGACATTTATCAACAACATCCACCATTGACTAACGGAGACCAGACTGACAAAGTGGATTGTCATGCAGATCCACGTGTAGAGATTGGCTGCGCATATTCTTTGGCCAATTTGGAACCTGTTCAGCAGAGTCTAAAGGTGATGTGGCAGGTGATGTGGCAAATCCCAGCAGTCAAACAGTCAGATCAGAGACAAGGAAACCATTTCAAACTTTAAATGACAATAATACATTTGTTTGCAATGTTGTGGTGACTGTGTTGGTCCCAGGGTATGAAAGAGACAAGGTAGGTGAGGTAATATCTTTTATTAGACCAACTTCTATTGGTGGAAGGTACAAACTATCAAGCTTCACAGAGCAATTCTTCAGGTCTGGAGAAAAAAGGAAACCAGAGTGTCTGAGGGTATGTCTACACTGCTGGGGCTTCAGGGATCGATGCAGCTGCATTGATTGAGAGAGTCTGTGTAGACCCACTCAGTTGATGGCAGAGCACTCAATTAGTCCACCTCCCCGAAAGGCAGAAGGCAGCACTGACAGGAGAGCTTTTCCCGTTGACTGTTTCCCATCCCAGTGCTGTGAAGACACTGCAGTACGTCAACATGAGTACATTGGCGGGAGATAATGCACGCTACATTATGTAGTGTGTGGATCTCTTGGCAACCACCCCACCAGTGTAGATCAGCCTTGAGCTAAATACAAATTGGATCAGATCATTAAACATAAGGGATTAACATACTATGGCAGACTATTTCAAATTAAGGGGGCAATTCAGGGTTAGCAGGCAGTGGGGTGTGTTACAAATGGTTTTAATGAGCCATAAAACCAATGTCTCTGTTGATATATTTGTTGACGGCCGAGCTATTTGAGTCCTGCTCATGTTCTATATATGGTATGTATGGATGATTAGTAACAATGGTACTTGAGAGTAGCTAACCTATAGCTGTTACCTTTCATCTGTTAATGTTTGGAGATTAACTACACAGACTTCTACTAGGCATGTCCCAAATGTGACCCAAACACTTTCCACACAGTCTGAAAAATCTTCTAACTGCAGAGTTATATGATTAACAAGTTATATGATTAACAAGCTTAGGACCCGTCTACACTTACCTTTGGGATTTGGCAGTAGTCGATGGGAGATACGCAAGTAAATCACTTGCGTCTCTCCCGTTGACTTTGCTGCGTCTCCTCCATGCGCTGTCCACACTATGCTGAATCGAAGGGAACAGCGTTCCCTTCGACACAGTGCTACGCCACTTACCAGGGTGGTTTTCCTGCGTTGCTTGCTGGATTGACTGAGCGGGTCTACACAGACTGCTCAGTCAATCCAGAGCAATCAATCTGACGACGACAAATTTGCTGCTGTCAGTGTGGATCCAGCCTTAGTGTTGATGAACTCAGCTAAGAAGTAAGTCCCGTCCTCCATCAAGGAAGATGCAATACGAGTAAATATTAGGGTCAGAGGTGAGCTGGTTGGGAAGAAACTGTGCATGGGTGGGGGGGATTTCATGACAATTTTATAGCTTTCCCTCATCTTTTCAAAACTTTTAAAATTCAAAATATGTTGATGAGCTAGAGAGCTGGTCAAGCAATAAGGAAATAATTTGTGAAGAATGTTACTGAAATTTTTCCAGATTTTGTTTCAAATTTTGAATTAAAAAATTCCTTGGAATTTCAACCAGCTATGGCTCATTGAAGGCAATGGCAAAGCACCCATTCATTTTCATGATGCAGCATCAGGACCTTGTTTTTGATAGAATTTTATGTATATTCATATACAATTTTGGTGCAGTCATGCATCTGGCCATTTTGTCCCTGTAGAGTATGAGCAATATGATCTCTTTCTTTTCTAGAAGTCTGGGATGCTTGCAAAGGCAGCTCTAAACAAGGGATATGTTACATTTTCCATGTATTGACATGGCAAATCACTTAATCTATCCATCTAACTTTTCTTGTCATCAGATGAGGATGATGATACTTGCCTGCTGCTTGGAAGTATTGTAAGGGTTATTAGTTAGTTTGTGTCTATACTGTGCTCAGAAGATGTATAAATGCTGAAAGTATTATATAGAAAAGAATTGTATCACCAACTGGTGAAATTTAAAAGCTGTTTTAGTTGCACATGGCCACACTATTGAACAGTAGAGCAGGAAGTGAAAACTGCTATTTGCAATTGAAACTGTAAGTATGGTGAGAAAGTAGTCACCTGCATGCACACTAACCCCTGCTGTGAATACCCATGACATGGAGTTTTAGATGGTGTAGTGGGTGCCAGGGAGAATAGAAAATTTCTGGATATGGTTTCCTCTCTCCTCTTAGGTAAGGGGGAGAGCTATGTTAAGGGCACTTCCATGAGCCTAATGCTAGCCAGATGATCTGACCTCCCAGCAGGCCACCATAGCCAACATTGCAGCTCTCGAAAAAAGTGCCTGAAGTCTGATATTAACACACAAGCTGGATGTTAGGTTAACATCACTATTATCAGGCAACACCACCTAATATCCTCTTAGGGAACCGGGTCAGTATCTGCTTGGGAAAAGGGAGTAGAATGACTATTGAATTTATTCTAAAACCACCGATCAGGATTTTCAGATGACTTCTTCAGTGACTCTTGAACCAGATGGTGTTAGTCCATAGAAAAAGCACTATGTTTAGTCCATTGTGTGTTTCATGCAAGTCATGGCTATCAATGTGAGTAGCACAGTGGAATCAGAGGAAGAAAATATAGTACAAGGTCTTTAAATGTGCCCCCAAACTCTGTATCCTCCTTCTATGTGTAATTCAAACATTCAACAGGATCTAACATGAAATGACATTTAATTTTATTACATTTACAGCAGAACCTCGATCTTATGACTGAATGGTTATATGAATTATTATTCCTAATGGAAAAAAAAGCTTTGATCAGCAAGGTACATAGAATCATAGAATATTAGAATTGGAAGACATCTCAGGAGGTCATCTAGTCCAACCCCCTGCTCAAAGCAGGACTAACCTCAGCTAAATCATCACAGCCGGGGCTTTGTCAAGCCGCAGCTTAAAAACCCCTAAAGATGGAGATTCCACCACCTCCCTAGGTAACCCATTCCAGTGCTTCACCACCCTCCCAGTGAAAAACCTTTTCCTAATATCCAACCTAGACCTCCCCCACTGCAACTTGAGACCATTGCTCCTTGTTCTGTCATCTACTACCATTGAGAACAGCCTAGCTCCGTCCTCCCTGGAACCCCCTTTCAGGTAGTTAAAGGCTGCTATCAAATCCCCCCTCATTCTTCTCTTCTGCAGACTAAACAAGCCTAGCTCCTCAGCCTCTCCTCATAAGTCTTGTGCTCCAGCCTTCTTATCAATTTTGTTGCCCTCTGCTGGACTCTCTCCAACTTCTCCACATCCTTTTTGTAGTGGGGACCCAAAACTGGACACAATACTCCAAATACGGCCTCACCAATGCCGAATAGAGGGGAATAATCACTTCCCTCCATCTGCTGACAATGCTCCTACTAATGCAACCCAATATGTTATTAGCTTTCATGGCAACCAGGGTGCACTGCTGACTCATATCCAGCTTCTTATCCACTGTAACCCCCAGGTCCTTTTTTGCAGAACTGCTGCCTATCTTTTCAGTCCCCAGTCTGTAGCTGTGCATGGGATTCTTCCATCCTAAGTGGAAGACTCTGCACTTGTCCTTGCTGAACCTCATCAGATTTCTTTTGGCCCAGTCCTCCAATTTTTTAGGTCACTCTGGATCCTTTCCCTACCTTCCAGGGTCTCTACCACTCTCCCTAGCTTAGTGTCATCTGCAAACTTGTTGAGAGTGCAATCTGCCCCATCCTCCAGATCATTAATGAAGATGTTGAACAAAACCGGCCCTAGGACCGATCCTTGGGGCACTCCACTTGTGACCAGCTGCCAGCTAGACATGGAGCCATTGATCACTACCTGTTGAGCCCGATGATATAGCCAGCTCTCTATCCATTTTATAGTCCATTCATCCAACCTATACTTCTTTAACTTGCTGATAAGAATACTATGGGAGACTGTATCAAAAGGTTTGCTAAAGTCAAGGTATATCATGTCCACTGTTTTCCCCACATCCACAGAGCCAGTCACCTCTTCATAGAAATCAATCAGGGTCGGTCAGGCATGACTTGCCCTTGGTGAATCCATGTTGACTGTTCCTGATCACCTTCCTCTCTTCCAAGTGCCTTAAAATGGAGTCAAAGTCTGCTTTTCTGAAATCCATGGTCCGTATCCTGCTGTTCTCCTTTCTTTTGTCAGGATCCTGAACTTGACCATCACATGGTCACTGCTGCCTAGATTGCCATCCCCTTCTACTTCCCTTACCAAATCTTCCCTGTTTGTGAGCAGCTGGTCAAGAGGAGCACGGCCCCTAGTTGGTTGCTCCAGCACTTGCACTAGGAAGTTGTTTGCAACACTCTCCAAAAACTTCCTAGATTGTCTGTGCTCTGCTATATTGCTCTTCCAGCAGATGTCAGGGTATGTATACTTGTGAGCAGAGGGCATGAACACTCAGAAAATGGGTTGTGGCGAGCGGGGGTGGGGGGACGGACAGAGATGTATTCTGCCCTCGTGAGTCCTGCGCTCTTCCGGCCCGGCCGGTGGTGCAGCTGGGGAAGGTGAGCCGGAGGGGTAGGGTGAAGACGGGGGCCCACTCTGCCCCTGAGTTCTGCTACCTTCCCTTGGGTGCCTGTCCGTGGTCTGCTCCCTGCCTTCCCCAGCTAGAGCCTCTGTCTCCAGTGTCATGGCAGCAACTATGGAAGTCCCAAACTTCTGCAAATGCCACCAACTCCAAATGTGAACTCCCTTCTCCTCCCCTGCCTGCCTGAACTGGAGGCTTTTAACTGCTGGGGCAATCTCCTTGATAGGACCCAGGTGGCCTAATTACCTTAAAGCAGCCCCAGCTGGATGACCTGGGGAATAAGGCTTTGCTGAGCCTGGGCCTAAGATCTATACCTTCGAGCCCCCTTTCATAGCCCCCTGGTCTGGCCCTAGCCCCCCCTTTTTTCTTTTTGTCTCTTTTTGCAGGTGCTTCTTTGGGGGACCCTGCTGCTGCTGCTGCTTCAGGGCTCTGCTGGGGAGCCTCCCTCCCAGCTGGGAGGGAAGGGTTGAGTGTGTGGCCTTCCATCTCTTCTACCACCACCCTCCCAGCTACTATCTCCACCCTCCCCCTGCTGCTGCTTCCAGGGCCAGCACCAGCTGCCGAAAGGCCCCTTCCCTTTCCCTTTACTTTGACTGGCTGCCTCTTCCCCCTTCTGCTGCCGCGAGCCCCCTTCCCCTGTTGCTGCTGCCCCTTGCTCTGCACTCTGTGTTTGGGGGCATCCCTGCCCCTTCTTTTCCCCTGCCCCTCCCCTGCTACTGCCCCCTGCCGTGGCCCCCACATTTGGGAGACCCTGACCATCCCCTTCTCCTCCCGCACTGCTGTAGCTCCCCCCTGCTTTGGCCCGTGTGCTCTGGCAGCACCAATGGCCCTCCCCCCCTTAATTGACTCCCCCTTCACACACTGCACCCCCCCTCCCGAGTTCATTTCACCCCGCCCCCCCCGTGCAGTCGAAGGAGCCGCCGACGTTCCATCTTGGGCTGGTGAATGCATCGCCCCTGCGCCCCTGCCTGGCTTGACCCCCTGTCTTTTCCCCTCTGCTGGTGCCCTCCTCCCCTGCTTCCAGCCTAGCGGGGAGGAGCGGTCACCCCCCCCTTCTTCCCCTTCCCGCCCCGTCCCCTCCTCCCCCTTTTTTTCCACTTCCCTCCCCCCTTCTTCTCCCTCCCCTTCTTTCCTTCTTTTACACCGCCCCCCTCCGTTGAACCGTTCCCACCCCCTCCCAGGATGGCGGGTGTGCCTGGAACTGGGACCCCCTCCATAAACACTCCTGCCCCCCCCCTCGCCCCGAGGCCCTGTTCCTTCCCGCAACAACTGGCCCTGCCGCCCCCGCTGAGACGCCAGGAGTCATTCCTCTCCCTCTATCCTCTCCCGCTGTCCCTTCCATCAGCTCTGGGGGTGGCGGCGCCCCCAGAGCGTACGCCCATGTGGCTGCAGGCCCCCCGCCTGCCGCTGCCAAGACACCTGCCCTGACCACCGCCTCCAGCACCATCCCAGGTGGCTGGCGCCCCTTCCCCACCCTTACCAGGAGGCACGGGGTCCGGTGCCTCCTGGTGCCTGCCTCGTCCCACGTGGAAACCTACGTGCGGGCGATGGCGCGGGTAGTGGGGCCCATGGCTATGGTGGCGGCCTCCCGTATGTACGGCAAGGTGGTCTTTTTCCTGGGGTCGGAGGCCGCCACCCAGGAGGTGGTGGAGACGGGCCTGGCGGTGGGGGGCGTCCACGTCCCAGTGGAGCCCCTGGAGGATCTGGGCGTACGGGTGGTCTTGTCCTCCGTTCCGCCCTTCCTCCCCAATGCCGCCCTTCTGCCTCTCCTTGCCTCCCTGAGGAAGCCCCTCTCCACCATCAGCCCAGTTCCCCTCGGCTGCAAGGACCCCGCCCTCCGCCACGTCCTCTCATTCCGCTGGCAGGTATAGCTGCAGCTGCTGCCGGCAGTGGCGCGTGGCGGGGAGGCGCTCGAGGGGTCATCCTGGTGCCCCAACAAGGGGTCCAATACCGGGTCCATTATACTACGAGGGAAGCTGGTGCTACCTCTGCCAGGTGGCAGGGCATGTTCGGAGGGACTGCCCCCTGGCCCGGCAAGGAGAGAGGCCCAGGACCCCCGGGACCCAGGAGGGTGCCATCCAGACCATTGGCAGCATCCCTCCCAGCCGTCCGGTCCCTGTGGCTGCCCCCCCTCCGTCAGCAGTCATCACCTGCGCTCGGGCCCCGGGGGCGCCCGGAGCAGTCCAGCGAGGCCTGCGGAGGGGAGAGAGCCAGGGCCAGCCCTGTCGGGCACCGGAGGGGGCATGCCCCGGAGGGAGGCCTCTCCTTCCCCTGCTACCCCACCTCCACTTTCCCACACCGCAACTCCAGTCCTCTTGCCCCCTGCCCCTGCCCCTGCTGCCTGACCCTCCACCTCGGAGGACTGGGTGCTCGTACTATTTTATTTAAACAAAAGCATGTAATAAGCATTACATAATTAAGCCACATTAATCTACATAAAAATGGCAAATAATACATTAAAAAAACTAAAGCAACTCAATATTACAATTAAAAGGCTTCAATCCTTATCATATCTACATACACCAACCCCACATACACATACGCATTCCAACTTCACTTCCTTAAAACGTTCCTTATTAAATCCTACATACATCAACCCCTCGTACATAAGCCACATTCCCAAAACTTTGCTTCCTTAAAACATTCCAAAAATCCTTCAAGTGCAGACACCAGCACCACCACAACCACAATCTCTCTTCGCATACCCACCCCAGAGAAAAAACCTCAGTACTATTTTATTTAAACAAAAGCATGTAATAAACATTACATAATTAAACCACATTAATCTACATAAAGTAGCAAATAACACATTACGACTAAAAGAACTCAATATTCTTCTATACACTGCAATAAAATAGGCCTATTTAATAAAAGCAATATACCCAAAATAACCCAAACAAAAAGAAAAGGAAAGGGGCTGGCCGGAGGCGGGGACCTAGCACAGGAAAACTTCCTCGGCGCACAGGCTTTCCATTTACCCGAATTACCTAGTGTACTAGCACAGGAAAACTTCCTCGGCGCACAGGCCTTCCATTTACCCGAATTACCTAGTACATGTCCCGATCTCACAGTGCCCCAGACCTTAACAATTCCCCTACTATCTGAGGGCTTTCTTTAATCACTCTAATATCAATATCAATCTTAAAGGGATCTACCCACCACTCGAGACTCCCCTTTTGGGGGTCACAAATTCAAA
>ML675614.1:46100575-46192141 GCA_007922155.1 Mesoclemmys tuberculata
CTGGCGCACTCTAGATAGGCGTGTGCTAGGGTCTCCCTCTCGCCACAAAAAGGGCAGGTGTCGGGGCGAGGGGTAAACCATGCCAGGTATACGCCCGTGCTCACGGCTCCGTGAAGGAGCCGCCAACCAATGGGTAGAGTAAAGGCTGGCCCACCGGGGGTCTTCGCCCTCCACAGATGTCATTAGGTTCCACCATTTAGTGTCTGGGCGGAACGCGAGGGCGTGGAAGTGAAAGGTATGAAGTATGAGAGTATATAGGTGCTTTCTGGGCGTGGTTCGAAGGAGAACCGGCCGCAACTCAGACAACCGGCTTGGGGCATAAGGAGGGAGAGGCTGAAGGGCCTCTCGGGGCCGGGGCCCAATAGTGAGCACGGGAGGGCTTGAGCTGAAGGGAGGGCGAGGGGTACCCTCCCGCAAGACCCGCTCGAGGTAGGCCTGGGCGGCGGGGGGCAAAGCTGCCCTCACCTCCCGGAGTACGCGTTGGGGGGTCCGAAGGGTGGAGAGCCCCATGCGCTGGGCCATGATATGTTCAGAACGCTGACAGCAACAATGGAAAGCAGTAAAGGAGCCATCCTTTCAGACAGATGGCAGGCACACAGAAAATGGAGGGCCGTTGAAAAATGGCATGAAACGCAGCCAGAAACACAATGAATGATGGGATGGAAATCATTGTATCATGGGACATTGAGCCAGCACCCATGCTGCACTGCAATCCTCTCCCCCTTCCCACAATTCCTAGCAGCAGAAGGTGGTGTGTTGCACAGTGGGATAGCTGTCCACCGTGCACTGCTCGCACTGTCAGTGCTCTGACACCAAGTGTGGAAGCACATTAGTGACACAATGAGTGCTGTGTGGACAGGCACAAGCACTGTAATTGCAGTGCTTTTTCATCACCAATGTAACTACTGTTGACAAACTACCGCGAACAAACCTTTCTAGTATAGGCAAGGCCTTATTCTGGAATAAGTCACTTTCAAAGTGACATAGACTAAACTGGGAAAGGGCCCTTTTATTCTAGAATAGAAGTGTCCACATGGGGAGTTAAAGCAGTATAACTATAGCATTTTAAATCCACACACATCTTTACACTATGGGCAGTACAGTGGCATAACAAGAGCACCATATAGTAGTGCTATACTTAGGGTACTACCAAATTCATGGACCTTTTGGTCAATTTCACAGTCATAGGGTTTATTAAACAGTCACTTTCATGGTTTCAGATGTTTACATCTGAAATTTCATAGTGTTGTAATTGTGGGAGTCCTGACCTACAAAGGGATGGCAGGGGGTGAGAGGGCACCAAAAGGCTATTATAAGGGGATTGTGCTGCTGGAAGGAGTGCCGCCTTCAGAACTGGGCAGGCAGAAAGCAGTGGCTGCTGGACAGGTGCCAAGCTCTAAAGCCAGTGCCACCTGCCTGCAGCAGCACAGAAGTGAGGGTCACAGGGTAGGTGGGGGATGGGTTACCATGCATCTGGGTTTTCCCAGCAGCCTTCCGCCCAGTTTGGGGACTGACAGCCACCCACACTTCTGTGCTGCCTTCAGAACTGTGATCCCAGATAGCAGCCACAGAGCTTCCTGCAGCTGGGGGAGGATCCCGGAGGTGGGTCTGACCCAGCAACGGGAGCGGCCCTTGCTGAGGAAGAGGAAATCCCATCCCTCCCAAGCCCCACTGGGACTGGCAACTGGAGCCTGATGCATGGTAGGAGCCCCCTTCTCTACAATAGCCAGATTTCACGGGAGAGATCAGATTTCATGGTCTGTGACACCTTTTCCACAACCATGAACTTTGTACGGCCTTAGCTATACTGTAATGCAGTACAGATTCAGCCTACACTGACAGAAGGGATTTTTCCATCTCTGTAGAAAAGCCACCTCTCCAAGTGACAGCAGTTAGGTCAAGGGAAGCATTCTTCCAACAGCCTAGCCATGTCTACGCCAGGGTTTAAATCGCCATAGGTGCAATGCTTAGGAATGTAGATTTTTTACACCCCTGAGCATTGTAGCTATGTTGACTTAAGTTTTAATTGCAGACCAGAACTTAAGCTGATATAACAGCATTCTGGGCAGTTTTTTCATTGGATTGTGGGATACCACCTGGAGGCCAGAAGAATTATTGGACAAGGGTCAAACTCCCATTATCCTTTCTGCTGTATCCTGCTGGTTTGAATGAGAGGAGAATCAGGCCATACCAGGTCTTTAGAAAATAACAGTGGCCTTTCTTAATGACACAAAGCTGAGTCCTTCTGCTTGTGCTGCACTGAGTGTCTTCAGAGTCATAGCTGCCCCTGCCAGGTTGCTTTGGGGCTCAAGTTATGATGTGAGGAAAGAGCCCTTCCTATAGTATTTTCACCCAGCTGAGTAGCTGATAAAGGTAAGAAAATACAGGACATAAAGAGGAGACATTACTGCTTTTCTCCTGAAGGGGAATCAGAACTGTTCTCTCTCATGCCTGGATGAGTCACTGGAAGAAAGTTTCAATAACCTACCCTTTCATCTTGGGTAGCTTGACAGGTCACTGGTTGTGATTTTTTAAATATAAACCCATTTTAGTAGGAGGATCAAACCAGTTCACTGACAAGTTATCCTCTCTTCATTGCTCCCTCATTCTCTTTTTCAGCCCTCACAGTACCTTGGATTTTGTAGGCAGTCATGCCAATTAGATGTTTTAGCTGTAGATAGCATCCACTTAGGGCAATAGGTGCTGGAACTAGAGGTTCTGGGGGTGCTACTGCACCTCCTGGCTTGAAATGGTTTCCATTATCTGCAGGGTTTCCATTTTGGTTCAGTGGCTCTCAGCACCCCCATTATATACATTGTTTCAGCACCCCTGCCTAGGACCTGATCCTTTACTCATGGAAACAGTCCCAATGGGATTACTCCTGTGAGTAAGGTTTGCAGGATTGTGTCCTTTCGTCTACTGGTGGTGTATTGGGGCTGGGTGTGCACTACCACACTTAAGAGGATGGAATATTTAGTTTTATTTGTACACTCAGTAAATTGGTGCACCTGTCCTTGCTCTGGGAGCACCTTGACTCTAAAACAATGATAAAACTACACTTGACTGGTAGCCACCCCAGCAATAATTAACATATGTAGACCTGAAAACAGTGTAAGTGGTACTTACATGATGCCCAGGCTTTTTGTTGACCTTTGGATGGGGTGAATTTCACCCTTAAGAATAGACTCCATCGTCTTCAATCACTGGAAATTCTGCATTACAGACCAGCACAGAAAATTTTGAGAAAGAGCTCTGAAAGTTTCTCCTGCCTACAGGGATCTTCCTTAAACAAGCCTGTTTCTTTCAGCCTTCCTGATGCTGGGGGAGAAAGCTGTTGGAGGAGATGGAGTCAGAGATGGGTGGTGTGGATGCAAAAGCATCTTACATTTCTCTTTATCGAGGGCTTAACCCTGCAGTCTTGGTTGAGCGGGTTCATTGATGTAAACCGTTAAACATCCAGGGTGGGGGGATAATTGTGCAGCCTCTGAGTATGAGCAATTTCCACTGCAGTCAACGAGACAGGCTCAGGCAAAGCTTTCATACCTACAAGAACTGCTTTTCCATAGTACCTAATCCCCTCGTGATCTTTAATCACCCATAAGATAGGGAGGTGCTATTTTCTCCATTTTACAGGTTTGGGAACTGAGCCTCACAGAGGTAGAGGGACATTCAATGAAATTAAAAGGTGGGAAATTAAAAACTGATTTGGTAGAAAAATATTTCCTTCATGTGTAATTACCACATGGAACTCACTGCCACAGGATGTGGCTGAAGCCAAGAATTTAAGATTCAAAAAGGGATTGGACATGTAGATCAAGATTATCTGGAGTTATCAAAATTAGAAATTTTGGATGAGATATTAAACCTTGTGCTTCAGGGCTTAAGGATCTCTAATCATTAGAGATCAGGATGGGACCTAATATAGGTAGATCATCCCACATGTGCTTTCTTAAGTCTTCCTCTGAAGCTAGCCACTGTCAGAGATGGAATACTTAGGGCTGATGCACTCTGAATTCCTATTGAGGTGACAACAAGAACCAGCTTGCTGTCAGGTTCGATTTATATGGATCCCTCAAATAAGGAGCGACAAGGGTTGCTTTGGATACAACTTTGTTTTACTTGCAACAATCTATACATCATCAATTACAATTTAAAAGATCACCATTATTTCTTATTTAATACAACAACTTAACTACTTAAATTACAATTACAACTATACAATTATACTTACAAAGCTAGCTTACACTATAGGGTTATACTTATGCTATTATACTTACACTGCAACAGTGAGGTTTGTCAGCAGTAAAACAGCACTCCAATTCTACTAGTATGATTCCCGGGTTTACATCTGAGTGGAAAATACAGCCACACGCTCTATACTTAGGTTTGAGCGGCAAGCTGGGGAGAGATGGTAGGTAGATCAAGCCTGCATGTAGAGCTATTCTGGTGCCTTTCCAAAGATACTGGACATCTCCAATTTACCTTTTGTTTATGATCACCTTATATTCTCTTCCTCACAGCCATATGCCCACTTTTTAGCCAATTATGAAGTTCCTAAGAGCGATGAGGTGGTTGGGGGCTGCACCCTGACACAGGAAACTTGATTTTATTTTTCTTAATTGTCCAGCTATTGTTTGCTGTTGACAAACCCATTGCAATACATGTCTGAATACTATTTAAATGACATTTACAGAGTTTTGAGTAACAGGTTTACCAAAGCCTTCAGGTTACATACTGATTGCATTTTGGTTGCCTTCAGTACTTAACGCCTGCTGGGGTTCTCCCGGTGCTTGTCACAGAGATTTTGTTGCAATAGAGGAATGGATACTATTTAAATGAAGTTTCACAGAGATTTTGTTGTAATACATGGCTGGAGGTTGTTACAAAGCAGTTAACATTTTACACCTCGGCCCAATGAGTTTACACCTCTACTAATTTAAAATGGAGTTGGGTCATTTTAATTATAAAATGAAACAATGTTACAACACCTATAACTTGTGCAAGGTCACACAGGAAATCCATAGCAAAGCAGGGAATTGAACCTGGTTCTCCAGCTCCCAAGCTACTTAGTAACCACTGAACCATCCTTCAGTCAGTAGTACAGCCTTGGGACACACAAAAAGGAAAGGAACTTCATTCTGGGCTAGCCTTCGGTTATGTGTGGACTCTACTCAATATCCAGTAAGCATCGACATTGGGAAACCAAAGCACACCCACTTCTTTCTGCTTGTGACATGCCTTAGGCATTGGTAACTGTGTTCCTCTTCACAACTTGCAATGTGGTCTCTAATGAACCCTCAGGTAGATGCCACTAGTAAAAAAATTACCACTGTGATGTGAATGAGGAAACAGCATCATGGAAAAACATTTGCAAGCTTAAATCAGGCGAAGGGAGGAGAGAAAATAAGAAAGATTCAATTTCTCAGTCAGACCTAAGGCTCCAACTGTAGCCAGGATCAGAAAGTGAAAATCATTATTGTCCTGAACCTAATCCCCAGATCCACTTTCAGAGCAAACCTCTCTCCATGATGGACCAAAACCAATCGCTGAATCATGATCAGGGACACAGCTCTGCTCCAGTCCACTAAGGCTAATTTGCTTTATCTAGCAGATGCTCCTAGTGTGCCAGACAATTGATTTGTATGCCCCTGCTGTCTTGGCATTCTTATTTACCCATTATGGCTACTAAAAGGCTACTGAGGTGGCTGGACATTCATGAGCACAAGACATGAAGCAAGGAGGGTTGGTTAGACCTTCCATTTCTGGTTCTGAATGTGGATGGAGAAGAGGTCAAAACAATAAGCTAGAGCGCTACAGAGAGTAGATAATCTATCTGGTGTTACTATTAGTGGTACTACTGATAATGGGCAATGGGAGGGTAAAATTTCCATTGACTACAATGTGCTTTGGATGAGGACCATGATGCTTAGATCTACAGAGTCCTACCAGAGAAATGCAACCACCGTTCAGATGGGACACAGCAAATTTTTAAACAGTGCCCAGCAAAATGTTACAAGTGAAGCTACAGGTGGAATTTATGGAGGGAGAATATAATTGTTCAAGTTAGTCCTGGGGTCCTGGCAAAATTCTAACGCTCTTACTTTTGCAAATAGATGCGATCTGATCTTAACAAACCTTGCTTCTGTGGCTAAGGCCTAGTCTACACTAGAGAGTTTTGTCAACACAAGTCAACTTTTGTTGACAAAACAACGCTGGTGTACACATTGCAATCACCTTCCCCTGCCTCCCGCCCCCCACCCCCACAGATAAAACTGCCCTGTTTTTTCGACAAAATAAAACCACCTCAGTGAGAGGTGTAGGGCTTTTATCGGCAGAGCTAGGATGATGCAGTGTCAGTGTAGACACTACGTCCCCTTACCGCAGTGGAAGGGCCGTCCTTCTTCTCAATTTCACTGCTCTGCTGGAGTGGTGAAATTGACAAGAAATCTGAGGCAGTTAGTTGCTGCTCCCAGCCATGAGAAGCCTCAGCTTCTGCAAGCTTGGAATGTCTGGTTCCTGGCTCCTGAGTGCAAGCCAGGACCCAGCAAGCTGTGGGCAGCTGGAGCCTGGCTCCTGGCTATGAACCAAGACCAGGTGGAACACAGGTGGCTGGATCCTGGCTCCCAGCTGGGACTGGGGAGGGGAGAAGTCTCTGCGTGGCTGCCCTGGTTCGCAGCTGGGACTGGGGTGTGGGAGGAAGGAGCAGCACACAGGAAGCCCAGGATCCTGTGGGCTCCCAGCAGGGATCTGAGAAACGGGGCTCTCAGCTCCCCCCACTGCCCCTTAGGCTGGTGGAAGTGTTCCCTCAGGACTCTGTCTAATTGCATAGTATGTGACTAATCTCTCATTCATTCAGCAAAAAATTACTGCTGGCAAGTGGAGGCTATATTCCACTACAACATGATTAATGCCAGTTGTTTCCCTGATGAGCAGCTTTCTGATACAGCAGTCAGTATAATTCTCCCACTTTACTTCACTTCCAAGCTATTTCATTCTAAATTGCCTTTAAAAATGACCACGATTTGGACCCAGAAACCTGGAAGCTTATTTTTTCCCCCTGCTATCAAAACCACAAGGTGCTGCCTGTGCAGCAGAGGATTATATGTAAATATCAAAAGCTCAACCAGGATTTCTATTATGTACTTCAGTGTAGGAGAGCTAAATACATATTGCTTGTGTAAATTGATGTAGCTCCATTGAAATCAATTGACTTCACAAGCCATTCCAGAAAATTATGATCTGTTTGCAGGCAAACTGCCAATGGCAGTGATAAATTTTGTTTTATGGATTATTTGCCCAGCCTTAGTTATTATAACACCATTCATTTCAAGCAAATCTCTATATTTTTAGCTCTACAGTGTTCCCGTAAATTAATGATTATTGATAAGAAATCTTAGCATTTCGCTGTGACTAATAACTAACTTTGCTTTGCTTAAAGGCTAATTAGATTTTGTCCTAAATTCAAATAAAAATAAAAATTAATTTGTCCAAGGGTATCTGAGGTTAACTTTGGCTGCATCTGTCCAGGAGTCTGTTAAAAAACAAGCCCTTTGGGTGCCTAAATGTTTATTAAAGGGCCTAACTTTAAGGGCCAAGTTTAAAAATTTGCTCTTTAGTGATTTGCACAAGACCACACAATGGGAGAGTGGGGAAACTGGAAACAGAACCCAAGAATCCTGATCCCTCCTCTCCTGCTCTGACTACTAGATGACAATGCCTATCCAGCTATATACTCCAATGCTGTTGTAATTAAACACAAATGCAATAGAAAATTATTTTCCATAAAAATGAGACAAAGGATTTTAGAGAGCTAAATTATGAAAGACAGTGAAAATATATGGCTAAGTTAGAGAAGATGGTGGTGTAAATATGTTGTTTGGTGGATATATTGCTCTGGACAAAGGCAACTAATATGCCAAATACTACCTTGGATTTACAAAGAGCTGCATCCCTGTCTTTGTTTGCAGTGTGATTTTTGTGGTGGATTAGAAGCTCTGGAAGGTGAAGTCCTCCATTCGCTCAGTGTAATGGTGCAATGAGGGCAGTGCAATGCCAGCTTCTTACACTAATGTTCCTTATCTGTGATCTGGAAGGTTCACTTCTAGTGTGGAATGATGTTCAGCCAGAGCTTGGTCTCTTTGCTGAGACTGCTAGCAAATGGAACCAACAGTGGTGTTGGCTTTGTGACATACACACATGGCCTTTAGGAATTGGACTGAGACCAACAATTCTTTTGACTTAGGTTATCACACATTCATCGGGTGGTAATTGACTTCAGTCACTACTGACTCAGGGTGGTTGAACAATCAGCCTGCAGGTGGAAGGCTCCATACCCCATTATTAACCCCTAGAGCTAGCTAGTCTGGTGTATCACCCTAACCTACTTATTCACAATTAAACTGGGGAAACTAAATTTGAAAAGTGACAATTCTTCTTCTTTAAAGTGTCATTCTAGGGACACTCAGGACCCTCAGGGTTTTGTGATGAGGCTGGAAAAGGATGAGCACTAACCCTTGGTTTCATTAAGGACTGTGCTACTGAAAATCAATGAGCTCAGAGAAGTTTTGGTGTCATGCGTTCACCTCCTTTAGTGTCATTTATGTAACTGATAATTTGCTGTCATGCTTATACTCATTTCAGTGGCTGCTCATTAGGTGGGACCCATTATTATTGCTGACAAGAGGCAATGCTCAGATCCCCCACTGAGCTGAGATTCCCCAGGAATAAATTGTATATGGTGACTTTCTTGATTTCCTTCTCCAACATCTAGAGTTCAATGGCACTATCTAACAGGGAACACGTATTTCCCAGCCAAGAAAAGCATATGGAACTTTATCATAAAGTATATGTTCATGGCTCTTGCAAAGGAATTTGTTGCCTAGTTTAATGGTTCTGCAATTTATCTTAGTTTGTCACAGCTCCATTTGGATAGTTTGAGATTTGAGATGGTTTGGAATCAAACCTTGAGTTTGAACACCCAAAATCTGAGCAAGTCTGTGCCCAGAGCTTCACTTCATGAATGACTCTTATCCATATGATGCAAACAAAAAATCCAGATTTGAACAAACTTTGAGAAAGCTCAGATTCAAATCTAGACTTTGTAGCTTGGGCCCAACAATAATAATTAATTCATAAGATGTATACTTGGAGGCAGAAGGGCTATTCAGTTACTAGCCAGTGTGGGGATGCCATGGCCAACAGTCACTACAATGTGGCTGGGCTCAGAAATCCAGCCCCTGGTACAGTTAAATTGCATCTACTGTTTATCTAATGGTATCTGTATTCCTTACCAAAACTGGATGGTGAATGATCAATCTATTTGGAACACTTATGTCACCTCCCTTGGTATCTCAAGAATGTGTGTTCTGCTTCAGCGCAGACTGTTCAATAACGGTGAAGTTAACCCAGTGCCATCTGTGCTTTTAACCCTTAGCTAACCCTAGCTAACCACACTGCTTATTAACTCTCTAGGCTTTTGCCCATTTCAGTATAGAGTTTAAACAATCTCCTGGGAAAGCCCAATCCCTCTTGACACTAGGGTTTGTCTACACTGTGGGGCTGCATTGGGCTCCATGGATCGATGCAGCAGGATCGATTGAGCAGCAGTGGAGACTCACACAATCAATCCTGGAAGTGCTCTCTGGCTGACGCAGTAAGTCCACCTCCCCAAAAAGAGTAACGCTATGTTGATCAGAGGGTGTTTCCTGTCAACGCGGCGCAGCGGAGATGCCATGGTAAGGGAATGTTAGTAAGTCAATGGAAGGTACACAAGCTATAGTACGTAGGTTGCGTATCTCCTATTGACAGCCACCCACAATGTAGACCAGGCCTAAGTAAGTGGAGCCCTGTGATATTGGGCCCTTTTACTGTAGTGCCACAGGACATCCAAGTTCCTCTGTTTCAAAAGGACCAGTCACATATGAGTCAGTTCCTCCTTATATCTCCCTCCTTTATCCCATAAGGCAACACTCAGTCTGATCAAGTAATGAACTTATGTAGGTTTTATTAATTAAATGAAAATAAAGGGATATTTGCACTATGCTAAGAATACTAAAGACACAGACAAAGACATAAACTTAGGTTATTGCCTTATAAAACATCTGTTCAATATAACAAAGTCTTACAGGTTCAGCTTCTGAGGCTTATCCCAGCTGTGGAACCTAGGGATCCTTTAACTGGCAGACAAAGTCCTTGCCCTTTAGGTCTAGTCTGGCAAAAAAGAACCTTGTTTCCTTTCACGAGGCAGCTTTTATCCAAAAACCCTGCCATGTGATCATTAATTTCTGACCCCAGTGCCTACAGATGCAAAGGTGGTGGCAGGGGGCATGAGTTAATTCCTTAATGAGGTCATCCTGTGTGACTCATTCCTGCACAAGAGTTTCCTCCTTCTCCCTGGTCCTGTAAACTGGTTTCTACTTGCTGTATTGAGAGTCAAGGAGTTTCCGCTGGACATGGTGCTTTGTAATGGGTATTAATTGACCACTGTCTCCACTAAAGGGGTATAACCATTTCTATGGGTGAGATTCAGCAATGATTAATGGCTCTTATTATTATATTATCATATCTGTCCCAGCTATATAACACAAATGTACAGCTATTACTTGAGAAATATAGAGATTAGAATGTGAATATCACACTCATCCATTCACCAGCATTTGGGAAAGTCCAAAGACTACATATTTTACTTCAGTTTTAACAAGTTAATTTTAATTATATCCTATCAGCATTAAGCCTGACCAACTCTAAGGCCTGGTTAGGTTGATGTAAGCTGCCTTGTATTGACCTACTGTGTTTGTGGTGACATTTAAGTTTGTCTCCCAATGATAGGAGTGCTTTGTTCCAGGTGGGCCTTGAGTGGTTGATTACAGAGGGAGGCGCTGCGCTGGGGCAACTGCTTCGAGTCAGCAGCCTTATAAGAAGCAGCCAGGTGCAAACCACAGAGAGGCAAACAGGAGGAGTTTGCCTGGGATCTGTCTGAGAGGAGCCCAGGTGAGTGCTACGTGAGGGGAGCTGTGTTGTGTGCTAGAGGGGTGAGTATCTGAAAGACCATTTGTTTGACTGGGTGCAAGTTACAGCTAATTGTGTGTGTGATTGTGACTAGTGCAGTTATAGGGACTCTGGCAGTTGACCCTGTGTGTGATTGATTGATTGAAAAGTGTGAATTGGGAGGGCTTTGTTCCAGGTAAGCCTTGAGCGGTTGATTGCAGAGGGAGGCGCTGAGCCAGGACAACTGCTTCAAGTCAGCAGCCTTATAAGAAGCAGCCAGGTGCAAAACGAGTGAACAGTGAACAGAAGGAGTTTGCCTGGGAGAGAGCCCACAGAGGTTTTTTGCCTTTCAGACTTTGCTGAGCAGTACATACAGCATCTGAAGAGGCTCTCAGAGGAAATATATGGAAAGTGGGCGATCTGCTGTTGTCACCTGCACTGGATGTGCTATGTTAGTCTTCCTCCCACAGGATAGATCTGACTTCATCTGTATGACGTGCAGGCTGGTTTCCATATTGGAAGAGAAGGTGAAAGGACTGGAGACCCAAATATCAACCCTGCATTGCATTAAAGAAAACTAAGTCTTTCTCGATCGAAGACATGATTTGTTACTGCAGGCACAGTGTGAGGAAGGCAGTGCAGGGGAAACTGAAGAATGGGGAAGAAAATTGGCAGCATGTGACCTCCTGAAGAAAGAGAACCCATATGCCCACCATGCAGATAGAGTTGAGAACGATTTGCAAGTCTCATCTGATGGAATGGATCAGAAGGCGACCCTGTTAATGAGAAGGCAAGTGATGCGTTGTCCTAGGGATGGGGGTTCCATGACCACCACTCCCAAGAGGAAGAGAAGGAATAATCATTTCCCACGATCTGCTGGCAATGCTCTTACTAATGCAGCCCAATATGCCATTAGCCTTCTTGGCAACCAGGGCACACTGCTGACTCATATCCAGCTTCTTATCCACTGTAACGCCCAGATCCTTTTCTGCAGAACTGCTGCCTAGCTTGTCGGTCCCCAATCTGTAGCTGTGCATAGGATTCTTCCGTCCTAAGTGCAGGACTCTGCACTTGTCCTTGTTGAACCTCATAAGATTTCTTTTGGCCCAATCCTCCAATTTGTTTAGGTCCTTCTGTATCCCATCCCTCCCTTCCAGGGTATCTACCACTTCCCCTAGCTTAGTGTCATCTGCAAACTTGCTGAGACTGCAATCTACCCCATCCTCCAGATCATTAATGAAGACGTTGAACAAAACAGAGTCATCCATCTGCCATCTGGACCAGGAAACTGGAGAAGTATGCTGCTTGCCTGGAGCTAGGATTCAGGATGTGATGGAGAGACTGCCAAGATTCATCAAGCCCTCAGACCACTACCCTTTCCTACTTCTCCCCGTGAGCACCAATGACACTGCAAAGAATGACCTTGAGCGGATCACTGTGGACTATGTGGCTCTGGGAAGAAGAGTAAAGGAGTTTGAAGTGCAAGTGGTGTTCTCGTCCATCCTTCCTGTTGAAGGAAAAGGCCCAGGTAGGGACCATTGAATTGCAGAAGTAAATGCATCCTTACGCAGGTGGTGTCGGAGAGAGGGCTTTGGATTCTTCCATCATGGGATGTTGTTCCAGGAAGGATTACTAAGAAGAGATGAGATTCACCTAATGAAGAGAGGGAAGAGTATTTTCTCAGACAGGCTGGCTAACCTAGTGAGGAGGGCTTTAAACTAGGTTCGATGGGGGATGGAGGACTAAGCCCGAAGATAAGTGGGGAAGTGGGACACACAAGGAAGCAGAAGGAGGTGGGTGCAACAGGGGAGGCCTCCTGATTTGTACTGAGAAAGTAGGGCAATTGGCTAGTTATCTCAAGTGCCTATAGACAAACGCAAGAAGCCTGGGAAACAATCAGGAGGAATTGTAAGTCCTGGCACAGTCAAGAAACTGTGACATGATTGGAATAACTGAGACTTGGTGGAGTAACTCACATGACTTGAGCACTGTCATGGATGGGTATAAGCTGTTCAGGAAGGACAGACAGGGGCGAAAGGGTGGAGGAGTTGCACTGTATGTATAAGAGCACTATGATTTCTCTGAGCTCCAGTATGAAACTGGAGATAAGCCAGTTGAGAGTCTCTGGGTTAAGCTTTGAAGCAAGAACAATAAGGATGATGTTGTGGTGGGTGTCTGCTATAGACCACCAGACCAGGAGGATAAGGTAGATGAGGCTTTCTTCCGTCAACTAGGGAAAGTTTCCAGTTCACAGCATCTGATTCTCATGGGGGACTTCAATCACCCTGACATCTGTTGGAAGAGCAATACAACAGAGTACAAACAATCCAGGAAGTTTTTGGACTGTGTTGCGGATAACTTCCTGATGCAAGTTCTGGAGCAACTAACTAGAGGTCATGCTGCTCTTGACCTGCTGCTCACAAACAGGGAACATTTGGTAGGGGAAGGAGAAGTGGGTGGCAACCTAGGCAGCAGTGACCATGGGATGGTCGAGTTCATGATCCTGATAAAAGGAAGAAAGGAAAACAGCAGGATACGGACCATGGACTTCAGAAAGGCAGACTTTGACTCCCTCAGGGAGCTGATGGGCAGGATCCCCTGAGAGGCTAATATGAGGGGGAAAGGAATCCAAGAGGGCTGGCTGTATTTTAAAGAAACCTTATTGAGGGCACAGGAACAAACCATCCTGATGTGCAAAAAGAATAGCAAGTGTGGTAGGCGACCAGCTTGGCTTAACAAAGAAGTTTTTGGTGAAAACTTAAACACAAAAAAGAAGCTTTCAAGAAGTGAAAGCTTGGTCAGATGACTAGGGAGGATTATAAAAATACTGCTCAAACATGCAGGAATAAAATCAGGAAGGCTAAAGCGCAACTGGAGTTGCAGCTAGCAAGTGATGTGAAGGGGAATAAGAAGGGTTTCTACAGATATGTTAGGAACAAGAGGAAGATTAGGGCAAGTGTGGACTTCTTACAGAATGGGGGAGGCAACGTCATGACAGAGGATGTGGAGAAAGCTGCGGTACTCAATGCTTTTTTTGCCTCTGTCTTCACAGACAAGGTCAGCTCCCAGACTACTGCATTGGGAGGCACAGAATGGGGAGGAAGTGAACATCCCACAGTGCTGAAAGAATAGGTCCAAGACTATTTAGAAAGATTGGACATGCACAAGTCCATGGGGCCAGATGCAATGCACCCGAGGGTGCTGAGGGAGTTAGCTGATGTGATTTCAGAGCCATTGGCTATATCTTCAAAAGCTTGTGGCAACTGGGGGAGGTCCCTGATGACTGGAAAAAAACAAATATAGTGCCCGTCTTCAAGAAAGGGAAGAAAGAGTACCCAGAGAACTACAGACCGGTCAGCCTCACCTCAGTTCCTGGAAAAATCATGGAGCAGGTCCTCAAGGAATCCATTTTAAGGCACTTAAAAGAGAGGAAGATGATCAGGAGCAGTCAACATGAATTCACCAAGGGCAAGTCACGCCTGACCATCCTGTTTGCTTTTGTAAGAGGTGACTGGCTCTGTGGATGAGGTGAAAGCTGTGGATGTGATATACCTTAACTTTAGCAAAGCTTTTGATATGGTCTCCCACAGTATTCTTATCAGCAAGTTAAAGAAGTATGAGTTGGATGAATGGACTATAAAATGGATAGAGAACTGGCTAGAGCATAGGACTCAAGGAGTAGTGATTAATGGCTCCATGTCTAGCTGGCAGCCCATCACAAGTGGAGTGCCCCAGGGGTCGGTCCTGGGGCCAGTTTTGTTCAACATCTTCATTAATGATCTGGAGGATGGGGTAGATTGCACCCTTAGCAAGTTTGCAGATGACTCTAAGCTAGGGGAAGTGGTAGATACCCTGGAAGGGAGCGATAGGATACAGAAGGACCTAAACAAATTGGAGGATTGGGCCAAAAGAAATCTGATGAGGTTCAGCAAGGACAAGTGCAGAGTCCTGCACTTAGGATGGAAGAATCCTATGCACAGCTACAGACTGGGGACCGACGAGCTAGGCAGCAGTTCTACAGAAAAGGATCTGGGTGTTACAGTGGATAAAAAGCTGGATATGAGTCAGCAGTGTGCCCTTGTTGCCAAGAAGGCTAATGGCATATTGGGCTGCATTAGTAAGAGCATTGCCAGCAGATCGTGGGAAATGATTATTCCCCTCTATTCAGCATTGGTGAGGTCGCGTTTGGATTATTGTGTCCAGTTTTGGGCCCCCCACTACAAAAAGGATGTGGACAAGTTGGAGAGAGTCCAGCAGAGGGCAACAAAAATGATAAGGGGGCTGGAGCACAAGACTTATGAGGAGAGGCTGAAGGAACTAGGCCTGTTTAGTCTGCAGAAGAGAAGAAAGAGGGGGAATTTGATAGCAGCCTTTAACTACCTGAAAGGGGGTTCCAGGGAGGATGGAGCTAGGCTGTTTTCAGTGGTGGCAGATGACAGAACAAGGGCAATGGTCTCATGTTGCAGTGGGGGAGATCTAGGTTGAACATTAGGAAAAAGTTTTTCACTAGAAACATTGGACTGGGTTACCTAGGGAGGTGGTGGCATCTCCATCTTTAGAGGTTTTTAAGCTGCGGCTTGACAAAACCCTCACTGGGATGATTTAGCTGAGGTTAGTCCTTCTTTGAGCAGGGGGTTGGACTAGATGACCTCTTGAAGTCCCTTCCAACTCTAATATTCTATGATTCTATGTAAGCTCTCCATTTTGCTGACATAGTGCTACCACCTCCCCAAGCGGTGTAGTGCCACGGTCGATGCACTGAGATCGACGCAGTATGAGTGAAGACACTACGTTACCTATGTTGACCCTAACAGTACTCCAGCAGCTGTCTCACAATGCCTAACACTGACCACTCTGCTCGCAACTGTTAACTCCACAGCCCAAGGGTCACACATACCAGTGTGGTGACAACAAGAACCAGCTTGCTGTCAGGTTCGATTATATGGATCCCTCAATAAAGGGGTGACAAGGGTTGCTTTGCATACAATTTGTTTTTACTTATGACAATCTATAAAACAACAATTACAATTTAGAAATCAACATTAATTCTGGTATAATACAACTTAACTGCTTATAATGTGATCACAATTCTAACTATACAATTATACTTATAGAGGTAACTTACACTATAGGGTTATACTTTCACAATTATACTTACACAATTATTTTTACAGCAGCAGTGGGGTTTGTCATCAATAAAACAACAAATGCTATATTACCTAGGTTGCTTTTCAGGTTTCCATCTGAGTGGAATATACAGTCACACTCAGGTTCTTCATCTGAGTGGAATACACAGTCACACTCAGGTTCTTCAGTCACACGCCCTACACTTAGGCTAGAGCAGTGAGCTGGGGAAAGAGAAGAAGGCAGATCAAACCTTTCAAGTAATGGGATTCTGGTGCATTCCTTAAGGTGTGAGGCTTCTCCGAGGACTTCCTGATGGTGACCACCCTTATTCTTTTCCGCAGAACTTGCACTCACTCTGTTGGCCAATCATTATTTTTAGGGAGATGAGGCGATTGGGGGGCTGTGGCCCAACACAGCCAAATGTGGTCTTAAGTTTTTCTTATTGGCCAGCTGCGTGCTGGGCCTTGGTTTTGGACCACGTGCTACATGCTGTTTTTTTTTGCTGCTGACAAAGACCACTTACTTTGAAACATTTCTTAACCCTTATCTGAATTTGAGTTGGTGGTCATGCTAATCTTGTTGCAACAGAGGTTGTTTTTCAACAGCCAACAGGCCTGGCCTTGCCCCACCTCATTTGCCTGATTGCTAAACCTTTGGGAACAGTTTGTTTTTCCAGTGATAACTGTCCCTATTGTTTTGAGCATCCCTTATGCTGGTATGCAATTCCTCGCAAAATGGCGTCGGGGCACATATACATTACAGGCTTTACAGAAGTCTGTTACAACAACCAGAAGCTCTCCCCCGCCTCTTAGATCGCATGTATTTTTTAAATGCCTTTTCCTAATTCTACATCATGACGAGCATAGCTAGCAGGTCTCCATTGTTTTGTGCAACTGCCCAGATGACCATGCCAGCAATACGCTACAGATGCACTCTGGCCTGGAGTCTACAGGAAATACTGAATCTTCTGGGCTTGTGGGGAGAAGAAACAGTGCAAGAACAGCTACAGACCAGCTGTAGAAATGTGGACATCTACGAGCAGATTACACAGAGGAACAGAAGAAGGGTTCTCACAGGAATCAGCAGCAGTGCTGCATGAAAGTGAAGGGACTGTAGCAGGCATATTGGAAGGTCAGGGAGGCCAACAGTCAATCGGGTGCCATGCTGCAGACCTGCCACTTTTACAAAGAGCTACATGCCACACTGGGCAGAGACACCCATCACCACTCAGCACACCACTGAGGAGTCCAAGTCACAGGCCCCTGTGTGACAGGATGCTAGCAGCAGCATACTGAGCACAGACATTGCTGCAGCCTGGAGAAGGCTGCAGGCCAGCAGAGGGCAAGTACACACTTTCTGGTAGGGGGTTGTGGGCACTGGGGTGACAATCACTGGTAACAAGTGTGGTAAAGTCAGGCCAGATGGCTACGGAAGGGTACTCCAGGGCTGATATGTGAGCCCTAGAATGCTCAAAGCCCTTTTCCCACTATTTGAAACCGGGGGACATGGGTGGGCACAAGCCCAGCCTAGAGGAGGAACCACAGGACCCGGGTCCAACAAATTACGGGGGACAACAAATGAATCAAACAGGAAAGGGCGTGAAGGTCACAGGGTCAAACGTAAGAGACCAGAAGGGGACACCGAGCAGAGAACCCCGGACAGCGCCCACTGCTCCTCGAAGGTGTCCAAGGAGCCAGCGGACACTGCCCAGAGGAACTCCACCCAGAGACGTGAATTAACAAGGGAACGGAAATAGGCCCCACAGTTGCAGGGATCCTCCCCTTCCAACCTCCTCTCCCTGGACTTGTAGATGGTTAGTTTGGCCAGGGCTAGGAGGAGGCTGACGAGGAGGTCCCGCGACTTCGTGGGGCCACGGATGGGGTGTGAGTTGATGAACAGGTGCGGGGAGAAGTGCAGCCAGAACCTCAACAAGAAGTTCTGGAGGAGCCGGAAGAGGGGCTGCAACCTGACGCACTCCAGCTATACGTGCGCCAGGGTCTCCCTCATGCTGCAGAAGGGGCAGGTGTCAGGGTGGGAGGTGAACCGCGCCAAGTACACGCCTGTGCTCACGGCTCCGTGAAGGAGCCTCCAACTGATATCTCCGGCGGGCCACAGGGTCAAGGTGGAATACAGACTGACCCACTGGGGGTCCTCGCCCTCCAAGGGTGGTAAGAGGTCCTGCCACTTGGTGTCCGGGCGAGATGCGAGGGCGAAGAAGTGAAGGGTGAGGAGCACGAGCGCGTACAGATGTTTCCTAGGCGCGGTCTGGAAGAGGACCGGCTGCAGATCGAGCAGCCGGCTTGGGGCATAAGGATGCGGGGGCCGAGGGGGTTCATGGGGCCAAGGCCCGATGGTAAGCATCGGAGGGCCGGGGCTGAGGGGGGGGCAGGGAGTACCCTCCTGCAAGACCCGCTCGAGGTACATCAAAGCAGTAGGGGGCAAGGCTGCCCTCAACTCCTGGAGTACGCGTTGGGAAGTTCGAGGGGTTGAGAGCCCCATACGCTGAGCCAGCACATGGGGGTCCACCCAGGCCCCCCGGGCGTAGTCCAGGAGGTCTCTAAACCTGGTGACTCCTGCCAGATCCATACGCCGTCGCACCGAGGAGGTCTCCGCCGCCTGCACACTCAGCTGGGGGATGTGTAGCAGGGGCTCCGCAAGGAGATCCTCCCCTTCGGTGACCGCAAGGGGCCTGGAGGCCGAGACGAGCCTCCAGGTCCAGAGGAGGTCCTGGTAGAAGACCGGCTGCTCGGAGAGGTCTCACGGAAGACCTCTCGGGTGGATAAAAAAGAGCTGCCGGTCATATCGGAGCCCTCGGAAGCGGCGGAGGGAGACGCGTGCCAAGTGGCTCCACGCCGGACTACCTGCACCATAGAGGAGTCTCTGCAGGGCCTGGAGGCAGAAGGCGTGGACCTGGCTGCGGATGCAGCACAGGCCCTGCCCGCCCTCCTCCAGGGGAAGACTCAGAATCCCTGCAGAGACTCAGTGCAGTCCTGGCCAAAAGAACTCCAGAAGTCTCTTCTGGAGGTGGACCAGGAAACTCAGGGTCGGGACCAGAGTGTTGAGCCGGTGCCAGAGCATGTACAGGACCAGCTGATTGATCACTAGTGCCCCCCCCCGGAGGGAGAGGCACCGGAGCAGTCCTGTCCATCTCCGTAGCCGCTCAGACACTCTGCCCTCCAAATCCTGCCAGTTCTCTGCTGGGGAGGGATAGGTGGCGGAGAAGTGGACGCCCAGATAGAGCAGCGGGCCCGCGCTCCACTGGATGGCTTGAAGCGCGGGTGGGAGGGAGCTCGCCTGCCACCCGGCCCCTACCGTCGGTGCAGAGCTCTTGGCCCAGTTGACCCAGACAGAGGAGGCTGCCGAGTAGACAGCCAGGCAGTCCTCCAGTCACACCAGGTCACCCGGCTCCTGGACCACGAGGAGCACGTCATCGGCGTACGCCGACAGCACCAGCCTCAGCTCTGGCTCACGGAGCACCAAGCCCGTCAACCTCCGGTGGAGGAGACAGAGAAAGGGCTCAATGGCCAGAGCGTACAGCTGGCCGGACAGCGGAAAGCCGTGGCGTACTCCGCGCCCGAAGCTGACCGGTTCGGTCAGGGTCCAGTTGAGCTTGACCATGCACTACGCAGAGGCGTACAGCACCCAGAGAAATCCCACAAAATGGGGTCCGAAGCCGAACGCCTGCAGAGTGCCCAGGAGATACCCATGGTCCATCCGGTCGAACTCCTTCTCCTGGTCCAGGGACAGGAGGACGAACGACAGACCATCCCTACGCCCAAGTTCCAAGAGGTCCCGGACCAGATACAGATTATTAAAGATGGCACGGCCTGGGATGGTGTAGGTCTGGTCGGGGTGGACCACGTCCTGCAGCATGGACTTCAGCCGCAGCGAGACGGTCCTAGCCACTATTTTGTAGTCCGTGCCGAGGAGCGAGAGGGGACGCCAGTTCCGGAGGTCGCGGAGGTCCCCCTTCTTTGGCAGTAGGGTGAGCACTGCCCGCCTGCACGACAGGGTGAGCACTCTGCTAACCTCGGACTCAGCCCAGATGGTGACGAGGTCCGGGCCGAGGACGTCCCAAAACACGCGGTAGAACTCCGCGGTCAGCCCGTCCATGCCTTGGGATTTATTGGTAGGCATGAGGCGGAGGGCTTCTGAGAACTTGGCTGGAGTGAGAGGTTTCTCCAGCCGGTCCTGGTCGCCCACGCTGACCATGGGGAGTTCGTTCCAGGGCAACATACAGGCTACCCGACGTCGGTTGGCTCCGGGGAGAAAAAGTCCGCGTAGAAGGCCCTGGCCCTTCCACGCATCTCCTCTGGGTCTGTGAGGGGGGTGCCGTCGGCAGCCAAAAGGCAGATGACATGCTTCCGGGCCTCCCTCCTTTTCTCCAGGGTGTAGAAGAAGCGGGAGCCGCGATCCATCTCCCGAAGGAGATGGATGCGGGACCGGATAAAGGCACCTCGGGCTCGAAGGTCTTCGAGGGCTCTAAGCTCCTCCCGCTTCTCCCAGCACGCTCCGCAGAGGGATGGATCATCAGCGCTGGTGGCCAGTCGCCTTTCCAGCTCCAAAACCTCCCGCTCCAGCTGCTCTATCCCCACATCCCGCCACCGGCTGGCCCCCCGAGTGTAGTCACAACAGAAGAGCCGGGCGCGCACCTTCCCCACATCCCACCATCGCCGCGCCGAGGGAAAGGCGGCCCTCTGCCTCCGCCAGGCCAGCCAGAACTCCCGGAAGGACGCCACGAAGCCCACATCCTCCAGTAGGCTGTTGTTAAAATGCCAGTAGGCCGGCCCCGGCCTCTCCGCAGTGAGGGAGGCCATCACGGTCACCATATGGTTATCCGAGAACGGGGCCGGACGGACGCTGGAGGAGTGGGCCCATGCAAGGTGGTGCCAGGAGATGTAGATACAGTCCAACCGGGAGTGGTGCGACTGATCTTCCCCCACCCGGACAAAAGTAAAGGTAATGTCGTCGTCCGGGTGGTGGTCGTGCCAGACATCCACCAGGGAGTGATGGTCGATAATCTCCCTGAGGACGTCTGCGGCGGCCGGGCACTGCTCGGTCCCCGTGCGGTCTCGCTCCTTGAGGGTGGTGTTAAAGTCCCCGCCCAGGACCAGGCATTCTTGCGGATCCGGTGTGCCGAGGAAGGCAGCCGCCTGCTGGAAGAACCGCACCCGCTCCGGGCCCTCGTTCGGAGCGTAGAGGTTGACAAGACTCAACGCCAGCCCCTCCACATGGACCCGGAGGTACAGCAGGCGGCCCGGCATGACCTCGGCAATCCCCAGCACCTCGGGGTGCAGGGCAGGGGAGAACAGGGTGGCCACTCCGCCCGCATGGGCGGAGAGATGACTAAGGTGCACCCCATCTCCCCACTCCAGCCGCCAGCTGGCCTCGGCGGCTGGGTCCGTGTGGGTCTCCTGCAGGAACGCTACAGAGTACCCCCTCTCCCGAAGGAAGGAGAGCACCTGGTTCCTGAGGAGATCCATCCTGCAGCCCCTCGTGTTCAATGTGCAGATGGTAAGAGGCATTACGAGGAGGGCTGGGGGGGATCCCGGTGGGCAGGAGCGCTATTGGTCCTCGTCAGGCTCTGCAGCAGCCCCTGGCCTGTGCTGTAGACCATCAGGGCATCGCAGCAGCTGTGGCCCCTTGGTAGGCTGCCGCGCCCTGCCGCCTGGTCCCTTTCCCCTCCTTCATAGTGGCCCTCACGGCCCGGAGGACGTGGTGGAAGTTCCCCCAGTGCTGCAGAGCGAGCTGCACCTGGTTCCGGGCACCACGCGTGTCCCAGAGAAAGATGCGCAGCTCCTCATGCAGCACCTCAAGGTGGTTGTCCTCCGGCTCGGCCCCCGCAGCGGCCTTACGGCCCTTTGGGACAGAGGCTGGGGGGAATGGCGGCGGCGGAGGGAAGATAGCAGCCCCGAGTGGGCTGGGAGTGCTTAAGACAAAGGCCGCCTCCTGGGAGCTCTTCAGGGGGAAAGAGATAACCCCAGGGGTGGCGGATGTACAGGTAGTGGGGTGGGGAGAAGAAGGTGCGGCGATGGGAGGGGTGAGGGCCGGGGAGAGGTTGAGAGCGGAGAAGGGGTCGGGAGTTGGGGTAGGGGTGGAGTTGGGGGAGGGAGCGGGAAGGGGGTCAGGGTCAGACTTGGGGGCGGGACCCTCAGCCTGAATGGCCGGGTCAGCGGGGTGTGCAGCCTCTTCGCTGGGGCCGGGAGCTGAGGGGGTGGGCACGGGCTGGATGTTCTCCGGGGGGCCTGACTGTGGGGTCACAGCACCCCCGGTTTCAGGGCCCCGTGAGGGGGTGGCTAAGCAGGCCTTCGCAGGGAGGAGGGAGGCCAGCTGGCCCACAACAAGGGGCGGGGCACCCAGTGGCCCGGGGCTCGGCTTTTCGACCCCCGCCGGCTCCTCGGGAGCTGTGGCGATGGGTCCCCCCTCTCCAGCGCGGAGAGTAGAGGGACTGAGGGGGGCCTCGGTGGCGGGAGAAGGGGGGGCAACTGAGGATGGGGGGGAGGGAGAGGAGAAAGGCGGTTCGAGGGTGCCCTGCTCTAGGCCCTCAATACAGGGGGCAGGGTCGTCCTCCCCCGGGCAGGCCGGAGTCAACCCCAGGGAGTCAATCTCCTCCATTAAGGAGGAGAAGAAAGCCCCCCCTGCCACTCCGAGGTCCCCTCCAGCACCAGCGGGGGTTTTGGGTGGCGTTTGGGCTGGGGGGGTTCTGGACGAGGACTCCTCCAGAAGGGATTCCAGGAGGGCCATGGTGTTGCCCACATCTGCCACCACGGCTTCCTTGGTCGGTGCCCCCCGCTGGGCTCTGGCAGGGGGCGCAGCGGGAGGCCCGGCCTCAGGAGCCCCCCTCCGCTTGGCCTTGTGGGGGCTCTCATTCCCCTCGGCCATGGGCAGGAGGGGGGGCTGGGCTCCGGCCTTGCGATTGCCGTGCGTACCCTGCACAAGCACCCAGTCCTCCGAGGTGGAAGGTCGGGCAGCGGGGTCAGAGGCAGGGGGCAAGAGGACAGCAATCAGGTTGTGGGGAAGCAGAGGTGGGGTAGCAAGGGAAGGAGACGCCTCCCTCCGGGGCATGCCCCCTCCGGTGCTCGACAGTGCCGGCCCTGGCTCCCTCCCCTCCGCAGGCCCTGCTGGACTGCTCCAGGCGTCAGCGGGGCCTGTCAGCTCACCCAGGCAAACTGGGGGGGGGGGCGTCCCCAGGGCCCGAGCACAGGTGACAACTGCTGGCAGAGGGGGGGCAGCCACAGGGACCGGATGGCTGGGGGGGGCGCCGCCGATGGTTTGGCTGGCGCCCTCCTGGGTCCCGGGGGTCCTAGGCCTCCCTCCTTGCTGGGCCAGAGGGAAGTCCCTCCGAACATGCCCCGTCGCCCGGCAGAGGTAGCACCGGGCCTCCCCCGTGGTATAATGGACCCGGTACTGGGCCCCTTGATGGGGCACCAGGAACAACCCCTCGAGTGCCTCCCCGCCCCACGCCACTGCCGGCAGCAGCTGCAGCTGTACCTGCTGGTGGAATGAGAGGACATGGCGAAGGGTGGGGTCCTTGCAGCCGATAGGAAGCGGGTTGATGGTGGAGAGGGGCTTCACCAGAGAGGCAAGGAGCGGCAGAAGGGCGGCATTGGGGAGGAAGGGCGGAACGGAGGACAAGACCACCTGTACGCCCAGGTCCTCCAGGGGCTCCACTGGGACGTGTACACCCCACACCGCTAGGCCCGTCTCCACCGCCTCCTGGGCAGTGGCCTCTGACCCCAGGAAAAAGACCACCTTGCCGTACATGCGGGAGGCCGCCACCACGGCCGTGGGCCCCACCACCCGCGCCATTGCCCGCATGTAGGTTTCTATGTTGGGCGAGGCAGGCACCAGGAGGCACCGGACCCCATGCCTCCTGGTAAGGGTGGGGAAGGGGCCCCGGCCACCTGGGATGGTGGTGGAGGCAGTGGTCAGGGCAGGTGTCTTGGCAGCAGCAGGCGATGGGCCCGCGACCATCTGGGTGTACGCTCTGGGGGCGCCGCTTCCCCCAGAGCTGGTGGAAGGGACAGCGGGAGAGGATAGAGGGAGAGGAGGAGGGGCCCTAGCCACAGGAGGTGTTGCCTTCCGGGCAGGGCCTTTGCCCTTCTTTTTACCCTCTTGTTTTTTCTCCCAACCGAGGGTGCGCCTCCCGGATTAGGGAGGGCGGGAGCCATGGCAGCAGCAGGGTCCCTGGCATCCCCACCAGAGTCATCCTCCACCAACACCTGGGGAATGACTCCCGGCAGCTCAGCGGAAGGAAGGAGAGCACCTGGTTACTTCGGAGACCCATCCTGCAACCCCTCGTGTTCAATGTGCAGATGGTAAGAGGCATTACGAGGAGTGCTAGGGGGGATCCTGGTGGGCAGGAGCGCTAGCGGTCCTCGTCGGGCTCCACAGCAGCCCCTGGCCTGTGCCATAGACCATCAGGGCGTCGCGGAAGCTGCGGGCCCTTTGGTAGGCCGCCGTGCCCTGCCGCCCGGTCCCTTTCCCCTCCTTCATAGTGGCCCTCATGGCCCGGAGGACGCAGTGGAAGTCCCCCCAGCGCTGCAGGGTGAGCTGCACCTGGTTCCGGGCACCACGCGATAAGATTTGAATCTTTATTCATTTCCTGTGTTTGCTGCCAGTGTGGAGGGAGCTTTCCCATTGTTCTCAGCATGGCTACTGCAAAGCCCAAACGCGCTCCAGCATAGAGTAGACCAGAAGTCTTGGACCTCATCGGGCTGTAGGATGAGGAGTGAGTTCTGTCTCAGCTCAGAACCCACAAAAGGAATCTGGACATTTATGGGAAGATATCCCAGAAAGTCAGAACTTATTCCTGACTCCTGAGCAGTCCAGAAGCACACAAGACAACACAATGATCCTGGGGAAGGCACATCCAGTGAGTATTTTTCCTTATTATCATTTATGTCCTTTTACGTTGGGTGTGGGGGGCTGTAACTGGATTTCAGGCGTTTGGATGACTGATGTGTGTTTAACCAAGGAACAGTTGCTGTATGTGAGGAGAAATCCTGTTTCTCATCATTTGATATCTTAAGGGAAATATTAAGTTTGTAATTAGGTATCCTTAGGAAAAACTGTGCTGGGGAGGGCTGCCTTGCATGCAGAAAATCTTTGTTTTAAGCATAGCATAGATTTCCCCCCTCCCAACGCCACCAAGCTGCCTGAAATGGCTCTCTGCACTGATCTCAATGTAAAAGCGGAGATTTCAAACCTTACAGCACCACGCTGACCATGCTGGCTATCTGCTCTGTTTTAAAACCACAAGCGGATCCCCCTGCCCCCCACAAGCTTCCTGAAATGGATCTCTGCTCTGATCTCAATGTAAAAGAGGAGCCTCCCCCCACACACCACCATGTCATCCCTATTGGATTTCTATAAGGTTTCTCATTTATAAGCAGAGACAGGAAGTCTTTTGCAACGTTGAATCTCGAGATCATTCTCCATACAGTTACATTTGTTTCATTTGGTTCAGTATGCTCCTTCCAGCTACACTTTCATTAGATCATTCTCTAAAAAGATACATTTTTATCATTATCTTCAATATGCTAACTGTGGCAAACTGTTTTTTTTTTTTTCTGTAGTCGCACCGGTGGTGGACCAATCCTTAAGAAATGCTGCAGACAGACTTTCATTGATTAGGAAGAAAAGGGGGGAAAAAAGCAGAGATGACAAGTTTGCGGAGCTCACAAACACCTCAGTAGCCGTGGAGACTAGTGAAGAGCACGTGGGCTAACCTTGACACTGAACATGGACAGGGAGAGTAGCCGAGAAAGAACAGAGCATGATCGCAGTACCCTGGTGGAGGTGAGCAGAAAGCAGTGGTGGACACGCAGACCCCTTTAGACACTGAATGACTCCCCACCTTATGCCATGACTTGAATGTTAAGAAATAAAGTTTTGCATCATTCCAAAACATTTATGTATTTAATCATATGTTATCCAGGATGGATTTGTGGGGCACATGTAGAAGGGTGGTGAGTTGAGGGTGGGGAATCAAAGGCACACAACAAACAGGAACAGAAAAGAGTCCTGCATCTCATAGCACAAAACGTTTCTTTATGAAATCGTATGTTGTCCAGGAGGGATTGGTTGAGCATATATATTGGGGGGGAGGGGTGAGTTTTGGGGGTAATCAAAGGCACACAAGAAACTAACAGAAATCAGTCCTGCATCTCATAGCAAAACTTGGTTTTCAAAGCTTCCCTAATGCTAAGCGCTCCGCGATTAGCTTGTGGCATATTCCTGGCATCTGGCTGCTCATAATTGGTGGTCAGTCTTTCTGCCTCCACAGCCCAACCCTGGGGGAACCTCTCACTCTTCGCTTCACACACATTATGAAGAACACAGTACCCAGATATCAGAGAAGGGAGGTTCTTCTCAGTCATGTACAGCCTAGTGAGGAGACTCCTCCATCTACCCTTTAAATGCCCAAATGCACATTCTACAACCATTCTGCAACTGCTTAACCTATTATTAAAACACTCCTTGTCACTGTCAAGGTGCCCGGTGTATGGCTTCATTAGCCAAGGGAGCAAGGGGTAAGTAGGATCCCCCAGGATCACTAGGGGCATTTCTACACCCCCAAGCTGAATTTTTTTGGTCTAGGACAAAAGTGCCTGCCTGCATATTAGAGAACAGCCCCTAATTACAAAATACACATGCATCATACACCTTTCCAGACCACCCCACAAGTACCCCTTGTGGTTTATGTACTCGGTTGCTAAGTGGCCAGGAACTAAGATAGGGATGTGCATCCCAGCAATGCACCTGCTCCCCCCCACTGCAATTTGGAAACCCCATCATGGCAAACCCCTCCACTATGTCCTGCACATTTCCGAAAGTCACTGTCTTTTGTAGCAGAAGTCTACTGATGGCTCTGCATACTTGAATCACAGACTGCAGATGATTCATTACAGCCTGCAGAAATCAGGAATTGTTCTTCTCAATGGCTTGTAGCAGGGCAGCCTCGGTGGCATCACTGTAAAAAAATGGCTTGAAAATACTTTCCTTGTTTGTTGGGGGGGGGGGGTAAGAAGGAAGGGGGAAGCAGCATTGTATCATGAGACGATGACACTCGTCCCTACAGTCTTTGTGGCTAGTTGCACTGTGGGATAGCTACCCACATTGCACTGCTTTCTAATTCGAGTTAAGGCTGGCCAGTGTGAACACAAGAGACCAGCTCAATCAACGTAGTGTGTACACTCTGCTGCGATTTCTATAAAACAGCTGCTGAAAGTCGCATTAAGCTAATTCAAATTAGTGCTGCAGTGTAGACATAGCCTAGGAGTATGGAACAGCTTCCATATCAGGAGAAATTAAAAAGACTGGGATTGTTCAGCATGGAAAAGAGATGATTGAGGGGGGATATGATAGGTCTATAAAATCAAGAAAGGTATGGAGAAAGTGAATGAAGTGTTATTTATTCTTTACATAACAAGAACCAGGGGTCACCTAATGAAATTATTAGGCTGTAGATTTAAAACAAACAAAAGTAAATACTTCTTCACACAACACACAGTCAACCCATGGATCTTGTTGCCAGGGGATGTTGAAAAGGCCAAAAGTATAACTGGGTTAAAAATAATTAGATACATTCATGGAGGATAGGTCCATCAGTGACTATTAGCCAAGATGGTCAGGGATGCCACTCCATGCTCTGAGTGTCCCTAAGCCTCTTGATTGCCAGAAGCTGGGACTGGATGACAGAGGATGGATCACTTGATAAATTGTCCTGTTCTATTCACTTCTCTGAAGCATCTGAAAATGGCCACTGTTGGAAGACAGGATAGATGGACCGTTGGTCTGACCCAGTATGGCCATTCTTATGTTCAGAAGTGTCTGTTTTTTATGGAAATTAACAAAACAAAATATCCCAATTATGTGAAGCATAGAATAAGATACCACTCCTTTGGGCTTTGTGGACTTGTAGCAAAGAGATCAATCAAACTTAATGGTGCAAATTAGTCCCTGTGGTAACTCTCTATTTTAGGAATTTCTATTGCTCTCATCACTGGTGTATGTAACTGCTTGAAGCCAGAGGAGTTACTCCATAGATTAATTGGACTCAAGCCTGGTTTACACTGGCAACGGAGGTCAACGTAATGTCACTTACATCGATCTCCTAAAGCCTGTGTCTAGACTGGCACAGTAGTTCCATTGACTTAAAGCACAGCAAAAGTCAACATAATAAAACCGCCTCCACAAGTGGTTTAGCACTTAATCAAATGTAATGGGTCAGTTTTGCATCAGTGTAGACAGAGTGTAATGTAATTTGACGTTAATGGCCTCTGGGAAGTATCCCGTAATGCCCCGTTCTGACTGCTCTGGACATTCGCACTCTGCTGTTAGATGGCCATGCAAACCGGAAATTGCCCCTCCCCTCATGCCCTGGGAAAATTTGAATGTTCATGTCCTGAGTAGCCAGCATAGAGAGCACTTTGTAGCTGAACTCATTATGGCTACTGCAAGGCCCAAACATGCTCCAGTATGGTCTTAGAGGTTTTAGATCTCATTGGTCTGTGGGATGAGGAGTCTGTTATGACTCAGCTCCAAGCCAGCAAATGAAATTTGGACATTTACAGGAAGATATCCCACGGCATGTTGGAGAAGGGGCACAACAGGGATGTGCAGCAGTGCCGTGTGAAGATTGTGGAAGGAAAAGAAAATGACGTCTCTATTTCTTAGGGGTACCATCTGTAAGAAATGGCTGACAAAGCATGAGATGGAATGTGCCTTTCTAGCTGATGTTTAATTTTAAAATGTGTAGCAATAATAAGATAGTTATGGGGTCTAAGGCGCCGGCAGGTATGGAATATGAAGGAAGACCTTGCAACTTAGATAGTGGGAGTCAAAACCGTTAGGCTAAGAACTTCCTAGATAAGGAGTTTTTAGTAAGCATTGCCATGGAAACTGTGATGTAAATAGACTTGTTTGTGTAAGACTATGTAAGCTTTTAGAAATGTATGCTTAAACTTGCCCTAGCTATAGGACCACCTTTCTTACATAAGAAATAAACTCTTGACTTTGCTAAACTGCTACCTGGCTTATTTGGACCATCTGCTGGGCAACGGACGTGTAAGTAAGGACCCTCGAGTTTGGGTTCCTCCACAAATTTGGCAACCGAGATGGGACCTGCCTAGCGTGCATCCTCTTTGTCCCAGCTCCACTGAACTACCCAGTCGGCACCAGGTGAATTCACCTATTGAGGTTACTTCTGGGAAGCTGAGGCGGCGGGGTGGTGATAAGGTAAGGTCCCTTGTTATTTTATTAGCGAAGTCTAACCGCTATAATTCCAATATGTAATTCCCTGTGCAAGTGAGAATTGGTGGGCAGCATCTGGCTATAATTCCAATCTGTAATTCCCTGAATGGGTGAGAATTGGTGAGCAACTTCTGGTTAGAAACCCCAGTTAAGGCAGTTTTCTCCCACCCCTGGGAGTCCATTGGACTATATGGTTAATAATTTCAGGTCTGTAAAGCACTTAATTCTGTTATGTAAAATTACCTGGTCAGGTTATTCTTTTGAAGATTCTAGTAAACAATAGCCATTGGAAGGTACCTTTGATTTAGACAAACTGCAGTATCTGAAGGGATTTTTAAAAGATCCACACCCTGGGTAAATGGAATGTTGGTATCTGTGGGATAATGTAGCTTTTAAATGCTGTACAGAAAGTCAGCTAGCTACCTATAAGTTAACTGTGAAGAATTTAGAAAAAAAATTTGTATGTGTAGCGCCGTCATTTGTGTCACCGATTTCTAACACTGGTGAATCTATTTTAAAAATCTATCCGTCTCTTACTATCTCTCCATCGTACATAGGAAAGGATTTAAAGGCAGGAAGAGCAGAAGAGGAGGATTGGCCACCGCCCCCTTGCTGTGTATTTGAGGAAGAATCTAGGACCTGAGAGGACTCCTCTACACCACCTTTAATCGCTCCCCTACCGTTAGATTTGCCTGTTAGTTAGGGAACTAGAGTTCAGATTTGCCACAGACTACTCTCTGACGGGGTTCTTTTTTTATTTTTATTTTCTGACTTTTCTTTTTTGGAGGGGCTGAAGGGATAGCAGGTTTCCTTACTTCAGCACTTACTTTATTATATGATGGGGGTAATTGAGGGGATGCCGGAGACACGTCATGGCTCAGTAGGGGTGGAGGTGATCTGAAACAGCAGCTTTTTTCTTAAGGGAGCCTGGAATATTTTTTGTTCTTTTCTACTGTTTCTCACTCTCTTCCCTCACTGCTGTCCTTTTCACTTCCTTCCTCCTTAAGGGTTTGGCTTAATATGTTCCTAGCTGCCCTCCCCCTTTTTTTCCATTTTTTATTTTTTATTTGTTTAGGAGTGTATTTTTGATGGCTTGTTGGTTGAACGCTCTGTCTCTGCTTTCCTGTTCTTTTTTTTATTAAGAACCTACCCTGTCCCTATCAGAGAGGGACACACCCAGCACTCCTTTGTTCATGTTCCTTTTGCCCCACAAGATTTGATCTTATGGCAGCAGGGCATTCTGCGTTTGCGTGATGATTCAGAGACAGTGTATAAAAAGTTTTAAATTATTTTTTTTACTTATAATCCATCTTGGGCAGATGTTACTCAGTTGGTAGATGCTCTCTTGACAGAAGAGGAAAAAATTGAAAGTTATTTAGGAAACCACTAAGCAGGACGGAGGGCAGGTTACCTGTCAGTGGCCCCTAGAAGATCCATTATGGCATTATGATACTGAAGTAGGGAGGACTTAATTAATTTATTATTGCTCAGCCTTGTTGGATGCAATTAGAAGAGCAGCAAAAACCAGAGTTATTTGGACGAAGGTAGAATCATGCATACAAGGTCCTGATGTTTATAATGGGAGGAGAAAAAAAAAAAAGCAGCAGAGAGAAACTGAAAGGGTAGCTGCCACTTTAGCAGTGCTTTCTTGGTATCCTAATGGGGAGGGCACTCTCAAGACTGCCTGCAAGGCATAAGGCAGACTGGCAGGAAACAGCTTGCTTATTAGAGGCAAGGGAGAGAGGATTCAAATGCCTGTAATTATTGTGGGGAGCTTGGTCAGTGGAAAGTTTTATTTTTGTAAAGATTTTATTAAAGATCTGTGGTTTATAATATTTTTAAGGTTCTATTTTGATCCAATATATTGATGATTTGCTTTTGTGGTTTTATTTTGAGAAAGCATGCATTGCTGACTCTTTGTTTTTGTTAAAAGTACTGTATGAGAAAGGGCATTGGGATTTTTGTATTTTTTTGTTTTTTGGGGGGGAGGGGGTTGTGGTTAAATTGCAGTTTTGTAAATTTGAAGTTCAATATATGGGATATTTTATTTCTTATTAGACATGCCTATTTTCACCAAAGTGCATAGAAGCAGTTTTTAAAGTTCCTAGACCTATTACTAAAAACAGATGTGTGGGTTTTTGGGAGTAGTTAGTTATTAAAGACAATGGATTTTTAATTTTGCTGCTATGGCTAAACCTTTTCTTACGTTTACTAAGGCTTCTGAGGGGGATCCACCCCCTTGGTCAAAAGAAGCTGAGGCTTCTTTTATTTTTCTTAAGCAAGCCCTGTCTCTAGCCCCAGCATTAGGATTTCCCAATTATTCTAAACCATTTAATCTTTACTGTCATAAACAACAGGGTTCTGCATCTGGAGTTCTGACACAACCAATGGGAGGGGTTCAGTGACTGATTGCATACTTTTCATGTCAGCTTGATTCTGTGACACAGGGTTATCAAGCCTGCCTTAGAGCTGTAGCGGCTGTTGCATTGTTAGTTCAGAAAGTACAAGATCTGGTGCTTGCACATTCTTTAACTCTTTATATGCCTCATGCTGTAGAAGCCCTGTTAATTAAGGGAAAGACTCAACATATTTCAGCACAGCGCCTTACTCAATATGAAATTGCACTTTTAGTAGCTGATAATATTACTATTAAACGTTGTGCATCCCTAAATTCAGCTACACTCTTACTGATTCCCACTGAAGGGGAACCTCATGATTGCGATTATGTTCTTTTTCAGAACACTACATTCACCCTGATTTTCAGGACACTTCTTTGACTAACCCAGATTATATTCTTTATACTGTTGGTTCTTGCTTTGTTGATGAGACAGGAATACATAGAGCGGGATATGCTGTATGTATGCCACATGAGGTTTGAGAAGCTTATTCTTTACCTGATGTATTTTTTGCTTAATTGCCTGAATTACTTGCTTTTATTTGTGCTTGCTGTTTAAGTGCAAACTGTTCTGTTAATATTTATATTGATTTTTGCTATGTATTTGGAGTTTGTCATGCTTTTGGACAATTTGAAAAAGGAGGGTTTTTTTCACTTTTTCAGGACAGCTCAGGACATGCTCAGGCTGTAAATGATTTGCTTGTTTTTTATTATGTTACCCTTTTCTATTGCTGTTATCTTTTGTAAAGCTCATACTTTTGCCATGGATGAAATTTTCTGTGGAAATGCATTTGCAGATTGAGCTGCAAAGGTTGCAGCCAGGAACGCCTTTCCCCTTCTGGATATATGGGCTGTCTGTGCCTCCTGGCCAGCTCAATTTTCTGCCTCCCCTTCAGAGATTTATGACTCAGTTCCATCTTCAGAATTGGACACTTGTAAGACTCTTGGGGCTACTTTTTCTGACAATGTATGGTGGTCACCTTATGGCTGCCCAATGGCCCCTAGGACTCTTTTGCCTAAACTTGCTCACTATGTCCACCAAGGTGGCCATGCATGCAAAGGGGGGATAGCTGATCAAGTTCTGCGATTTTGGTGTGCTCCAGGTATCCATCAAGCGGCTAAACAAGTATCTCAAGGTTGGGTTACCTTCAAAAGTATAATGTAGGACATCCATCAGTTGCAACAACTGGGGGCACCAGAATGGGTCTATGGCCCATTCCAGCATTTGCAGATAGATTTTATGGATTTGCCTGTTTGTAAGGGTGTTAAATATTTGCTGGTAATGGTATTTCCCTACCAGAAAAGCAGATGCAGCTGCTGTAGTAAAAGCATTAATAAAAGATGTAATTCCAAGATTTGGTTGCCCTCTAGTGGTAGAATCTGACAGACGAAGTCATTTTGCTAACCAAGTAATGAAATGAAGTTACATGCTCCATACAGACCCCAGTCATCAGGCATAGTTGAAAGATCCAATGCAAAATTGAAGAACCAATTATCTAAGGTTATGGATGTTACTGGATTATGTTGGGTGGATGCGTTACCATTAGCTTTAATACATCTAAGGACTATGCCAATCAGAAAGACAAATTTATCTCCCTATGAAGTTCTTTTTGGGAGATCGTTTCAGCTGAGGGGAAGCTTAACACCTGCACACGCCAGTTTCATGGGGGGAGATGAGGAATTAGTTGCTTATGTTATGAAATTACAAAAGACACTCACAGCTATTTTTAAATTTTCCAGAGACATTCAGAGACTTCCTCTAGATGTGGCTGTACATGATATTCAGCTGGGACATTGGGTGCGATTGAAAAAATTTTCAGGCAAGACTTGCCTGGAACAAAGGTGGGACGGTCTGTACCAGGTGCTGTTAATTACTTACACTGTTGCAAAACTACAAGAAAAAGAAGCTTGGTACCACTGTAATCATTTAAAGAAAGTACAACCACCTGACGTTAATCCTCAAAAGAAGTAGATTTCCAGGTGCAACGAGGGAGCTCCACTGGACTAAGGTCCCAGAAGTAGACGTGGAAGGGTGAAAAACCATGGGCAATCCCCTTGTGGTTGCTATGAAGTAGATGGTCGATAGAGTCAAGAGAGCATCAGGAAAGAAGAGCTAATGGACTTTATTATTTTTGCAATATTTTAAATTATTTTGTTGATTATTTTGCTGTGTTTGTTATATTGAAGGGATACATTGTCCCAGGATTAGTGTAGAAGATGAATCTGTTAATTTTAATGATGTTTATAATTAGCTTAAAATTGGGCAATGCAGATTTTATACGCTGATAAGGAATTTATCTGCATCCTGGGAGGTCAAGAATTGTTGGGTGTGTTCCTTTATGGCAACTCATCATCGGGAAGGAATACCCCTGACACCAATTCCTGTGTCAGTTATGAATGGGAAAGTTTGGCCTGGACTAATCCCATGGAAACAGTAATAGGGAAAGAACATTGGTTGGGAATAAGGGCTGATCCCAGAGACTTAATTCTCCAGGGAAGGAAACCAGCAGCGCCAATATGCGTGCAGTGGACACAACCTGTACCGGTAACAGAATCAGACAAACCCTGGTTAAATGTTACCTGTACGATAAGGAATGTAGGGAAATATTCAAAATGTAAATACATTGTCCATCTGCCCACGGTACCGGGGAAAGGTCAGCAAAACTTTGATACAGAAATGGGGATCATATGCCACTTAATTGAATGAGAAAACAATTTATAATTGTACACAAAATGCCACCCGAGGAATTAAGTGTAACAAGACCCACAAATGGTGGAAGAAGCTTGAACATATGAATTTGTATCAAAATGATCAGTTTAGAGGAGCGGTCTGGGTAATTCAAGAGACTATTACCTTTAATTATTATGCAAATAGATCGTGGGTTGCATGGGCTAACATCATGCTGCATGTGCTATACCAAGCCCATTCCAATAGTTGCAGAAGAGTTACTCCAGTAGAGGAAGGTGTATGGTGGGCATGTGGAAATTGAGCGGGGAAAAATTTACCACCAAGGTGGAAGGGAAGATGTATCCTGGTATGCCTGGAGGTGTGCACCCAATTCCTCTACATGAGGTTGTATATAACCACTGGCCTAAGAGAAGTTTTAAGCCCACCCTGGACACGCATCATTGCAACCCATTAACTGAACACTCTTCAGTGTTCTGGAGGTGATGGAGAATGTTTTGGCCCTGGCAAGGAGTGGGTGATTTGGAGTATGCACTAAGAAATTTTTCAGCTGAATTTGAGATATATGCCAATGCAGCTGGAGATGGTATTTTAAAATTACAGGCTGAAATTGAATCGCTGGCACAAATGAGTATTCAGAATAGGTTAGCCCTAGACCAATTGTTGGCTCAACAAGGAGGAGTTTGTGTAATGTTAAATTAAACCTGCTGTTTTTATAAGACTGAATCAGGTCAAATTGAGATGGATGTACACAAAATTTGGAATGTGAGCAGATTTTTTCATGAATTTGCTAACCCTCCAATGCCACTGTTTGGCATTGACATTTCATGGTCCTCCATTTGGCATGTGCTGACTTTTTGGTTATCGGACTTATTCTGGCTTAAAAAATTGTTTGCAGGTATAGTAGTGTTTATGATAATATTAATGCTAATGTTTTGTTGTATGCAATGTTGCTATTCATTATTTCAGCAAGTAACATTTAAGCCCCCTAGGAGACAATACTGGAATATTAGCATGGGCAATAAAGGAATGTATTATGATTGTGTTCCTAGTAGTTAAACTAATAGGAACAAAGGGGGGACTGTGGAAGGAAAAGAAAATGAAGTCTCTATTTCTGTAAGAAATGGCTGACAAAGCATGAGATGGAATGTGCCTTTCTAGCTGATGTTTAATTTTAGAATGTGTAGCAATAATAAGATAGTTATGGGGCCTAGGGTGCCGGCAGATATGGAATGCGAAGGAAAACCTTGCAACTTAGATAGTGGGAGTCGAAACCATTAGGCTAAGAACTTCCTAGATAAGGAAGTTTTTAGTAAGCAGTGCCATGGAAACTGTGACGTAAATAGACTTGTTTGTGTAAGACTATATAAGCTTTTAGAAATGCATGCTTAAGGTCGCCCTAGGTATAGGACCACCTTTCTTATGTAAGAAATAAACTCTTGACTTTGCTAAACTGTTGCCTGGCTTATCTGGAACATTCGCTGAGCAACAGACATGTAAGTAAGGACACCCAAGTTTGGGTTCCTCCACAAGATCAAAGAGCTATGGCAGTCATATCAAAAAGCCAGGGAAGCTAACAGCCATTCTGGCTCCACGCCCAAGACATGCCGTTTCTACGAGGAGCTGCATGCAATTCTCAGTGGAGACCCCACTTCTTCTTAGCTATGTCCTGTTAAATGGGGGAGAAGAGGATTTCAGGGGATTAGTGGACTTTACTTGGGGGTTACTCCCAGAACAGATTATTTATGTGCAGAGGTTTGCTCCGAGAATCATCCATTGATACTTTAAGGAAAGTTTCATGTAGATAATCTGCTATCCTTTGCACAAGGTTTTGGGGGAGAATAGCCTTGTTTCTTCCTCCATGGTAGGATACTTTGGTGCGCCATGCTGCAATCAAGTGAACCGGAATCATGGCAGAACACAGCATAGCAGCATAAGAGCCAGGCTGCTACCTCACAGCATGCAGCAAATCTTCCCTTTCCTCGTACATTACCCTCAGGAGACTGATATCGCTCATGAACTCCTAGGGAAGACGGCACATGTTTAAAGTACCCAAGCTATACAGCCCATACTCTCTACCTTTCAAGTCCCCTTTTTATTGGTCTACTGAGTCATTTAAATAATTTTCCAAAGGTATCTGATGAGACTATTAATCCGCCCTTGCTGCCCTCAGTTACATTGTGACCACCTCGTCCCAAAACAGTCATCTTAATTAAACCGCAGTGCCTAGTCACCCCTCTCATACAGGACATTTGGAATTAGCTTTTTAGAGATAATTAATCTTCTCTATAGCAAAGTGCCCCTGGCTTACCATTGCTGTAATGGCACAGTGAGCTGACCCTTCTGAGATGCTCAGAATGGAATGCGGGTTTGGCTTAGCCTTGTGCACACTAAGGGGAGTATTTTATACGTTGTTGCATTTGCTTCAGTTTTCTGGGTCTGCTAACAATGGCAACATTATGCATTTCTTTTTGGTCTGTAGGCACCTCGGCCTTGCTTCCCTCCCCCCCAGAACTGCTGAGGAAAGACTATCGCAGATCAGAAAGAGGGGAGGAAAAAACACAGGACGACATGTTTGGCGAGCTCATGAATGCCTCCGCAGCTGCTAAGACAGAGCTCCGAGCATGACAGTTGACCTTGTCCTAGAACATGGACATGAACAATCGAAGAGTGATGCAGGAGTGTGATCGCAGTATCCAACAGGAGATGCTGCAAATCATGCGTGAGCAGGCAGACATGCTCAGGTGGCTTGTGGAGCTTCAGGAGGAGCGGCAGCTGGATAGAGTCCCATTGAAGCCCCTTCAGAATACTCCTCTGCCTATGGCTTTGCTGGCCTTCCTCACCCCCAAGCGGTCTTGGAGGAGAATGGCCAGGCTGCAGTATGTGGTGCACTCCACCCCAGTGGAGGTAAGCAGAAAGCAGTGGTGGCCATGCTGACAGTTATTCTGCAAGCAACGACGCTACCCCTTAAGACTGTGAATGAACACTCGGCCCCCCCACCCCCACTGACTTGAATGTTCATAAATAAACGTTTGCATCATTTCAATACATGTCTCTTTATTAATTCATAGCTTGTTTGGGGAGGGCTTTGGAGGAAACTGATATCGATGGTAGGGGGGATGGTAAGCAAAGGCACAAAACATACAGAAAACATTACTGCATCTCATTGCAGAATCTGTTTTTCAATACTTTCTGAAGGCAAAGTGATCCACAGTTGGCTTTGAGCATATTGCTGCCAATTGGCAGCCAGTCTTTCTGCCTCCACAGCCCAACCATGGGGGAACCTTTCCCCCTTTGCTTCACACACATTATGAAGAACACAGCACACAGATATGACTGATGAGATGTTCTTTTCACTCATGTCCAGCCTAGTAAGGAGACATCTCCATCTGGCCTTTAAATGCCCAAATGCACATTCCACCACCATTCTGCAAGTGCTTAGCCTGTTATTAAAATGCTCCTTGTCACTGTCAAGGTACCTGGTGTATGCTTCATTAGCCAAGGGAGCAAGAGATAAACAGGATCCCCAAGGATCACTATGGGCATTTCCACATCCCCGATGTGGATTTTTTGGTTTGGGAAGAATGTGCCCACCTGCATGTTGGAGAACAGGCACGAGTTCCTAAATATGGGTGCGTCATGCACCTTTCCAGTCCACCCCACACAGATGTCAGTGAAATGACTCCTATGATCCACAAGGGCCTGCAGCACCATGGAAAAGTACCCTTTGCAGTTTATGTATTCTGTTGCTAGGTGGGCAGGTGGTAAGATAGGGATATGCATGCCATCAATGGCCCCCTCGTAGTCTGGGAACCCCATCATGGCAAACCTATCACTATGCCCTGTACAATTCCCCAAGTCACTACCCTTCGTAGTAGAAGTCTATTGATGGCACACTTGAATCATGGCAGCTCCCACTGTAGATTTACCGACTCCGAACTGATTCCCAACCAAGTGGTAACAGTCGGGGGATGCCAGCTTTCACAGAGTGATGGCCACTCACTTCACCGTCAGAGCTGGTCTCAAGCGAGTATTCATGCGCTTCAGGAACAAGGCCAGCTTGGAGCAAAGTTCAAGGAAAGTGGCCTTTTGCATACAAAAATTCTGCAGCCACTGGTCATCATTCCACAGCTGCATAACAATTTGGTCCCACCAGTCTGTGCTTGTTTCCCGGGACCAGAACCAGTGCTCCATGGACTGCAGATGATACATTACGGCCTGCAGCAATTGGGAATTATTCCACTCGATGTCTTGTAGCAGGGCAGCCTTGGTGACATCACTGTTGCCTGTGCTTTGGGTTCTCGGTCTCCTTTGGAAATACTCAAGGATAAGCTGTGATGTATTTGTATTGCTCAGAATAATAGTGCAGAGTTGAGCTGGCCCCATGTCTCCGCAGCAATGGCAAGTGCGTGGCATAAACAAATGGCACAAAAACTGGTTTCCTGTTTGTTTGGGGCAAGAAGGCAGGGGGAAGGAGTGTTGCATCATGGGACAATTAAACTCGTCCCAACAGCCCCAGTGGCTAGTTGCATTGTGGGATAGCAACCCACAGTGCACTGCTCTGAATGTCGACACAAGCATGGCGAGTGTGGATACATGAGCCTGGCGCAAGGAGCATGGTGTGGACACACTCCAGAGACTTAAAAATCAGCAGGTGAAAGTCGATTTTAAGTAAGTCGACTTCACTCTGCAGTGTAGACATAGCCTTAGTGTTTCTGTATGGCGAAATGTCCTTCTTGTCATTTGATCTTAGTGCATCATTGTCTGCCGATGAGAGCAGGGGGCTGGAATTTAGAATTCTTGGGTTCTGTTCCAAGTTCTGCCATAACCCACTGTGCAATTTAGATCATTTACTTGCTACAGGGCCAGACTGTGCCCAATCCTTTAGTGAGGGTACAAAGAGCCTTTCCTTTCATGTTCTCCATGTGGGAGCCAGCAACAGCTCCAGTCTCTGCACTCTCATCAGCTTAGGTTCTGCTCCTGGGAGTACCTGAGGATGAAACCCACTTCAAAAGATAAAGAAGGGCAAGCAGAAGGTAGGGCCAGCCCATGTACCTCTTTCAGAGCTGACACATGATGGAGAGGAGGGCATGGTACAATTTCCTAAGGAGCTCAAACTAGCACAGAACCACTCCACATTGGCTCTGGTGTGGGCACATACTCAAAAGGCATTATCTGGTCCTTGATGTTTGTGGCTTAATTTTCCCATCTGTTAAATAAGAACAGTCACCTTCCTCACAAACAGCTGGTTGGTGTTGTGAAGCTTAGTTACATAGTTTTTACACCTTGACATTTTCTTCTGGAGAGGTACACCCTGTCAGGGGGATGTCAGGTTTTGGATGGAAAGTGAACGAGAATGGGGGCAGCCAAGTGGGCTAGCCTCCCCAGTCACCACAGCAGCCCTGGCTCCTAGGCCAGTGTGGCCCAACAGTCAAGAACAACAGAACTACCCTTTTCAGTAGGGTAGTGGTCAGAGTCCATAAGGCTGCCATTTTGTGGCAGGTGGTACAGTCCAGTGGCCAAAGTCAATAGGACTACCCTCTTGCAGCAGGGCAGTGCTGCCTGGTGGCCATGGTGGCCAGGGTCAATATGGCTGCATTTTCATGGCAGATGGTGTAGGTCAATGGAACTCCCCTCTTGTGTCAAGGCAGCATTTCCTAGTGGCTGGAGGGGGTGGGCGATCACCCAGAGGTGTGCAGCTGGGATAGGGGGACCCCATCCCTCCTTACTCCACCAGGTCCTAACCTTCACTGACAAGTTCAGCTCCCAGACTACTACACTGGGCAGCACAGAATGGGTTGGAAGTGAGCAGCCCTCAGAGGTGAGGTGAGGACAGGTGCAGGGCTATTTAGAAAAGCTGGATATGCACAAGTCCCTGGGGCCAGATGCAATGCACCAAAGGGTGCTGAGGGAGTGGGCTGATGTGATTGCTGAGCCATTGGCCATTATCTTTGAAAACTTGTGGTGACTGGGGGAGTCACTGGATGATTGGGAAAAGGCAAATATAGTGCCCATCTTCAAAAAAGGGAAGTAAGAGGATCCAGGGAACTACAGACTGGTCAGACTCACCTCAGTCCCTGGAAAAATCATGGAGCAGGTCCTCAAGAAATTCAGTTTCAGGCACTTGGGAGAGAGGAAGGTGATCAGGAGCAGTAAAGCATGGATTCACCAAGCGCAAGTCTAACTAACCTGATTACCTTCTGTGAAGGGTGACTGACTCTGTGGATATGGAGAAAGTGGTGGCTGTGACTGATAAACCTTGACTTCACCAAAGCTTTTGATACGGTCTCTCACAGTATTCTTATCAGCAATTTAAAGAAGTATGGACTATGAGGTGGATAGAAAGCTGGCTAGATCTTTGGGCTCAACAGGTAGTGATCAATGGCTTGATGTCTAGTTGGCAGCCAGTAACAAGCAGAGTGCCCCAGGGGTCAGTGCTGTGGCTGCTTTTGTTCAACATCTTCATTAATGATCTGGAAGATGGAGTGGATTGCACCCTCAGTAAGTTTGCAGATGACACTAAAATGGGGAGAGTGGTAGATACGCTGGAGGGTAGGGATTGGATACAGAGTGACCTAGACAAATTGGATGATTGGGCCAAAAGAAATCTGATGATGTCCACCAAGGACAAGTGCAGAGCCCTGCACTTAGGACGGAAGAATCCCATGCACTGCTACAGACTAGGGACCAACTGGCTAGGCAGCAGTTCTGCAGAAAAGGACCTAGGGAGTACAGTGGATAAGAAGCTGGATATGAGTCAACAGTGTGCCCTCATTGCCAAGAAGGCTAATGGTATATTGGTTTACATTAGCCAGCAGATCAAGGGAAGTGATTATTCCCCTCTCTTTGGCACTGGTGAGGCCTTATTTGGAGTACTCTGTCCAGATTTGGGCCCCCCACCCCCACGACAGAAAGAATGTGGACAAATTGGGGAGTCCAGTGGAGGGCAACAAAAATGATTAGGAACTGGAGCACATAACTTATGAGGAGAGACTGAGGGAACTAGGCTTGCTTAACCTGTAGAAGAGAAGAATGACTGGGGATTTGATAACAGTCTTTAACTACCAGAAAGGGACTTCCAGGGAGGATGGAACTAGGCTGTTTTCAGTGGTAGTAAATGGCACAACTAGAAGCAATGGTCTAAAATTGCAGTGGGGGAGGTCTAGTTTGGGTATTAGGAACAATTTTGTCAATAGGAGGGTGGCAAAGCACTGGAATGGGTTACCAAGGGAGGTGATGGTACCTCTATTCTTAGAGGTTTTTAAGGTGCGGCTTGACAATGATCTGGTTGGGATGGTTTAATTGGGGTTGGTTCTTCTTTGAGCAGGGGCTTGGACTAGATGACCTCCTGAGGTCCCTTCCAACCCTAATCTTCTAGGATTCTATGACAGCAGCATAAGATAAACCTGTCTTGAAGATGCAATGCTGTCTTCATAATTGTAATAAACAAGGCATTCTCAGCACCTCCTTCTTTCTCATTTTAACAACTAACTGATTATTGCCCAGAGCCAGATTCAAGAATTTTGGAGTCCTGTGCACTATGGAAATTGCCCTCCCCTCACTTTCTCTTGAATTTGCCAGGCTACCCCCATTATAATAGAGGGGTGGCTGGACCAAACCCAAATGGCCCCACATGGCAGGTCACAATGCCACTCCTCCAAATCTGGTGGTTGGGGGTCCCTCTGATATGGGCACCCAGTGCAAGTACACTGAGTGCACATTGGTTTGTCCAGGCCTGCTCTTGGCATGCCATCATATTTCCTGACTAGCGTAACTCCTTGTCCTCGGTCTGGGTGCTGAGAGCCCTGCTATCACTCTTTACAATATGACCACAGTCTTCACTTCTTCCAAAAGGCAGTAGAGAGCAAGGATCATTTCTTACACCCTGGGGAATCTAAAACTTTTCTGAAGGGTCTGACATGCTTGGCTAACTGTAGGGATGGGCTCAAATCAATCCACCCAGACCCAAATAACGAGAAATGCAAAAATCCTACCAGCAGCTCCCAGCAACCAGCAAGTTACTGAGATTCCTTTCTGAACTGGTTTGCCACTAACTAGCAATGCACCTCTCTGTGTAACCAGAGGATGCAGCCGAGCAAAACACCCACCACAAAAGGATTGGCTTTTATTTCCCATTTATATATGTAACCCTTCTGCCAGAGTTGGCAGCAGCAAGGGCCGGGTTCTATATCTAGGGGTCCCTGTCAATGATACAAACACCAAACTGGCTCAAGCCCCCACCCAGTCACCTGGGAAATCACACACTATCTCCTGGGCATCCCAAAGGGCAATACTTCCCCTTTCGCAAGCACAGAATCCGAGTGTAGAAAGTAAATCTTTTAATAACAGAAGAGAGATAACACAGCACTGGTTTGGGAAACACTGCAAACAGAATTCATGAACTCAGTGAGCCAAACCCACCACAGAGTAAGGGGCACGTCCTTTGCCTCTCCCTTCTTGCCTTCCCCTGTACTGACCATTGTAGTTGCAATGTCCAGTTGGGGCTCAGCCTGCCCCCGTCTGCAAACTCCCGCTGGCCACAGTCTTGATCAGGCCTCCTCTGTTGCTGTCTCCTACCACCTCCAGGTCTTGCCGAGTCCCCAACCGCGAACCGCGCTTGGCTCCTGTTGACTGCTGGCCTCACCAGGCTGGCACTGACTGTGCCCAGCTCCGGCTGATGCTGGTGCCAAATGCACCGGGCTCCCGCTAATTGCACCTGGCTGGCACTGAACGCACCAGGCTCCTGCCAATCGCTGGTGCCGACAACACATGGTTCCCACCGATCACTGGTGCCAGCCACGTCTGGCTCCCGCCAACCGCTGGTGCCGACTGCACTAGGCTCCTGCTAACCGCACCTGGCTGGCGCTGACTGCGCCAGGCTCCCACTGACGCCGACCATGCCAGGCTCCTGCTGACCATTGCTGACTCAGCTTTGTCAGTTGTCAGGCAGGGTTTCCCAGGTCCTCTAGTGATTCAGCTCTTAGTGACTTTCAGCTCATGGGTAAACCTGCTGACACTGAAGTGATGTCCCTGCTTTCAAAAAACAAAAGACTCCAAGAGGAGTCGTTAATTCTACCTTTTAACAATGGGAGGAGATCATCACTCCATGCCTGGGAGCAGCCCTTTCCCAGGGCTGGTGCAATCCCAATAGGAGATTCCTCATATCTTCCCTCTCCTTTACAATGCTGAAACATCTCTCTGCCACCCTTGTGGCACTCTGTTTAGTTTAGGGTAAAGTATTTTATCATAACAGGCTAAGCACAGTTTTGCTGACATCTCTTCATACAATTAAAGGGCAACATTTCATTACCCCAGCAAAACACAAAACACAAAAGTGGTTTGTAGCCCAAAACCAGTCATGCTCATCATTTCCCATTATGCTCAGCACCTACGTGTGCTTACCCATATACAGTGAAATGATGTTAAATACTTAATTGCACTCATACAAATACAAAGCCCACGCAAATAAAGTGCCCCCCTTCATTTCAGCTGACTGAGCAGGGGGGAGTTCCACTAAAACCTTACTTACATATAATTTTCCTCAACAGATGTTTTCTTGTGTTCTGTGAAACCCTTTTACCTCTCCTAGTCAGAAAAGAAGAAAGGTACTGAAATGTAATGGGCTCTCCATGGAGCTGAACTGTACAGAGTAACAGTGACTGCACTGCAGGAACACATTTGAAAGGTGTGGTATAGCAAGGGCAGAAGGCACTGGGAAAGTTCTCCTATTTGAATCCGGGGTTAGGTGCTAAAGGCTACAGGAGCTAAAGGCTCCCCCCACAGCCTAGGGGAGGAGCCACTGGACCTGGATGAAACAGATTACTGGGGACAACAAATGAAAAAACAGGAAAGAGTGTGGGGGTCACACTATCAAACGCAGGAAACCAGAAGGGGACACCGAGCAGAGAACCCCGGACAGCGCCCACTGCTCCTCGAAGGTGTCCAGGGAGCCAGTTGACGCTGCCCAGAGGAACTCTGCCCGGAGACGTGAATTCACGAGGGAACGGAAATAGGCCCCACAGTCACAGAGAGCCCCCCCTGCCAACCTCCTCTCCCTGATCTTGTAGATGGCTAGTTTGGCCAGGGCTAGGAGGAGGTTGATGAGGAGGTCCCGTGACTTCGTGGGGCCACGGATGGGGTGTGACTAGATGAACAAGTGAGGGGAAAAGTGCAGCTAGAACCTCAGCAAGAGGTTCTGGAGGAACCGCAAGAGAGGCTGCAGCCTGGCGCACTCCAGGTACACGTGTGCCAGGGTCTCCCTCACGCTGCAGTAGGGGCAGGTGTAGGGGTGGGAGGTGAACCGCGCCAGGTACGCACCTGTGCTCATGGCTCCGTGAAGGAGCCACCAACTGGTGTCCCCGGCGGGCCATGGGGTCAAGGTGGAATACAGACTGGCCCACCAGGGGTACTTACCCTCCGAGGGTGGTAGTACGTCCTGCCACTTCGTGTCCAGGTGGGACACGAGGGTGAGGAAGTGAAGGGAGTGGAGCACGAGTGTGTACAGATGGTTCCTCGGCGCGGACTGGAAGAGGACCAGCTGCAGATCAAGAAGCCGGCTTGGGGCGTGAGGATGGGGGGCTGAGGGGGATCGCGGAGCTGAGGCCCGATGATACGCACCGGAGGGTCAGGGTTGGGGGGGGCGGGGAGCACCCTTTTACAAGGCCTGCTTGAGGTAAATCAAAGCAGTCGAAGGCAAGGCTGCCCTCACTTCCTGGAGTATGCGTTGGGGGATTTGAAGGGTGGGAACCCCCATGCGCCGAGCCAGCGCATGAGGGTCCATCCAGTCCCCCTGGGCGTAGTCCAGGAGGTCTCCGACCCTGGTGACACCTGCCAGGACCATCGGCTGTCGCACCGAGGGGATCTCCGCCAGCTACACACGCAGCTAGGTGTTGTGTAGCAGGGGCTCCGTGAGGAGATCCTCTCCCTCGGTGACCGCAAGGGGCCTGGAGGCCGAGACGAGCCTCCAGGTCCGGAGGAGGTCCTGGTAGAAGACCGGCAGCTCGGAGAGGTCTCGCGGAAGACCTCTCGGGTGCAGAAAAAAGAGCTGCCGGTGGTATCGGAGCCCTCGGAAGCGGCGGAGGAAGGCGTGTGCCAAGTGGCTCCACGCCGGACTACCTGCACCATAGAGGAGTCTCTGCAGGGCCTTGAGGCGCAAGGTATGGACCTGGCTGCGGATGCAGCACAGGCCCTGCCCGCCCTCCTCCAGGGGGACACTCAGGATCCCTGCAGAGACCCAGTGCAGTCCTGGCCAAAAGAACTCCAGAACTGTCTTCTGGAGGTGGGCCAGGAAACTCGGGGTCGGGACCAGGGTGTTGAACTGATGCCAAAGCATGGACAGGACCAGCTGGTTGATCACCAGTGCCCTCCCCCGGTGGGAGAGGCACCGGAGCATCCTGTCCATCTCCGCAGCCACTCAGAACCCCTGCCCTCCAAATCCTGCCAGTTCTCTGCTGGGGAGGGATGGGTGGCAGAGAAGTAAATGTCCAGATAGAGCAGCGGACCCGTGCTCCACCGAATGGCTTGAAGAGCGGGTGGGAGGGAGCTCGCCCGCTACCCGGCCCTTACCATCAGGTCAGAGCTCTTGGCCCAGTTGACCCGGGCGGAGGAGGTTGCCGAGTAGCCCACGCACCTACCTACCCCACCTCGTGCTGCAGGTGCTCCTCGTGTTGAGGTTCTGGCTGCACTTTTCCCCTCACCTGTTTCTTTATGCACAGGTTGGCTGAGCGGGTGTTCTGTGACTGTGGGACCTATTTCCATTCCTCCATCCATTCACATATCCGGGCAAATTTCTCTGGGCATCATCTGCTGGCTCCCTTGAAACCTTCCTGGAGCAGTGGGCGCTGTCCAGGGTTATCTGCTCCGTGCCCCGTTCTGGCTCCCTCTGTTTGACCCTGTGGCCTCCACGACCCTCCCTTTTTTTTTTTCATTAGTTGTCCCAAGGAATCATTTGTATCCTGGGCTCAGTGATTCCCCCCCTCCAGGGGAGGGACCTTGAACTGTTTAGAAATAGGAGAACTTTCCTATTGCCCTCTGCCCTTGCTATACCACAGGTGAAAGTCACACAAACAGGTGTGTGCTATGATTAATTCATGCTGCAGGCACTGTCACATGCAAAAGATGTGATTGTTGTTGAGAAGCATGGTGTCTACAAATGTGGCTGGTGGTGAAATATATGTATTTCCAGAAACAGAGGGAGCACTGCATTGCCAATGAGATTAAGGATCATGGGAATAATTTAAAAAGGAGTCTTAAAAAGAAGGTTAAAGTAGTAAATTAAGATAAAGTATGAAGGAATTCTGTACCTGCTAATCTAGAAATCAGCATCTACAGGAGGCAAAGAAGTTCTGTGGCTCCCACTGCTTGTGTGAACACCTCTGAACTGCCCATTGCGAGCACTTCTGGTGTATGTGGAAACCAAGGGTGGAATATTGGGCCTATTGAAGTTAACAACAAAGCTCCCACTGACTTCAGTGGGGCCAGGATTCACCTGAGGTACGTTACATACACACATGCAGTGGGGCTTGTATGCCAAAATGATTGAGTGCAGATGGGGCCACTGAGTGGGAAGTTAGTGACAGGAGAGACAGTTATTGGTAGGATTGCCTTGTTATTCCTGAAAGGAGCTGTAGGTCATCTGCCATGCAGACATGGGCACATCTTCCAGGGTACAGGGAAAGAGGAGACAGCAGAAAGGAAAAAATGCATGAGTTAAGTGACCATGCTTATAGCAGAACAATTGGGGTATGTTCTGGTAGAAGTCTAGAAGCATGAAACCCAGGACTGTAAGAGTGGGCCCATCAATTGTGTCCCAGGATTCCCGCATGCTCTTTAAACAAGGGAATGGCTTTACTGGTAAGTAAAATAATCATCATACAACATATACTTACAGAACATAAAGCTCACTCTAAGTTTTCCTTAAGCTTTGCTGTTTCTAGGTTCCTCCATGACCAGTTTTGTTCTAGTTCCTACTCCCTAGAAACATACACCCACCTCCCTTATACCCAGGGAATACAGGCTGCACCCACAGTTAAAAGATTGCACGTGCTGTATGAGGTCAGCAGGCTTCACTTCTAATATGTACTAACAACATGGGTCAAGAGAAGAGTCCTGTTGACCTATTACACCCTGGCACTGACTCCTTCTGAGGTGTTGGGTGAATCTATTTCAGTTGCACCATCTGTTAAACAGATATAATCATATGCTCTTGCAGATGTTTTGCCGGGGTTAATTAAGGAATATTTGTAAAACTCTTTGAAGAGATTATTTCATTAATAATTGACCACTTTTCATCAGGGGATCTCAAAGCACTTACTACCAACATTAATTCAGTTTCACATCAGACCAGTGAACTAGATAAAATCATTCACATTACCATTTTGCAGAGAAGAAAACTGAAGCACAGAGAGGTTAAGTAACTTGCCTATAGGCATGCTATGTGGCAGCAGAAGAAATGGGAGCAGAATCCAGAGCTCTTGACTCCCAGTCCCTTGCCCTAGTCTCTTGCTGTGCTTCCTCCCTCAACAGAGAGATGAAAATGTTATATAAGTACCGAGTAACAAACACTATTAGGGATGTGGGGGAGAAATATTTCCTGGAGAGAAGGGACATTTTACATCAATCATTCCCTCCCCCACACACACCCACAGACTTCAGGGATTTTTCAAAGCACTAAAGATGATGTAGTTTGGTACATTTTAATCAGTTTCTTCCCCCATGAAATTATTATCCAAATATTGCTAATAACTAAACACAATGCCACAAGGTGCTGTATGTTCTGCCCTGTAAAACCACTACTGGTAGATGATAACATCGTACCTCAGATGGAACGGCAAACCTCTATGGCTCTCCTCTGCACCTACATTTTACTTCATTGGACAAGTCCCATGCCAAGGGTAACTACTATGACTCAACATGAAGAGTAATATGAGGGAAACACAGCAGTCTGAGCACAATGTAGAGAGATCAGAGAAGCCCGAGAGAAGTCTGGGATGAGAGGGGAAGAAGCGATACTAAAATCCACATTTCTGGAGTGGCAGGAAAGGCAAACAAAGTCTCGTATGAGAAGGAAGAAAATCTGTTAGAAATGGATTAGAAAAATTAATTTCAGATCCAAATTTGACTCCCTGAGAAAATTTCTGATGTTGATTCAGAGCCCTACAGAGAGCTAATGCTGTGAACTGTGGATATGGAGTCTAAATTCCCCACCCCCAGGGACTGAAGTGGCAAACTGGAGCCAAGAGTTTGGTTCGGGACGATTCCCAGGTGGCTATTTATAGCAGCAGTTCTCAACCTTTTTTTATTCCCCAACTCACAAATGGCCAACAAATAAGCCTCTAACTCTCAATATCCCACCATCTTGTCAAGGGCTGATCTTCTTTGGGGTAGAGGCCTTTCCTGCTTGTGCTGTGCTCAGCTCCAAGGGTTGGGAGGTGCCACTAGAAGGGGCTGTGAAGCCAGCTTCACAGACCCTTTAAGCATCACTTCTCCTGCCCAGGACCACGGTTGTGAGGGTCAGGGGAGAAAAGAGAGTGCTGAGAGCTGCTCTGGGCCTGGATGGTGGGTTGAAGGGGGTGCAACAGTGGCAGAGGCAGCAGCAAGAAGAAGGGAGATGCTGCTCCTTTCTTGTCCCTTGGGGCAGGCTTGTTCCAGCCTATTCCTAGAGGGCCAAGCATGTTGATGCCCTCAGAAAGCAGGGGGTGCGTTCAGTGAGGTACTCCATTGGCTGAGCAGTACTGGTCTGTAAGAATGGGTCCGGGAGAAGGGGAATAAATATGGGAGCTGTTATTTTAGCTCTAGGGAAGGGGAGGCTTGATATGAAATACTACTTTGTGAGTTGTTATTAAACATTTATATTGTGATTGTGCCTAAAGGCCTCAGCCATAGACAGAACATTGGAGTAAGTACCAAAGAAGATGCCACAGTTCAGAGCAACTACACCTGTGTTCCCCCTCTATGGTCCACCAAGGGCACCTGCTCTCAGGCTAGTGGCTCCCACCCGTCACCTCACTTGGGCAGAGATACAGATCTCATTCTTTCCTGACTGGGTTTTTTCCAGATTGCACATTTGGCTGCATACATGGTGAGTTCCCCAGCAAGTCAGACTGCCTCAGCAGGCCTGTTTTGCTTTCTCTGGAGAGGCTATAAATGGCATAAGTGCACACAACTGTAAGGTACCATACAGTTTTTTCTAATCAGACACATTTATTTTTAAGGTATGAGCATTGCTGAGAAAACCTGTTCAAACAATAAAAGAACCTACCTGCATGCTAATAAGCTTCCCAGAGATCACCCCCAACTGCAGCAAGGGTTCTGGTAGGTGATCAGTGCTTCAAACCCCACCAAGGAGTTTTTCTGTGGTCCCAAGTTCATAACTTCCTTGTCTCAGAGCAAGCTTTCCCATGAATCAGTGATTCACTCTTTCGGACCTCCAATCTTGCCCTCATGGCAGAGGTGATCATCAGATAAAGGACCCCTCCTCAGGGCAAAGCTTCAAAAGGCTGAGCTCTTGCATAACAGGAGGGAGTATATTTGCATAAACCTTCCCCTAGAGATTGCTTGGGAAACCCACTCATTCTTGTCTGGCCCATTGTTTCTTTGGACTATCTTTCATTTTATTCTCATAACATTTCCTAGAGATTACATTAGTCCTATCCCTCCCTCCCCTAGGATATTACATAAAATCCCACAGGAACATTTGCATTTTTAATACAATGAACTCTTAAGATACTTAAAATTAATTCAGTATGGTTTGTCTCAGATATTGGGAAACTGTCACACCTGTCAAAGGAGGCAACCCAAAATGCTATGATGCAGAAATTATTGGGTGAGAATCCATGGCCTGTGTTACGCAGGAGGTCAGAATAGATGATCATACTGGACCCTTCTGGCCTTAAATCTATGGGTGTTTGGGAAGGGAACAGGTTTCAAACAAGACAGTCCCCAGACTGTACCTACATAGCTGAGAAAAAGAGTGCAAAGAGGGCATGGAAGAATCTTTCAGAGGGGAATGAGATCCAGGTAAGAAAGAGACAAGTTGGCACTAATCATCATTTCAAAAACAAGGTGAAAGCTAAGGAAGAGTGCAGTTGCCTGCCTGCTGTGCAGGTGGCATTGTTATTCCAAGCCAGAAACTGACTCACATCAGTGCTTCTGTCTCTGATTTGGTGATTTGTTTCAAGTCAGGAGGAGGCCACTTTTTTTTTTTTAATTAGAATGAAATCAGGGGTTATAGCGCCTGGCTGCATTTGGGAGGTCAGATGAATCAATCCTGTACTAGAAGGCAAGGAGAAGCATTGTGGTGTGCGGTCTGGCAGGATCCAGATGGCATGAGGACTGCCCACTGTCAGATGCCAGTGGACTTGCCAGTTCATTGTGCTCACACAGGTTGGCCAAGTGTTTGGGAATTATGGTGGCCGTCACAATACACAGGGATTTTAGTGACAGTCTGTCTCTACTTTGCATCTTCCAGGTTAAAACCACAGGCCAGACACACAATTTGTACCCTCTGCACCAATGAGGGCTGCCACACCCCAGGGAGGAATCTGTCCTTGGGGGAAGACAGGTGGTGTTTCCAGTGCTTCTCTCCCTTATGTTTCACAATAAGGAGGGGAAGCTGTAAGTTCCACTGGGGGCCAACAGGCCGAGCTCCTGATTCAGCACATACTAACTACAGCAGGCATGCCCCTTTCCAGTGTAGCATGGTTTACTTGCCAGTATGGTTCAGATCCAGCTCTAATTTTAATGAAGTTAGTGAAGTTTAACGCTAATTTAATATCTAACTTGTTACCTAGCTGCCAAGTGAACCACAAGAGTTGGTTTAATTTTCCCTTGGTGTTGAATGAATGTTCCATAAATATCTGTAAGTGGTCAAAGGAGGGCTTGTAGGAGCCCATGGGATGTGCTCTTCAAATTAGCAGCCAGACCTGATTATTTAAAAATGCTTCAAAAACAGAGAAGTCTTCCGGTGCTCACAGGATGAGCTGGGCTAAGGAGCTGTGGAGGTAGGAGTAGCCTGTATGTGCTCAGAAAGTGACCAGCAGGGGAGAGGAATGTGGATTTCATGTTAGGGATAAAAGCTGCAGCAAAGGGTACATGGCACAAGATACTCAGTGTCCAAGGGCAGAAGACAGAATTCTCCTCCATTGTGTCCAGTTTTGGGCCCCCCACTACAAAAAGGATGTGGACAAGTTGGAGAGAGTCCAGCGGAGGGCAACAAAAATGATTAGGGGTCTGGAGCACAAGACTTATGAGGAGAGACTGAAAGAACTAGGCCTGTTTAGTCTGCAGAAGAGAAGAATGAGGGGGGATTTGATAGCAGCCTTTAACTACCTGAAAGGGGGTTCTAGGGAGGATGGAGCTAGGCTGTTTTCAGTGGTGGCAGATGACAGAACAAAGAGCAACTGTCTCAAGTTGCAGTGGGGGAGGTCCAGGTTGGACATTAGGAAAAACTTTTTCACTAGGAGGGTGGTGAAGTATTGGAATGGGTTACCAAGGGAGGTGGTGGAATCTCCATCCTTAGAGGTTTTTAAGCTGAGGCTTGACAAAACCCTCTCCGGGATGATTTAGCTGAGGATAGTTCTGCTTTGAGCAGGGGGTTGGACTAGATAACCTCCTGAGGTCCCTTCCAACTCTAATATTCTATGATTCTATGAAATCACACCTCCAACTGCACTGGATACATACCCAGAATGCCCACACTTCAGAATAGCACTAGAACTACGCAGAGTGATTGCATTAGCAGCTGACAAGTTCTTGTCACTCAAGCTGCTGCAGCCCTATAATACAGAGGCCCATTGGTGCCAGCTGTCATGACCAATTGGGGCTTGGGTAGTCAGATCTAGTGGTTGGAGCAGGAGTCAGAGTCAGGAGTCATGCCAAAAATCAGAGTCAGAGGCCAGAACCAGGAGCAAGACAGGGAAGCCGGAACCAGGGACAAGTCAGGAATTCGGGGTCAGGTGAGAAGGCAGGGTCCGATTTAGCAGTCAGACAGGAATTCATCGAGTTTCACAGACAACTTCCTCTGCCTCCTTCTCGCTTAGTGTACCCGGCACAATCAGGGACTCTGGAGTTCCTCCAATCAGGTCCCTATGGTGGTACCTTTGGTGGAGTGGAAGGCCTTAGAGCTCCCAGTTCTCCAGTCACGAGTAGAGTCATCGGGTGGTGTTGGGGATGGAGCAGTAGTCTGTGAGCCTGGATTCAGAACCCAGAGATCCTCACACAAGCTGGCAAAGGGTTCACTGTTCTGCAACAGCAACCCATCTAGTAAACCACTTTCACAGTATTTAGCCATAAAGAATATCATGTGAGCTCTTAAATGAAAGCTGGTGTCACACTGGTTATTAATACTGTCATAAGATGTACATACAGATGATATTTAAGGAGTTGTGTATATGTTGTGAAAATATGCTTTAAAGTCTATCACCAACCAAAGAAAAAAACCCAAATTTCTCCCAGACAGGAGATAGAATGTATATTCACCTGCCTATCTTGGTTCATAGGTAAATTAAGCATTACAAGCTAACACACTGGGAACCCAATTTTCATATGAAGTCAATAGGGGGTGGGAAGATACCTGAGACTAAACCACAGCCAGTTGTCCTGGCAGTGGAGGACAAAAAGGAACTTTGAAGAATGTAAAAAGAGAGCAAGGAGACATTTTGTTATCCTTCCCTGAGGAAAACCCTGACAAAAGGAGGGTGCACTAATCCCAAGGGGATGGTTTGCTTGATTCATCTGAGGGCAGCTCCTATTTAACAACACAGCACTGCAATATATTTATAGTGAAAACAACCAGATGTTTGTTATCAAAGATTAAGATTTAAAAGGTAGTGAGTAAGGATAATTAGAAACAAAATGGTTTCATATAAATCAAAGTAATAAAATACAAACCTGGGATCTACCCTAACCAACCTTTCCTATAACTAACTAACTTTTCCTATCAAGAAGCCACTGTGCAAATACACACAGCCCCCTTTACTACATTTCAGTTTCTGGCTCCCAAACTGACACCAGGTCCAGTAAAGAGACCAGTTACTTAAACTCTATGCTCTTTACTAAAAGATTCCCTCTGATCCCAAAGGATCAGCCACAGTACCAGTTCACTATAAGTTTGGATCTTACCCCAGATACCACGCTGCCAGCCAATCCTTTAGTAACTAAAACTAAAGATTTATTAATAAAAGAAAAAACAAACAATAAGAAGTGTTAAAGGCTTAAAGCAATCAGATATATACAAATGATTTGAAAGTCCATATACATCAGGTTTCTAGAACAATTGTGGAGTTGCAGGCTTGTACGGTCCTTCCGGTATACATCCAGTAACTGGATGGGTCTAAGTCCTTCAGTTCAGTTGCAAAGTGTGTTGATCCAGGGGTGTGTCTGCAGCTGGACAGGAACAAAGACAAAATGGTTTCTGTGGTTTGATCTTATATACCCTCTGTCACTGGCCATGTGGCTTGTGGAACTTTACAGGAACCAAAATGGAGTTCAGAGTCACATGGGCCAATCCTGGTAACTCTTCAGGTGTGTCTTTAGTTTCTTCCTGTGTCTTTTCCTTCTGTAAAGGTCTTAATGGGCCATTAAGCGGGCTATTGTCTTGCAGCCTCTCTCTCTGGGGTATGTCTTCTACAGCACAGTTTGATATGTAGGTATATCAAAGATCTCCATAACTTTCCTCACACATATTACACATGAACATAAATAGTATCATCTTATTCAGCATATCATAACCTTTCTGACAGTATCTGACATGGCATGTCTTACATGAATCCTTAGGATTTTGACATATTAATGTCAAACAACACAAATGCCCCCCCTCCTCAATCCAGTCCGCATGACACCATATCTTTCTGTTATTTAAAATTACAACTGCAGTCAAAATTAATCAAGCTGCATAATAATCGCTGGCACAGAAAAGAAGAGCAGAAATGTGCATATTTGCAAAGTGCAGAATTTTATCATTTTTGTTCTCTTATTTTTCCCCCATTACATTTTGTATATCTCATTTTCATCTCCTGAGCAAAAGTCACCACTAATGGCTAATACATTATGAGAAGACAGGCGCTGGGCTAAAATGGATGAGCCAAGCATGTGTGCCTGTTATTATAGTATGCTCCCTGACACCTATGAAGTACAGGACTCTGCAGACTTTACATTTCTATGCCTATACACTGGGAGGATCATTTTGTTATAGGCTCATCACCCATCAGCTGGGCTGAGAGACTCCAACTCCTTTCACAAAAGCCACCCAGCAACCATCAAAAGGTACCATTCAGTGATTGCCATCCTGAGCTGGTAGTCGGGAGGTGAAGAAATTCAAACCCCATTACTAATTTGTATAGGATGGTTAGTTTGAAAGAGAACTAGACAAGGTGCTTAAAGAAAACCATTTTGCATTGTAAGAACCTGTCACAAATTATCTCAATTTCCTCAAAGCCAATTTTTTTCCCCAAAGGAAAAAGTCAAACAGATTAGAACAGAAAACCTATTCATGCCTGCTCAGCTTTTGGATCACTGGGCTCCATATGTACTTGCTAACAGGATTACTCCTGTGACAGTTTGAGAGTTTCTGCAAATCTGTTATTTGTGTAAGGCATAGCTTACTGCAGTGACAATTTGTTCTCTTAAGAACTCACCTTGTTTTTATTGCAATTAAATTGTTCACACACTGGTAACATGTGATCCTGAGCAAGTTACTTAATTTCTGTACCTCTGTTTCCCCAACTTTAAAATGGGAATAATATAACCCTACCTGACAAAAATATTGTGAGACTAAATTAATTATAGGTAAACAAACACCATAGAAAAGTCTCCCTATTAATGACTACCTATTTCCCACTGCACAAACACTGTCAGGACTGCTAGGTTCTATCCCCGCCTCTACTACTTTGTTTGACCTTGGGCAAATCACTTGTGTCTCTTGGTAGTTTGGTTTATCCATCTGTAAAATAGGGGTAATAGGAGTATTAGTTAGGAGGTTTAACTAAAATTTGTGAAGTGCAGTGACAGTCTCAGATGAGGGATGCGATATATGGAAATATGAATTAATTATTTTAACAATAAACTCATGTACTGCTACAATTGCCCTGCAATTATATTTTTCTGGGATGCTTTCAAGCATGTTTTTTATAGATACAATCTGGATTTATTCCACTGTCCCCAGTGCTTAATTTATAACAAAGAGGTGCCAGGGCTCAAGCAATTAGGTGCTGGGGCTCAAGTAAATTTTTACTTTCATAATTGACGCAGCAAGCTCAGAGATGCTGAGGCTACGAACTGCCAAGCCTAGAGGTTCTGGGGCTCAGCCCTGGAAAGCTCTAGCACAAACTACTTACATTGTGTCATTGAAAAAGCCAAAGGGTTAGTAAGAAATCTGAATATTGACAATATATATTATTTGGAGTGGTAGATCTGGCAAATGTGAACTAATTATTTTTTTTTAAACTTCCCCCAGCCTACAACCCAGAGCTGTCAGATCTAATAAAGCTAAGCAAGGCTATCTGTAGGAGTAAAGAGTTAAAAGCTGGACAAGTGGTCAGGCCTAACCTACAGGGAATGGGGTCATGGCACAGGCAAACCTTGTTTCTGTTACTTGGTGTGAATTCTAGCTAGCGTCTGTTATCTCTCTTCTTTTCCTCCCTTTCTAGCCATCTGCACAAGGAATGAGGCTAACAAATAACTATTCCCCTTCTTGCTCAAGACCTTCAGTGGGAACAGAGTATTATCTTCTTTGCCTCCCTTGCATATAGTATATTTTAAAGAATGTTAGTAAGTTTCAAGGTAATGTGCCTGCACTCTGTGCAATAATCCTGTAAACAACAAACAGGGGCGGGTATAGTTGTATTCATTATGTAGTTATTCATTTTATAGGTGTCAATGAAACCAAATAAGGGTCTATGGGGAGTTGCTGAAAATGTATACATGGAGTTGAGGTGTAATGAGCAGGCAATAAAGGGTTCCATCTCCCCAATCCACCCTCAGGACAACCTGCTTGGTTATTTCTAACACTATCCTTGGATGGAGACCTTAGAATGCCTATATGTTGTATGAAGTACTATTTTATCTACTCAATCACTGCTCTTCTCCTGAATCATTTCTGAAGCAGTGGCCTAGTTCTGTATTTAGGATCATTTTCCTGATAGGTAACATTTAAAAGATGATAAACTGCAGTTGTTACCAGTGGTGGTCATTAAATAAGTTGCTGTGAGTTTTTTTCCCCACAGGAGTAGGAGTATTAACACTGGTCTTTGGCCCATGTAATTAGCTCAATTTTATCTAATTAAGTTCTGGGGGTGGTTTAATTGGGCTATAATGTTGTTGTCCACTGCCTGTCTGGAACTGCTGTATACTGTTAACGATTTCATTTCTCCCAGCAATTCATGAATGATGATTATTAGCATAAGGCCAAATTCTGAACACCTGAGATGCTCCTGCAACTTGCATATATTCTATGATTCTATGATTCTATGATTCCTCCCAGGAGCTCGATATTGATAGCTCTGAATCATCTGGAGCTGGGGAGAGGACGGCTCAAGTGGAGTCTCCCACTGAGCTCCTGGCTCAAGCCCAGTCGGAGACATCGGACGGTGCTGCCACCTCGCTTGCCACTAAGGAGGATCTCGTGGCAGCGGGGGGGGAGCTCTTGTCCCTCTCGGAGGAGATTAAAATGAAGGGCTTAATACATGGTGGCACGGAGTCACCCTCCACCCTCCTTGATAAGGATAGGGATTCCGCACATTGTGCGGCGCTGACCGGGGTTGTGAAACCTCGGTCTACCCTCGAGGGTGTCAGCTCAGATGATTCCTCTTTAGAGCTCGATACCGATGGCTCTGAATCACCTGACGCCACTTCCAATTTCCTTTCCTCTGTAAACCTTCAACCCCGTGTTCTTCTTACCCCACTTTCCCTTTCCACTTCTGCTTTTACCCTTACACACTCCCCCCTTGCTTTAGCCTCAACAAGCCACGGCACTGATATGGAAGCCGAGGCAAAGGAAGATTCCTCAGTTGTGTCAGAAGAGGCACTGTATGCTTTTCTTCAGAGCTCGCGTGGTTCCAAGAACCGAGTAGAACTCGCTCTACACCGTTGGAGGGACTTCCACCAGCTCCTCCAAGTCGCACACACCCTAATGAAGAGGGGAAAAGGGTCCGGGCCAAAAGCCGCAGCATACCAGCGAGCCCGCACCTTTTACAATACACTGATGGCCCATGGATGCAACCATGGACTGCTGCGTAGCCCTATGAGGACTCGCGACGCTCCCAACCACGAGGCTCCCTTTTAACTCCCCCCCTTTATAATGCCCGTCATCTTTGCCACCCTAAACACCAGAGGTTGCAAGACGGACCTCCGCAGGAGCCAGGTGCTCTCCTTCCTTCGGGTGAGGGGATACTCGGTAACATTCCTGCAGGAGACCCACACAGAGCCAGCCGCCGAGGCAAGCTGGCGGCTTGAGTGGGGAGACCAGGTGTATTTCAGCCACCTCTCAACCCGTGCAAGCGGGGTGGCCACCCTGTTCTCCCCGGCTTTGCAGCCCGAGGTGCTAGGAGTCACTGACGTCCTACCTGGCCGCCTGCTGCACCTTCGAGTCCGCGTGGAGGGGCTGACACTGAATCTTATCAACATCTACGCCCCGATTGCAGGCTCAGAGCGGGTTCGTTTTTTTCAGCGAATACTTGCCTTCCTTAGCACCCTGGACCCCTGTGAATGCCTGGTCCTAGTTGGGGATTTTAATACCACCCTCGAGGAGCGGGACCGCACAGGGGCTGAGAGTTGCCCGGCTGCTGCAGCCGTCCTTCGAGAGGTCATAGACTATCACTCCCTGGTGGATGTCTGGCGTGACCAGCACCAGAATGATGCCGTCACCTTCACCCTTGTCCGGGTGGGAGAAAACCGATCGAGCCACTCTCGTCTAGACCGTCTTTACCTTTCGCGTCACCATTTGTCGCGAGCCTATTCCTCAGACGTCCAGATAGCCCCGTTCTCGGATCATCATCTAGTGACCGTAACAGCCTCCTTCACCGCAGAGAAGCTGGGGCCGGCCTACTGGCATTTTAATAACAGCCTACTAGAGGACGCGGGCTTTGTGGTGTCTTTTCAAGACTTTAGGCTGGCCTGGCGGGAACAAAGACACGCCTTCCCCACGGTACGGCGCTGGTGGGATGTCGGGAAAGTGCGCGCCCGGCTCTTCTGCCGCGACCATACTTGGGGGGCTAGCCGACGGCGAGACGCGGGGATGGAGCGGTTGGAGCGAGAGGTGTTAGCATTGGAGAGGCGCCTCGCTGCTAACCCCGAGGATGCGTCCCTCTGCGAAGTGCACCGAGAGAAGCGGGAAGAGCTCCGAGCCCTCGAAGCTCTCTGGGCTCGGGGAGCCTTGGTTCGATCCCGCATTCACCTCCTCCGGGAAATGGACCGGGGATCCCGCTTCTTCTATACCTTGGAGAAAACGAAGGGGGCCCGAAAGCACATCATCTGCCTCCTGGCGGAGGACGGCACCCCCCTCACGGACCCGGTGGAAATGCGAGGAAGGGCTAGAGCCTTCTACGCCAGTCTTTTTTCACCAGACCCGACTGACGCTACCGCCTGCCGGGTGCTTTGGGAGGGACTCCCCGCGATCGGCATAGGCGACCGGGACCGGTTGGAGTTACCTCTTACCCTAACCGAACTCTCGGGAGCTGTCCGCCTCATGCCCACCAACAAACCCCCGGGCATGGACGGGCTGACCGTGGAATTCTACCGCGCTTTCTGGGACATCCTCGGCCCAGACCTTGCCGCTGTCTGGGCCGAGTCCGCGACTGACGGAGAGCTCCCCCTCTCATGCAGGCGGGCCGTGCTCACCTTACTACCCAGGAAGGGGGACCTCCGCGACCTTCGGAACTGGCGTCCCATCTCGCTCCTTAGTACGGATTACAAAATCATAGCGAAAGCCCTCCCGCTGCGATTGAGGACCGTGCTGCGAGACGTGATCCATCCCGATCAGACCTACACCATCCCGGGCCATACCATCTTTGACAATCTTTATCTAGCCCGGGAACTCCTGGAGCTTGGGCGCAGGGATCGCCTGTCCTTCGGCCTCCTGTCCTTGGACCAGGAGAAAGCGTTTGACAGGATAGATCATGGGTATCTTCTGGGCACTCTGAGGGCGTTCGGCTTCGGACCCCGGTTTGTGGGGTTCCTCCGAGCGCTGTACACCTCTGCGGAGTGCCTGGTGAAGTTCAACCGGACTCTGACTGAACCAGCCAGCTTCGGGCGGGGGGTCCGCCAAGGCTGCCCGCTGTCTGGCCAACTGTACGCCCTGGCCATTGAGCCCTTCCTGTGTCTTCTCCGCCGGAGGCTGACGGGACTGGTACTCCGAGAGCCGGAACTCAAGCTGGTCCTGTCAGCGTACGCTGATGATGTACTCCTCGCGATCCAGGACCCGGGCGACCTGGTGCGGTTGGAGGCTTGCCTGGCTATTTATTCGGCAGCCTCCTCCGCCCGGGTCAACTGGACCAAGAGCTTAGGCCTCATGGTAGGGGCGGGGTGGCAGACGGGCCCCCTCCCCCTGCGCTGCAGACCATCCGGTGGAGCGCAGGTCCGATGCTCTATCTGGGCATTTATTTGTCAGCTACCCACCCCTCCCCGGTAGAGAATTGGCAAGAGCTGCAGGACCGAGTGTCTGGGAGGCTGCGAAAGTGGGCGGGATTGCTCCGGTGTCTCTCCCTCCGAGGGAGGGCACTGGTGCTTAACCAGCTAGTCCTGTCCACGCTCTGGTATCGGCTCAGCACCTTGGTCCCGACCCAGAGCTTCTTGGCCTATCTTCAGAAGAAGGCCCTGGAGTTCTTTTGGCCGGGACTGCACTGGGTCTCCGCAGGGATCCTGAGTCTCCCCCTGAAGGAAGGGGGGCAGGCCCTGTGTTGCATCCGCAGCCAGGTCCACACTTTCCGCCTCCAGGCCCTGCAGAGGCTCCTCTATGGTGGGAATGGTCCAACATGGTGCCACTTAGGGCGTGCCTTTCTCCGCCACCTTCGTGGGTACCGGTACGACCGACAGCTCTTTTTCCTTCACCCGAGAGGCCTTCCACAAAGCCTCTCCGAGCTGCCAGACTTTTACCAGGACCTCCTCCGAACTTGGAGGCTGGTCTCAGCCTCCAGACCCCTTGCAGTCACCGAGGGAGACAACCTCCTAGCGGAGCCCCTGCTGCACAACCCCCAGCTGCGTGTACAGGCGGCAGAGGCCCCCTCGGTGCGACGGGGGCTGGTCCGGGCGGGAGTCACTAGGATCGGAGACCTTCTAGACTATAACCGGGGGGACTGGGTGGATCCTCGGACGCTGGCCCAGCACATGGGGCTCTCCACCCTTCGGACCCCCCAACGCGTACTCCGGGAGGTGAGGGCGGCCTTGCCCCCCGCCACCCAGGCCTACCTTGAGCGGGTCTTGCTGGAGGGTACCCCTCGCCCTCCCTTCAGCTCAAGCCCTCCCGTGCTCACTATTGGGCCCTGGCCCCGAGAAGCCCTTCAGCCTCTCCCTCCTTATGCCCCAAGCCGGTTGTCTGAGTTGCAGCCGGTTCTCTTTCGAACCGCGCCCAGAAAGCACCTATATACTCTCATACTCCATACCTTTCACTTCCACGCCCTCGCGTCCCGCCCAGACACTAAATGGCGGAACCTAATGACATCTGTGGAGGGCGAAGACCCCCAGTGGGCCAGTCTTTACTCTACCCTGACCCCACGGCCCGTCGGGGACATTGGTTGGCGGCTCCTTCACGGAGCCGTGAGCATGGGTGTATACCTGGCACGGTTTACCCCTCGCCCCGACACCTGCCCTTTCTGTGGCGAGAGGGAGACCCTAGCACACGCCTATCTAGAGTGCGCCAGGCTTCAGTCCCTTTTCCGGCTCCTCCAGAACCTCCTGTTGAGGTTCTGGTTGCATTTTTCTCCCCACCTGCTTATTTATGCGCACCCCATCCGGAGGCCCACGAGGTCGCGGGACCTCCTCGTCAACCTCCTCCTAGCCCTGACCAAGGCGGCCATCTATAACACCAGAGAGAGAAAGTTGGCTGAGGGAGGGCACTGCGACTGTGGGGCCTATTTTCGTTCCTCTATTTGTTCACGTATTCGGGTGGAGTTCTTCTGGGCGGAATCCGCTGGCTCCCTAGACATCTTCCGGGAGCAGTGGGCCCTGTCTGGAGCTCTTTGCTCGATATCTTTATGTGGTTCCCTTTGTTTGAATTTGTGACCCCCAAAAGGGGAGTCTCGAGTGGTGGGTGGATCCCACTAAGATTGATATTGATTTTAGAGTGATTAAAGAAAGCCCTCAGATAGTAGGGGAATTGTTAAGGTTTGGGGCACTGTGAGATTGGGACATGTACTAGGTAATTCGGGTAAATGGAAGGCCTGTGCGCCGAGGAAGTTTTTGCTGTGCTAGTACACTAGGTAATTCGGGTAAATGGAAGACCTGGGTGTCGATGAAGTCTTCCTGTGCTAGGTCCCTGCCTCCAGCCAGCCCCTCTCCCCTTCTCTCTGGTTGGGTTATTTTGGAATATTGCTTTTATTAAATAGGCCTATTTTATTGAAATGCATGGAAGAATATTGAGTTGTTTTAGTTGCAATGTGTTATTTGCTATTTTATGTAGATTAATGTGGTTTAATTATGTAATGCTTATTACATGCTTTTGTTAAATAAAATAGTACGAGCACCCAGCCCTCCAAGGTGGAGGGTCGGGCAGCGGGGGCAAGGGCGGGGGGCAAGAGGACAGGAGTCAGGGTGTGGGGAAGCGGAGGTGGGACAGCAAGGGAAGGAGAGGCCTCCCCCCGGGGCATGCCCCCTCCGATGCCCGACACTGCCGGCCCTGGCTCCCTCCCCTCCACGGGCCCCGCTGGACTGCTCCGGGCATCAGCGGGGCCCGTCAGCTCGCCTGGGCGAGTCGGAGGGGGCGCCCCCGGGGCCCGAGCGCAGGTGACAACTGCCAGCAGAGGGGGGGTGGCCACAAGGACCGGCCAGCTGCTGGGGGCGCCACCGATGGTCTGGCTGGTGCTCTCCTGGGTCCCAGGGGTCCCGGGCCTCCCTCCTTGCCGGGCCAGGGGGCAGTCCCTCCAAACATGCCCCGTCGCCCGGCAGAGGTAGCACCGGGCCTCCCCCGAGGTGTAGTGGACCCGGTACTGGGCCCCTTGATGGGGCATCAGGAATGACCCCTCGAGTGCCTCTCCGCCATGCGCCACTGCTGGCAGCAGCTGCAGTTGTACCTGCCCACGGAACGAGAGGACATGGCGGAGGGCGGGGTCCTTGCAGCCGAGGGGAAGCGGGCTGATGGTGGAGAGGGGCTTCCCCAGGGAGGGAAGGAAAGGCAGAAGGGCGGCATTGGGGAGGAAGGGCAGAACGGAGGACAAGACCACCCATACGCCCAGGTCCTCCAGGGGCTCCACGGGGAGGTGGACGCCCCCCACTGCCAGGGGCATCTCCACCGCCTCCTGGGCGGCGGCCTCCGAGGCAAGGAAAAAGACCACCTTGCCATACATATGGGAGGCCGCCACCATGGCCGTGGGCCCCACCACCCGCGCCATCGCTCGCACGTAGGTTTCCATGTGGGGCGAGGCAGGCACCAGGAGGCACCGGACCCCATGCCTCCTGGTAAGGGTGGGGAAGGGGTCCCCGCCACCTGGGATGGTGCTGGAGGCAGTGGTCAGGGCAGGTATCTTGGCAGCGGCAGGCAGGGGGCCCGCGGCCACCTGGGCGTACGCCCTGGGGGCACCGCCGTCCCCAGAGCTGGTGGAAGGGACAACGGGAGAGGATAGAGGAGGAGGGGCCCCAGCCACAGGACGTGTCGTCTTCCGGGAGGGGCCTTTGCCCCTCTTTTTACCCCCCTGATTTTTCCTCCCGACCGAGGGAGGGAGCACCCCCCAGATTAGGGGGGGCAGGAGCCATGGCGGAAGCAGTGTCCCTGGCACCCCCACCAGAGTCGTCCTCCGCCCGCACCTGGGGAATGACTCCCGGCGGCTCAGCGGGGGCAGCAGGACCGGTTGTTGAGGGCAGGGATGGGGCTTCAGGGTGGGAGGGAGGGGCAGGAGTGTCTATGGGGGGGGTCCCAGTCCCAGGCAAACCTGCCATCTTGGGAAGGGGTGGGAATGGTTCGTTGGGGGGGGGGGGTAAAGGAAAGGGAGGGAGAGTATGGGGGGAGGGGAGTGGAAGGGATGGGGTAAGAAGGGGGAAGAGGGGTGACTGCTCCTCCCCGCTAGGCTGGAAGCAAGGGAGGAGGGCACCAGCAGAGGGAAAAAAACAGGGGGGCCAAGCCAGGCAGGGGCGCAGTGGGTAATGCACTCACCAGCCCAGGTGGAATGTCGGTGGCTCCTCCGGCTGCACGGGGAGGGGCGGGGGGGGCTGGGGTGTCAAATGACCTTGGGGGGCAGTGTGTGAAGGGGGGGTCAACAAAACTAGGGGGAGTCAATTAAGGGGGGGGAGGGCCATTGGTTCTGCCGGAGTATGTGGGCCAGAGTGGGGGGGGCTACAGCAGTGGGGGAGGAGAAGGGGAGGGTCAGGGTCCCCCAAATGTGGGTCCAGGGCAGGGGTGCCCCCAAACACAGGGGGCAGAGCAAGGGGCAGCAGCAGCAGGGTAAGGGGGCTCATGGCAGCAGAAGGGGGAAGTGGCAGCCAGCCGAAGTAAAAGGAAAGGGAAGGGGCCCAGCTGGTGCTGTCCCTGGAAGCAGCTGCAGGGGGAGGGTGGAGAAGGTAGCTGGGGGGGTGGTGGTGGAAAAGATGGGAGGCCACACACTCACCCCCTCCCTCCCAGCTGGGAGGGAGGCTCCCCAGCAAAGCCTGGAGCAGCAGCAGCAGGGTCCCCCAAAAAAGAAAGGCAGCTACAGAAAAAAAGGGGGGGCTAGGGCCAAACCAGGGGGCTAAGCAAGGAGACAAAAAGGCTAATATAGTAGCCCCAGGCTCAGCAAAGCCTTATTCCCTGGGTGATCCAGCTGGGGCTGCTTTAAGCTAATTAGGCCACCTGGGAGCCTATCAAGGAGATTGCCCCAGCTGTTAAAGCCTTCAGTTCAGGCAGGAAGTGTGGAGTGAGGAGATTGGAGTTTACAGGTTGCAGTTTGAAAGCGTACAGCTTGGAGTTAGCAGCCTGCAGCAGCTTGGAGCTTCCACGGTTGCTGCCACAACACCGGAGGCAGAGGATCCAGCTGGGGAAGCAGGGAGCAGACCATGGACTGACCCCAAGGAAGGTAGCAGAACTCAGGGGCAGAGCGGGCCCTGTCTCCTCCCTAACCCCCCCCCCCCAGCTCACCTTCCCCCAGCTGCACCACTGGCTGGGCTGGAAGAGCACAGGACCCATGAGAGCAGCATACATCTACCTTCTCTCCCCCCCCCCACCCCGTTACAATATATACAGGCAAGGGGAAGGAACGACAATGGGGAAGGTAGGTAATAGCAAAGTCCATACAGTTAAAGTAACGGAGGGTCTGAATATTCTAGATTAAGTATGACCTGCCTCCAAGGGTAGGGAAGTTATCCAGGGGCCCCAAATGGACACACCCAATGCCCATTGGTGCTGGGAGTAGGGATGTGTGGGGTGCTGCTGCACCCCCTGGCTTGAAGTGGTTTCCATCATAAGTTTTACAGTTTGGTTCAATGGCTGGCAGAACCCCACTATAAAAATTGTTTTAGCATCTCTGCTTATGCCTCTTTTAATTGAGCTGCCAGGAGACATTGAGAGACAAACTCTATAGGAAATGATTTCATCCTGAAGGGCCTGTTAACAAAATCTAAGAATCACTCTAAATGACTGTTCCTGCTCCATTTAAAGTAATATCTGCTCTGTATGAAAACTTCTATTCTTGGACACAAATTAAAGCCAAATTAAAATAAGTTCAAACAACCTTCCACTGTCAAATCTAACTCCATCAGTGGTCTGCATTCATTGCTTTGTGGATTTATCGACTGAACAGAGAATTGTTATTAAATGTCCTCAGTGTTTCTATGGAAACAGCAAAGTGGCTGTTAACTTTAAAGCACACCAAAGGTTATGCCTTCCAGGCATGTTGTTTAATATACAGTATTGATTGGGTATTTTCCCTGCCCACTCCCCCCTATTTTTCTAATGTGGTTTTGTCTTTAGAAGTAGAAAGATGTTAATTACCTCCATCCTTGCACCATGCTGGTTTGGTCTTCCGAGTGACTTGGGCCAAAAAAACCTCAGAACCCCTGCACAGACATTAAACAATTGAAACTTCTGAGATCTGCCCATAACTAAGCATCCAAACTCTCCAGCTCAGTTTCACAAGTTCCTGAATTTCAGCACCTCAATCACCTGACCAAGCAGGAAATAAATCAAAGATGGCCTCTCAAGATTTGGGTTCTTCCACTTCCCATTGTACTAGGCAGAAGAATTTCCAGTAAAGGAAACAAATGGTTCACCTGTGCCTATTCAGAGGACAATCTTTGCTGAGGAGGTAGGAATTGGGGAGGGGAAGGAAAAAGAAAGGAAGAGTGAGAGGAGACTGAGGTGACAAAAAGAACCAGCTTGCTGTCAGGTTCGATTTATATGGATCCCTCAAATAAGGAGTGACACAGATTGCTTTGCATACAACTTTGTTTTACTTACAATTTATACATCAATAATTACAATTAAAAAAGATCACCATCAATTCTTATTTAATACAACAACTTAACTACTTAAAACACAATCACAATTACAAATGTACAATTATTTTTACAAAGCTAGCTTACACTATAGGGTTATACTTATACTATTATACTTACACTGAACCAGTGAGATTTGTCAGCAGCAAAGCAGCACTCCAATTCTACTAGTACAATTCCCGGGTTTACATCTGAGTGGAAAATACTATCACACTCAGGTTACACAGCCCCACACTCTATACTTAGGTTTGAGTGGCAAGCTGGGGAGAGACAGTAGGTAGATCACGCCTACATGTAGAACTATTCTGTTGTTCTTTCAAAGATACGGGACATCTCCAGTTTACTTCCTGTTTGACTACCTTTTATATTTTTCTTCCACACAGCAATATGCTCACTTAGCCAATTAGAAGTTTCCAAGAGCGATGGGGTAATTGGGGACTGCACCCCAAAACAGTGAAACTGACAGATTGAAACCCGATTTTATTCTTAATTGTCCAGCTGTTTGCTGCTGACAAAGAATCACCCATTGCAATACATATCTAAACACTATTCAAATGCAGTTTACTGAGTTTCGAGTCAGATTGTTATAATACATGAATGGGTACTATTTAACTGAGTTTCAAGTAACAGGTTTATCAAGACCCACAGGCTACATATTGATTGTATTGCCTTCAGTACTTAACGCTTGTGGTTTTTCTCGGGGCTTGTAAGTTTCACAGAGAGTTTGCTGTAATACATGAATGGATACTGTTCAAAGGAAGTTTCTCAGAGATTGATATTATTTAGATGAAGTTTACTGGGTTTGAAGTAACAAGTTTTCCAAAGGCTACATTCTGATTACATTGCCTTTAGTACTTAGCACCTGCTGACTCCTCCCAGCGCTGGTAAGTTTCACAGAGATTGTTACAATTGGGGCTGGCTGGGGGTTGATACAAAGCAGTTAGCATTTTACATTTTGGTCCAATGAGTTTATATTCCTATTAATTTAAAATGGAGTTGGGTCACTTTAGTTATAAAATGAAACAATGTTACAACAGAGACCAGCACCACATCTCCCCTAGTTGTATGATGCTTTCTATACAAATCATAGAAGATTAGGGTTGGAAGGGACCTCAGGAGGTCATCTAGTCCAACCCCCTGACAAAGGGTCAGAATATTTGACTAGGAAGATGTACATTTAAGCAGCAGGACATATGTAACCTGGAGCTAGTCTTGTGCTAGCCTAAGTGCTACCTGGGATTACACAAATTTGTTAAGGAAAGCATGTTTTTTTTGGTGTGTACTTGATATGCTCCTCGTCCTCCTTTGGGCACTCCATGTACAGCAGCCATTAGATGACATGTCCTCATGTTCTGTAAGCCCCCTGTGTTGCATATGCCTTCATTCCCAGGGACAAAAAAAATTAGGATTCTAAGCAGCTTAGCAAAAGCATGTCAAATGCACTGCAACCATTTTGCAAAAGGACAGGAAATGAAATCAGGTAAACTGGCAGTGGCAAAGGACTGCAGAGCATCTTGGTCTAGTACTGTTAGTGTATGAATCCAATTTCCATTTCATTGACACTCTGAATTCCTATCAAATATATGCATATATTTTATGCAAATCTAGTGAGGCAAAATATTCAGCTGTGCATTTTTTATTTGATCTATTGAGGACTCTTAAATCTAAAGCAAAATTCTTTCCCCAGTTAAAGCCCCAAGTCTTCGATTCTTGACTTTGCAAACCTCTTCATGACATTAATAGTGCCTGAAGGAGTAGTCCCATTGAATAGTTCTTTTTTAAAATACTTGTGGTTCTTCAGATTCTATAGTGGCCACAAACACCTAGATAAATAGCTGAGATAGTAGTCAGTGAGACTATCCCTGTGACTGGACAGTTCATCAGAGTAGGGATTGGTAGGGTCCAGTCCATAATTATGTAGTTATAAGAAATAGGACATTCTGCATATGAATCCACTCAGCAGCTCCAAGTGAATATAGCAGTTTTCTTCACTTCCTGTTCTACATTGCTGTACAGTGTTGCTGAAAGCTATTAAAAAGCTGTTGAATTCCACCCAAAAGCCGATATAAATGTTCCCTATGGCCACTTACTTGCCTGACATAGGTACTTTCAAGTTTAATTAAAGTTCCTAGAGTGCTTTCTGATCCTCAGATGAAAGGCCTTATAGCAGTACAAATGGAGTGTTATTCATTATTATAACAATTAGTCTGACAGCAAAAGGCAAGTTATAATTAGAAGGTGCAGCTAGAAGTAAATTGTGTGAAGGAGGGGGTATGTGCAGAGCAATAAGGTGATTGGACACAATAAACCAGAGTTGTGACCACAAAGAAGTGTTGAATTTGGTACACCAACTAGTGTCAATAGGGTTTTCTTGTTGTTCGTAGGAAAACAGTGTGACTTTTCCAGTCTGTTTGGCTGAAATCCTTACTGTATGTCAGATTTCTTGGCTCTTCTGATGCAATCCTGTGTAGTCAAAAGTTGCTGCTTGAAGATTGTGGATAGAGCCATGTTTTATGTTTAAAACGTTATTTCTTTTGGCATAACACAACTACCTCATCATTACGCCTTCAAAAGAGGATGATGCGTAATCAGAATAATTTGACATGGGATTAACTTGATTATTTAGAAAAAAGGGAGCTGGGTCTAGTAGGTAGTTTGACTAGGGTGTCAGGATCCTGGAGTTTGCTCCTACCTTGTCTCTCTAATATCCTGGAATTAACATGGCTACAACAACACTATACTACTTCTGTCATTCCAAGCAGGTGTGTTTAAAATTGTTCCAGGAAATGATCCAATAGTTGGATAGTCCTCAGACCAGAATCAGCAAACTGGGAAACCCACAGCCTATTTCACTGATTAAATTGTTGCTGAAATGTCAATTAAATTCACCCCATCTCTGTGTAAGTGAGATTCCTGCTACCCTTTCTATCCAAGTGAGATAATGCGTTACCTGACTCAGTAAGTCAGCAGAAACCATGTAACCAGAAACCTGTAGGAGCTAAACCTACTTACAGAGCGGGTGTGTACGTGCACTACAGGCAAGTTGTTACAACAGCACTTGTACACTTTAACGTTTGTCTGAACTGTAAGTCCTTTACACATCCTTTAAACATACCCAGTACAACTTGTCATCTCCTCATGCACACAGATAGGTCTGGATGAAGTGAGATCTTTCCAAATTTGTGGCAGAAAAACAAATTTAACATTTTAATATCCCTCCCCTCCGGAAGGATACAGAGCAGAAACAATCTGTACTGGGGAGCGGAAACACTCTCTTGGAACTTACTACTCCTTGTTCCATTGGAAGCATTTCTCTCCCTTTTAGAAGCAGCACAGAGTCCACTCCATTGCTCAGATCTCTGGGGATCTAGGGTCAAAGAGTCACTCTCCTGAATGCTACTTGTGTTGCTTCCCCTCCATGGCTCTGCAGGAGTGGGTTCCACAGCAACCTCCTCCAGGTCCACAGAACTGAGAGGGGTTGCCATGAATGGGAGCAGGTTGGGGGGAAAGAAAAAAAAAAAAGCCAAAGTGGCAGAGCTCTCCCCTTCCTCAGCTGCAGGTTCCCTGCCATGTGATTCCCACAATCATATTTTCCTCACCATTATAAATTTTATTTTAAAATGCTTCATACAAATGCATTCATAGAATCATGGAAGATTAGGGTTGGCAGGGACCTCAGGAGGTCATCTAGTCCAACCCTCTGCTTAAAGTAGGACCAACCCCACCTAAATCATCCCAGCCAGGGCTTTGTCAAGGCACACATTAAAAGCCTCTAAGGATGGAGATTCCACCACCTCCCTAGGTAACCCATTCCAGTGCTTCATCACCCTCCTAGTGAAAAACCTTTTCCTAATATCCAACTTAGACCTCCCACACTGCAACTTGAGACCACTTAATGAAATGTTCATTTCAGGCAAGGTCTGGGGCTAGCAAGATACTGCTATGGAGTTAAAAAGAAAAAAATAAGCCTCCTGAAGCCTCGTAGTAGAGAATCACAAGCCATTGCTGTCTTTTAATCTTCTGGGTTTTGCAGAGGGAGCCAAAGAGCATTTAAAAAGCAGATGGGTCTCAGTTTGGTCCTTTTAATGCAAATTGGATGTACTGTGTTTGAGCAAATGGCTTCCACCTCAATAGGTGTTAGCACATAGTTGCTATCTAGATTAAACACTGCTGCAGTATCTATTTTAAATGGTCAGAAGTGCTTTTGTTGTAAAGAGAGACAGTCAAATTCTTGTGTTCATCATTTAAAGGAGAAATGCTATTTTAAAATTATCTTTTCAAAGGAGAACAAAGTTAGGAGCTACTCAAGATTTCAAGCTTGACAATATGTGTAAGAGGAAACAATACAAAGAACTGCTTGCATTTTTAACAATGTCTTACATAACAGATGGTTTTGGAGATGTTGCCCTGGCCATAGATTACTGGATGAAAAAAGGATGAGAAACAGCTGTACCTTAAAATTAAGTAGTGAAACCCACTTTGGGATCATAGAAGCTAGTGAAGGTGTACTATGGATGAACGCCAGATGCAAAGTTGTGATCTGAATCTAGGTTTGGATTTTAAACCTCTCCACATTTCAGGGATATGTAGAAAGATTCAGAGTTCTGGTTCAGGCCCATGTCTAATTTGAAGGTGAAAGTCATGGATCATTTCTGTATAGACCTGCTCAGTCGATCCAGCCATCAACTCAAGAAAACCACCCCCTTAAGTGGCATAGCGTTGCCGTGAAGAGAACAGACGCAACGCAGTGTGGATTGCGTGCAGAAGAGATGCAGCGAAGTCAACAGGAAATATGCAAGTGATTTACGTCACTTGCATATCTCCCATCAACTGCTGCCGAATCTCGAAGGTAAGTGTAGACTGGGCCTCAATGAGATCTAGTAGACTGGCATAATCTACCCAAGGGAGTGGTGGAAGCATTTAAACAAACTGTGCAATGCACTGGGGATTTTACTACAAGGACTGATCCTCCACTGGTCAGGAAGAACATTGATTAGAGGAGCTAATACAATAGGTTTTTGCCATCTAAGTTCAGTGGGCCAAATTCTACCCTCAGATACACTGAAATAATTCCCATTAAAGTCAGCAGTGGTTGTAGACACATACAGTGAGCAGTAGCAAATTTGCCCCATAGACATTGGAGACGGGAAAGATTTACTTTAATCAAGTCATCTAGTTCATTGTCTATTACCAGCAAGAGCTGGATTATTCCCTATAGTTTTAGGGACTTTTGGGGGGGCAGGGAAGGAGGGGAAAGGGGCAGACAGGGGATAGTCATACTATCTTTGGTCCTAAGATATTCAACATGCTGATGCCTAAGAAATCTAATGGCAAGAGAGGGAGTGCTCAGATCTAGATCAGGATTAGATTTAGGAGAGAGTTTAGGTTTGACTCAAAAGCTAGAGTTTGAGGGGCCAAATTATATGAGAGAGAATTGAACCCAAACTTTTGAAATTCAAAAAGGAGTCAGCTTCAAGGTTCTGGCTCTCCTAACATCACATACCTTTACTCCTAATGGGAGAGCCATTTTCAGAGTCTAGTGATGTATTAGAAGAAAATGAGAATACTTCTTTTCTATTCTACATGTTAATGTGGCAATAGAAGAAATGGAGAGCTCTGAAACTATGGGACCTTCTATTGTGAAAGTGCTTTAATTCATTGTCAGCCTGGCTGCTATGAAATAAAAGCTCTCAGCCGCACAGTGCTGCTTTTGTGCCATCATCATCTGTAATGTTGCATAATGGCTTAACATGCTGCCTTACCAGCTATAAAGATTCACATGGCACATTTCCCAAGGCAAGAACATGCTGATTTATTCCAGTTGGAGGAAAGAGGTTAAGTAGAACATTAACTCATCTTTTTTCCCCCTCTCTATTTACCTTAGATTTCTGTGCCTTGTAAACAGGTGAAGGAGGAAAAAAATCTACATGTTAGACAGAACATTTTACTATGTTAAAATTTCTTAGAAAATAGATAATACAGGTTGGAAGTGGCTGAAGGTGATCTGCAAACAGGAGATTCAGTCCATTTTCTAAGACATGTTGGCATCACAAATGTAGTAGTAACACTTAGTACTTAGATACTAGTGGTGATTGATACAGAAACTGAGGCACACAGATTAAAGGACCTGCTCTGAATCATACAATCAGTAAAAAAGCCAGACCAGGACTCAGTTCACTAGAACATGCTGCCACACTTAGCACTCTTGTGATTGTCTTGAGCAGAAAGCCCATAAGATAAAATTCCTCTCTTGCTCCTACAGGGAATTTCTCTAGATCAGGTTTATGGCATATTGGCAAGGCAGTATGTGGGGGAAGCTTGCATTGCCATTGTCCATCCTGTACCTGATCTGTGACTAAACAAGGGGCTTGTATCACTTGGTTTGTCAACCTGGAACTTTCACAAGCACTAAATTCACTAAAAAATTAAACCAAACCAAAACACTAATCAGAGTACAGGGTGCATGATCTCAGTTGGGCAAAGCTTGGGCCAATTAAATAGAGCAGGTGATTGTAGTGGCTTTATTAATTAATGATCTCTATTTATGTAGAAAGTCTCAATAGGAAAAGATGGGAATGTTTCCCATATGGAGGCAACTAGTATATCGCACACATGTATTTCATCAAGAGCCTGTGATTTGTTATCTAAATTGCATCCCATAGTTACTAAAATAATCATAGAATATTAGAGTTGGAAGGGACCTCAAGAAGTCATCTAGTACAAGCCCTTGCTCAAAGCAGGACTAACCTCAGTTAAATAATCCCAGCAAAGGTTTTGTCAAGTCTCAGTTTAAAATAGCCTGTTCATTTATCATTGAGGATTAAGTAGAACCTCTTTAACTGCCTTCCGACTCTTCCCCTGGGACTCTGTTCCTGAGATAAGAGTTCATGGGTATGCTAACTTTTCCCTTTATCTCTCGCTCTCATTCTTATTCATTGAGTTATATATATATTCAGTAGTTTTATACCCAGCTGTTACAGACTTAAAGACAGAGACCCTGTTCTTCATGGTTTCTTCTCCCCTCCTCACCCCCACCCAAATACCTGCCGTTGGTACTTCTAGATCTCACTTTGTTGAGCAGATCATGCAGTTCTGGCACCAAACCCAAACTTTAGTTCTGAATCAACCTTGAATGCTATTCAAAATTTAATTCAGATACGGATTCAAGTGCTACCTTCTTCATTCACACTGTTTGTTCATTGTCTGTCATTCCCCTTTGTATGACTGACTGTACACTGTTTAGATCGTAAACTCTGCAGGGCAGGGATCTTGTTTTTATTCTTGTCTCTAAAGTGCCTGGCACTACATAAGTAAATAAAAAAACATGGGAAGAGCCAGCAAATGTTGGTTTTTCAGTCTAAGGGTAAGTCTACACTGCAGTCAGGTGTGATTACAGCTTGCTTAGACATACCTGGAGTAGATTTAATCTAGCTAACATGGCTAAAAATAGCAGTGAAGATGCAGTGCCACAAGCTTCAGCAAAGGCTGTACAAGCCCATTTAGAACCTTGGAGTATGTGTTCATGTTCCTCACCCACCCACAGATCTGTGCAGTGCCACCACATCTTCATTGCTGTTTTAGCCATGCTAGCTCAATTAAGGCATGTATCTACCTGAGCTGCAATTGTACCTCTGACTGCAATGTAAACAAATCTTAAATACATTCACCACCACACCAGGGGATGAATTCCCCATTGTTAGGATCATTTTAAAACTTCTGAAGAATATACTGTAGAGAACAATCCTGTCTTGGCAAAAGAATGGATAGATGTGACTGTAATGGAATGTTACATATTATGTTTAGACAGTAGGTGGCGCTGTGTATAAACTACCTCATTTAAGTTCCAGTGGGGTAGCTGTGTTAGTCTGTATACAGCAAAAGCGAGAGTCCTGAAGCACCTTAAAGGCTAACAAATCTCTGCAGGCATAAGCTTTCATGGGCTGCAACCCACTTTGTCAGAGGCATGAAGTGGAAATCACAGATAGGAGGTATTCATATATACATCCAAGGATAAGGAACAATGGGGAGGGCTCAGGGCTTGGCCTCGGTCAGCTGGGGCTCCTCTAGACTGCTCTGGGTGCTGGTGGGCCAGCCAAGGTTTGGGGATGCTCTGGGCACTTGCTGGAGTTTGGGGCTGACTTTTGCCAACAAATTTCTGTAGTGTAGACCAGCCCTTAGCAATACCTACCAACCCTGACAGGTGTTTGTCTAGCAAGTTATCCCACAGGTATTGTGTAAGGGCTAGAACTGCTCCTTGGCTTTTCTTGGAAAAGAAAGGGGTTAAGAATATTTCTGATAGCTTGTTGTTGAAAAATAGGATTTAATTTAAAAAGTTTGTGAAAAGAGACTTCAGGTTTGTTGAAAATCCTGAACTTCCTCCTTGATGAAAATCCAAATTTTGGGTTTTGGAATCCCTTCCTGACCAGCTCTAGTGATAAACATTCACATGGGAAGAGCACTATAATATAGATATGTCACTCGGGGCATGTTGGTGACCACGTCTGAATAATTCTCCCTTCTGTGAGAAATCAGTAGAGCCAGAACAGTCAGAGGATCTTTGCACAAACTAGCAGGTATGGTATGGGCCAGGTGTAACATTTATAAAAATCTACCTGTAAAGCAGATCCTAGAAGCTGTTTGTTAGAAGTCCCCGTGACTTGTTGGGGGAAATGGAATAAGTGATCTATTACTGGACTGTAGAGGTCCTGTCAAATAATAATGATTTTATTTCAGCAACTATCCCTTTGAGTGGATCAGCCTTTCAGGACTCGTATCCATGCCTCTCCACTTCCCTCACCAATTTCATTACATGCAGAGGAGCTTAGCCCATTCAAGCCCTAGCTGAAATTTTCATCCATGTTGGATATAACAAGCTGATTGAAATTAAGTAGAGAATAAATCAGTGGGGACGGAGAGGACTTTAGCATGATCTCAAAGGGCCAAGGATTACAAGAGAGAAAAACTAAAGAGAAAAAAATCAGCAGGGGCAGGCCTGTAGCAATCTCAAGGCCTGAATATAAATCCTAGAGAATGACTAAGTCAAGTAGCTTGTAAAGCAAAATCAAATGAGCCAAAGTGTGTCCAAAGCATTCAGTGAACTAACAAGTTGCATGAAAGCAAATACTGATGTACTGCAAACAAGCAGAAGTTGCATGGATTGGAATGCTAATTCTAATAGTAGCTCACCATAATCCTCAAGAAAGAAAATGGAAGAATGCATCAGTGGATGCTTTGAAATGCAAATTGCAAAGGAAGACTATTACTGTTTCTACATAAAATGACCCTGGGTTTATTTGCAGTTCAGACCAGGGTTGCATGTGATATTTGTTTTCAATTCTTTTTTTAAAGCGATTTATTTAATTCACAATAAAAAACATCCTTTAAAACTGCTTTTATCATTAAAAAAGCACTCAGCTGTCAGGCTGTGGTCCATTAGGCACAAAATACTACATTTGTCATTTTTCCACACATGGCATCATATGCTGGCAGCTTTTAAGGTTCAGAGATCTGCCTGGAAGTTAGGGCTGGTCTACACTGAAAACTTACATCAGCACAGCTATGTCTCAGGAGTGTGAAAAATCCTCACCCCTGAGATGCAGAGCAATGCCAACCTAACGCCTGATGTAGACATTGATTGAAGAATTCTGTTGGCCTAGCTATCGCCTCTTAGGGAGATGGATTAACTGTTATGATGGAAAAACTCTTGCCATGGCTGTAGTGAGTGTCTATACTTAAAATATTAGTGTTGCACCTGCCATGTTGTAGCATTTTAAAGGTAGACATAGGCCTTGTCTACACTAGCACTTGTGCCAGCAAAGATTTTGTTGCTCAGGGATGTGAAAAAAACCCACCTGCAAGTGATCCATTCCTCTACTGTAGAGTTCCTGTCAAATTATTATGAGACTTCTCTCCCATTGACATAACATGGCTACGAAAGTGCTCTTATGGCAGCACAGCTGTACTGTTACAGCCATGCCGCTCTAAGTTTTAAGTGTAGACTAGCCCATAACCTAAACTTTGAGCAAAGTAGAACCTATATTGATTGTGTTTATCCAGAGGGTAAAAAAGGACTTGCTTCATGGATGAAAATTATACACTGAACTGAAAGCCAAAGCGAATCATGGCTGTGCTTTAAAAAAATTCAGATAATCTGGGGTAAAATGCCTGTGTGAGCTGTCACAGTTCAAGGCAACTGCACTTCTATTCCCCCTCTGTGATTCAGCAAGGGCACCCACTTTTAGACTTCTGGCTCCAAGTTATAACCTCTCCTGGGCAGAGACCCATGTCTCTACCCCTCTTGACCAGGGTTTCTCCAGACTGCCTAGTTCCCTGCCTACACTCACTGAGTTCCCCAGTACAACAGACTGCCTAAACAGACAGCATCTGAGCTTATCTTTCTCCTCAGAGTCTATGAACAGCGAAGTTGCCCACAGTTAAGTTGCCACACAGCTATTTCTAAACAAGCACATGTGTTCTTAAGGTGAAAGCATTACAGAGAAAACATATTAAAAGCAACTAAAGAACCTACACACATGCTTAAAACAAAAACAAAACCACTTACCAGAGGTCAACTCAACTCCAGCCTCAGGATCTGGTAAGTGTTGATCCTTCCAGCCCTTCCTTAAGGATTGCCCCCCTCCCCTCCTTGGATAGAAGGTTCTGTCTGTTGGCTGGATCAGAAAGAAGGCCTTAAGTTAATTTAAATTAAGCTAGTTATCCAAAAGTCCTTTAGTTGTCTATTGTTCTCTGGAGAATCCACTCTGAACCAGTTTGTGTGAGCCTCTCCAGATGGGAATAGCTCTCTGGAGGTGTTACAACCTGAGTGAATTTGCCTAATCACCTCCCACTGTTCTTAGTTCCTGGAGGGCTGTGGTCACCATATCCTATGAAATCACATACTATCCCTGGCCCACAATGATACCTAAGCTTAACACAGTAGGATCTCCCAAAGATATTGCAGAAAGTTGTCTTATCTATTGTATGAGGCACTGCAGAAAAACCTGAATGAAAAGGGAGAACTTCAAGACAGACAAAAATATTGAAGGATGATGAGAGAAACTAACCAAAAGAATGCACAAACAATTGAAGTCAAGGAGAAAGGTTCTCATTACATAGAGAACAAGAGTTCATTTAAGAATACAGTTAGACCCCCAGGAAGGTAAATGGGTCAAATATACAAAGAAGCAGCAAACTACCTATTAAAAACCCTTTGCCTTTTATTGACAAAGGGGGATGAAGGCCATGCCAAAAGCAGCTATGCTTTTTCTAAAGGAGACAGTGTCATAGCTGAGATCATGCCAGAAGGAGGGATCAAGAAATTCAGAATGTCAAACCCAACAAAAGAACAGGGCCAGATGATTAAGCAAAGGAACATAAGAGACAAGATCAAAGTCCACCAATTCCTTACCCTGATAATTGCATAAAATTAACTGATTGTTGTAATAACCCAGATGAATGTTTCATAGGAAGGTAAAACTCTCAAGATTTCTGACAATATATAACAGGGAAAAGCTCTTGTCCAAGTCTGGTAGCTAGATGAACCCTGGGCATGTGAGTTAGTCACATAACAAAAAAACCCATCTAATTCATGTATACTTTGTGGGAACACTGGTGTCCATGGGCCACAATATTGTCAATTACTTCTTGAAACCTCTTAAGATGGTTTCTGATGTTACCTCCATGGCAAGGGCAGTTGAAAACACCCAGTGGAAATAGGGACGAGAACTAGATGGGCTGGAGGGAATTTAGTGTCATGCCTAGACTTATGAAGCAATCTAAGAAAAAAAAGCCAGAAAACTACAGCTTGACTTCCACAATGAGGGGGCAGATACAAAGAAGAACTGACTTACATGCTAGCATTATGGGGGAGATCACATCAGACAATACTCTCACAGTAGTAAGGAGAAGAGACACAAATGTGAAAGAATCAGTCACCAAATTTACAACATAACAATGCACAACTAGAGAGCGGGAGACTAAAGAACCTTAGTAGGAGGGAAGCTTGGAAAAGCTGTAGAAACCACAACTGGTAACAATGCCAAAAGGCCACAAAATAGGTCACTGGGGCTCCAGCCAAAACTTGCTGACCCTGCTGCAGTCCACAACACAACTGGACAATTGTCTGGTTCCCCTGGACTCCTTTCTACCTCCCTTTCTTACAATACCTGGCCCTCAGGGTTGTCATCAGTCTCCTTGCAAGGGGCAGCTGCAGAAAGCCTTCAGTGTTGTAAGCATCCAGCAGCTCCTCTACGCTGCAGGTGTCAAGCAGCTCCGGCAACTCCTCTGAACTCCAGGCAGCTCCTCAGCTGTACAGTGACTGGGCTTGAGCCAGAGCACAGAGGAAGCAATATCCTTCTTCTCCAGCAGCTCTCTCTCTCAGCTGAGAGAGAGGCCCTGCCTTTTGTACTTCCTGTCCCGCCCACCTGCTTCCAATGGGAGGGGTGAGGCTGGCCTGGCTCCACCCCCTCAGGTAGAGAGGCTCACTCCTCCCACCCCCAGGTCGGAGGGTGGCCACACTGCCTCACTACACACACTTCTCAAGCCAGGCTCCCAGTCCCACGGTTCAGAGTCTTCCAGCTCCCCTAGGCAGGATAGGAAATCAGTGTTGGCATGGTCTTTGCGTGCTCAGTGATGGCCAGTGAAGGCATAGGGCTGTAGTGCAAGGTATCACTGCATGAGTCGGGCATTGGTGTTTTTCTCTGAATTAAGCCATCTCCAGGGAGCATGCTCAGTAACCAGCATGAAAGCGGCACCGAGGAGATAATATCTGAGGGCATTGTTGGCCCACTTGATAACAAGGGCCTCTTCCTCCATGACTGAGTAATTCTGTTCATAGAGGAATAACTTCCAGCTGATATATATAATGGGGTGATCCTCCCCATCAGCTTGCTGAGACAGGACCACCCTGAGTACTGTCTGAGGCATCCATCTGCAGGATGAAGTCCCATGTGAAGTCTGGACTATACAGAACTAGCTCCTGGCAGAGGCAAGTCTTTAGGGTCTGGAAGGCCACCTCGCACTCTGTGGTCCAGTGGATGTGCTGTGGACGGTCCTCAGTTGGAAGCAGTCAAGGGGGCCACAATAGCGGCAAACTGTGATATGAACCGCCTACAGTAGCTGACCAAACCCCAAAACTGGCACACCTGTCATTCCTGGTGGGTGGTAGGCAGACATTCAAGGCCTGGACTTTCCTGACAAGTGGGGTATACCTGTCCCCGACCCAATGTGTATCTCAGATAGCATGGCAAGAAATGACCTATCTGACACTTCTTGGGGTTGGCAATTAAGATAGCCTTCCTCCGGGTCCTCAGAACCACCACCATCCAGTTGAGTTGGTCTTCTCAGTGCCGGCTATAAACAACTAGGTCATCCAGATATGGGGCAGCATAGTCCCTGTGTTCCTGTAGGAGGCAGTCCTGGAATGTCACAGGGACCCTGTGGGGATCGAAGGGCATCTGGGTGCATTTCTAGAGCCTTATGGGAGTAGCAAACAGTCTTTTCTTTTAATCCATGGTCAAGGGGGATTTGCCTATATCTCTTGGTGAGGTTGAGGGTGGTGATGAAGTAGGCCTCCCCCAAGCGGTCAAGTAGCTCATCTATTCGGGACCTCGGGTGGACACTGAACTTGGAAATTGCATTCATTTATCTATAGGACACCTGCTTGATTTCAGCCCAAGGAGGCAGCAATTAAAGTTGTGAACCTGTGATGCCTGTTTGAGATCCCAAACTCATTTCACACAGGACACCAGTTTAGTTTGCAGTGGACAGGTGCCTGTGACACAACTGTCAATAGTTAGTTCTCTCACTGGCAAAGAGGCTAAGAATTGAAAATAAGGACTAAATTTCCTTCTCTCCTAAAGGGACTCCTTCACAGCATGGCTACAATTACAATACATCAGAAGGGGAATACGAGTATACAGTTGTTTGTGTCGTACCTATTCTTTGTGTAAAGGGCTTCCTCAGCCTGACACCTTTCACCAGCACTGAATTTTGTCTTAAAAAAAAATTGAGTTTTGCTACAGCATTGTGGCATCTGTTCTGCCTTCCATGGGCACACTCAGTTCCCAATACTGCTAAAGGGAACTAATGGGAAATTCACTCATGTGCAGAGGACCAGAACAAGGTCTGTGCACCACTTAGGTCCCATCCCAGCCTATCAGAAGTGTATAAGTGATAGACAGGTCTTGTGCTGGCCCTCAGCTCAAGGATGAGTTTCATCTACAGAGTAGAAAAGAGTCTCAAGACAGCGAAGTAAAGCAGCTGTAAAATGAGCATGATCATTTCTAGGACCTTGTCTTGATTACGATTTACAGCACACCTTTAATCCTTGTCAAAGCAAGGTCTAAAGAGTTTGTATACAGAGATAAACAGGTGAAGGTTTACTTCTGATAATTGCATAGATACATCCTAGCAAACATGTAATTTTGTTTTATAGCATTGAAAACTTAATAATTTCATAATTCTTATTTTAATATCTATAATAGTGCAATAATGGCAGATGGCCTCAACTGAGATTGGGGCTCCACTGAGCTAAGCGCAATACAAATATATATTAAGAGACAATCTCTGGCCTACCTAAAGAATTTACAAGCTATGCAAGGCAGACAAAAGTTGAGGGGAGACCAGAAGGACAGTAAAGTGAAGTGACTTGCCCATGGTGTCACAGTCAAACAGTGGCTGAGATTGAGTCCCAGGCCACTGTCCTATCCACAGTACTAGTCTGCCTAGAGACTATTATTTATAGGCAGTGCTGGTAGCACCATCTATTAGAATAATAGAATATTAGAGTTGGAAGGGACCTCAGGAGGTCATCTAGTCCAACCCCCTGCTCAAAGCAGGACTATCCTCAGCTAAATCATCCCGGAGAGGGTTTTGTCAAGCCTCAGCTTAAAAACCTCTAAAGATGGAGATGTCACCACCTCCCTCGGTAACCCATTCTAATGCTTCACCACCCTCCTAGTAAAAAACTTTTTCCTAATGTCCAACCTAGACCTCCCCTACTGCAACTTGAGACCATTGCTCCTTGTTCGGTCATCTGCCACCACTCAAAACAGCCTAGTTCCATCTTCCCTGGAACCCGCTTTCAGGTAGTTAAAGGCTGCTATCAAATTCCCCCTCATTCTTCTCTTCTGCAGACTAAACAGGCCTAGTTCTTTCAGCCTCTCCTCATAAGGCTTGTGCTCCAGCCCCCTAATCATTTTGTTGCCCTCCGCTGGACTCTCTCCAACTGGTCCACATCCTTTTTGTAGTGGGAGGCCCAAAACTGGACACAATACTCCAAATGCGGCCTCACCAATGCCAAATAGAGGGGAATAATTACTTCCCGCGAGCTGCTGGCAATGCTCTTACTAATGCAGCCCAATATGCCATTAGCCTTCTTGGCAACCAGGGCACACTGCTGACTCATATCCAGCTTCTTATCTACTATAACCCCCAGATCCTTTCCTGCAGAACTGCTGCCTAACTCGTCAGTCCCCAGTCTGTAGCTGTGCATGGGATTCTTCCATCCTAAGTGCAGGAATCTGCTCTTGTCCTTGGTGAACCTCATCAGATTTCTTTTGGCCCAGTCCTCCAATATGTTTAGGTCCTTCTGTATCCTATCCCTCCCTTCCAGGGTATCTGCCATTCCCCCTATCTTAGTGTCACCTGCAAACTTGCTGAGGGTGCAATCTACCCCCTCTTCCAGATCATTAATGAAGATGTTGAACAAAACCAGCCCCAGGACCGACCCCTGGGGCACTCCACTTGTGCCCGACTGCCAGCTAGACATGGAGCCATTGATCATTACTCGTTGAGCCCTTTGCTCTAGCCAACTCTCTACCCATTTGGTAGTCCATTCATCCAACCCATACTTTTTTTAACTTGCTGATAAGAATACTGTGGGAGACTGCATCAAAAGCTTTGCTAAAGTCAAGGTATATCACGTCCACCGCTTTTCCCTCATTCACAGAACCAGTCAGCTCTTCATAGAAAGCAATCAGGTTGGTCAGGCACAACTTTCCCTTGGTGAATCCATGTTGACTGCTCCTGATCACCTTCCTCTCTTTTAAGTGCCTTAAAATGGATTCCTTGAGGACCCGCTCCACGATTTTTCCAGGGATTGAGGTGAGGCTGACTGGCCTATAGTTCCCTAGACCCTCTTTCTTCCCTTTCTTGAAGATGGGCACTATATTTGCCTTTTTCCAGTCATCTGGGACCTCCCCCTGTTGCCAATGGCTCTGAAATCACATCAGCTAACTCCCTCAGCACCCTCAGGTGCATTGCATCTGGCCCCATGGACTTGTGTATGTCCAATCTTTCTAAATAGTCCTGGACCTGTTCCTTCAGTACTGCAGGATGTTCACCTCCTCCCCATTCTGTGCTGGCCAGTGCAGTAGTCTAGGAGCTGACCTTGTCTGTGAAGACAGAGGCAAAAAAAGGCATCGAGTACCTCAGCTTTCTCCACATCCTCTCTCACTAGGTTGCCTCCCCCATTTTGTAAGGGGCCCACACTTCCTTTAATCTTCCTCTTGTTGCTAACATACCTGTAGAAACCCTTCTTGTTTGCCTTCACGTCCTTTGCTAGCTGCAACTCCAATTGCCTTCCTGATTTCATTCCTGCATGTTCGAGCAGTATTTTTATAAGCTTCCCTAGTCATCTGACCAAGCTTCCACTTTTTGTAAGCTTCTTTTTTGTGTTTAAGCTCACCAATGACTTTTGTTAAGCCAAGCTGTTGCCTACCACACTTGCTATTCTTTCTGCACATCGGGATGGTTTGTTCCTGTGCCCTCAATAAAGTTTCTTTAAAATACAGCCAGCCCTCTTGGATTCCTTTCCCCCTCATATTAGCCTCCCAGGGGACCCTGCCCATCAGCTCCCTGAGGGAGTCAGAGTCTGCTTTTCTGAAGTCCATGGTCCATATCCTGCTGTTCTCCTTTCTTCTTTTTGTCATTATTAATGTAGTCTGACTCTTCCCATTATAAGACTCTATTTTGAGGTGTTTATAACTTTGCTAAACTTTATCTGTTCTGGCTAAAATTTTACACATCAGGTGTCTTCTTCAGATGGAGGTTTTTGGAACATTTCAGCCATAACAGGTCAGCCATTTCCAAAGACAAGGCCAGGGAAAATTATGTGGTATTGCCCATGTTAAAATATTCTGGTGACCTATTCTTCGAGAAGCTCTAGTGTCCCCATGTTTTGGGACAAGAACTTGAAAGTGTGTGTGTGTGTGTGTGTGTGTGTGGCCTTAATATCAGAGTCATGTCTTTTGCCATCCCTGTGAAAATCTGTCCAAATTTGTCCAGGGAATAAGCCTTTGAAAACTTGCAGTACACACATGCTCAATAGAGAGTAGCTAGAACTTCACAGCTTAATCCCCTGAAGATTCCATCAGCAACAGGCATGCTTCAGCCTGCGGCTGAGCAGGACTTTCTTTATACTTGGAGTTCTGAGCTGCTACGGGCTGTGCAGAGTCCAGGCACCAGAAATAAGAGAAGGGAGAAGGTCTCACGCCGTACTCTGAAAGCTCCTCCTGCTTAGTCCAGGCAGTGTGGAGGAGGAAACTACAAGAATCAGATGCAGAGGGGACAAGAGCTAGGCATGGGAGGGAAAACAGATTGGGACAAAAAGCCACAGAGGCAGGTTGGAGACTGAACTGGAGATTGACAGAATGGAGAGAGAAAAACTGATTGGGGGTTGAGGTTAGGGGAGATTGGGACTGGCTGGAAAGAGAGTAGGAGCCAGGGGGTGGTGGGAGAGGTTGGGAAAGCAGCAAGGCAGATTTGATGAGAAGCTGGGGTGCTCCAACAAGAAACAAATAAGCAGCTTAGAGAAAGAGCTTCAGGACATTTTTAAGACCAGCATCTGCTTTTCCTGAAGAAAAATACCAATTAAAACTGTGCTGGAAAGAGAACTAAATGATCCAGGAAACAAAAAAATTAAATCCATTAGCCTCTAGGACCCTGGTAAGTAAGTAAGAGTAAGTATTTTACATACTTCTAGGCAATTAAATATTTGGGAGGACTATATAATAGTGTCTGTGATCATCATGCTAGCTTTGGTAGAAAGGAGACAATTGCTTAAAGCAAAGGGCATGAAAGGAGAATGCAGAAATATTAGCTCAGACAAAGAATGGTTTGTTAATTGCTGTAACAGGAACACTTCCCTGTACAGTACAGGCAATGAGAGAGCTGAAGAGGTGGTCAGGTGCAGGGAAGAATGTGAAAGGATCTTTTCAATACCACCAAGGAGAATCTCTAAACCACTCCCTCTACGCTCCACTGTTATCAAAGCATCAGATGTCAAGAGTCCTAATAAGAGATGAAGATGTCCAGGGCTACTGGAAAATAAGCAAGTGACAATGAGAATAACCCATACCTCAACAGAACGAACTGATCAGTTGTACAGACAAGAATCTTTGCACGTGGCAGTGGCAGCTGCATGTGTCACACATACACACACACACACACACACACACACACAAATCTTTACTCCCAAGGTTATTCCTCATGAGCTCTTGAAAGAAGCCAGACATTGTGTGTGATATAGTGATAATTACATGGGAACTGAGAAATGCTCTGGGTAGGGTGAAATTGGGGACTTTTGTACGTGCAGTAGAAATGGACCCAAAGTGCTGAGTCACTGACTCTGAACTTGGAGTAACTTAGAACTGGATCAAGAGCTGCATCTGAATTTTTTCCACTCACACTCATCTCTAGTAAAAAGCTGCCTGAAAAGGGAGAGCAAAAGGACTAGAAAATCAGGGTTTGAATCTCGTGTGCAGAGACTGTGCTGGTGTGCCTGTCTCACACAGCAAGCATTGTAGGAAACAGCTGTAGTAACAATTGCAGCCATACTGCTGCTGCACAGGTGGTACAGCTGAACACATCCAGAAATGCCACATTAAATCACATAGACCAGCTGGAACTGATGCAGAAACCAATGGTTTGTCTGTCATGGCAGACAAACCACGTGAAATAAGAGTAAGTTACAAATATAGGGCCAAATACTGTAAATCAATGGAGGTTTTGGTGACAACTTTAGTGAGACCAAGATTTGGCTCAAAAGGCCCAGTTCTGCCTGCAGTTTAATAGGTACAACTTCCATGGACATTTATAACATGGGCTCCAAAATGACCAGGATTTGCCCCTGTATTGAAATCAGTGAGAGCCCTCAGATGTCTGGAAAGGCTCTAGCCTTACATTGGGGTGACTGGGAGAGATTCATCCTGTGCAGACAGCTCATTTTATGCCTACATGTCATTTAAAACAAGTTAAAATAGATTTGAAGTGATGCTTAGGCCTGAGGCCGGTTCTCTGCAGAGAAGTGGATTTCACATGTAGAGCGTGGCCATACCTCCCTGTCAGTTCCAGAGGGAGGCCACACCCATTCCCAGCCCTGCTTTGGCAGATGTGGCCTAGTGTGGGGCAGCAAACAGTCTCTGGACCGCCAGTCCAGGGCAGCAAACAGTTCAGGAACTCCCAGGGTGTTAAGGAAGGGAAGGGGGACGCAGGCCCACCCAACTCCACTGCATCCTAGCCCAGGGACCTATCAGTAGCAAAGTGTTCTGCCACTGTGTCAGCGGGGATCCAGCCACAACACGTTGACTCACCTTCAGGTCCTACAGTCCCTGGACCAGGCTTCCCCTCCCCAGGGCTACTTCTTGCCCCTTTCCCTCGGGTACCTGGTGGGCCACAGCCCAGTTGGCCACATCAGGGTAGACTTTCAGGGGTAGGTTGCAGAATCCCTTGATATCATCAGGGGGTGGTAGGTCAGGCAGCTCATTGAGGTAGTCACCCAGGGGTAGATTGCAGAGCCCCTCTATATCATTTCCGGGGGGAGGTCAGGCAGCTCATCAGGAAAGTCGACATAGGGCAATTCCTTCAGGTCTGGCCCCATTAGGGCCCTTGCCTCATCATTAGCCTCTGGCAACTCTTCCAAGTCCAGCTTCATTAGGGCTTTTGCCTCATTGTCCATGTTCAGCAACTCCCCCAGGTCCTGGCCCATCTGGATCCCCAGGTCCTCGGTTCTGGGGGTACCTATGGGCCACTGGCTGCTCACTCACCAGTGCCTGGGTATCAGGCCACAGGCAGCTCTGGAGAACAAAGAGAGATGCCCTTCCCCTCAGGGAGCTTGCCCTGAATTGAGCTCCTGGGCCTTTGTTTTATACTTTCTGTCCTGCCCCTGACTTCCTGGTGGGTGAACAAGCAGTCCTTGGCTCTGCCCTGCCAGGTTTGGCCTGTTCCTCCCTGTCAGTTTCAGAGGGAGGCCACACCCATTCCCTACACACCCCTAAGGGGCAGTTTTTGGCACAAAGAGAGTTACATGTATGCAAATTAGGAGCCCTAATCTTAGTTTCTCTGTTGACCAGACCTGATTATATGACTTTACTGTTATGTTTGCAGAATATAATCCCCTCCATTGTAGTAGTTAATTGACTTCTTATATTTGGAGCAAACTGGACACATGGGGCCAAATTCTGTCCTCAGTCAAACTAGTGTAAATCCAGAAAAACTATTCAAATTTATGAAGTAACTCTGGATTTTTGGCAGTGTAACTGAGGGTGGAATGCGGCTGTGGCTGTTTTCCCGCCCCCAGGGTTTTGTTGGTGAGCAGTAACTCTGCTGGGTCCCTTATTTCACATTCCTCATTTGATTTGTATTTGGGCTTATTTTTGTATCTCCCTCTTAAAATGTTTGTATAATATGTAAGGCTGCCCAAGAAAGAATTCAAGATCTGTTGTCTGGGGTGTATATTTTAAAGGAACAGTGAAACTGTCCTTTACTTAGCAGTGGAAGACAAACTGTGCTAATTTCACTATTAATAATAGTATAACATACAGACTTTCATTCTCAAGGATCCTAAGATGCTTCGCTGACTGCATGTGTACAATGGAAATAGAGCCATCTGTGAGGCACAGAATACACTGCACAAGGGTGGGAAGGAAAACATTTGGCCAAAGATGATAGGGCAAAACCTTACACTTCAGCCATTAGATCTTTAAAGTCCACCCTGGGCTTGTAGGACATTTTTTAAATTGAGGTCTTATTGGAAAGGCCCATGCAGTACAAGGTATGTTGTCTAGTTTATCTTTCTGAGTGTCAAAAGCATAGGAAAAGGGAAAAAACCCAGTTCTCAGAGTAGTGCAAAGCCCCACAGAATTTCTAGACTCATCAGCGCTCCTTGAGAACCAGGTAATGACTAACAATGAAAGCTTTCTCCTGCCTTCAATTAGCTAGGAGATTACAGACTGCAATAACAAGCCACAGGTTGGACGCTTCAAGATATGATTAATGTACATTCCCTGGGTTGTTGATCAAAGTCAACCAAAACCTCCAGCTTGCCACTGGAATGAGACTAGCCACAAAGAGCATATCACAGTGCTCTATGCCCTGCACTGCCTCCTCGTCTACCAGCAGGTCCAATTCAAATCTTAATCTTTAAAGCACTTAGTGGACTCAGACTTTGGCTACCTTAGGGATGGGATCTCCATTCACAGCTCTTTGAGACTGCTGTGCTCATCAAGGACACAGAAGCAAAGGTATGGCTATACCTGAAGGTCTGCACATGCTTAAACCCATCCCTCACTGCCAACACACACACAATCCACACATAAAGCCCTCAGACATGTGCCTGTACTTCCTCAGAACATGCAGTTGGCTCATCCAATAGTACAGGTGCAAGCTTGTGTTTCACCATAGTACATGTCTCCACCTGGCCACTTTTCAGTCTAGACCCTACCAGTACAGAAACCTTGCCTCTGGCTCCTGTTAGTCTCAACGTGGGCACAGCAATACCTTCCTTTCAACAACTATCTGCCCACAAAAACAGAAGTCAAGAAGAACATGGAGACTAGGTATCTGAAGACTGATGCTTAGACTGCTAAGCCATGCCCTGTAGCATAGCTACAATTCTAAACTTCATCTTTGATTGTTTGCCTTGTACAGCATTGCTGCGTTATGTCTGGGAAGTGCTTAGTGAAGATGTAGTCACAGTCAGGGACAGATTAAGAGCTCTACATTGATACAGGGATGTTTGTGCTGCTAGGCACAGTGGGTGTAACACTGTATCTGGGGGCCCCTTTGAACCACAGGCCTCTTTCCACCTCCAATCTGCTTGTGATTACTATACAATGGTTTTGTGTGTAACTAAACCAAATCTGAGTGCTCTTTCCAGGCTGAGTCGATGAAGTGAGACTTTTATTTATTATGAATTTGAACAAATCTCAGTAAAATTTTTGGCAATTAAGAATCTCATCTTTTGTAAGGGTAAGGATGTTAACCGCATTATCCTAGCCAAATTTTAGCTCTAATAATTACACTCTTCTTAGATTTCTGCTGTACCTTTCCAACTGAATACTATGTCCTTCTTCATTTTAAGCTCTTCAAGGCAGGGATCTTTTTTCCTAAATGTCCATAAAGCACCTACACACTGGTGCTATATGAATAAATAATCTGTTTTGTAATGTTGCTGGATGATACTAAACCAATGGTGTGTTCCCCTCTAGAAGTGGCTGCATTTCAATGGCGGGTTCCTTACCTACCTCAAAGGAGCATTATGAAATGTAATTAATTTATGTTTGTAAAGCACTTCAAGACTCTCCAAGGAAATGCTCTACAGAAGCACAAATTTATTAATAAAATATTTTTAATTGATCTCTGCTCCTGTTGTAGTATTTTGTCTAGTCTCTTTCATGAAACACAATGGTTTACATTTTACCTATTTTTAATCTACATAATGTAGATTCACCTTCCCACAATTACCAGAATTGTTAGCAGTTTATCACCTGGTTGAGAAAGTAGAGAATTATATTATTATTATTAATTATTGATTGAGTTCCAAGAATTCACTTAGCTTAGTATACAACCCAGTTAGACAACCTTCTTGGCATGAAGATCTTACATTCTACATGTAAGCTTATTGCCCAATGTTGGAGACATTTCCAAAAATCATTTCCATTAGATCTTTCTAAAAACAAGTGCATACCTGAGATAGCCTTCTAATCTATAGTATTTAAAGTCCTGTGCGGTGTCAAGATCTACTATGATATGAATAAATGACATCACTGTAAGTATTCTAGATGTCTAAAGAATGTTGATTCCTGCAGTCCAGCAGAATGTCTAGATTAGATAATCAAAACAAATTAGAGAAATTTGCCGATCAACTATACTTACAGAAGTGAAAGATAACAAACATGGCAGAGTTTACATTGGAAGTCTACATTTTGGGGGTGTAACCCGTCCGTGCCCAGGGTAGCCCACTGATAATGCCAGGGTCAGGGCAGGCTGCAAAAGGAGAGCAGATTCTCCCAGCACTGGTGGGTGACACTGCAGTCAGACTTCCCAACCAGCCACAAACAGTGCTTCTGATTCCCCCACACTGGTTATCAAGAAGCCACTGTGCAAATACACATAGCCCCCTTTACTGCATTTCAGTCTCTGGCTCCCAAACTGACACTAGGTCCAGTAAAGAGACCAGTCATTTAAACTCAATGCTCTTTACTAAAAGATTCCCTCTGATCCCAAAGGATCAGCCACAGTACTAGTTCACTATAAGTTTGGATCTTACCCGAAATACCATGCTGCCAGACAATCCCTTTAGTAACTAAAACTAAAGGTTTATTAATAAAAGAAAAACAAACAATAAGAGAAGTGTTAAAGGCTTAAAGCAATCAGATATATACAAATGATTTAAAAGTCCATATACATCAGGTTTCTAGAACAATTGTGGAGTTGCAGGCTTGTATAGTCCCTCTGGCATACATCCAGTACATGAACGGGTCTAAGTCCTTCAGTTCAGTTGCAAAGTGTGTTGATCCAGAGGTGTGTCCGCAGCTGGACAGGAACGCAGAACAAGACAAAGACAAAATGGTTTCTGTGGTTTGATCTTATATACCTTCTGTTACTGGCCATGTGGCTTGTGGAATTTTACAGGAACCAAAATGGAGTCCATAGTCACATGGGCCAATCCTGGTAACTCTTCAGGTATGCCTTTAGTTTCTTCCTGGGCCTTTGGCTTCTGTAAAGGTCTTGATGGGCCGTTAAGCGGGCTATTGTCCTGTGGCCTCTCTGTCTGGGGTGTGTCTTCTACAGCACAGTTTGAAATACAGGATATCAAAGATCTCCATAACTTTCCTCACACATATCACACATGAACACAAATATTATCATCTTATTCAGCATATCATAACCTTTCTAACAGTACCTGACATGGTATGTCTCACATGAATCACTAGGATTTTGACATATTAATGTCAAATAACACAAATGCCCCCCCCCCCAATCCAGTCCGCATGACAGGGGGGTTGTTGCCCCTATATTTAAAAAATAACACCCAAACTTGACATACACAGCTACTAGGAAATACACTGTATGGAACAAACCTGCACTGGCAAAGGGATTACATAAATTACCTAGCAGTCTTCTCCATGCTCATTTCTGTGATCCTGATCATACTGTTAAACCATATGTTTATATTAGATGGGGTTCCGATTGCATGTATAAGCCACTTAAGCTTTGCTGTCATGGTTAAAATTCTTAAGAACACAATGCAAATAAAGTTTTAAACTATATGGTGGAAGACAGGTTATTCTCTACTGATCATTGCCATAGAAATATAAAAGTGCATCTCATGCTTACACTTTGTATTGTGATTAATGCCTCTGATATTTCCCATGATTTCTTCACTCAAGACTATCTTCAACGACCAAAACTGTCATCACTTCGAACAACAAATACCTTCAAGTTCTATTACCATTTCATCCATCAAACTACATACTGAATGGTAATCACCACTCATACAAAAGGATATTACACTTTATGCTATTGATATGAATTAAGATATATTTTCACTCCATTACAAACCCAGATGAACTTCTGAGTGGCATATACATATATTTTTTTCATTTACATTTTCAGAACCACTTTTTTCCCCCCTAAATCAACCTTTTGTAGGCAATAAATGAGTATATGTGTGGGTTTAATTTACAATGCTATCTGGACCCTCAAGAGCAACATTTTTCTAATATGAAAAGCTATCAGTTTTAATTATTTTTGTGCAACAGATTTTCCCCCTCAAAGTGATTAAATCAAATATCTTTATGCCCTGCCTTTCTCTTATCCTCATTTGCCAGATGTGTCAGTCTCTAAGCATCTGTGTGTATGTGCAGCATATATGTGAGATTGGGGGGAGAACATGTGAGACAGTGGGCCTGCTTTTCTCACCAACAGCCATTTCACACAAGTATGGCTCTATTAATTTCACTGGGAGTTACTCTTGATTTATGCTGGAGTAAATAAGAGCAGAAGCAAGTGCTGCATGTATATGAGAGGGAGAATGAGTTGTATACGTGTACGGGTTTGTCTATGCTACAGCAGCACAGTTTGAGTTGTGCAACTGTAGTACCATAGTGTAGAGGCCTCCTGCATTGATGGAGGGGGGTTTCCACCAATATACTGAATCCACCTCTCTGAGATGTGGTAGCTGTAGCGTCGGCGAAGATCAGACACGGAGTCAGTGTGACATGAGAAG
>ML675614.1:46207632-46229351 GCA_007922155.1 Mesoclemmys tuberculata
CCAGGGCGGATTGGCAGAGGCCCCGGAGGTTTTTCGCCTTCCTCCGCTGCGTGGGGCATGGGTCGCTTGCTGATGGATTCCCTGCAGCTTGAGGTCTTCAAATCTCACTTTTGAGGATTTCAATAACTCAGTCATGGGTTCGGGGTTGTTATATATGTGTATGGGTAGGGTTTTGTGGCCTGCCTTGTGCAGGAGGTCAGACTAGATGATCATATTGGTCCCTTCTGACCTATGAGTCTATGAGTCTATGAATATTGGAACATCTGGTCACCCTATTACCAACAGCACCTCAATTTATTAAAACAGAATTTTAAGACATTCTCATCACATACAGAGTCTGGCAAAAAAATACAAAAATAAAGGACTTTCAAACCTCTGTGCGCTAACTCAGGAACTCAGACTCATGAATACCACAATTTCTCCAGTTTGCCCACAGATGTGGAAATGAGTGATTTTCTTTGGTTTGTTTGCAAGCAAGTTTGTAGAAAGCAAAGGTCTTACAAATACCTGTGCAAATTTGTGTTTGTGTGAAGGTTCACAGTGGAATTCTCAGCCAGACCTCTTTGGATGCATTTGCACTGTCAAAAAAGAAGATCTGTCATTCATCATTGGTGCCATCAATGATGGAAGATGTAGTGTAGATGGGTCTCAGGGTTAGGTGACCAACCCACTAGTAAGAACACTTGAGCCTTATATACACTAGAGCTCCCACCATTGCAGGTCCCATTTTTGCCAGTGTAGAGAAGAACTTTGATTTCCCTCCTTCTGTTTACAAAGGTTTCAATCAGATCAGAAAGAATACCATGTGACTTAGGCTGCTGATCACAGATAATTAATCAAAGATCTGATCAAAGTAAAAGGGTCTGGAATATGCATCACGAAGAGTTTGTATGACATGGAATAACAAATTCATAAAAATCAATTTTTGTTCACAGATAATTTGTGAACAGAAGAAAGGACAACATTCATCCAATAAATGGTTTGTTAGACACACTCTTCTTGGCTCCAGCCATGTCTCAGGTCAGAAGAAGATGAGGTTTTAGATGTGCTGTGGACTAGATGGAATTCACTTCCTCTTGATCTCCACCTTCATCCATCTCTCCCCATTTCTCAGAAACAGCTCAAAGCTGTTTTTCTCCCCATAGCTGTATTTTATTATGGCCACTGTTGCCCCAATACTTATTGCCTTCCGCTTCCCCATTTTTAATGTATTGGACCCCTTCAGTTAGGTTTACCTGTTTGGCTGTAAGAGAATGATTATGAATGTATTGTTTATTATAGGGCACGTTATACCAAGCACTTGAACAAGGACAGGCATGGGCTGCGCTTTATAAATACAGGTGTTAGCTCCCTGGGACAGGGGCATGGCTAGTTATGTGTCTACTTGGAATGAGGCTCTGATCCTGATTGGGAACACTACCACAATACAAATTATAATGTTTCTATTTATGCTGTTTGTTTACCTTTTGAACTTCACTCAGCTTGGCCAGTGAAAGTAGTCTAGTCAGTTTTATTTTTGATTATAATGACACTCTGAGGGTCAGTTTCATTTTCAGGCTGTCCAGTGCCACAGCATTTGGGGTGCAACCACTGCAGGGCCTGGCTAAATCCAAACAATTCCCCCCATTTTGAAGAATATGGGAAAAGAAAAAAAAGGAGCAGATGAAGGCATTTCTGTTCACTGCTTTGTCTGTACAGCATCATGGGTGTACATTGCACTTAACAAACACCTAAGGACATAGGTTCACTAAGCACCTTGCAATCCAATTCATTCTCTAACGTAATTTAGACAGATACTTTAGGAAGATTAAAGGTGAAGGCAGACAGACAGCAGGGAAAAGGAGATTGGTGATACACGGCTGTGTGAATAAAGTGAATTTGAAGGAGGGGAGGAGGCAGTTCTAGTCACAGGGTGTGATGTGAAGGAAAATACAAAGTCAAGTGTGTGAGGAGAAAGGAGCATTTGGGGCAGAGGACTGGATCTGAGGGGGCTTTATAGAAAGAACCGAGAAAGATATGTTTGCAGGGGGCAGAGCTGTGCAGAGCCTTGAAAGGACCGTGAACTCTGTGCAGAAGGAGTACGGGAAGACAATGAAAGAATTTAAGAAGGGAAGTGATTTGGACAAGGAAGGTACTTTTAGCTGGAGGATTTTGGCTAGACTGGAAAGGAGACAGGAGGAGGTAATGCTTTTATATCCTCCACTCACAGATTAAAAAGAGCCTCACAGACATTATAAAGGACCCTGGTGTGAAACAAGTTAGTATTATCTCCATGTTACAGATGATGATCAGAGACACAGAGAGGTTGTGGACTTGCTCGAGAGTCAGGAGGAGAGCTGGGAATAGAACCCAAGTCTTCTGACACCTAGATACACGTGTGCATATGGAGGTTAGCAGTTGGACAGAGAGGAAAGAGGAAAATATGATCAAACATGGGGAGAGCCTAATAGGGTGAGAAAGATAGAGGGAAGTCTAAAATGACATCCGGGGTGTGTGAGCTTCTGTGATGGGATAATTGGAATTCATGTTAGGTTTTTGACTCCCCCCCTTATTTTTTTTTAAAGATAACCTGAAAAGGCAGAACACAAGAGCGTTGTGCTCTTTTCTTGCATATGACGTTTCTGAGTTTCCATGCATCTGACGAAGTTGGTTGCAGCCCACAAAAGCTTATGCCCACAGAAATTTGTTAGTCTTTAAGGTGCTACAGGACTCTTTTTGTTTGTGCTCTTTTCTTGTTCCTTTATGAGATATAGTGTCAACCTCACATTTAAAAAGGGTTTCATATATATAGTTAAAGTGTTATAGCTGCCCTACTGGGTATATACTGATATAAGATATTTATGCTGGTGTAGTTTATTCCCAGAATAAGGCCGTGTCTACACTAGGAGCACTTTACCAGCATAGAAATACCAGTATGCTATACTATAAAACACTTTTCATGTGGGTGCACTGTGTTTGTACCTATGCTAAAACCACCCCCATGAGAAAAACAAGCAATATTGGAAAAAGCACAGCTTGCTGGTATAGCTGCATTTACGCTAGGAACTTTGACTGGTATAGCTAAGTTAGTCAGAGATCACAGCTCATCACATCCCTGACCAACATATCTGCGCTGGCAAAAGCTGGTTATGTAGACATACCAAAGGAAGCTATAACATAAAGCACATTTATACCATTAAAAATGCCTCCAACACTAGTTTAATATTGGTATAACTACGTCAGTGCAAAAGCTTACCTATTTCCCCATCCCCTTTGCAGGTCACCTTTAAGACAAACTAAATGTTTGTCTTAAACTACTTGATATTGTCCCTACAAATCGATTATCTACACTCACTGTCATCTAAACTCTTGCAATAGTTGGCGTTTTTCTTAGATTCCCCAGCACCTGGAGTCTTTAGTTAGCTGAGAGTCTCATCGTTCATTCAAATAAAATAAGGCTCTAGCTCTCATGGTTGTGGAGAAAATTTGGAAAATGTGAACCTTAAAATCTCAAAATCCAGAAAGCAAATAAAAAGAATCCCCCCTTTTATTTATTTAAATCTCTTGGTTTTGGGGGCTTGGAATTGGCAAAACTGTACTAGAGTTTTTCAACTCTAGTTAACTGATTGCCAGTTAACTCGCTAACATGTCTGTACAAGCCAGTCTGCAAAAAACCAAAAACATTAGTTTCCTGGAACAAACGTTTTTCAAATATCCAGACTAGTGTGTATTAAAGTGTTAGTTAACTAAATTTAATTGGCAATCCATTAACTCTAGTTAAACATTATATGTCTAAATTAGAGTTTTTGCTCCTGTTGTAACCTGAGCCAGTTGATTGACAATTGACCTACATACAAAAGTTGAACTGCTTTACTGAAACAAGCAGCTCACTTGCAAAACAAGCCCAATTCTGTTTTACCCACTTCTGGTGGGAGGAGCGAGGCTGGTCTGGCTCTGCCCACTTGGGGAAGGAGGGTGAGTCTTCCCCCTCTGGCATGGAGGGAGGCCCCACCACCTCACTAAATCAACATCTTTCTTGTATTTTGGACCCCAGACGTGGATACATTATTTCAGCAGCAGTTGCCCCAGTGCCAAATACAGAGGTAAAATAACCTCTCGACTGCTACTCGAGATGCTCCTGTTTATGCATCCAAAGATCTCATTAGCCCTTTCAGCCAAAGCAGCAAACTGAGAATTCAGTGTGTTGAGAGTTCAGCTGACTATCTATCACAAACCCCATATTTTTTTCAGTCATTGCTTCCAAGAGTAGAGTCCCTCATTCTGTAAGTCTGATTGATCTGCAATCTTCTTTTCTAGTTGTAAACATTTACATTTAGCTGTATCAAAATGCATGTTGTTTGCTTTCACTCAGCTTACCAAGTGATCCAAATTTCTTTGTATCACTGACCTGTCCTCTTCACTATTTACCACTCCCCCAATCTTTGTGTCATTTGCAAACTTTATCAGTGATGATTTAATGTTTTCTTTCTTATTAATGATAATAATGTTAAATAGCGTAGGGCCAACAACTGATCCCTATGGGACTCCACTGGAAACATACCTGCTCAATGATGATTTTTCATTTACAATTACATTTTGAGATGTATCAGTTAGCCATCTTTTAATCCATTTACTGTGTGCCTTGTTAACTTTATACGTTCTAGTTTTTTAATCAAAATGTGCAGAACCAAGTCAAATATTTTCCAGGAGTCTACGTGTAGTACATTAACACTATACCTTTTATCCACTAACCTTGTTATCTCATAAAAAACATACAAAGTTAGTTTGACAGGATTTATTTTCTGTAAGGCTATATGTATTGGCATTAATTATATTGCCCTTCTTTAACTCTTTATTAATCAAGTCTCATATCAGCCACTCCATGGTCTTGCCTGGGATTGATGTCAGACTGACAGGCCTATAATTACCCAGGTCATCCAATTTACCTTTTTAAATATTGGCACAACATTAGATTTCCTCCAGTCTTCTGGAACTTCCCCAGTGTTCCAAGATTTATTGAAAGGCAACATTAACAGTGCAGTGAGCTCCTCAGACAGTTCTTTTAAAACTCTTAGGTAGAAGTTTCTGGACCTACTGATTTAAAAATGTCTGACTTCAGTCACTGTTGATTAACATCCTCCTAAGATACTAATAGAATGGAAAGAACATCATCTGGTTTTTTTTTCCAAATACCAAACAGAAATATTTATTGAAAACTTTTGCCTTTTCTTCATTAATATTGACAATTCTACCATTTCCATCAGATGATGGACCAATACCATAGCTACAATTCTTTCTATTCCTAATATTCTTTAAAAAAAGGTTTTTCCAAAACCACAAATATTGTTATTTACTCTAGACTGAGTTTTCAGCAAACCACAAACATTATGCATGTCTATGCTGGAGTTTATAGCCAAGGTAATTAACACAAGTTTATCGGCAACTAATAAACTTGTGTTACACCATGAACAAAACTTTAGCAAAGGCAAAGCCTAAATGGCCAAATTGATTTTGTTGAAAATTTATAAAGAAAATAATCTAACGAAATAAACAAAATGTTGCTTTGCTGCACCCTGGAGCCAAGTACATTTTCAGAGCAGCTTTATAAACCTCTGAGAAACTGGGTTTTGAAATGGAGATTCACAAACTAAGTCATAGAGACACCAGTTATAAATATATTAGATTAAAAAACAGAATAATCTTACTGAGTATGACTCATAAAATTATTTGTGTGACAATATTTTACCTGGTAAGAAACTAATAAGCCCTAAAATGTTCTGTATAATGATCACACTGAAACTGAGTTTTGCTTTTCTAAATTAAAAAAGGGGGAAAAAATCCACCAATATAATGAGGCAAAATCTCAAGTTTAGATTATTTCCTTATTGTGTAGATAGGAAACCATTTTTAAAAATCTGTATTTTAAATGTATTCATGAAAGAATGGATTTTGGATTTCATAAATAGGTTTAGTTAATTTGCTATTTTAAAAATACTTGTGAAACCTTTGCTGTTACCATGACAATTTCATTTCCATAAACATGATTTTGTGTGTGTGTGTGCATCTTCAGCATTTTAGTTCATATTGGGAGTATTGGGAAAAGTAGGTGGCAGTTTGGCACAGGGACATAGGAATTTACCATGCCAAATCACACCGATGGCCCATCTAGTCTAGCATTTGGTCACTGATAGTAGCCAGTAACAGATGCTGTAGAGTAAGGTGCAAACAACCTTATATAGCTTGCCCAGTAAGGAAAGATTTTTCCTATGCCCAAGTAATTAGTGGTTAATTTGGGTACTGGAATTACGAGGGTTTAGATCCTGCTATCTTATATAACCATGGAATTTTGCATTATCCATGTAACTGACTGGTCCTTTTCTGAAATCTCAAGCAAAGGCTGAAAAATTGGTTCCAGGAATCCTAGGCCCAAATTCTGGCTAAAAGCACAAATGGACGCCAAATGGTTGCACACAAACAAAGCAGTCAGAAGAACTGATCCTCTGAGCTACTGAGTACCCTCAGCTCCCTTGCTTTATAATCCTCTCTGTGGCTTCTGTCATGGCATTGGGATAAGACATGGTGGAGCCAGTGATGTCATGACTATGTGATTCCACTGGTCACATATTCATGTATCTGTGAAGGATGCCTATAGTATTCCAGCCAAGTGGTTGCCACATTCCCCCATGCTGTGCTTGTGTAGGTTACCACTTCCTCTCAAGCCCTGTGCAGTGCAAGCCCTCATTCTGATCTCATTTACAGCAGATTTCTTCTCCAGTTATTCGGTGAGTATGCTGGCTCATTGGCTTCGCTCTAGGAAAACTACTCAATGAAGTAAGGATTTTCAGGATGGGGCCTTACATTAGCTCTCACATTCCAAATAAGTGTGAAAACACTGCCAGCTCTGCCCATGTAAATGGCAATGATTGTATATGTTTTTATCATTTGTATTTGGAATAAAAGGAGTGAAGGCGTTTCTGAGTTTGACAAACAAACTATGATTAATGTCTGAGGAGGTAAAAGGGGGTTGAGAGATATATTTTCGGAGTAACTAATATTTTGATCTTGATAGTGGGAAAGACGTGAGCTTTTTTCTCCTACTGACCGTTCATTGTGGTAACAGAGGCCATTGCTTGTGTGACTGAAAGGGACAAGGAGCTCCTAAGTGACTCTTGTATCATATAAAAAACCAAACAGATGACGGAGTCCCCTTATGTTGACTGGGGTGAGCATGAAACCCTTTCCTTGTTTTCATTTAAAAAAATTCAGTGATAGTGGTAATTTGTTTACCTAATTTGGCTGTTAATTACAGCCAGATGTCCCACTGAAGCCAATGGTGTGGCATGGATGTAACTGAGTAGAATGGGTCCCTCTGACTCTTAGCACAGCTGCAGTGTAAACACTCACTACACAGACTGAAGGGGTTTATCATTGCTTAAGTAAGTCCACTTGTGGTGTTTTGGGATTACCCAGGCCAATGAGGGGTTCTGTCACCACCTGCCCTGTGACCTTGGGTGCCTTCATGCTATGCAGCTTTTGCTCAGTGTCCTGACACCAGTAGCCTGCCGACAAGGTCTCATCCTGGCTTCCACCAGCCTAATTACTCCTTGCAGGGTGATCCCAACAACTCTTCCATGCTTGAGTCTCCTCAAATCCATACACCCCAAGTTCTTAACTGCCAGACAATCGGACATTTCTCCTCTACTTCCTCACCCCCAAAGATGTAAAACCAGTCCTCCAGACACCATCTTACCTAGGCACATGCACTCCAGTTTGCATAGCAGAGACCTACTTGGGGTAAAAATAAACTTTTTTTATTTAAATAGAAAACCCACAGATTCAAAGATTAAATGATGAGGCAAAGCAAACATATAAAAGTTACATAGAAAATAAACAAAAAGATACAGCCTCAGGTTTTGCACTTTCAAATTAGATACATTCCTTTTTCTAATATAAATTACCTATCGCCTTGGACCTGTTTCCCAGCATGCTCCCTGCCCTGGCAGAGATCCAGAGTTTCAGAAACAGCACCCATCAAGTGACTGTTCCTCCATTTCTGGATGAAGACCTCAGTTTTGAACCTCCTTTTAAAGGGGTTTTTCCTCTTTTTTTCCCTTTCAGACTATGATGACTCACAGCTATTCAGACTGGGGAAATTCCCGGTAGTCACAATGTCTTTCCATTAAATGTAATGGTCTACCATTGTCCTTTCATGGGCTAGATAATGGATAATTACTTGGAGCAGGTTTTGTGTAAACACCTTGCCTGGGAGGTGTGCCTTTCTGCTTAACTGCCCAGCTATGAGGTGTAGCTGGATGCTGAACCACAAATTATGAGCAGTTTTATATATACACAAATACATACATTCATGACCACAGTCTGTATACATCTCATAAAGGCCATCAAGTTCAGAATATTACAAGCCTTCCTAAAAGACATTTATCGTGATACCTTTATAGTACAATAATACTATATGCAATCAGTTGGTTTAACTGCTTATTTTGAGGTGGGCGGAGGTTCTCTCCTCAGTGAGTCTGGGCCCTGATTGTCACATCATTCTCTGAGGCCCGGTCTACACTTACCTTTGCAATTCAGCGGCAGTCCACGGGAGATACGCAAGTGATGTAAATCACTTGCATATCTCTCGTCGACTTTGCAGCGTCTCCTCTGCGCGGCGTCGAAGGGAACAGCGCTCCCTTCAACGCAGCGCTATGCCACTTACTGAGGTGGTTTTCCTGCATCGCTTCCTGGATCGACTGAGCGTGTCTATACATGTCTGCATAGACATGCTCAGTCAATCCAGAGCAATCGATGTGATGGCGGTGAATTTGCCGCCATCAGTGTAGACCCAGCCTGAGAGGAAGTAGCTAGGTTGACAGAAGAATTTTTGTGAACCTAACTGCATCTATAGTGGGGGTTAGGTCATCTTAACTATGTCACCCAAGGTCTGACATTTTCATAGCCCCAAGCAATGTAGATAGGTCAACCTAAATTTTAGGGGTAAACCAGGCCTTAGTGAAGTGAACATTCAGCTGTGGTGGAACTAAAGTTTTAGAAAATTTCAAATACCCCAAAGTGGCCTCGCTCATACACCTCATGGGCTAGCTCCTCAGTTGGTGCAAATGAGCAGTGCTCCATTGAACGGTGGTATTTTACATCCCATTTGCATTATTGTAAGTGACTTTTCAAGATTTAGGTCACTGCTGAAACAAGTCCTTAGTGTGATGAGAAGTAGGGGATTCTATGGGTGTCTACACTGTAACAAAATGTAGGTGGGTCTCGGGCTCTAGGATTATAAAATTGCAATGTAGATGTTCGGGCATGGGCTGATGGTCTTCCCCTATTGACCAATCTGTTCTCACACACAGTACTTTACATCCACTGAAGACATTGTCACAGCTTCTTTATACATTGGCATCCAGGTAACCAGGCATTTGACTAGGCATATAAAATCCCTTACTTTTAATTGCACTAAGGGCTTGATCCAGCATTCCCTGCACTTGTGCAGTCATTTACACCAGAGTAGAGTGTGTGTAAAATGGTACCATTCAGAACTGGCAGTGTTCTACCCTCATGTAGCATGGCGGTGATGGCACAATACCGAATCGATCCCTTAGGAGCTGATTCCACAACTTTTGCTCACATTGGGTCTGATTCTCTTCTCACACTGGTGGAAATCAGGGATAGGATAGCTTCTCTAATATCCAGTGGCATTACACTAGTGTAAAACCTGTGAGAATCAGGCCCACAAAGTTGTAGTTACATGAGCAGCACCATTGAAATAAATGGGTTTGATCATGTGAGTAAATATTACTCACAGTGATAAAAGGTTGCAGAATGGGGCCCTTAAGTTGCACTCTAACCAATAGAGTAGACCCTGGTTATTTGCACTAATGACTAGGAACCCCACTGAGAATTGTGTTCTCCAAATGAGTGAACAACCAAGAATAAAAATCCAAGGGTAATGCATCGCAAAGCGCACTGTTCTTTATTTGAGAAATACAGGTTTTTTAAAATTATTTATGGTGCTTCACAGCGGACTAGTAAATATTCTGTAGTATATTTTGTAAAAGTAATGAAGTCTTCTCAGTAGCATGAGACCTCACTTCAGTGACTGCTATTAAATCTTTATTAAGAAGTGAGCAGAGTCTGGCAATTATTGTGTTTGAAGTATACAGTAGGCCAAATAGCAAGGTTTGACAGTACTATTATTATTTTTATTACAGTAGTACCAAAGGCTCCAACCAAAATTTCTGTCTTTCTTCGTTATATGGTGGAGCAATCCCCCTACTACTTCCGTGATCTCCCCTTTGGGATTGCTACCGTACCTCGTATGTTCACAAAGGTCTTTGCTGTTGTGACAGCATATATGTGCTGTTTGGGCCACTCTGTATTCCTATACCTGGATGACTGGCTCTTAGTGGCCTCATCCCATGACCACTTGCCCAACATCTTTCGGACTCTGTGGGATCTCCTTGCCAACTTCAGTATAGGCATCGGTGAAGACAAGTCTACCCTCCTACTCGCCAAGGAGCTCATGTTCATTGGAGCCAGATTGGACTATCCAGATTTGGATTATCGGCAGATAAGTCTGCTCAATGGTCTGTGGGAATGTTGGATGGGATGGGAACTGAGTTACTGCAGAGAATTCCTTTTTGGGTGTTGGCTGGTGAGTCTTGCCCACATGCTCAGGGTTTAGCTGATCGCCATATTTGGGGTCGGGAAGGAATTTTCCTCCGGGGCGGATTGGCAGGGGTCCCGGAGGTTTTTCGCCTTCCTCTGCAGCATGGGGCATGCGTCGCTTGCTGGTGTATTCCCTGCAGCTTGAGGTCTTCAAATCTCACTTTTGAGGATTTCAATAACTCAGTCATGGGTTCGGGGTTGTTATAAATATGTATGGGTAGGGTTTTGTGGCCTGCCTTGTGCAGGAGGTCAGACTAGATGATCATATTGGTCCCTTCTGACCTATGTTTCTATGTTTAAAATCAGGGCCCCATTGTATCAGGTACTGTATAAACACAATGAGAGACAATCCCTGCATCCAAACTGCTTACAATCTCAATAGACAAGATGGACAAAAGATTTTTTCCTTGCATTAATCCCATCAAATGGGATCTGCATTATGAGTACTCTCCCTCCAAAATGTTCTCTGCAGTGCCATATCCTCTATTACACCACATGCTAACATATCTTCTTTCATGACATCCCAACACTTCTTTTTGGGTTGGCTTCTCTCCTTTTTCCTTCAGTTTTGATTTTTTGGATTCTCTTACTCACTTAGTTGACTCTCCAACACACTTCTGCATTTATCTAGATCCTTTTCTAAACTCCCTTTCTCTTCACTGCATAGAATAATATACTCTGCAAACAGCTTGCCCCAATCAGCGGTGCTGGAACAATTTTTATAATGGTGGTGCTGAAGGTGGAAACCATGTATTTGGGCTGTTATTACTACTTCAAGCAGGGGGTGCAGCAGTGCCCCCTGCACCTCTAGTTCCAGTTATGGCACCAAGATATCATCATCATCCCCATTTTACAGGTGTGGAACTGAGGCAGAGAGTGCTCAAACTGATGTGCTCAAAATTATAGAGGAAGTCTGTGGCAGAACTGGAGATAAACCCAGAACTTCTAAAGTCAGGGCCTTAACTACATAGCCATCCATTCTCTCTTAGAGCATGTCTACAATTTGTGCTGGGGGTGTGATTCCCAGCTTGAGGGGACATACTGGAGCTTACTCAGTTTGAGCTAGCATGATAAAAATAGAGTGTAATTGTGTCAGTGCAAGTGGAGGGAGGGGACAGCAGCTTGAGTGTGTGATCATCAGGTGCTAGGCACCTACAAAGGCCCAGTCTTCACTTATCTTTGCGATTCAGTGGCAGTCGACGGGAGATACGCAAGTGACGTAAATCACTTGCATATCTCCCGTTGACTTTGCAGCGTCTCCTCTGCACGGCATCCATACTGCGCTGCATTGAAGGAAACAGCGCTCCCTTCGACGCAGCGCTACACCACTTACCAGGGTGGTTTTCCTGCATCGTTTCCTGGATCGACTGAATGCGTCTATACAGACCGGTCAGTCGATCCACAGCAATCGATGTGACGGCGGTGAATTTGCCGCCATCAGTGTAGACCCAGCCTTAGTGTGGCTAGCCCATCCCTGGGCTTGTGGCTACACTCAATATGTAGCACACTAGTTGGACTAGAGCAGCGTCAGTATGTCTCCTTGAGCTGGGAACCATTAGATTAGAGTATGTCTACCTTGCACCTGGAAGGTGTGGTTCTGCTTGAGCTAGTGGGCTAAATATAGCAGTGTGGCCACAGAGGCATGGGTGATAGTTTGGCCTAGTCGCTCAAGTACATACCTATGATCTCAATGGGATTGTACTCAAGTGGCTAGTGGGAGGTGCCACTCATGCACTATAGCCACACTACTATATTTAGCATGTTAGCTTGAGCAGAGTTAGTACACACTTGCCTGCCAGAGCTAGGCATCATACCCTTGGGGTGTGTCTACACTGCAGTCAGGAGGAGTGATTGCAGCAAACGTAGATATACCCAAGCTAGCTTTCATTTAGCTAGGTCAACCTTAGTAAAAAGAAATCTACAATAAAACACACAACGCAATTTAGTGAAAAGTCAAATATTTTCCTGAGTTGTATGTTTAAATGCAGAGTTTTAAAGGCACAGTTGGGACTTGTTTCTTAGCAACAGTGCTCATCTAAGCCATGTGAACCCTGTCATGTTATGAAAAGATGCCTTCTGAAAAAATGCAGTATAGAAGGACTAGAAACAGCCAATTTGAGGGATGTCTTCCTGAACACGTAGGAGTATTTCATCAGCATTACAAAGCCGTCAGGCTGTGGTCAAGGGCATTCTAATAAAGAGCTCTGATCAGAGCAAGTGGATGTGGGAAAGAACTTGCTTTCACCTGACTTGCTTTAAAGGGAAGAATGATGAAAAAGCAATAGCTTTTTCAGTTCAAATCCTCTCTTCCCCTCCACATCCACAATAAGACCATGTTTTACATTAGGGCAATAGGAATCACTATACTAGATCAGCTCATGATCCAGTCCAGTGTCCTATCCAGTCCTAGGTGCTTTAGAGGAAGGTACAAGAAACCCCATAATGAACAGTTACACAATAACCTCCTCATGGTGGAAATTTATTTCTAACATAGATTCACTTATGCACTGAAACATGAGTTCATAGTGCTTATCAGTTAGTTCAAAGTTCAATGTTTTATACAGATTAAGTATTGTGTACAAGAGGTATTTGCTTTGATCACCTTTAGATGATAGCCTGCTCATATTATTGGTTGCCCTCTTGGTCTTGTCATTATAAGAAAGATATAAATTAATGAACAATTTAGAGAAGGCCAGTCCTAGTTATTCTATCTAACATCCCATATTATTTATCTCTTCTCTAAACTAAACCATCCTAATCTTTTTAATCACTCCTTATAGAAAAGACCTTCTGTGCCTCTAATGATCATCACTGCCCTTTTCTGGACCTTCTCTGTTTCTGCTACATCTTTTGGAAATGGTGTGACCACATAAACACTGTATTCAAGAGGAGGGCATGCCATTGACTTCTATAACACATTATAATCACTTCCTTATTTCTAATGCAGCCTAGATCTTGTTAGCCTTACTGGGCAGAAAGGAGCCTGCTTCCTTTCTAAAGCACCTGTTAGCTAAGAGGAAACAAAAACAAGGAAAAGAGCCACCAGGGACATAGCTGGGAGAGGGTAAGTCACTAAGGAATGAGGAGGGGCATGTGCCAGGAAGAGGGGGAAATATGGGAGAGGGGATGGGGAACTATTAAGAAGCACTTGTAGACTTTTCCCCCTGCCAGTACATTTTCATGACAGTTGTGCATGGCTGGATTACACAAGCAGCAGCAGTTCCTCAGGATCTTGTTTCCACAGGTGTAAAGTATACGGCAGCCCTTCAATAACACAAGTTCTGCATTGTGCAGGTAGACCAGGGATAAGCATCCAAACACCACACTTGCCTAGAACAGCTGCACACCTGGAAGGTATGATGGGAAACTTGCATTAAAAGGAGAGTGCCACTGGCAGGAGAGGGCTTTGTATTTGTAGGCATTTATATTAGTCTGTTCTTGGAAACTGATCCCTTTTCAGGAAGGGTTGTTGGAAATGAAACGTGGCTAATCCTTCAAATAAAACCTGAAGACAAGATGGGCTATTTTCATTTTCTTCCTCTGGCATCAAGCCACAATGTAGTGTCACATACCTTGTAACACCATGGCTGTTCTCTTTTGAGTTCAGGATAGAAGTGACCTTTACTAGCTATTGAGGGAGTGTAGTTTAGTGGCTAGGCAAGGGGACTGAGAGTCAGAACTTGCATGCTGTATTCTCACCTCTGCTTTTGGCTTGTTGTGTGATCTTGGACAAGTGACTTAACTGCTGTAAATCTTCTGAGAGTTTACCTACCGGTATGAGGATAATAGCACTATGTTACCTCAGATGGGATTATGAGGCTCAACTCTTTAACACTTATAAGATGCTTTGAGATACTTGGATGAAAGTGCAAAGCATCGTTGCTATAAAGTATTAGAAACAATTATATCTTTCTGCTCAATTCACTAGAAGAAGAGGAACCTTCTACAACCAACAGGGCCTTGCCCAGGAATGGCTTACACCTGATTCTATTGACAATTCATCGCAAATATGCCATAGATCTTACATGGTGGAGAATGGCAGACATCAATAGTTACCTGCAGAGAACACGTTTCTGATTTGGTAACCCTACTTGGCAGATCAAATAAGTAACACCACAAAGCAGTTTGGAAAGCTTAAGGAATTTCGCCTGTATTGTTAAGGACAGAACAACATGTTACAATTAGTTTAGTCCTGTAAATGGAGCAGGTGAGAAATGTAGTTTCATCAGGAAATGCTGATTCATTGGCCCAAAATGTTTAGCTGAACCTATTGCAGATTTGACAAAACTTTTGCCAATCTACAGCTCTGTGGCAGGGAATATGTCAGTCACTGGAGTCTTGGCTAGGGCCAGGTCTCTCAGGGCTTATAGGGTCCCCACTTTGAGGCTCCAGGGCACACCCTCCAGGAGGACTACCCCAGAGATGGGAACCTGGTGCTTATGGTGTGATGCAGCTCCTGAACCAACCAAAAAAACACCACCAAACAATTATTTGCTCAACTGTACCTGTGAACCCTCATCCTGACTACTATGAAGAGTTGAAGAATTCCTGGAACTGACAAGGTGGATGAGATATCTTTTAATTGACCAACCACCTTGTCTCTCTAATTTCCTGGGACCAACATGGCTACAACACTTGAAGTAACAAGACTGATGGTAAACTTCACTTCTCATTTACTTTGCTTTGAGTGACAGACCATCCCTCATCTATATAGTGTCTATTTCGATTGCAAACTCTTTGGGTCAAGGATCTTGTTTGCTTGCCTTGAGGCTTGACTGTAAAGGGCCTAGCATAATTGCTGTTGTAAAGAAAATATAACACTAATTGTAACAGTTTAGGTTACAGTCACCTGCTGTGCAAATGTGGCCTTCAGAGTTCTACAATGCATAGATCTTTAATAGAGAGGAGACTACTGACTCCAGCACATACACTCCAATTTCATCAAAGAGCCTTGAAGAGGGGGGTGGTTTAAACCAGGAACTCCTGAATTTCAGTCTAGCTCTGAAACTGCTCCTACTGAGGCTTTTGGAAAATCACTTAATCCCTCCACCTCAGTTTCCCCAGAGGTAAAACAGGTATAATATGGACCTACCTACTTCACAAGAGTGTTGTGAGGATGTATTAGTGTGTATGAAATACCAAAGATGAAGTGTGCTCTACAAAGTGCCACTTTCAGTCCGAATGCTTAGCTGAGTTAGGAGAGAAGCAGCAGTGTGTTCAAATCAGAACAAAATGGGAGGATATGTGCAGAGTTATTTGCATATGTTTAAAAAAAATCAATGCATTATAAATAGTTCTGTGCCAGATACTTGAGAACTATGAGAGCTATGTTGGTATTATCTTCTCAGGAAGGAACTTGGCTTGGCTGCTAATATTCTGCAATAACTGGAAAATAAAATACATTTTTGAAAAAAGAGTTTTGTATGAGGGGAGAATCTGAAATGTTATGGTTACACTTGGATCATGATTGTGATATGGGTTGTGCTCATCCAACATCATTTGCCATCCATCTAACAATGCTGATATTTAGCACCAAAACAGCACTGTGCAGACATTATGGACAGTGTCACTTATCTCCTAACTCTCTCCTACATATTTGTACAGCCAGAGCTGGTGGGGATTACAGAGGGTGTAAGCAGTGCTGGGGCATGTTAGGATAGGAAGGGATTGTTCAGATAGTGATGATGGGAGTGTTATGTCTGCTTATGCAGGAATAGTACCTCCAAGGCACTAGAGGGAGCATACTCCAGAATGCCTCTTGATACAACTTTAAACAGGGTGCTAGTAGTGCCCTTGCAATGCTCCAACCCACTCTTTGGAGAGTTGAGTGCCATCAGCAGTCTGAGCCAGTCCCTGGGGCAACTCTTCCTTCAGCAATTGCTTACATGGAAAGCAACATTAAGAAATTATTTCTATGCATATTGATCTGTCTTAGTGCAATAAATGTTCCAGCCATTGTGTTAATCAAGCTGTCTGCTCTTCCTCTCCAATTCTTTTCCCCATTCCCCACCCCTCCTCTCTGATGCAGTCTCTCAGGAGACCAAGAAAGGCAGTCAGGGCCAAGTATCAGAGCAAACCTGAGGCTAGGAGTAGCCAAGCAGTTCATAGCCAGGCCCAGGTCAATCTGACCCTAGTCAATACCAATGGTTAGAGTCCAACTCAGGTAGCAAAGTCCAAGCTGAGCAAGGAATAATCATAGACGATCCACACCATTATCTGGACACTTCCTGGAAAGCCCCTTGGGTTTATCTAGGGCAGGGAGCCAAACAGGAGACTTGGAGGTACTGTCTGTCATACATGCAAGATGGAATGTCCCATGGGCTATGTCCACAGCAGGTCAATGGGAAGTGGAGTGCAAGTCAGTTACAGCTATTGCTGGGTGGCAACCTGGTGCTGCCAGCTGCCTGGAAGCTGTGCAGGCCTGGGTTCAAGACTCATGTGGCCTTACCCTCTCTGCTAGTTACAGGGACTAGTCTGCTCTGTAGGGGCTGCCAGCAAGCAGTCTGCAAATCAGTTAGGAAGTGTCTGCTGTAGACCATGCTGCTTCTTCAGTAAAGCTTAGAGGGCTTCTGGCAGTCTTTGTATGAATCATGTTCTGAAGGCCCCTGCAGTGTTCTTTTTCTAAAAGTGTAGCCAAAAGCTCAAATGGTGTTTCTGTCCTGTAGAGCACCTCCTATCTGGGTGAGGGGAACTAAAAAAAAGTAGTGATTTTTGTTCATCTATCAAACAAGATGCGAACAACAGCAGCTGTGATAGTTGCAGCAGCTGGGTGAATACTGTAAACCTCAAGCTTGACACATCCACACCCAGGTCCTCCACTGTGGCTGAAGAGAGCATAGCATAACTTAGAAAAGAGGATGCAAAAGTGGCTTTAAGTCATGTTTCTGCTCCCCTGAAACAAGTGCATGCTGCTGCAGATCCAGTTGGGTTCTCGCTGCCAGCAGCCCACCAGATTTCCCTTCACTAGCTCACTCGCCCTTGGGAGAGCTAGGCAGGTATGTAACATTATTCCTCCTCCTCCTCCTCCTCCTCACCCTCCTGCCCCCCTCTGCCCCATCATCCAGCTGTTGCAGCAGTTTCCCTCACCTTAAGCTAGTGAAAAAGCAACAAAAGCAGCTTCTTTATAACCTTCTCATCCCTCAGTCAGGAGACTTCCTGGTCAGCCTCAACAGGTGATCACAGAGTCCTACCAGGTGATTTTGTTGCTAGGACACCATTCTCATGCTAAACTAGTTCTCTTAATTGGCAGCCAATCTGTTGTTTAGAGTGATTACATATCCATGGGAGAGTACTTATGTCAACTACCCTCTTTCCTCAGCCCTTTGCCACTCAACTTTGGAATTCCAGTCTAACTGGGAGGCAAATGGACAACGGGGAAAGTGAAATGTTGCATATTGAAAATGGAGTGTGTAAAAAGAGTTCAGACTCTCACACAGAATTCATAAATTTTATAGACAGATTCCCCAAATCGTCACAGTGCCATGCTGATTCCCCAGCCTGGCTGGAGCACCCTTACAACTTCAAGTACATCTAAAGGCTCTAGCTATGCATAATTCCTACCAGCCCCACCCCATACCAGTTTCAGGAAGAGTGGTGGAATAGAAGCTGCTGATCAGCCTGCAATCTTTCATTAACTAGTTACTCCAGTTTTAGGGCTATTTTGCACCACCTGTGCTTTACAAAGCAACCACAGCCCAGGCCATGATTCAAATCTTGCTAGTGTCAATGAAGCTTTTCACTCTTCCAAAGCAGAGATACTGAATACAGCATAGGTTCTTGTGTAACAGTAGTTTGGATGAGACTTTAAATTCTGAGATTGGTTGCATGTGGTCATTAAAAATTTCATAACATTTTTCATAAGTGTGAGTGTTTGCTTCATCTTGGCCCTAAAGGTCCCTTCCCTCACTACTGAACTGTGTGCCAATTTTCTGCTGTCTACTCCAATAGAAAGAGGTGCAATTCAGGGTAGTATATGTATAGTACTGTATACAGCTATGCAGTGATTAGGGATCCTTTGGCATTCTCTCCTGTTGTACTTACACTGTGCTCATCATGTGATATCTAAGTGATATCCATGCACTTTGTGTATGATTTTGCCCATCTGGCAATGGATGTCTCATTGTTTGGGTGACCCTGTTCTATTCTGTCTCAGAGCAAAGACAGAAATATGTGTCATGACTTTGGTAATCTGATATCTCTGGATTTCACTTGGTACCAGCAAACTTTCTGTAGAACATACTGATCATAAAAATTAAGGTAATTTTTCATTACTGCATCTGGTTAAACAAATGTTCTTTTGAAGACAAACTTCTGCAATCAGACTGTTCCATGTAGCACAGTCAGCTAAAAATACTTGCTTATTTTTTTTAGCATGCACAATAAAAGAATGCAGAATGGCTACATCTAATGTGGCAGTGATCTGTTTTTGTATGATACTGAACTTAGAACATTTGTTTTTTGTAAAAGCCTGGTGGGTGAAAAATGCCACATTCTACCTTTAAAGGGAAAGAAAAAGGAATTGTTTTAGCTTGGAATGCGGAGTTATTTAATGCTTCCATGTAAGCTATAATGACTACATAATTATGCCACAGACACCTGTGTGGGTTAAAATAGCAGAGTTAGGGATCCTGCATAGGAAGATAATACTGATAAATTGCAACATACCAATGGCCTGTCTAGCTCAGTAGTGTGCCTCGGAGAGGCAAAGTTTGCCTGATACTTCAGAAAAAGTGTAAATTCTTCATGGTTTGTGTCATTGGTTAATAATAGTGGAGGGAAATTTATTCCTGACCTTAGTTTATGCCTGAGTCATGAGAATGTACAGCCTTTGTCATTTTATTTCATCTTATTAGGAGTACAGGGACTTTTCTCATTCATACAGATTTTTAATCCATTTCTTGATTTTAAATTCAAGTGACAGTGAGTTGCCTGGATTAATTTTAGTAAAATCCTACAGTGGCAAGTGTCACAGATTAACCTCAGTGAGATCTTGTGGAGTGGGGAGGTGTGGGCTTTAGGGAGGTTGGAGAGGAGGATGTTGTGGTGTGTGTGGAGGAGTGAGGGTGTGTGTGGGGCAGTGAGGGTGGTAATGAGAGTCTGAATGAGAGATTTAGCTGTGGAGATGGAAAGAAAAGGACTGATTTGGAGATGCCGAGGAGGAAGAGGGGCACGATTTGGAAAATGCTTAGATGCATGTGTGATACTTTTTTGGGGTATTCAGCACTGTGAATCACCTTGTTATCCCCCTGCTTTCAACGAGAGGAAGACTTGTGGGTGCTTAACTGGGTGTCAGCTCCCTGACGCTACCAGTCTGTTAGCTACCTAATTGCTTCAGGGCTCTGTCAGCCCTTTTTTGACTTGTAGGTTAATAGTAGGTGCACCCAAGCCCCATAACCATTCTGAAAGCATTCCCCTGTAATATCCAGCTCCTCTCCCTGGACACTCATAGGAATTACCAGGATTTGTCCCCCCAAAGAAGAGTGAACACACAACTTGGCTAGTCCAACTGAGGATCAGGTTCTTTATAACATTATAGCACTGAGATTTAGGTGTAGTGGAAATAATCATAAGCTTATCAAAGATAAAGATTTAAGAAATATTGAGTAAGGATAATAAGTAGAAACAGAAATGTTTGCACATAAAACAAAAGTATAACAGGCATCTTATAGATTAAACTTCATTTCAACAGGCCATCTGTCTAAAAGCAGTATGATCTCACCCAAAGTTTTCTTGCAGTGTTTCCAACCAGGACAGGTTGGGATCCCATTTTCATGAAGGTAATCACACTGCCTGATTCCTTCCTCAAGTGCAGGATAACAGGGTGCTATCTCTGTCCCTCAGTTACAGTCTAGCCAACCATTTGGAGTACACCCTCAAGACAAAGCTCTTTCCCGCACTGCTGTTCTTCTCTTCATGTTAAATCTCATCTGCATTTAGCTCAGACTGGTGATTGTGAAGGAGACAATATCCAATTGACATTTCATCAGATACATGGCTAAAGATCTCTAGTTTGGCAGGAAACCAGTTTTTCATCTCTGCTGGTGAGTAACACTTGGATACAAAAAGTAATAGCAAAAAAATGTTTAAGGACATCAGAAGCAGGAAGCCTGGTAAACAACCAGTGGGCCACTGGACGATCAAGATGCTAAAGGAGCACTCAAGGAAGATAAGGTTTTAGCGGTGAACAAATGGAATTGTTTGCATAGGTCTTCACAGCTGAGGATGTGAGGGAAGCTCTGTCATGTGGCCAGGCTGAAAGCTGGAGCTGGACTGTGGTAAGGCCACCATGGGGAGACCTGGACTCTCCACCTGCCCCGGGAAGGGGCCAGGGTGCTCAAGAGCAGGCCCCAGGCTGTATCCCCATCCAGGGCAGGTGGAAGGTGTGGGGCTCTCCACAGCAGCCTGGGCTCCTTGCTTAGCTATTAACACATCCACTTCTGGCCTGGCCAGGGGTCGAGGCCTCAGGGGAAAGAGGAGGAGCAGTAGGTGGGTCCCTATGGCAAGAGGGGTGTAAAGGCCCACCTCAGCCCCTCCACTAGAAAGAGGCCGATACCACTAACAGGGGCTGCACTTCATGGCAGGGGAGCGGATCACCTTATCAACTGCCCCACTGCAAAGCACAGCCCCTGCTGTGCCTGCCCAAGGCGGCTATGCCCATGTTAAAAAGTGGGCAGGCATGGCCCCCCTGGCCTCTGGTTCCAGCTCCCTAGCTCCAAATGTAGATATACCCACAATGAAAGTGGGGAGAATGACGACCCATTGAAAGAGATATACTCAAGGAACAGTCAAAGAGATTGGAAGAGAAGCAGGAGAGAAACACCACAGCCCATGGATGCTGAGAGGTAGAGGAAGATTCATCATGTCAAAATCAGCTGAATGGTCATGGAGGATGAGGATGGAGTGTAGAGGCCCTGCAATGTGGTCAGAAGAAGGCTTTAGAGAGGTTAGCAAGAACGGTTTCAGTAGAGTACAGAGGGCAGCAGAAGCCAGATTTGAAGAGACCCAAGGTAGAGTTGGAGAGGCAGATGGGGAGGTGGGCTGGAGAAGCAGGTAGAGTTGAA
>ML675614.1:46229361-46310061 GCA_007922155.1 Mesoclemmys tuberculata
CCCATGAGACCCCATGGAATACCTCCAGCAGTGGCGGGGCGGAGTGGGGTAAAGGGCAGGGCCTGAGGCAGAGCAAGGGCAGGGCCTGGGGCAGAGCAGGGTGGATTGTGAGCAGGGCTGTGGGTGGAAGAGGCTGGACAGGGAGCTAGTCTCTCCCAGGTGAAGCCTTATCTGCCACTTATGGTTCAAGGACTCTGTTGAAGTCAGTAGATTTACATTAGGGAATTTTTCTTTGAGGAAGGCAAATTGTGTCCTCAATTCCACCTCAGTGGACTGAACCCCAGTGTAAATGAGTGCAGCTTCTTTGAAGCCTCATCAGAATTTGGCCCCTTGACTTCAGTGCAGCTGCAACATTTGGTAACTGTGAGCCCATTATTTTCTTAGCACTACTGCAGTGCTACAGATGTCAGCATATATATGCCATCCAAATTGCCACAGCTTTTCCGCACAAATTGGTCCTGGAGGGCTGCAGAATCGCCAAGGCCTGATTGTTACAGCTTGACACTGACACCAGCCAGTATACTGAGCTGAATCAATCCCTGGCATAATGTCACAGCAAACAATGAAGTCAAACCAAAGGCACATTGGGCTCCATAAGCATTTGTTAATATTAATCCTCTCTAAGAGCAACTAATACTAACTAAACCTCACAGACACACTCATGCTAGTCCTACTCAGGATTACATTTGTGTTTGATCTGCCAGCCCACACAAAGAGGTTGAATTATTATGTGATATTGTTTGCCATGGTCTGCTAACATAGTTCCTTTGAATTATCTTCCTGGTGTTTGCACTGCTGAATTGCTGTCAAGATCACCTGATGGGCTAAATAATCTTTGGTGTAACTTCATTGCAGTAAGTGGATTTATGCCAGTATAATTTTTTTTGGCAATAGAAAGAGAACCACCACAACAAAAGCAAATTAAAGCACACCCCATAAACTTGAAAACTTTCAGCTAGAGTTGTCCCATTACACCAGGCCATAAAGACATTGCAGTTGGCTAGGAGAAACTTCCTCTGGCCTCACACAGTCCCCTTCAGAGTCCTCAGTGTAGAGGGAGTTTTCACAGAGATTTTGGACTGTGCCATACATAGCCTGCAGCAGCAAAGTGTTCCTTGTGAGTCACAGCAGAGAATTTCAGTATACAGCAAAAACAACGAGAGTCCCATAGCACTTTAAAGACTAACAATTTTAATTTTTGAAGGCATAAGTTTTCGTGGTCTGTAACCCATTTCGTCAGATGCAGAGAATGTTTTCTTATGATAATTTAGAGGTACTCTGTCAGGCACGACGGGCCCCAAATATAGGTGTTGAAAAAAGGACTAACCCCAATATTAATATAAGCTCTTTGGGGCAGGGACAGTCTTTTTGTTCTGTGTTTGTACAGTGCCTAGCACAAAGGGGGTCCTCGTCCATGACTAGGGCTCCTAGGCATGACTGCAAAACAAATAATAAAATAATAATGAAATAAATCTAATATAAACCACAGCTAGTTAGTTTGCTTTCCTTTGTAGTACTGGAAACCCAAATACAACAGCACTGTCCAAGGCCATAGAACAAAAGAGAAAGTGACTAGGAAGAGACTATAAACCAGTCCATTTCCCCTGGCTAAGGGAACTGCAAAAGAGTAAACACAATCTGTCCTTTTCTGCTTAGGCTGTTACACTCTGCCCATCATTGGGGTATCTGGTATCCCAGTGTCAATGCTGACTTTCAAAACGTTTTCTTTTTATAATCTTAGGTGATCTTAGTGCACAGGAGAGGAAATTTATATAAATGTGAGACTTACCTTGACATTGCCCTTTAACATTAAGACCAATATTTCCAGTACTCTGTCAGTAGAGATTTCAACTATTTCAATCCATCCCAAAGCCCAATTTATCTTTTTTATAATTCTCAGATAAAATAAAGAACCACAGATAGTATGAAACCCTGATAATTGCGTTTACCTTTTTATAGCATTTCCCCCAGTATTTCCTGCATGTATCTCTGCTCTAATCTTAAAGTTAGGTATTCTTGAATCTTTGCATAAGAGAGTTGTTATTCTTCTTGCTAAACTCAGAATGTAAGTGATTATTCTGATGTTGGGAATTCTCTTTATTGATATAAATACACATACACATATACATTTGCACCTACACAAACACACACAAATACATAAATATGTATTTAAATATGTGTGTGTATAAGATATCCATCTATAGATGGTCAAAACATGTGACACCAAAAACAATGAGTAGATGAGTTATAATTTCCTGTAAATTGGAAGCCCAAGAGTTCCTAGAGGCTGTGGTGGATGAGAGACATTCAGATAAATGATTCTGGTTTGGCTCATCTCTAGTAAGTACAACAGATGAGATCTCACAGGCACCTACCCTTCATAGCTCTGCCCCGATCATGTCTGGATGCAAATAAAGCTGTATGAAAGTAAAAAGGAGATGGTGGCTAAAGAATCTTAACAGGATTCAAATAACCCGTATTCTGAAAGTAGGGAGATGCAGAGCTATTTCTCTGACTTACTTGGGCCGCTATATGAGGTAGGTTCCTTCCTTTAGCTCCAGTTTGATTGAGTGGCTCTCTGGGGAAGAGCGGGGGGAAAGAATTTTGGCTGAAATAAGCTTTTTTTAATGTGTGAAAACACAGTCCTGCTTTAGGGCTTTGTTACTAAAGGCAAACCCAAGGAAACAAGGTGAGTGCTTGGACAATGGGGTGTGTGTGAGATAGCAGTGGTGAGGAATGTTTTGGGGACTCTGCCTTTACAAAGTTACATTTCACATGTTGTTGGGCATGTGGTTCCTTGTTCAAGTATTTCCCATCCCATTCCCATTAATTACTAGGAGACATCAGACATCTGAATATGGTTTGGCCATGTCCATGAGTGCCTTGTGTTCAAGGCCTGACCATGATGTGGTAGCATGAGGTTGTTGCACTGTAGAAAGAAGTTTAATTTTGATGTTGATCATGCCAGCAGAGGGTATTTTACTTTGGTCTTTATACACAGGGACAGGGCAATCAAGGCTAATTGAGGGGAAGGCAAACTCCCTGCAGAGATTACACAGACATCTCTTTATCTGCAGTTTGTTTTTCAGTATGTAAAACACAGAAGCTTCAAAAGGTTTGGGAGTCCCTGTTAGGTTTCCTATTAATCAAACTTTATTTATATCAGTTAAGCCCAGAAGAGACTGGCTGGAATTCCTGAAATGTCACAGGATGTTTATTAAATGCCTAGTAGTGCTGATACAGTGCATCAGCTTTCATATTCTCTGCATTTTGTTAGCCCTAATAGGAAATCTTCCATTCAGAACACTGTGCATGTTATCTGTAGCTGGGTTTATATTGCCTGGATTGTTCCTAAATGGAGTCTCTTATCTAATTTGGCACAGTCTCTGTTGTTTCATCCCATCTCCACAAAGCCTGAGCTTTGGCTTTGTCTAAGAGGGTGATTAGTGTGTGAAATCTATTCACTGGAATAGCAGCTAGGGTAGCCACTTGTGGTTGGAGGTATTCCTGGAGGTTTCATTACATGACATAATCTTTAATTAAATTAAAATTTAATTAAAATTTAATCTTTAATTCCTGGAAACTCCAGGACAGTCTTGGAGGGTTGGCAACCCTAACAGCAGCCCCTGTTGTTCCACATCCCCAGAATCTGCACAGCAATGGATCTGGTCTAGAGTCCATTCATTGTGGTAGTGAGGCACAGGTGTCATGGACCCTTCTTCAGCCTGTCACCACACCTCCCCCTATATGCTGGGCTATTTGGGGCCAGCATGAAGCACCTTTCCATAGCATGTAAGGAGGGATGCAGTTATGCCTCTGCACTCCTGATCCTCCCACAATCCTTCCCTGAGAAGCTAAATTGCAGAGTATATGTTGCGTATGTAGGGCCTTGCCCAGGCTCTGCACACCACAGCTGAATTTCACCTTTCACAAGTATAGGATGGTACTTTAAAGGCTGATAAGGGATCTAGCCAATTAAACCTGTCCTGACTGCAGTCTGAATTCATGTGGACTCTTGTCTTCCTCACTACCTGCTTTGAAACAATCCTGCTTTGAAAGTCATCATTCAAAAGGGTGTTAGTATTTGCCATGACTGCTGGGCAGTTATTTAGATGTCTCTGATTAAAGGTAAAGAAACCTTTCCCTATTTTTCAGAAAAGGACAAGTTGTAGCTTATTTTCCTTACTATTTTTAAGTGGCTACTATGTTGAATTTTTGTGCCTGTTCATCCATCCAAGCCACTAAAGAGCATGATAGCCAGATTCATGAAGCAAATCACCTTATATTAAACTGAGAATCACCCTGAATATTGTACGTCATCAAAATAAGTGACTTTGCTGATAGCTTGGTAGCAGCACAGGGTCATCCACAGAAACAAGAAGCTGGAGCTTGTTTCAGTTCTCTTCTGTAAAAGAGAGTGATAGTCATTATTTGTATTACTGGAGCACTACTGAAATCAGGACCCCACTGAGCTAGGAACTGTACAGACGCATAGTAAGAGACAGTCGCCTGTCCATAAGTGTTTACAATCTAAATAGAAATGACAAAGGAAGTATTATTATCTTTGCTCTATTGATGGGCAACTGAGACACAGACAGATTAAAATGACTTGTCCAGGATCACATAATGACTCTGCAGCAGAGCTGGAACTGAAGCCGGATTTCCTAAATCACATTCCAGTGTCTTTATTGCAAGGCTACCGTGCCATGCCTCACACTGTAATTCTTTAAATATTGTGTTAGGGCTCCTTTTAATTCCATGTTTCAGAAATTATAGCTTCATATAAACTTTTATACTGGTTTTGTACGGAATTATTTCTGCCTTCATAAAAAACTGTTCTTTGCCCATCTTCATTGTAGATTACTCTTGGGAGCTGGTTGTATATGTTGCTTCAGAACCCTAAAATGTTTGGTCAGCTTTGTGTTGTGTTCCTAGGGTGTTGATGACATTAGCTTTATTTAGGTGCAGTACTTGGGGCTGGGGCATTTACTTTACTACAGATTATTTTGGTCTGTATGCCCATCTAGTTGCTGTATGTCCCTGATTTTAATAAAATCAATTCTGTTGTGTGTCTCTGTAGCCCTGAAATTATGTAATTTGTCTCCATGGTAAAGGATTCTAGGGCATCTCAGTAAAACCCAGATTCAATTCACAGCACAGTGAAGAGTGAATCTTGGAAGTATTTCATTTGTTCCTCAATAAATTAAGAAGTTTTGTTAGGTAGATTAAAGAAAACCAAATTAGATTAATAACTCAATTGGTGGTGATGGCTGAAGAGGTAGAGGGAGAGGCATATGTGATCTGACAGGGTTGTAGATGTAGACCTTAATCCGCCTACTCTTGGGCTGCACACAGAACATAGGTGTGGGTAGCTTAAAGGTCAACTTTATGCTCCTTGCTCTTGCTCCTGAGTGTGCAGGTCTGGTCTCCCTGTGCTGAATTAGAGCATCCTGAGGGCTGCTGTAACTTACACTGGCTGCTACTAGTCCCACGGGACTGAAACCACAGCTGGGGATTGGTGTGGAACATGGACATCCTAACCATGCCCCTTTTTCTTTGGCCACCACCTCTTTCCCTACCATGCTGGCAGCAGGTAGAGTAAGTGGTGCAAGAACCTGCAAGCTTGCTTGACACAGTGAATGATCCCCCTTTCATTGGGTGGTCCTCTCAGCGCTAGAGGCACTGGTTTTAGGGCCAGAATGAGTCACCAGGGTATTGCATAGCATCACACTGGCTCTCAGAGCTAGCCTACACTAGCACATTTTGTTGGTTTAACTATACCACTATGCATCCAACAAAGTGGGTTTCTGCCCATGAAAGCTTATGCCCAAATAAATTTGTTAGTCTTTAAGATGCCACAGGAGTCTCACTGTTATACCAGTATAGTTAAACTGGCAAGACACGTCTAGTGTGGATTCAGGTAAAAGTGTGTTTTATACCTGTAGAGTTTATGCCAGTTCAGGGGCTAGCATAAGCTATATCTGTACAAGGCTCAGTTAAATCAGTATAACTGTGTCCACACAAGGGCTTACACTCGTTGAAGACATGGGTTTTAAAAAAATTAAAGAAGTAGTGATTTTCATCACAGCTTTGACCTACTTGGCCTCCTGAACCTCTATCTTCTGCATGGCGATAGGATGTAATGCTGCACCGTTGGATTTTAATGTAAACCGTAGCATGAAGGACCCAAACTTCACTTTTCATCAAATTCAGTTAAAACAAATTTGCACTTGTGTATCTCCCGTTGACTTCATTGCGTCTGCTCCGCGCGCCAGCCACACGGCGCTGTGCCAAAGGGAACAGTGTTCCCTTTGACACAGCGCTACGCCACTTACCAGGGTGGTTTTCCTGCATCCTGTGAATTTGCCATCGTCAATGTAGACCCAGCCTCAGTCTCCTCCAATCTAGTTTCTGCCCTCTCCTTTCAACTGAAATTGCCAAGACCACTAATGACCTCTCCATGGCCAAAATTCAGGGCCTCCACTCCATCCTCCCTGGTTCCCTTTGACACCACCTTTCTCCTTGAAATTTTTGAATTCTTTCTCACTGTTCACTATATCATATACAAGCTTATGGTCTTTACCTTCAATGTCCTTCACTGCTTAGGCTCTCTCTACTTCTACCAAAGAGTCTCCATTCCACCGGTGATAGCTTCCATGGTCTGTTTGTCCACTTCTGACACAAGTGCCTTTGCCTTTCTTCTGTGCCTCCCCAAACTAGTCCATAAAGCCACTGTCCAGTCTTCCTTCAAATCCCTTCTCAAGATCCACTCCTAACAAGATGCCCAGAGGAAAGTGATAACAGAGCCAGCCAGTAGGGATTTCTGATTTATTTCATCTCTATTTTACCACCATTTCCCTCATTTCCTTTTCTCCGTTCTTTCCAATGGTTTCTTCTCCCCACTTGTTGGATCTTTTCTTAATTCAACTGTAAACTCTTTTGGGTCAGAGCCATCTTTTACTCCGTGCTTGCACAGCACTGAGCACAATGCAGCCCCAAACCCAAGCGGGATTCCTAGCCTCTAGTGGAATGCTAATGGTAAGAGTGCTAATTAGACTGAAGTGAGGAAGAACCATTTGGAAATGAAGAATTGGTTGAGGTCAACATGCTGTAAATGATGAAATGCCCAAAAGTAGACATGGTGAGGTGCTCAAGGTACAAAAGGGAAAATCACTTTACACTCAAACTTTTGATCTTCATAGGAAATATTTTGAAATTTACAGCAAAACTAGAAATTTTCAAAATAACAGTTTTTCCATGGAAGAAAAATGAGCCCAACTTTTTGAGGCAGGAACTGCATCCTGTTCCCGTGTGTGGAGAGCACTTAATACTTTGTGGACACTATCACAAAGCAAATAAACAATAAAGCAGGTCATGCTGAATGCATGAAACAAACCAAACTATATTGTAAACAACTGTAGCTCTTTATCTGAGCTCTAATGACATATTTGGATATGTTCCAATCTATCTTGAGTAAATTATGTTTTGTAAACATCTGTTAAAGACATTTTTAATTTAACTGGGCAAATAATAATAATTCAATATCAAAAGCTGCTGCTTAAAGAGACATTGAAGTTGGGACAAACCCCAGCTGATGATTCAGCTTTCACTTATCAAACTGTAGAGTATATTTGTTCACAGTGAGTCAAGAGTCAGGCTTCATATAGAATTTCCTTGCTTTGCTTAGCTTGTGCTATAACTTTTTAATGTAACTTTAAACATAGCTGTTTTCAGGGCAGACAAAAAAATCCTGAGAGAAGCACTCAGTGGCAATGTCTGGATTCCATCACATTTGCTCAGCTTTTTTCTCTAGTCTTTTCCCTCTCCTCTTCCTAACCCCTCTGCTCCCATTTGTGTTACCTGGAACCTGTGTGCATTCCTGTCCATGGGGACAAGCTTTTGAGATCTGTGGTAGTTAGTAACTGATCTCATTGCTGCACATGTCCACCAGAAGAGCCCACTGAATTTTTTCTTCATTCCACACCAAACACATTGTTTTGTCTGTCAGGTCATCATGCTTGGTGATCAACTTTGACCCATGGAGCTGCAAATCAAATCCCCCACTCTAATGCATGTTCTCTGGTACTGAACAAACCTCCTGTTTACTGAGCCTTCTCTCTTTCTCTACATCTGTTAAAGCCACTTATGCATCCTAGCCTGTTTTCACCTTATATGGAAGGATGGGAGGAGACTAAGTAGGCCTTGTAAGACTAGCAATGATGATGAAGCTTGCATAGCTATCCAATAAAACTTGATCTGAAAGGGACACTTGTCAGGATATTGGATTTAGGAGACCAATTCTTCCATAATAGAGGCAGTTAATTGCGGAGATTGAGTCTCAATATAATTCCAGCATTTAGGTTAACTGGGTAATTAAGTGCTGCATGTTGTGTTTCATTGACCTATATATATCTCCTTATAGGTGTAATTCAATAGCTTGCCAGTAACGTCTTGCTTTATTTCTAGAGCAAAGATATTAAGTGGAATACTGATTTGTTCTCTCATTTGATTATAGCTGTAGAGCTAGAAAATGATCACCTGCTCAGTTGAGGTAGTCCAGTTCTGCACTTGAAGCTTCTGCCAGTATTGCAATATTGGATAAGAGTGTGATTTAAATAGAAAATTTTGTTCTGGCAGAAACCTAGTGTAGATAGAGTTGTACCGGCCTAATTATACTTTTGGTGGTATACCTTATTTCATTTGGAGGATCTGTATAAGCTATACTGGCAAAAGTACTATTCTGCATAGGATTGTTTACTGGTATAGATATATCAAAAAATCTTTTCTAGGATAGATTAGGCCATAGTTAGAGCCAGAATCATAGCAGCTGAAGATGGAAAGGACACACAAAATCTATTCTTCAGGCCAGTGAAGCTCTGTCCCTACAATATATTTTGAGGGCCTTATCTAACGTCTGCCATCTCAAGCAAAGAGACTTGCTTTGAGAAACTATTCCAAAGTATACTGGATCTCAGAGAAATCCCCAGATAATCACTCTGTATTTTATTATTTTGCAATTTCATTCCATGATTTGTAAGCAGTGCTCCCTTGGACAGTGCCATGTTTACTCAAAAGGTGTAAAACCCAAGGAAGGAGAAAGGAATTATTTCAGATAGTTAATGGACATCTTCCTTGTTTGGCTAAGCATTACCTTAATTATTTTTCTCTCTCTTCATAATGCAGAGTGTCACAATCACTATCTTGAAGATGTCCAGAGCCAAAACCACAAGTCTCTACAGCCACACCTAAAGAGCAAAAGCCTGTAGCAGACTCACGTCCTCTGTGGATCATGCCCAGATGGGATGCATAACACTCTAATGGGTTACAAAAACACACGTACACCCCACCACATACCCAGAATAAACCCAATTCTCGCACACATTTTCTCCCTCTTTATTTCTGTCACATGCTCCAATCAGGCCTCGGATTCACTGTACATCCCCTCAACACAGCCACAACATAGTCCGTCACCACATCCACACGTACTTGCCAACACTGTCCAACACAACAGAGCATCATTTTTGTGTACGTAAAATTGGAAATGCAGCTCTACACTCCACAACAATTCTGGTTCCTCAACACTGATCAATTAATTCTGCTGCCCTCCCACAATCTAATTCTACCTCCCAACACTGCGGCCCCCGCCTACCTCCCACACATGCCTTTCAATTGATTCTGCCACTGTGCCTCTTTGCCCTGGGCGCTCTCAGCACTGCCTTTCTTTCTGGGCTCTGCTCCTTGCTCCCCCCACCCATGAAGTGGTTCTGTTTTCTCTGTTGAGGGTGTAGGGGTCCCTCAACCAGCTTCAAATCCCCCCACCCCATGCACCAATTTCAGCATATGGGGACAGTATCAGGAACATTGTCAACCCCTGGTTTGTGGGAGGGTGAAGGGGTGCCTACCAGCAGAACTGCAGAGCCAGCAGGGAGGGGCTATTCCCTAGCTGACCTGCAGCTCTAGTGCTTCAGATCTTGGCTATGTCTACACAGCAGCTGGACACCCCTGGCTGGCCCGTGCCAGCCGATTTGGGCTCACAGAGCTTGGGCTGTGGTGCTGTTTCATTGCTGTGTAGACTTGCAGGTTTGGGCTGGAGCCTGAGCTCTGGGACCCTCCCACCGAGTCCAGAAGTCCACACAGCAACAAAACAGCCCCACAGCCCAAGCCCCATGAGCCTGAGCCGGCTGGCAGGGGCCTGCTGTGGGTTCTCCCTTGCTGTGTAGATTTACCCCTTGTGTTTGCAGGGGGAGGAAGCATGAGCACTGCTCCACACACTCAGAGACCAGCTCTCCATCATCACATGGAGCAGCTTTGATTGTCTGCCCTTTTCCATTCCCCTAATGCAGACAATCAGATGGGGTTTTTTCTGTAGGCCTATAGTAGATTCAGAAAACCTGTAATCTAGGGAAAACTCACGGGGTCGACTAGTGTGCCCAGCGCCCCTACAGTTACCCCACATCCTGCTCCTCACACACTATCGGTCTTATCCCCTGACTTGCTCTTCTGCTTTGACCAGACTCCCCCACTCCTCTCTCAGGCTAAGATTACATTGGGTGGGAAGGCTGAGCATGTGGACAGACCAGCATGTAGCTGGCTATGGAAAGAAGGAGCAGTTTGAAGCCATCAGCATAGCTGGATTGAGGTGGAGGGCTGCAACTTGGATGGTCATCAGGGAAGAGGAAGGAGAGAGGAGGGAAGGAGCAGAAATGTGGAAGAAACCAGGGAAGCAGAGGAGTTGGCAGACTGGCTCTTGCTCCTTATGGCTACATCTACACAACAGCAGCAGCGAGTCTCAGAGCCCCAGTCAACATATGCAGGCTCGGACTATCCCACTAAAAATAGCTGTGCAGACATTCTGGCTTCGGCTGGAGTCTGGGCTCTGATGCCTGGGTATAGGGGAAGCCTCAAACGCAAAGCTCCAGCCTTAGCAGGAACATCTACACAGCTGTTTTTAGTACCATAGTGTGAGCCCCATGAACCTGAGCCTGTCAATCCAGGCTTTGAGGCACACAGCCGCAGGCTGCTGCTGGCTGCGCTTTACCCTTACAGTCCCCTCAGGATGAATATAGTCCCCTACTGGTTCATAGGGTTAAACTGATGAAATTGAAGCCTTCCCAAACTTGATTGTATAATTAGAAATTGTCTCATTCTGTTGATACTGAAAGCAAAAACAGCTTCCCAAAGGCTTTTTTCCATTTCTGCTGCATTCTTTCTTTGCTTGCTTGCCTATTACCAGTTGTGCTGTCTGCATGCTACTGACACATCCGGTGCAATAAGAGTCATGGCAATGTCAGAAGTTTCCTGCTTCTGCCTGTCACTGCTGCAGCTGGTAGATTCACAGCTGTGTCGCTCAGCTGCTTTAGAGAGACAAATCCACCCTGTGATCTCTTCCCATCACTTCAGTGCTTAGTGCCTGAGAACTCCAACCAGATCCCAAGCTGAGGCCCTGGGGGTACAGCAAACACTTCCAATCAGTGCCAGTAAGGATCAGTTGGGGGTTGTGATAGGCCTTGAGGAGCTGAAGTGCCATAATCATTAGACAGAGCTGACAAATTATTTGACACAGTATGTCTTTTTTTTTTTTGCAATTTGTCTACACAGAGATCACATGTATTCACTATTCCATATTACTACAAAATATTTGAAGCAGATAATTTTTGGATGCTTAGTTCCTTCCTAAGAAACCTGTGAATATTCATGGTCTATGTTGTATTGCCTAGCGCAATGTTTTTCTAGTACAGTAGGGCCCTCGGTTTGGCAATCCTCTTAGGTAACTAAGGGCTTGGTTCTGCTCCCCTTAGGCTTGGTCTGCTCTACATACTTGCTTCAGTATAAATCTGTCACTCAGGGTTGTGAAAACCCCACACCCCTGAGTGATGCAGTTATACTGACCCTAACCCTCCAAGTAGACAGCGCTATGTCAGCGGGAGAGCGTCTCCCACTGACATAGCTACCACGTCTCGCCGAGGAGAGTTTCTCCTGTTGGCCAGGGGTGGCCAAACTGTGACACGTGACTCGCATGCAGCTCTGTTACGGTTAAAGTATGGCTCGTGGAGCCCCCTATGTCTCCACCGGGCCCTCCCCCATTCTCTGTCTACCAGACTGGGGTGGGGAGCTCAGTGCTTCTGCTCTATGGCAGGGTGGTGGGGCTAGAGGATTCTGCCCAGAGCGGGAGGCGATATCAGGAGGAGTGCGGGGGAGGTCACTAGGTTTGGCCACCCCAGCAGTTAGAGCGTCTTCACCAGACATGCTACATTTGTGCAGCTGCACCAATGTAAATGTGCAGTGTAGTGTGTGCCCTTAGACAAACTGAGCAGTACTTTAATCCTTGAGCAGTTCTGCTGACTTCAATGGAAATGCCTGTGGTGTAAAAGAACCATGAGACCAGGGTCACATAGAGGTTATTGTGGGCCCAAGGCAAAATCTAAAATTGAGGCCTTCACCCTTCAAAACAAAATTACCACTGAAGGAAGGGGGGGAAGGAAGTTGTAAAATGAATCTGCCCCACACTCATCCCCTCATGGCGACTCCTGAGCTGCAGGGCTGAGCCCAGCTCCCTGCTCCAAGCATTGCAACCAGACATGTGGGATTGTAGAACCCCTCAAGTTTATACCAGTTGTCTCTCCATCATGACAGAGGAGCTGCTGGGCCTAATTTCAGTTAGTGGCACTGTGACCCTGTGTGTCAGTCACAATGCCACTTGGTTTGGGGGCTCTCTCTCAAAGGGGCAGGGGGTGGGGGCAAAATGCCATTTTGTCCTCCCTCCTGTGGGCAGCCCTCCATGAGACTACTACTGAAGTAAAGGCTTGTCTACATGAACACTTAGTATGTGTCAAGCTGGGCTGTAAACTTACTTCTCACTAGCCTACTGCATGATAAGTATGCAGGTGGACCCTGCTGAAGTGCATTAAAAGTTCTGTAGGGTGCTTTGATATACAGTGCTTTGAAATGGGACTAGATCAACACACACTAGGGAACTGTTACTGCATGTTAGCAGGGTCCACATGGACAGTTAGTGCAAGGCCAGCTAGTGCAGGTTAGATTCACGCCCCAGCTTGTTAGGAGCTAAATGTTTGTATAGATAATATACAAATATACTATTCGATTAACTTCAGTATTTGCAGGTTTAAAGGTATTTCTTACACTAAGTATAGGGAAGTACAAGGAAATACTGCAGGTAGGGAAGTTCATCTGTTTACATAGGTTAGGATGGCAGGATTTTCAGGGCTATCGATGAATAGTCAATTGTAATTTTAGCAGGTTATATCATGTTGCTTAGTTATATCAGCCATCCAATCAGGGAACAGAAAAAATATCATCTGACCAACCAACCAAAACAGTTCAAAGTGCAAATTTTACAATCAAATAAACAGCCTGAAATTCACATTTGGGCCAGTGTCTGAGTTTGTGAATCACAGTTTGTGGGTATTCACTCCAGGGAAGCTCACATTCTCAGTTCTTCAGGGAAAAGCAAATACTCAAAGGTCCCAAACATGGGCAAGTTAATTTGCTTTAGAATTCAAAGAAATATTTTCCGGTGATTTCCCCACCCAACTATTCACTCAGCTCTATTAGACTTCTCACTGGGTCATTGGTAGTGACAGAGTGAGTGTCCTTGGGAGGCCTAGAGTTATCATATTTCAGGTTCGCCCCTGCAATCTAGATTGGCGTGTAGCTGTGTCACCCCAGTTCCTCACTCCTGGGCCCAATTTACCATGCTTTGCTGTGTGAAGCACCCACTCCTAGGTTAGCCCATGCGAATGCACTCCTGGGATGTATAAACAGGGTAATCTCAAGTAGGCGAAGAGAGGTTACTTTACCACTGTATTTGGCACTGATGTGACCACTGCTGGAATAGCGCATCCAGTTCTAGTATCGACAATACCTTGTGTTGATAAATTGGAGAGGGTTCAGAGAAAAGCCACAAGAATGGTTAAAGTAATAGAAAACATGGTTTATAGTGATAGGAGTTCAAGCTATTTAGCTTAACAAAGAGAAGGTTAAGGGTTGACTTGGTCACCGTCTATAAATTCCTACATGTGAAACAAATATTTAATAATGGGCTCTTCAATCTAGCAAAGGTGTAACAAGATCCAATGGCTTGAAGTTGACTCTAGATAAATTCAGACTGGAATGACTGTGCAAGTTTTTAACAGTGATGGCTATTGAAACAGTTTACCAGTGGTTGTGGTAGATTCTCCATCCTTGGCAAATTTTAAATAAAAATTGGAGGCTTTTCTAAAAATTATGCTCTAGGAATTGTTTTAAGGAAGTTCTATGGCCTGTGTTATACAAGAGGTCAGACTACATCACCACAACAGTCCCTCCTGGATTTATAATCTATTAATCTATGTATCCTAGTTTATAAACAAATGCTCTCTCTCTAGAATTGGGCATGTCACTCTTCTCTGTGTGCTGCCCTATCTTGTGAATGGGAACAAACATGCTTCTCGACAGTACACGGGTGCTTGGGGAAGTTAATTAGCTAATGTGGTACTTTAGCTATTTTGTCATCCCATATCTTGAAGAATAAGGTGGGGGAGCAGTGGCGTACTGATGGTGGGTGAGTTGGGAGGGGGCCATGACCCCAGAAGCTGGCCTGGGAGGGGTGCTGGTTGGGCCCTCAGAGGAGGAGCTGCCCCCTGCTGTCACAGACGGTCAGGGGCTGTTGGATTTTGACATCCCTGGCGGCTGTGCCGACCCGAGCTCCAGCCTGCTGCCAGCTGAGGGCTCCTGCTCTGGGGAGAGCAAGTATCCTCCTGGTCCCCCGTTGCCAGGTGGCCCATGGACATGTGCCCCTGTCACTTTGCTCCCCACCATACCTGCTGTCCCCACGGGGGGGAGAGCAAAGGAGAGCAGGAAACGGACTCACAGACACCCCCCGCAAGGATGCTGCCACTGCTGTCCACGTGGGTGTGCGCGCAAATGCAAATATTGGCCCTGGGTGCCATAGACCCATGGTATGCCACTGTGGGGGAGAGAGGAATGATGGGGTACTTTAAATGCACACTGATGTCCACTGGAATAGAAACATCCATCCATATTCTAACCTATCCTTGATCCAAGTTTGATCTCAAGGTGTATAGTTTCTCCTAAACCAGTTTTTACAAAGTTTTGGGGATATTCCAACCCATTTGCTTGCCTTTCTAAAGATACAGTACAGGGAAAGATAGGGGAAGTGGGGAGGAGAACAGGCTATTTGCTCTGGAATATATCAAAGACACAGTGGCAGAATGTGTTGCCTCTGATAAAAAGCAGGAGGGAGTCTGATGCAACACCCAGAGGGATTAAAATAATTATCCTCTCTCCCCTTCCCACCCAATTTAACCAGTCATTGGCTCAGTCATCTGTACCAGAAAACAATCTGCCTTATCCCATGTCATTGATTACACACAGCGTGGTTAAGGTTACTTGCCCTTGCCTCCCAAAGGAGGATTCCTCCCCTCGCCTCCTGCTCTCTCCAGCTGAATGTCTTTGTTCCTAGTTAGAGAGACAAGGTGGGTGAGCTAGTATCTTTTATTGGACCAACTTCTGTTGGTGAAAGACACAAGCTTTTGAGCCACACAGAGCTCTTCTTCAGGTTCCTAATTGTAAACTGCATTTTTTCCCATCAGTAAAGAGAAAAGTGATTGTAAAATGGCAGTACAGTCGAGTCTGCTTTAGTGGATAGCCTCGGGACCAGACAAACCTTATCCACTTATGTGGAGCATTCACTTATCCGAATTTAGGCTTTTACATGCACGAGAATTATACAGTCGAGTCCGCTTTAGTGCATAGCCTCGGGACCAGACAAACCTTATCCACTTATGCAGAGTATTCACTTATCCGAAGTCATTAACATGTGAAAATGGGTTACCAGACTAAAAATTTTTATCCACTAAAGCAGATTATTCACTTAAGCGGTATCCACTTAACTGAACCCATTTTACATTGAAAACATTATGATCAAAACGGGACCATGGAAACAGTATCCACTTATGCGGATTATCCACTTATCAGGCATCCACTTAAGAGGAGCGGACTGTATATTCTGGGGGGTGACAGCAATTGCTGCCTCTCCTAGGGTTTTTGAAAGGCCTTACCACTACAGAGATTTAAAAAACATATCATAGCTAGATTCCTATCTTCTCATCTCCCAGTCCTCTGCCTCAGCCTCCTTTCATATTCTCATCCTTCTTGCTAGCCTACTGTAATTGCACTCTCTGCCTGCCCTCCAACCTCTGCAAAAAGCCCTCAGAATGAATAAAGCTTGTTTGGATCTAATCAGTGGTAGTCATAGGCAATTGCATGGGCACCAATGTGCATGCAAACATCTGATCTGAATGTGCAAATCAGTTATGTGCACGTGCACATTATGTGTCTAACAAAAACCAGTGTAGCTGATATGCCTGGAGGCAGTATAGCTGATATGCATGTGCATGCAATATAACTGATGTACATGTACAGCTGAATGCATGTACATTTGCACAAATCTCTTTTATGCATTCACTGCCATCATGGGTTGCCAGTGTGGACTGAACCGGAACCCCCAATGCTAAAATCAGACGGCCCTATCCCTTGAGCTGAAGAGATACTTGCATAGCTGGTGACAGCAGCAGAGTAGCCTCTAGACAGGGACACCCAGCACAAGCTGGACACTGGGTTATATATGTTCACAGCTGCATGTCCCCGTCTTTAAAATCTGGGAAGACCTGGAAGATGTGCCTGTCCTCAGTACTCTGCTAGACTCCTCACTTGATTCCCCTCTGCCAATTACACCCCATCTTGTGCTCTAGGACAGGACACATGTCTCAGAGAGGAAGTGCTGTCTCCAAAGAATAGCATAGGGCACAGGTGCTGTTTCCAAAAATCTGAGAGGGGGCTTTGGTTGCCCTGGGCTGACAACACAAATTTTCCCAGCTTGCATACCTGGCCCAAGGGCTGGCACTGAAGGTACATTTTGTCTGTATGGACATGAGGCAGTAATGAAGGATTAACTACACAGATGCAACTTCAGGCTTCGGCAGCTCCAAATGTAAAACCCTGTATATCAGAGGCTGAACAGTAGGAGGATAAAACCCAGAGGGGATTTCTCACATGGGAGAAGCACTCCCATCTCCCCTTCCCGCAATGTTCCAATATGGGGCTGCCTCCCACTGCTTCAGCAGTTCCCACCTACTCCATTTCTCTGTGTTGCCTCTAAACTGCTTCTCCACTCCCATCTTCAAGCTGCTGCAAAGGAAATAAGGTGGGAGTATGAAATCAGTTCCAGGCAGCGGCAAGAAGAGAAGTGGGGGCTTTAGGAGCTTGGGGAGCTTTGGAAGGTAACTGGAGTTGGAGCCTGCAGAAATTTTGAGATTAAAAGTAGGCCGTAGACTCTCTCCTTCAGCCTTCATCAGTCTTTAGTTGTCTGAAAGTCCATTGTCCTTTGCCCCCTTCTTACAGTTCACAGAAGCAAAGACATTAGAAATGGACGAGATCATCCAGTCCATCTCCCTGCCAGTGCAGCACTGGAGAACCTTGTCCTCCTGACCAATAGCCAGCTTCCCAGAAGACCTCTCTCTCTCTCGCTATAGTGATGCCTCCTACAAGATGTAAATTGAATGGCCCTCCTTAGTCTAGAGCAGGTCACACCTGTAAAGGAGTCATTTGGTAAAATGACTCAGGCACACAATCCAGCAAAGCATTTGAGCATGTAGCCACTCATGTATATAAAGTTGCTCAGATGCTTCAGTGCTTTGCTGGTTTGGGGCCATACGGCATAGACATAGCATGTAGATAACTGGAAACGTTTATACAGGACTCTTTGAGTAAGTCTATGTTGCAACTGTAACCCTTCTGTCAGTCAGAGTGAGCAGCAACAAGGGCTGGGCTCAATATAGAGGTGTTCCTTTCAACAATACATCACAAAACTGGCTCAAGACCCCATCCAGTAATCTGGGACAATTACACACCACCCCTTGGGGCGCCTCTAGAGGCAATACCTCCCCTCTTGCAAGTGCAGAGACTGAGGGCTGGTGTATACTACAGAGTTTTGTCGACAAAAGTCAGCTTTTATTGAGAAAACAGTGGAGGTGTACACACTGAAATGTTCCTCCCCCCAGTAGAGCTCCCCTGCTATGCCACTACAATAAAACCCCTCAACAGAAGCCTCAGTGTAGACACTGTGTTCCTTACATAGGCTGTTGGCTGTCTCTCTAGCAAAGCCATGAAATTGACAAGAAAGTGGGTAGATAGCACCCAGCTGCCCCCCACTTCCCTGGAGAGCTGAGTGGCTGGACCCCACTCTCGGCTGGAAGCTGGGCAAGAAGCCTGGGTGGCTGGTGAGGAACTGGGCATGGAAAAGTCCAGGTGGCAGGGAGCAGGGGGGAAGGGAGGGAGCGGCCTGAGGGTGAGGACCTAGGGGTGGGGGTGTGTGAGAAGCCAGGGCAGCTCTCCCTGTTCCTGATGGGAAATGGGAAGTGGGAGGGGCAGCCCACAGGGAGCCCAGGAGCCTGTGGGGCAGCTAGGCTCCCTGCAGGGAGCTGCCAGCAGGTCTCAGTTCCCCACACTGCCCCTCTTAAGTGGGTGGAAGTGCTCTTGGTGAGTCATTATTGCGGTGGCTGTAAATCAGCCTAGCACAGGTCGACTTATCTTTGTAGTGTAGACAAGGCCTGAGAGTAGAAAAGAAATGTTTAATAAAAGGGGAAAAGTACCCTGGCATTACATTGGGAAAACGCCACAAGCAGGATTCACAAGCATAAAACCATGAGCAAAACACCAACCCCAGAGTATGTTGGGCAGTTTCCTTTTGCCTCAAGTTCTAAAGTCCAGCAACCAGAAGTTCCTTTAATGTGCCCTCCCCGCACAGCACCCCATGCACAGTTGTCATCCTTAGTCAGTGCAGACCTGGAGTTCAGAGGTGCAGCTGCAGAGTTCACCTCGTACCCTGGTGGGGAGAAGAGAGAGAACCCTTTGCTCACTCTGCTGCCAGCAGCTCTGCTGACCACTCTGCTCCCCACTCTGCTCCCCGGCTGCCTTGTCAGCCACTCTGCTGGCTGCTAAGCCAACTGTCACCAATGTACATCACCACCTTCTGCTGCTACCTTCTTCTCTACTGTGACCTCTGCTGGTCAGTCCCTTGAGGTTCCACCCAGCTCTCAGTGGTTTTCAGCTCTGAATGAAGCAGGTTGGGCAGAAAACTCAGTCCCACAACAAGCGATTTCAGCTCTAGTGATCACTTAACAAAACAAAAGACTCCTAATGGAACCTTAATTAGCTCTATTTTTGAACAGGAGGGAGGGGCCAAGCCACACCTCCTGGCAGGGACACCTCCTGTCCTCATTGCCTCTTCCTCTCACAGGGGTCTGGCATCAGTTCAGTTGAGGGTGATGCCCTCAATCAGGACAGGCTAAGCACAGTTCTGTTGCCCTTTATTGCTACAATAAGCCAGCCGTGGGTGTTTAATTGCAGTGTAGACATATGGCCAAACATTTATCAGGGAAACCCTTTCAAAGATACAGGTTTCAGAGGGGGCCATCTCTGTCACTCCTTTACTATTCTTTACTCTTTGGACTGTGGCATTGTAAAAGCACTCGTGTAGCTGTGTTACGTTTTGATGGGTGAGTGGTCTCCCACCAACATAATAAAACCACCTAAATGAGCGGTGGTAACTATGTTGGCAGGAAAGTGTCTGCCACCAACATAACGCTGTCCACACAAGAACTTATGCCAGCAAACTGTATGTCTCTCAGGAGGGTGTTTTTTCTCACCCATGAGTGACAAAAGTTTTGTCAGCATAAGTGCTAGTGTAGACAAGCCTTTGTCTTCCTGCTGTTGGTATTTTGAGGTGTGTCTTGTGTGAAATACAGTCCATAACATTTGGATTCAAGAGGTGAAACTAGACAATTGTTATGCTCTCACATGACCTCAAAGGAAAATGATAAAAGACAAAAACACTTTATGATCTGCGAGTGAACACTTCACAAAGAGATCACTGTGCATCTGACCTATCTATCATCCTCAAAGGACAGCTGTGCACACTTTCAAAAGATGAGCCTGGGAACTTAAATTCATGACTTTGCTAGTCTGTGTGTTGAGGGACGGGGAGCTCTCAGCAAGACCTGAATAAACAGGCAGACTTGCCTATTAAAATGTGCAGCAATGTGTCCCTGCAATGAGAGATGCTGCCATGAAAGAGAAGCTGGAGTTTTAGATACATTGTAATGTGGTTATTTCTAAGTTAGTATTACAGAATGATTGTTACATGCCCTTCTTTGGCACTTATCACCATAGTATCTGGGCACTAAATGCCGTACAGCCTTGGCTAGCTGAAGCCTTGAGTTGATGCTGTGTAAGATACCAGATAGTTTTCCTAAGGCTGATACTTGGGAAGTGAAGCCAGAGCACAATGAAAGAAAGCTGCCAGATGAAAAGGTTGTGGCAACTTCTTTCCTGACAATCCAGTGCTGTGCTCTGGATACTCCAAGCCCAGAGTATGCCAAGCGGCAGGACTGTGTCCCCTTTAAAGCTGGCAGGTCTCTAAAATCATGGAGCAGCCTCAGTTTGATTGAGGCTTTGTTTCTCCAAAGCAGTCAGCACCTCCTGAGATGGCTGGGCAAATATTGTGATGTGTTTTATAAACAGTTTAATGTGTGCAGCATTTCTATAGAGACAGCAACAAAAAGGGGGAATGCTGTGAACCCTGGATCTAAAAGAAGAATTTGGGCTAGGGTCTGGAAGGAGCTTTGGTGTTGTCTGAGGAGTCGCTAACATCCCAGCTCCTGCTGTTTTGTTTCTGTGTCAGCCTTTCCACTGAGGATTTACTGTTGCTGTTTCCACAGGGACATTTGTTTCTGCCTTCACTGTGCTGTGCGGAGCCCGAACTGACCTCCCTGACAGGCACATGTGCTGCGTCTTCTGGTTGAACATCGCTGCTGCGCTGATTCAGATTCTGACGGCTATTGTGATGGTTGGCTGGATCATGAGTATATTTTGGGGGATGGACATGGTCATTCTCGCTAGTAAGTACAGTGTGATAATTTTCTCCACCCCACATTGTAACAGGGCTCAGCTAGTGTTCTGCAACTGCTAGAACCCAGCCCTTGAAATGAGGGAAGTGGAAACAGTACCAGGAAGTTTTCATTGAATGGGGACATTCACATTGAAACAGAGAGAAAAGATACACAAAGAGCAGTATCTGCCCCAGCACAAGGGAAAAGCTAGTGGTGGCATCTGCTTAATTTCTTCCCATGATATCAAGCTCTGCCCACAGCCCCAGAAGTAGCTGAGTGTTTCTATAAATGATAAACACTGAAATACTTAACCAAGTTAACCTTTCAATTGTCATTATTATGCTTCACAGCTAACAGGGTTACACTCAACGGGAGTAATCCCCACTTCTCAGATCTATTGTTTCACATTCTCCCTGCATATTCTTGTGGACGGCACTGTGTTGATTCACATCTGGAAAGCTTTTTCCCCCAACAACAATTAAAACTAGTAACATACTTTTCTGTTTTAAAATGAAATCTATAGAAATGAATGGGACCATTGGAGAAGTGCTGGCACAGAATACTGTCCCTTTCTGGTTCAGTTCAACCCCTGCTTTGCAGTGCCCCATTTCCTGATGTTGCATCAATCAGAGTTTGAATAATCACTCTCTCTCTCAGCAGCCCAGCTGCATCTTCCCATTTAACCATACTCCAGCTAACTGAGGGTAACCCAAGTTTAAGACCAAATGTACACTATGCACTAAGGGTCTGATTCCCCTGCTCGTGTACACATAAATTAGCTGTCACAAGGCTAGTGTGAGTATAAATAGCAATGTAGTCACAGTAGCATGGGTAGTGGCAGCAGAGGCACAGCTGAGCCATGCGGAGTACATACCCACACAGATGCCCTGAATCCACCTCACTCTGTGTGGATGGCTCCCTGTTTCCTCATAAATCCCATTTATCCAAAGGTTTTTTGAGATTTCATCAAATTTGTAGGCAAAAGGGGTTATCAATGCCTCTTAAAGTTTTCTCCAATGTAAAAGTCCCATTTTGATACCTTGAAACACCAATGAAGACCTCAGGCTTAGGGGAAGAAATACACAAATGCATCTCTTAAAGGCCTAGTATACACTACAAAGTTAGGTTGACATAAGTGCATTTTTCTACACTCTAACTTGTCTACGGTTGACCAAGTGCTTTTTACAGCGCCACAGTAAAAGCACCTCCCTGACCAGCATGAAGCCATGATCAACCTACTGAGGTCAACGCAGTGCAAGTATTGACACTTCATGGCCTGTGTCAACCTCAACAGTCTTCCAGCAGCTGTCCCATAATGCCCCATTCCCTGCAGTAGTGACCATTCTGGTCACAACTGTAACCTTACTGCCCAGGGGTCATGGAGACTGGAAGCCATCCTCCTTTAAAGTCGTCCGTGTGTTTTTTAAATGCCTTTTCCTGATCAGCCACCTTGGCGAGCTCACCTAATAGTTCACCCTTGTTGTCCACAACTGCCCAACTGACCATCCTCCTGCAAGGGGTAGATAGGAAGTATTGGGTCTCCTGTTCTGAAAGGGTAAAAGGCTGTGCAAGCACAGCTACAGACCAAACATGGACATCTACGATAGGGGATGCAGGAAAAGAGATATACCCAGGATCAGCAGCAGTGCCATGTGCAAGCAAAGGAACTTTGCCAGGCATACCCCAAGGCCAGGAAGGCCCACAATAGATTTGGTGGTGCCCCACAGATCTACTGCTTTTACAACAAGAGTTATGTCATACTTGGTGGAGACCCCACGCAGCAGTCTCTGAGGATTCCCTGGCGTACCCCAAGACAGAGACCCCTGCAGTGAACAGTGAAGACAAGGAGGCGGGGAGGGGTGACACAGCAGAAGCTCCAGTCATACCACAAGTCAACACCTGTTCTAGATACTACCATCTAGCCAACTCCAATAAGCAAGCACCGATGAGATGGATAAAGAGGAAGGGAACTTGGGTAAGTGCGTGCATGCATTTTTTCTTACAGTTTTTAAATGTAAAGATGGCTCCCAGCTCATCCTCAAGTTAGGAAGACACAGATATCAACTTTTCATAGTTTTATTCATACGAGAGGAGACAGAGGCACAGAGGTAGAGTTGGCATCTGCTGTTCGTTCCCTGTAGGGTTAGGTGGCAGGGCCACATGGAGAAGTTTGTTCACATTCACAGGGAAGTGCCTTGTCTCCCCTGAGGGATCTCAGTTAAACTTTCATGGAGATACTCTGCAATCCTCTCATGACGGTTCCAGGGATGGCTCCGTGATTTCTTCCTCTGTGGTAGGACAGTTTCCCACGCTGCTTTGCAGTGTGTTTGGCAGGCACCATTGCAGTAAATAGGCTAGCGGCATACGGGCCTAGGCAGCTTCAGGATGCCAATAGTAGTTATGCTGTCTGTACCTTTGTTACCCTCAGGAATGAGATAGCAGCTAAAATCACCACCACCTGTAGGAAATAGTGCTACTGGTCAGTGCCATTGCCCTGTGCTCACACCCAAGGAACATGGACCAAAATTTTATTGCTTCATGCAATAGAAAATCCTTCACCATCTCCTCGCTCTGGCAGGCCAAACCCCTTGGCTGGGGCTAGAGAGCAGGGCTGTGCCAAGGCACTCCAAAGCTGAAGTGTCATTAAGCATTTCTCATTCCAAGTGTTTCTGGGAGTGAAGGAATGGCATTTTGAAACTTATCTTTCCCTTTTTATTGTGACTGTAAATCCAGTGGCACATCTGTCTGTTTTAAATAGCAGCTTCTGGCCTGGTGACAATCAGGGTGTCCCCTCCACACCTGCAGATGCCTGACCCAATAAGGAGGAGAAAGCGGAGGACATATTCAGCAAGATCCAGCAAGCTAGTGCTGCATTGGACTGTGAACAAAGGGCCAACAGACAAATGGCACAGAGATGGAAAGAGAGAACATGAGAAAGGCCCAGGAGTCCCAGCATGAAAAGGAGATGAAAATACACCAGGACAGAATGGGTCTTCTCAGGTAGCAAACCCAAATGCTGTAAAACCTGGTTGACCAACAGGTCCAAAAATCCTCGCCTCCCCACCCTTTTGAGGCTTTGGAGAACTCCATGGTTGCTACTTCTTACACTCCCCAACATACCATGTGGCATCACAGATCACATCCTTATCCTACTACTCTATGCCAGGGGACAGCAAGGAAAATGACAGCTTCGCATACACTGATCTGTGAGAACCACAGTTGGTGCATGGACTACATTTGTGCACTGAAATGGATAGAAATGTTTGCTGCCTTTCCAATTTTAAAGTTCCACCCTATTAATTTGTCAAAAGTTTGTATTATATGGCCGGAGTGGGGGTGGGGGGAAAGCGATTTTCTGCACTGTTTCTCCTATTCAATAAAGTTTTATTTTTGGAGAATAAAATGATCTTTATTAATTCACAACACATATTGCAGAATGCACAGTGGTACGCAAAGCAAGCAGTATTTGTAACTGTGCAGCAAGCACCACATCATTCAGTGCTTCAGGAAAACACCCATTCTTAGCTAGAAACATACAGCAATTCTTAGTGGCACCCAAACCTCCCAAAAGAACCTTCCAGCAGAGAACAGAATTGTGGCTGACCGTTAAAGTTCTCTTTCAAAGTCTCCCTCAACTGGATAGCTCCACACTAGGGTCTTGTAATGGCCTTTATGTCTGGCTGTTCAAAGTCAGCAGACAGCTGCCCACGCTCCACCCTGGTGACAGCTTTTCCCTCTTTGCCTCACAGATATTCTGCAAAAATCATAGAATCATAGAATATTAGAGTTGGAAGGGACCTCAGGAGGTCATCTAGTCCAAACCCCTGCTCAAAGCAGGACTAACCTCAGCTAAATAATCCCAGTGAGGGTTTTGTCAAGCCGCAGCTTAAAAACCTCTAAAGATGGAGATTCCACCACCTCCCTAGGTAACCCATTCCAGTGCTTCACCACCCTTCTAGTGAATAGCTTTTTCCTAATGTCCAACCTAGACCTCCCCTACTGCAACTTGAGACCATTGCTCCTTGTTCTGTCATCTTCCACAACTGAGAACAGCCTAGCTCCATCCTCCCTGGAACCCCCTTTCAGGTAGTTAAAGGTTGCTATCAAATCCTCCCTCATTCCTCTCTTCTGCAGACTAAACAAGCCTTGTTTCCTCAGCCTTCCCTCATAAATCTTGTTGAACCTCATCAGATTCCTTTTGGCCCAGTCCTCCAATTTGTTTAGGTCCTTCTGTATCCTATCCTTACCTTCCAAGGTATCTACCACTCCCCCTAGCTTATTGTCATCTGCAAACTTGCTGAGGGTACAATCTACCCCATCCTCCAGATCATTAATGAAGATGTTGAACAAAACCGGTCTCAGGACTGACCCCTGGGGCACCCCGCTTGTGACCGGCTGCCAGCTAGACATGAAGCCATTGATCACTACTCCTTGAGCCCTTTGATCTAGCCAGTTCTCTATCCATTTTATAGTTCATTCATCCAACCCATACTTCTTTAACTTGCTGATAAGAATACTGTGGGAGACTGTATCAAAAGCTTTATTGAAGTCAAGGTACATCACGTCCACCACTTTCCCCACATCCACAGAGCCAGTCACTTCTTCATAGAAAGCAATCAGGTTGGTCAGGCATGACTTGCTCTTGGTGAATCCATGATGACTGTTCCTGATCACCTTCCTCTCTTCGAAGTGCCTTAAAATGGATTCCTTAAGGACCTTCTCCATGATTTTTCCAGGGATTGAAGTGTGGCTGACTGGTCTGTAGTTCCCTGGATCCTCTTTCTTCCCATTCTTGAAGATGGGCACTATACTTGCCTTTTTCCAGTCATCAGGAATGATGCCCCAATTGCCACGAGCTTTCAAAGATAATAGCCAATGGCTCTACAATCACATCAGCTAACTCCCTCAGCACCCTCGGGTGCATTGCATCTGGCCCCATGGACTTGAGTATGTCCAATCTTTCTAAGTAGTCCTGGACCTGTTCCTTCAGCACTGAGGGATGTACACCTCCTCCCCATTTTGTGCCACCCAGTGCAGGAGTCTGGGAGCTGACCTTGTCTATGAAGACAGAGGCAAAATAGGCATTGAGTACCTCAACTTTCTCCACAACCCCTGTCACTAGGTTGCCTCCCCTATTCTGTAAGGGGCCCACACTTTCCCTAATCCCTGGCAGCTATAACTATTGGGATATTTTCTCACTGAGATCTAATCTAAGTGAGTAAACACTGCATGTATCCCTTCAGTCTACTAAAATCACATTCAACTATTATTCTACATTTGCTGAACAGGTAGTTGAATCTTTCCTTGGTGCTGTCAAGTGGTTGGTTTACAGCTACATGAGCCAGGGGAGCAAAGGGTAGGGTGGGTTCCCCAGAATCATTATAGGCTTTTCAATATTGCCAGTGGTAATCCATCAGTCAGAAAAGATTGGCTCTGCTTGCACCTTCCCTGACCAGCCCAATTTGCTAGTGGAGAAGCATCTCTGGTGATCCACCAATGCTTGCATAACCATACAAAAGGTAGCCCTTTCTGTTGATGAACTCTATGGCAAGGTCAGGCGGCTGGTGCCAAAATAGGGATGTTTATTGCCTTGTAACAGTTCGGGAACCTCATTGCAGAAAATCCATCCATTATGTCCTGCACATCGCTGAGAGTCATGGTCCTGCGTAGGTGGATATGATTAATGGCCCTACATTAATCATGACAATGGCTGCCACTGAGGATTTTTCAGCTTCAAAATGAAAATGATTTCCCACTAATTGGCAGCAATCCAACAGCGCAAGATTCTGGAGTGCAATTGCCACTTGCTTCTCCTCTGTCAGTGCAGCTCTAATTTTGGTGCCCCTGTGATGAAGGGCTGGGGCAAGTTCAGCCTAGATCCGGGAAAGTGGCCTTTCACATTTGAAAGTTCTGCAGCCACTCCTCATCATCCCAAACCTGCATTACGATGCATTACCATCAGCCAGTGCTCATTTCTCAGGCCCAGAAGTGGTGCTCTACCATCTGCAGCTGCTCCATGCATGCCACCAACAACCTTGAATTAGTTTTTGCTCTGTCCCTTAGCAAACTGTCCTCACAGAAATCATCATGTCCCCCACTGCTGCAGTACTTACTGCAGGGCTGAAAATACAGGAGGATCCGGCATTCTGTACTTCAATGTTCATGTGAATACTGCAGAGTTCGGGACGCCGGAAAGTGCTGTGTGGATTTGCAGGATGTTTTTAAAAAAGGCATGAAAATGATGGGGTATGTATGGCATTATGGGATCAAGAAAGTTGAATGCTGAGAACTTGACCTCTACCTCCCAGAGATCCATGGATGAGTGCTTTCTATCCTATGACATAGTGTGAAAATTTTACAAAAAATATTATACCAGAGGGCAGTGCATGGCACACTGGGATACCTACCAGTGGTGTACTGCACTGCTGGTGAGTTGGTGCAGCTGACTCAAGAAGTCAAACATATGCATCCGAGGGATATAGAAATGTTGGCAGCTGCATGCAGAAGTAACTTCTGTCAACCAAAGTTTGTAGTGCAGACATAGCCCAAGGGAAGCAAATTAGAACGTCCAGTTAGCTAATCTTGTGTGGTCTCCTTATTTTCAACCGAGGTCCCTTAAGCTATAATTTGGCATGCTAAAAATCAAGCTAAAGAAGTTAAACTATATCTATACTGGGGCTAAGTGAAGTTTTCAATCAGGTTAAATTAGCTCAGTGAGCTAACTTCATCAAAAAAGCACCTTTCCCCTAGTTTAGGGTCTAGGCTGAAATTCCAGTTGGAAATGACACTCTGTTCTTCTTGACCGTTGTGGTACACCAGGCCCCCTGTTCTGGTGCTCACCCACTAGCGACAGTTTCTGTAGGCCATGGGCCTAAGGTAGTCCCAGCCCAGTCTGGGTAAATCTCTAGGTTTTCCCCTCTTCTTTGGCCCTTCCCACGGGCAAGCAGGTGCAGGCCTCACTAAGGGCCTGAGGGTTGTCTCCCCACCCTCACTGGGGAGGGCAGCTAGCCCGTTGGGCCGGTGGCCCAGTGGTGGTACCTGTTCTCCCTGTAGGCTGGGAACCAGGACCAGGGTCTCCTCTGCTCTGCTTCCCTAACAGTAGGAAACTCTGACTCCAATTCACTTTCTAACAGCTCCTTCCTCTCCTCCTCACTCTACTACCTCCAACTGCCTGCTTGCACTGGAGGCTTTTAAGTATTTGGGGCAGGGCTCCTTGATTGGCCCCAGGTGGCCTAATTAGTTAAGCAGCCCCAGGTGGCCTAATTGCCTAATCAGCCCCAGCTGAAACCTCTTTCCTGCCTGTAGGGAAGAGGGCTTTAAGCATTCTAGGGCTCACATATCGGCCCTGAAGTACCCTGCCATAGCCATCTGGCTTGACTTTACCACACCGTTTATTGCAAACTGATGAGTCTGTACTGTTGTATGTAATTATTCTGATCTATGGTGTTGATGAGACCAAGAAAACACATCTGTCCAAGGCGCTTGGTCCTTTTTCACAAATATTAAACACACCAGCATGCAACAGAGAATTAGAAAACAGCCTCTCCTCACACCCAAAACACAGTACACATCATGGTGCACGTCAAACCCAAGCAGGATGCCACCCATGCACACAGTGCACCCGTCCCTTCCCAAAAGCCAGGAGACACACGTGGGCAGGGCAGCAAGCCCTGAAGGGCAACAGATCTGGGATGGTTCAATCTCAAAAGGGTAGGTTTGCACATGCCAAAGATGAGGGCCTCTCTGGGAGAGCAGTCTGCTCATAGCTCCCTCCCTTTTCAGCTGAGGTGATTCCATCTCATGGACCTCTGCTGATCACATCTGGGGCAGTATGGCTAGGAGACATGAGCCCAGATCCTTATGGGTATTTGGGCATTAACTCCCACTGAAATCAGTTGAAGTCTCGTGGAAATATAGGTGCCTATATCTTTGGTAGCTGGGCCATGGTCTCTCAAATAGCCAGGTGCTTGGCCATTTACAGCTTTATAGGTCAAAATCACCTTCTTAAAAACTATCTAGAAAAACCATAGACAGCCAACGCATATCCCAGACCACCAGGTACATCATTTGCCAAAGGGGCTGCTGCATTCTTCACCAGCTTCATTATCCAGGTTGATTTAAGGTGTAGCCTCCCCCTTGCCCCATGTGGAGCACATTATCAATGTTTGTACTGAAGTAACACAGAAGGCCATTCTCAGGCTTCACTGTGCTAGGCTCTCTATACACACACATAACACAAAGCTAATCCTTGCTCCAAAGGGGTTGTTAAACAGCTGCCAAGTTCTGCCTCAGAGGTGGTCACATTCCAGTGGTGGATAAAGTGATTTCTATATATAATTTGTAAATCAGTGTATGTTTGTCACACATGCCTTTGGGATCCTGCCCAACTTCTGTGTAGTGTAGTATGGACTGACATACACTTACCGTAGAGACATGTTTGTAGAAGACTGTGATTTAGAGACACTCCCTCGCATGGGACAGTGTACCTACCCTTCCTTTGCTGGGCAGGTTCAGTACAGAATGGGTCTAGTGGCAGGCGCAGGCAGGCAGGCAGCCATTTGCACTGACACAGGCGTTTGAAGTTGTTGACTTGTTTTCTTAGGCCTTGTCTATATTAAAATGTAGAGTGACATAGCTACATCGCTCAGGGGTGTGAAAAATGCACATCTCTGAGTGCTGTAGCTATGCTGACCTAACCCCTGGTGTAGATGCAGCTGGAAGAATGCCTCAGTCAACCACGCTACTGCTGTTCAGAGTTCCTACAGTGATGGAAAATCCCCTTCCATTGCTGTAGGATGCATCTGCACTGCCATCTTACAGCTGCAGAGCTGGAGTGCTGCACCTGTGCTGCTATAACCCCATAGTGTAGATGAGCCCTTAGACCCAATGGTGAGTGGATTATGCAATGCCCATCATCTGAGCAGCAGGCAGAAAGGCTGGGTCTCAGGAGGCTCTTATTAAGTTTCCAGCCTGGTTGCTAGGAAGGAAGGGGCAGCTGGGAAGTGTCTGACACCAGTTGCTTCTGTTGCCAGTGTAGCTTCCTCTGAGGAATTTCAAATCTGGCAGATACATCTCAGAGAGCAACACACAGCTGCCGAGCATACTCGTGTGTGATTATGCTCAGGCCAAGAGGTGACGGAACATAACAGCAGGATTTAGCAAGTGCTGCTTTGTTTGTTCTGCACAGGGGGGGTGAGAGACGTCAAAAGCACAGTTTATTCTCCAAGGAAATATGCATGACAATAACTAGTGACAATCTGGCAACTGGAGCTTGTGTTAGCTTCTTACTTGGCATCATGTCATACGAATGTCCCCTTATCCCTCCGCTGAGCTGGCATAAGAACCTATAGATGTGCCGTTATATGCACATCTATAGGTTCTTCATGCAGGTTTAGGGAGTGGGCAAAGGCATCATGTCTAAAAATAATGAGGATAAGCAGTGAGAAAAGGGGTCATGAAGAGGGATAGTCCTAGGTCTTTATTTTGGGCCACCATTTTGCTTTTGGGTTTTGTGTGTATTTAGCGATGGACTAAGGCCCATTTTACTGGCTAGATGTGGGTGTAGGGCATTATGTGCTGACCAAGCTTGCTTTGGCCATGTTGTGATCCGTCCATGCCCAGGGTAGCCAACTGATAATGCCAGTGTCAGGGCAGGCTGTAAAAGGAGAGCAGACTCTCCTGATGCTGGTGGATGACACTGAAGTCAGACTTCCCAACCAGCCACAAACAGTGCTTCTGATTCTCCCACACTGGTTATCAAGAAGCTACTACACAAATACACACAGCCCTTTTACTGCATTTCAGTCTCTGTCTCCCAAACTGCCACTAGGTCCAGTAAAGAGACCAGTTACTTAAACTCTGTGCTCTTCACTAAAAAGGTTCCCTCTGAATGCCCAGAAAAAAAAAACATTTTGGATCAACCACCACATTTTGTTCAACCCAAAATGGACTTTTTGGATTCACCAAAACTCTTTGGAATTTTCAGATTTGGTTCAACACAAACCACATTTTTTCCTAATGTTTCTGAATGGCCAAAGCACCAAAAAATCTACTCTGGAGCCACCATACAGCCAATGTACCTCACTCCTGATCAATGACTCTGAGATTCCAAGTGTGGACTCCACTACAGCTCTGCTAAACTTAAAGACTAGAAAGTGATCTAGTGAGTTATTGACTACAGTGGTCCCAGTCTTATTTGACAGACGTATTAGGCAGCTTATGCTTACAGCTGACTCTGGGGAGGACCAAGAAGAGCAGCTGTCTTTCTCATAGGAGAGCTTTGTACTTAGAGAAGAGACACTAGCACCTGCGAAGTTTCCTCAAGAACCCCAAGGGTGGGAATGAAACTACAAATCCTGTGTGTAAAATCCCAGAGAGATGAGTTTAGGTTGAGGTCACTTTGCAAAGTCTCTCGCTGTAAGCTCTTGTAAGCTCTTTACTGCGTTTAAGTGTTGCCCAGGTCTCTGCAGCTCATTAGAATAAAGGCTGTGGGGTTGAGCCAGTTCAGTGAAGAGGGCTCAGAGGATGCTTCAGTATTTCACAGTTTTATCATCACAGGTAATTACTTTTTGATTATCTGATTTTAAGGAACATTTCCCATCTCTTTTTTAATTTAAAGGAATTGCCAGATGGCCTCATTAGCTACCAAACAGGTATAATCTCTAACCAACCATATATGCCTTTTGAAACAGCCTCCTTTCATTTGGGGCCTAAAAGCAAAAAGAGTTTACTAGCCGTAAAGGTGGAGGACTAGTCACCAGAGTGCCTTCTTGTAGCCACTTGTGTTTCTCCACCTGGTGTCCCCTCCTGCCAGTCACTCTGGCACTGCAGTGATCTTTCTTCCTGTAACTCAGCCCTCTGGCAAAGTCACAATTTATTTCACCCCTTCCTCGGTAACAATGTCCAACAAATAAAGAATCCAAACATCCTCACTCAAAGATCTTTGGCCTCAACTCCAGACCCTTTGGTCATCACATCCTTCTCTCACAGCTCTTCATTGGTCCTTATTCCCTTCTCAGCAGGTTTCACATCACCTTCTCTGCTGGCAGGCAAGGGAACCTAGGCCTTCCCTCTGCATGAGGTTCAGCCCAGGAATGCTATAACCTATAGCCAAGGGCTTCTCAGTCCCACTCCTTGCTGATGTTTCTCTTGGCTTCTTCCTACCTAGCCTTTCTCAGGCCTTCTTCCCCACAACCTCTCTAGGTTCAACCTTGTTTCAGAGGCAGGACTCTCAGGGCCTCTTCTGAGATCCCCTAACAAAGTCCCAACATGAAAATATAAACAAAAACACACTTCCTCCCTCCTTGGACTTGACTTTTTACCCCCCTCAATTAGATGCATCTCAGGGCTCTCTCCCTGAAAGTTCAGTTCCTTCCCTTGTGTCAGGGCTTCCCACTAGAACCTGCTCCTCTCCAATGCCTCTTCTAGGTCACATGTGGCCATCTGCCAGTCTCTTATACTTAGGCAAGGGTCCCAGGGTTTGCTCTCCCCCTGGTCTCCCTACTCTCTAATCCCAAAGAATGACTGCAAACTCTCTCCCTACAGCCCTTTTCTGCTCTAAAGCATCCTGACTTTATGATCACTGCCCAGCCTCTCCCCAGCTGCTAGATGCTAAGCAATGTTTATAGATGAAAGTCTCTGTGAGTCTTTGGTTACATCCATGTGGAGGCTGCAAAGATCTGCAGTGAAATAGAGCTAAATAGGAGCTTTGTTAGCTGGCCCACGAAACAGATGTTTTTGTGCGAGTTCCCCCTCCGCTCCCACATAAATCAGTGCTCAGAGTATGTTCCCACCATCCCAAATGTTAGCGAAATGAGTGTCAGATAGTTTGTACAAAATTGCCCTATTCAGAAGCTCGCCAGTTTGCTTTAGGCACTGCTTCATTGTAAAAAATGTACGCTAGTTGTTGAAAGCAATCTACTACACAGTAATCAACAATCAAGTGTCCACCTCAGAAAGGCCCCTTCATGTTAGCGGCCTCAGCAGAAAATGAAAGATCCTAGAGAATAAGCTTCCCAAGCACTGCCAAAGGTGATCTGTTCGGATCATGAATGAGGCAGTTTCTTGAGAAGGTTGCCCTCCTGCTGACTGCGCGCTACATGTCTGAGCCTATGACTCCCAGGGTTGTTATACTAGCTCCTCTTAACAGCCCTAAATTCACATTTAAAAAAATCCTGCTTTCTGCTGTCCCAGAGATTCTACACAGAAAAGCCACTTAAACTATAAAAGAGAAAAGGGGTCGATTCACACCTTTTCCCTTTAATTAAGCCAGCTGATATAGACAAGGTGTGTAGTATGGTTTTTAAAGAGTCCCTAGCTCAACCTCTTGCTTTCTACTTGCTTGCAATTTTGTGTGTCTGTGCCCATAACAAACTGCAGATATAATTACTGAGTTAAAAAACACACGTTTTTCCTGGGGGACAGCAGCCTCTCACAGCCACTTCTCAGAAGGTTAATAGGTGTCATAATGCTGGCTGTCAAGACTTTATTACCAACTGGTAAGAGATTACCTGTAATCATGCTGTCCACTCCTCACTCCTTTGCTAATTACAGTGCTCAGAACCTGCTAGCAGCCCAGAATGATTACATGGCTACTGTACTGTTGGAGTGGAGGGGACTTTAGAAAGGCATAGCTAGCATTCTTTTCTTCATGCTGCAGCTGCCAAGCCAGCTTTCAGTGACTGGGTGGGAGGGTAGCAATTGTTGCTAAAACACACAATAAAAGAAAAGCCAGAACCAAGTATCTGACTGAGAAAGCCTGCATGGGGTGAAAGAAAATTTGAGGAGAAAGTGATTGCTTACATCTATTGCTTTCTTTTTTTACCCATCTAAAGCTGCACTTCATCTCTGCCAAAGGAAAGTATGTAAAAGTAGCCTTTTCTGCACTTTCAGACCCAATATTGATCTATGTTGTAATAAGATAAGAATTTCAAAGCATTTTGCAAACATTAATTATAATCAAGCATTGCAACACTTAACCAAAAGGTAGACATTATCCCCATTTCATTAACAGGGAAAGTGAGACACAGAGTACTGCTGTGACTTATCCATGGGCACAGATCAAATCAGTAGCAAAAGAACCCAGGAGTTTTGTTTTCCGGTTCCCTAGTCTAACAAATAGGATGTACCTCTTCCTGTGTGATAGTGTCCTGCTTCCTATATATCCTAATTTCAACAATTCCCCTTAACCAACACTCAAGAAATTGATACATTGCTAATGCAGCATATAAGGTAATCATTTTGATCATGAAGTGTCGTAGTTTGTTATTGATCTACATCCAGTTATTTAAAAACATGTAGGCATTTTCCCTTCACAAAATGAAATAATCTTCTTGAAATTTAAGGATTTTAAATAAATAAAGCCTTGACACTGTATGTGAATGTTTAATTGTAGAGGAGCGCTTCTCTGTTTACTATGTAGCCTCTATTTACTCATGCTTTGTGCGTTCTTTGCGTGGTTTTGGACATTCCCTGTACTATTTATATTTTCCCCTTCTCTCTTTCTTTTATGCTTCCTTTATCTTTTGTTCATCATCAAAGTTTCACAAGGTAAGTTTTTCTTCTAATTCTTCTCTTAACTTCCAGTGGGTAAAATCCTACTATACCTATTCAGGCAAATTTCCATGGAAGTCAATGAATGTTTTCCTGAGTTAAAGACCTTAGGATTTGACTCGGCACATTGTGCTCATTTTCAGCTAAAATCTGACCTTGTGTGTGGGTGCAGCTCCCAACCACCTGAGTAGGAGAGCCCTGCAGACACAGCCTAGAGAGTGTTTGTCCCTGTACATTTTTCTCTTAGGCCTAGTCTATACACAAAGCTCCCTCCGTTTACTTAAAGGTGTGATGTTAAACTGATTTAGTTAAATCGGTGCAACTTAGTGTGTGAATTGATTTAAATGTGACTAAAGGCTGTCAACACTAGAAAGTTGTACCATTTTAACTATATGGTAAAAGAGGTACAATACCCCTAGTGTGGGTGCAGTTATATTGGTATAAAGATGCTTTATAATTTCAACATAAAGCATCTTTATATAGGTATAATTGCGTCCACATTAGATCTATGCTGAAAACGTATATATTGGCATAGCTATGTCAGGTAGGGGTATGAAAAAAAGAACAGGGTTTCTGTTAACATAGGGAGGCGGTGTTCTTGCACTGACAGAAAACACACTTCTGTCAGCGCAGGCTGCATGTACACAACAAGGCTATGTCAGCATAGCTATAGTAGTATAATCTCCAGAGTGTAGACATACCCTAGGGTTTTTAGTGGTAGAACTACTTCCTTAAAAAAAAAAATCACACGCCTACCCTAAATAATTATATTAGTAAAACATTTAAGAGCTGACTAGGCCTTATATTAGTTTACCATGCACCTGTAAATTTAGAAAGCTAAATTGATACAACCAATTTCAAACTGATATAAGACTATCCACACAGGAGTTTGTACAAACCTAAGTAAATTGGTTTTTAAAGTGATTTAAGTTTAACCAGTGCAATTTCTGTGCATAGCCAGGCCCCTAATCTTTAGGAGTTTCTGCCAGGTAAAATTTGCCTTCAAACCTAATTCCTGTGTTCTAGCTAAGAAATGCATAGGAAACCTTCTTTATTTACTTTAAAAGTACTGTTTGGAAAAGCAGAATGTATTTCTGGTGCCTATTTATCTGCACAATATGTAGAACAAAACTGAAAATTGATGTAGAAATTGTAGGAGTGAAGATAAAGCAGCTAAACTCTTTTCTCTGTTCTTTGCACCCCTTTATTACCAGAAATAGATCCAGACTCCTAGATCTGCACCTAGATCTGAATTTTTCCAATATGCAGGGATGTTCATATCTTGGGTTTAGTTTAAATCACTCTCTCTGGCTATTACATATCAAAAAAGTCCTTCAAAGATACCGGTTAGAATGCTTTCCAGTAGTTTACATTCAGCATTAGTGTTCAAAGGTTTTTACAAATAGTGTTGTAAAGAAAAAGAAACAGTGGAAAGCTGTTTTAGGATGTAAATATTCGCCTACAATGTTGGACATTTGAAAATTGCTTGCAATTCAAAAAGTGATATTGATATTTCACTGTCCAAACTGAGGAAAAAGTAAAAGGTGAAAAGGAAACTGCATTGTTAAATGTTTCATTTTAAACATCTCCAGTGTTACTGGTGACACAGGTAAGGACAATTGTTTTCTTAAATAGGTGAGCTCCACACTAATGTCATTATAATAACCACTGACTCTATTGGGAAAGCCAGGGGGTAATTTTGATAAAGACTTTGTGACCACCTGTACAAAGTTAAAATAACTGATGCTGTCATTATCATGGGTCATCATGACAAACTGGTGGAGAGAGATTCTTCTGACCCTCTCCCCTGACCATAGCCATCTGGGAGTAGTCATGGGAAATGAAGTTGCACTTGACTGATCCTGCAGCAGTGCCCCAAATCAACCACCAGATGAGGGGGAAATTGCTACAAAGGCTCAAGTTCAGGAGCACGCATCAATAGCATAAACAACGAGGGCAAATTCTGTGTTCCCAGGAAAAAGGTTCCTGTGTGTCAGTGGCACCTCCTGGCAAGGCAATGCTTGTGTTCCCAGGAGAAATGTGGGAGATAAGATGAGAAACAGGGAAGAATAGGGGATTGAGTCTCAGCTCTTGCAGTGTTTAAAGCTGAGCACTGATGCAGACAGCTTGTATCCCTGGTTGGACTTCTGCATTTCTATTGGCCATTCTTGAGCACAAAAGGAAAAAACCACTAGTGCTTTGTTTCCTTGATGATGACATAAGCAAACAGTGACTGGTTGCTTTTATTTGAGTAGCATGGCCAATGCCTGGGAAGAAATGAGAGAAGTCTTTCCTGCTCCTCTGGCTTATCATATAAGAATCCAGACACCACTTGTGCAATTGATTGCCCCACTAAAACTCCTTGCACTTTACACATTTGCCAGCACAGCTGTGCCCTGTTTATAATGCATGAAACTCTGGTGTGTTGGGATGAAGAGCTATTTCTGCAAGAGCATAGAAATGTGCTTTGGGGAAGGAAGCATGAAGAGGTAAATTCATGCTTTAGGGAAGGAAGCATAAAGGGGTAAACTCGCTGGAGAGTTTGTCTTCCAATCCTGACATAGCCCATAACCTAAGTCTCATCCTAACCTCTGGTGGATGTTTGTCCCCATCACCTGACCACCATACAAATTGGCACCACTGTGGATCTCTACCAGAGAGGGGCATGACTGGAAAAAGCCAGGAGTTATTTCAACTAAGACCACAATGCACTGGAGGAGCTATCTGAGGGAGGCTTGCACTGCTCTTGTCTGGTTCTTGTTAGCAGTTCTTAGTCAGCACTAGATTCATACAAGTGTAAATAAAAGAAAGAACCTGTGAACTTTCCATTAGCATTTCAGATGAAAGAATCACTAAAGTTATTAATCCTGCCTGCAGTGTCTGGAAACCACAGCTGCCAAAACATCTTGGGAGTAATGTTGAAGTTTCCATTCCCCTTAACTCTCTGTCTTCATCCTAAAAAATAATATACATGTATTCAATAATTTAGGCAGAAAAGTTCATATTTACAGGAAGGGGTATGTGGAGCACAAAACACTATTGATTTTTATAGCCATAGGCTCAACCATTACTACCCCTGTCTAGACACATTTCTGCAGTCTACCCAGGATCTCTCAAGGCAGACCTGCCACTGCACACACTACAGTTACTAACACAACCGGTGAGGTTAGACAGAGAGCGAGCAGTGGGGAAGGCTAGAAAAGCCCATCAGCCACCGAAGAAATGTTGCCTCCAGGAAGATAATAGTGCACATGCCTCCAGACAAAAAAATACAGCCATACCTAGGATGTGCTTGTCAACACAGGGGAAAATCTGCTGAAAGAATCACTGTATGCAAACTAGTGCTGTTGAAATCCTTCACTGTGAAAGCAGGAGAAATTCACCTGTTTTCATTTTTGATGCAGGCCCTCTGTTTCCCTTCTAGAGATTCACAGACCTTTCAGCAAGCTGCTTGTAGCCAAGTTTCAACCAAGACCTGGGCTGATTTATGGCTTTGGATGAAAACCTGTCAACATTGGGCGGTTTTGGTTAAGCTTTGCTGTGGGCTCTAGGGTGGGTTTGATCCCCAAACTCAAAGCAAGACTCATGGCAGTGTGAACCCATCTTCACTGAACCTGGGGAAAATATTTGTGAGCCCCATGTGAACAAGAAGGGCTGAGACTGCTATTAGGAAATCTGTATTAGGGACATGGGGACCCAATGGGCCAGAGTGCAGTTGCTGTTACAAAGGTCTGTTGTGGGGGGGCATGGCAAGCCTTGGCAGCTGGAATGTTAACATTTGCACTCTCTGAGTGCAATGGCACATGTGGGAGGCCAGGGTAGCAAAGGGTGCTCCCTTATTATTACTGTGCTGTGCTAGCTCCTGCAGGCCCCAATCAGGCCCTCATTGTGCTTGGCGCTGTACAGTCAACTAACAAAAGACAGCTCCTTCCCCAAAGAGCATACAATCTACAGGTGGATACAAGAAACAGCTGGGGGAGCACAAGGTAACAGAGTGAGATGATAACAGTCGGCTCAATAAGTAGCAATCCCAGCACGCCAGTTGCTGTCAAGTGTTTGTAGCATCATATCAGAGGTGAGTTTTAAGAGGATCTTTGAAGGATAATAAACACATCCCAAAGGGGGAGCCTGGCTGAGTATGATGGAGGCATTGCCAGTTCCTCTCACCCTGTCTGCCCTTAGCACTCTGAGGCCAGTAAGAGGGGAGGGACTTTGCACAATGCTTTAAGAGGCACTCTCTATGGGATGACCGCATTCTCCCAGCCCTCCCCAATGCACCTCTGGCTACAAAAGCCACAACCCAGACCCCAACCAGCTCCAATTTCCTCTCAGATCTGCACATCAGAAAGGACAATGACCATGCTACCCAAAAATGGGCTAGGGCAGCAATGATGTCCCCAAAAACAAGTTCCCCACAATGCATGCCCTTCATCGGCAGAAATAAGTGAAAGAGAATTCTCTCCCTCCTCCTTCTCATGGTGGGTCCTGTAAACATGACCCATTGTTGATTGTTTGTTTGCAGCACACCAAGGCTGCAAACCCTGAAACAACATTTTAATCATGTTCCCTTCCCACCCCCACACAGGCAACAAGGAACAGGGGATCCCACAGCAGCTGTAATGGCTGGGACAAGGGTGTTCCAAGGAACATGGCGAAAGGTTGTGTTTGGCAACTGGGGGCACAAGGACCTTTCCATTTTCATTTTTCTTTTCTTTTCTTTTGATTAAACCAATGCGTATGTCTATTCAGCGGAGCGGCGGTGCAGATCAGCAGATGGCGACCTTCACTGATCCCGTTTAGAATCCAAGATGAGGCAAACCCACGCCGGGTTAGGACTGGCACAGCCAACACGTTGTAATGGATAGCCAATCCCAAGAAGGGAGAAAACATTAGTAGAATGAGATGTTGCTGAGTAAGATGGCACTTGGGCAAGCGGTGAGAAGAGCGGAGATGCTGCTTTTTCCATACACAGGCTATGAAGCTGCTGAAGACATTTGGCCTCCTGTATAATTCACTGTTAAAGGACCCCAGTTGTGAACATCAAGATGAAGGAGATATTTCTAGATATATGTACAGTATGTAAAAGCAAAAGCTGAGTGGTACCTTGTTTCCCAAGAGTCCTTTCTTAAGTGCTCCGTGATAACGGGCTCAGCTCGGCCTCTCCCGCTGTGTGTGTTTATGATGCTCACTGAAGCTCTGTTGTTGCAGATGCGATGAGGTTGTGCTTGTGGCTGCTGTAATCATACTCTGCTGGTGACCCAGGCTGTGAGTACACCTTGCCTGCTTCTACCTGTTGAAAGAAGACAAAAGACTGGACCTGCTGCAAACCAGCAGCAAACTGGTTCTTGCAAAGAACTTGATGACGTGGTGTGACATGTGCTTTGTGCGGTTGGGTGAGATAATATGCTGTCTAAAGCTTCTGGTTTATACGAGTATTTACAGGGACTAAAAAGGCTCTCCCCCCACCTGCCCAAGAAAGAGACTTGTGGATAAATAGCACCATACTGTGGAAGCTAATATACTTATAGTGTGTGTTTTGTGCCTGTGTGCATGATGTAGTGGTCTCGGTTCGCTTCCCAGAAGACAAGTTTTCATATTTCAAATACCACTGCAACAGATGGCACTGACTAGGCTCCATGTTAGCAGTCTTGGCCAAGAGGCCAAGGATTTACTGGGGCATGGAAAACAAACTGCCATTTCAAGCCTAGAGTGGTGGTCCCTACTGGTCAGGGTTGAATCATACTGGTGTTGTGAAGCACTGCCCTTGGCTATGTTGTACCTGTTTGATGGGTAAAGAAAGGACTTAATTCTGAAGGCCCCTCTATCCAGCACACCAGAATGAAATTCATGGGAAGATGGAAGGCCTGAGCTGCTGTGGGCACTCAGCACCTCTGAATATCAGGCCCATAAGAGCATTACAAGCAATGGAGAGAACTGTGTTTGCCAGTCACTTTCCCGCTATGAAAAGAGAATGAGAGGATCCATTCGGGAGCACAGGGCAAAATTATACTGCCATTCCCACTCTTCGGAACTATCCTTTCAGCAAATTAATTAAAAATCCCCATAACCTTATTTCAGATGCACCAAAACAGAGACACATCCAAATGTAAGACTTCTCAGTAATTCTCTCTCTTTGTTTCATAAGTAAGAGATCCAGTGGGAAAGGGTCTAGGGCATGAAATCCCACCTGCTTCATGGAGCTTTCTACCCTGATCCCCCCTCACCCTCAGGCCTGAACTACACTGACAGGCAAATTCAGTGGCAGTTGATGGGAGTTATGCAAGCTACGTAGAGTAGGCTGTGTAACTTACATTGACTTCCTAAATTCCCTTCTGCATGCCGTCTCCACTGTGCTCTGCTGACAGGAAATGTGTACCCACTGACAGAGCGCTACACTTTTTGGGGAGGTGACTTTATTAAATCGACTTCTGAATCAATTGAGTAGGTCTTCACTTCCACTCAATCGATCCGGATAAATTGATCTGACGGTGGCAAATTTGCCACCATCAGTGAAGACATACTCTCACTGTTTGCGTTTGGATCATGTTATGGGTATTTCAGACACACAGACCAAACAGATATCTTCAGTTAGAATGACCTTTGCTATAGTTGAAAGAGAACAAAGAACAAAAGTAAAGTCTCTGTGATGGTGCATGAATGGCAGATGTGGGTCTCCTCTATGACAGTCTGCACTGGCCTGAACACAGAAATGGCAGCCTGGCTCTGCAGACAGCCAAGTCCTTTAAGATTTAAAGTTGTAGTGCTCAGAAAACAAAGAAATAACAATTACAGAGCTAATACTATTGTCACTACAAAGCAGGTATCTCAGACCATCTCTGATGAAAAATGCTCTTCCCCCAGCTGTAATTGGGCAGCTGGTCTTCATTTAAGGCTGTGTTCATATTTCTTCTTTCTTCTGAGAAGCCAGGGTTTCTTTCCTTCCTGCATGTCACCTGCACACTCTTCTCCTCCTGTCAGGGTTTCACCAGTACATTTCATTCAGCTTTTTCTGGCTTTCAGAAATAATTAATACAACTCCTCAGAAAGATGTCAGTAGTAGAAGGGGATTTCTCTCTACTTGGTAAAAAGCACTTCTCCCATGGTCATGGAGCAGAGATAATTTAAGGTCCTGCTTCTGCTCCCATTGACTTCAACAGGAGTTGAAACCAGCTTTTTTTTTTTTTAAGTACCAATCAAAATAATTCAGGTTTACTCGTAAAAACCTTCCCATCCCATAGAGCTGATTCAACTCTCCTTCTTCTGTCCATCCTCTCAGGGTGAGTCTACACTGCATTCTAGAACCCGTGGCAGTGAGCCTCAGAGCTTGGGTCTACAGATTCAGGCTCACACTACAGTGCTAAACACATCTGTGTAGACATTTGGGCTCAAGCTAGAGCTTGAGTTCTGAAGCCCATCCCCCACCCAGTTTGAGCTGTAATGTTCACATTGCTGTTCTTCGTGCCATTAGCACAAGCCCAAGTCATAGACTCATAGACTTTAAGGCTAGAAGGAACCATCATGATGATCGAGTCTGATCGCCTGCACAATGTAGGCCACAGAAATTCGCCCACCCACTCTTGTAATAGACCCATAAACTATGGCTGAGTCACTGAAGTCCTCAAATCTTGATTTAAAGACTTCAAGTTACAGAGACTCCACCATTACTGTAGTTCAAAACAGCAAATGACCCATGCCTCATGCTTCAGAGGAAGGCAAAAACCTCCAATTCCTTCACGGCTCCATATATGGCAACCAGTTAGACCCACCAGCCACAAACCTGGGAAAGTGACTCAGGGCACTTCCCATCTAGTGTCCCATTTCCAGCTATTGGAGATCTTTGGTAATAGCAGTCGCAAATGGGCCATATGCCATTGTAGGCAATCTCATATCAGCATCCCCTCCGAAAACATATCAAGCCCACTCTTGAAACAAGTTAGGTTTTTTGCCCCCACTGCTCCCCATGGAAGGCTGTTCCAGATTTTCACTCCTCTGATGGTTAGAAAACTTTGTTTAGGCTTGAAATTAAACTTATTGATGGCCAGTTTATATCCATTTGTTCTTGTGCCATAATTGGTCCTTAACATAAATAACTGTTCTCTTTCCCTGGTATTTATCCTTCTGATGTATTTAGAGAAAGCAATCATAGCTCCCCATAGCCTTTGTTTTGTTACGCTAATCAAGCCAAGCTCCTTAAGTCTCCTCTTGTAAGGCAGGCTCTCTATTCCTCTCATCATCCTAGGAGCCCATCTCTGCATCTGTTCCAGTATGAATTCATCTTTCTTAAACGTGGGGGACCAGAACTGCACACAGTATTCCAGATGAAGTCTCATCAGTGCCTTGTGTAATGGTAATAACACTTCTCTAGCACTGCTAGCAATACCTTGTCCAGACCAGGCCTCTGAAACTTGCTGCCATGGGTTTTAAAACACAATGTAGATATACTCAGAGACCAGGTGTGGGAAAATAGATCAGTACTGCAGTCAACAAACTGCCCTGCTGGTCAATAGGTTGAGGCTGTGTCCGACCTGGAAAGGAGGGAGAGTGAGTTCAAGAGTCTCTTCTATTTAAACTTGGGCGATGTTAGCTCAAGTCTCTTAGCTGATCTCAACTGCCTTGATATTACACATGGAGAGCGAGAGAGAGAGAGACTATGAGGACCAAATCCTTAATATAAACAATGTATTTTATGTATTTATAAGGCCCAATTTTAGCTGGGTTGATATATTTTAGGCACACACACACACACACACACTACCTGATGTGTGAGCACCAAGCTGGGAAGATCTTTAACCAGCCAACATAGAATCATGGAATATTAGAGTTGGAAGGGACCTCAGGTGGTCATCTAGTCCATGCCCCTGCTCAAAGCAGGACTAACCTCAGCTAAATAATCCCAGCAAGGGTTCTGTCAAGCTGCATCTTAAAAACCGCTAAAGATAGAGATTCCACCACCTCCCTAGGTAATCCATTCCAGTGCTTCACCATCATCCTAGTGAAAAACCTTTTCCTAATGTCCAACCTAGACCTCCCCCACTGCAACTTGAGACAGTTGTTCCTTGTTCTGTCATCTGCCACCACTGAGAACAGCCTAGCTCCATCTTCCTCGAACCCCCTTTCAGGTAGTTAAAGGCTGCTATCAAATTCCTCCTCATTCTTCTCTTCTTCAGACTAAACAAGTCTAGTTCCCTCAGCCTCTCCTCATAAGTCTTGTGCTCATGCCCCTCTCTCCAACTTGTCCATGTCCTTTTTGTAGTGGGGGGCCCAAAATTAGACACAATACTCCAAATGCGGCTCACCAATGCTGAATAGAGGGGAAGAATCACTTCCCGCAATCTACTGGCAGTACTCCTACTAATGTAGCCCAATATGTCATTAGCCTTCTTGGCAACCAGAGCACACTGCTGACTCATATCCAGCTTCTTATCCCAGGTCCTTTTCTGCAGAACTGCTGCCTAGCTCATCGGTCCCCAGTCTGTAGCAGTGCATGGGATTCTTCCGTCCTAAGAAGGACTCTGCACTTGTCCTTGTTGAACCTCATTAGATTTCTTGTAGCCCAATCCTCCAATTTGTTTAGGTTCTTCTGTATCCTATCCCTCCCTTCCAGAGTATCTACCACTCCCCCTAGCTTAGTGTCATCTGCAAACTTGCTGAGGGTGCAATCTACCCCATCCTCCAGATCATTAATGAAGATGTTGAACAAAACTGGCCACAGCTAGACATGGAGCCATTGATCACTACTCGTTGAGCCCTATGATCTAGCCAGTTCTCTATCCATTTTATAGTCCATTCATCCAACCCATACATGATCACACAAATGCAGGGTTTACTTGTGAAAATGTAGACGTTCTGCTGAAAATGTGTCCCAATATGTCTATATCACATGGGGGAGGAGGGTGCAGTGTTTGAATAATTTAGGAGGGTGGACAAGCCTGTTTTGTCTGGTTCTTCAAGTACAACTGGCACAAATTTAGAAAGAGGAGCGGTGCTTGGGCCATCTCACTCGGGATATGATCAGACAGCACTGGATTTGCAGAAGATCAGTCAGATTCGCTTTTCTTGCCATAACAGAGACAGAGTTGCCTGAACTAGCCCTTCATGTGTCCTGGATGAATGCTAACAATAACACTTTTCACTGGTAGATCTCAGAGTACTTTATAAATGTAGACATTGTTATCTCCATTTTACCAATGAGAAACTGAGGCAGTGGGAACTTAAATGACTTGACCAAGATCATACAGAAAACCCATGCCTTTGACCTGATGCCCTATGCATTGGCCCACACTGCTACGCTTAAACACCTAGCACTATATGCCCTTTATTAAAGATAAGTATCTTTTAATAAAGAGTGGCTGCTGAATTCCCCTCTCAGCTCCGCTCTGAAGAGAAGAGATCTGCAGAGTGGAGCAGAGAGGCAGGATTTGTACTTAAAATTTTAGAGGAATGTAGATTTAAAAAAAACAAAATACCCACTCTGGGGAGTTTTAAAAAAATCACAATACAGATATCAGCAAAGTGGGTTTCTTTGAGTGACAGGAGCCAGTTTTTGTTTTTCCATAACACAGGGTTGGGAGTGATTAACAAAGAAAACAGCTATCATTATCATTACACAAAACTCGGAGGCAGAGACCGTTACTTCACTTTGCCAGCTAGAAAGTTCCACAACAGCAGCAAGCTAAAAATCAAGTCCCATTTATTCAATGGCAAATTATTCTGGAAATGTTACCAAAGTACTGTGTGAATCACCTGTATTAAAGCCAAGCAACAAGATCATCAGGATTACTACAGTAATTACCCACAAGAATTCTCCTCAGAATTTAAATCCTTCTGGTAATTTATACAAACTAGAGTATATTACTGCATGCTGCTAATTATTCACTGATCAATACTATGCTATAATAGTACTTGCACTTCTTAGCTCCTTCAGTCTCAAACTCTGCAAATATTAAAGAATTAAGTTTCAAAACACCTTGCAAGACAGATGTAGTATTGAGGACTTAAGGCTTGTCTTCATATACAGCACTGCAGAGGTGCATCTGCACTAATGCAGATGCACCACTGTGGTGCTTTAGTGAACATGCTACTATACCAACAGGAGAGCTTCTCCTGTTGGTGTTGTTAATCCACCTCCATGAGAGGTGGTAGATATGTCGAAGGGAGAAGTTCTCCCACTGACATAGCACTGTCAATATGGGGGAGTTAGGTTGATCTAACTACATTGCTCAGGAGGGATGGATTTTTCACACACCTGAGCAATGTAGTTATACCAATATAAATCTGTAGTATCAAGCTGGCCTTAGTCTTTACCTATTGTCCTATAGAGTATGATCCCCCTTTTACAACTGGGAAAAACTGAAGCACAGACAAGCTAACTAACCTCACCACGGTCAGAGATTGAGCCAGTGACACAACCAGGAATAGAACTACACAGTCATGTGCACTGGCCACTGGGAATTGCGCTCAGTCTGGGTAGTTAGTTTCATTGCAACCAGTGGCTGGCTCAACTCAAAGTGCTCAGTGATTCAGCTGAGGTGAGGTGTAATTTAGAGCCCTCTGATTTTCTGTAGTTTCACCAGGTCAGAGATGAGGCAATAGTGCAAACCTTCCAGATGCTGCTTTTACCTTTGGAGTCTGAACATCCCCACGCTTCTGAACATTTCTTTGGAAGTCGGTGTGGAAAACCTCAGTGTTGTAAGAGTTAAATAGACCAATGCTGCCACAGGAAATTAAATTGTCCTGTAACATCAGGTACCAGACTCTAGATCTAGATAACAGATGCCTCTGTCATAGCTGTTGGTCTGACATGCTGGTGCTCAGGACGCCTCAGAAAGTCTCTTAATAGCAAAAGATGATAAAGGATTTAGCAGCTTGTCTACATTATTGATATTTTGTAGGTTTCTTTTTTGTCTAATGTTCAGTGTTTTCCATCTGTGTGTTTTAGCAAGGACAGGAAAATGGGATTAATCAGGGGATAGTTGCTATGGAAATGTTGAACTCTTAGGGGCTGCCTTGTATCTTCTGAGACCTCAGTGTTATAATTATGCCTGTGTCTTGGCTGCTTTTATTGGGTTAGCGATGTTGGCATAGACAGCATTGCATAAACAGACTACAGGATGTGTAATTTACATGCAAGTTCTGTTGTTTCATTACAAATTCCATAGCTGTTGAGCTACTTTATCAGACTGACTGAGGCAGAAAAGCAACCAACTTTTCTGAAGTTCTGAAATATTTAAGATGAAGCAATGTTGAGCCATGCTTCTGACACGCAATAAGCCATTTTTTACCTGTCATGTTAGTACTGCTTAATCAATTTTAATTATTGATAGATCATTCCCAGCTGGAGCAGCTTATTGTTTGATGCATCTTATTGGCTAGTGATTCTCAATGGTCATTGGAGGATAAGCACAGAATTGGATTTTCCCGCAATGTACTACCATTCAAATAAATACATTATAATTGCCTCAACCCTATCTAATCGTTCTGACTAAAAAGTGAGTCTGTTTTGTTTGGGAGGCAGAAGGACTACGGCTAGGATGTGAGTGAAGACTCCTTGAATTCTGTCATGGATTTATTTATGAGGCATTGGGAATATTGCTTCAATTCTCTGTCTCACTGTCTCCCTCAGCTGTAAGTGGGAGTAACTGTTCATGGAGCTGTTGTGTAGATTGATTAGGTAGGGCCAAATCCTGCTCTCAGATTATACAGGTCCAATTCCCATTGTACCATTAACTATCCAGATCTGAACTTTCCCAAAGTTGAGAGCTGAGATTTTAGTCTGGGCCACCACGTAAGGCAAGACCAGCCATGAAGTTTGAGTTGGATCAAGATGTCCCAATGTTTAGAGTGGAGGTTTCTGTTCATTCCCATCCCCCCACCCCACCCCACCCCCCCAAAAAAAAAAAGAAATCACTGAGCAGAATGAGCCTGACAAAGCAACTGCACAATTCTTCCTTACTTCTAGAAGCAGGAGATAGGATCTGAATGCTCCCCCATGACCTTCCAGGGGGGAATACAATCCTGTCCTACTAACTGCAGGGTTGTGAATTTCTCATCTGAACTGAGGTTGGGGTTAGGCTCTGTGTTCTGACATATAAACAAAGGTCTTTGTAATCACAGCACTATCCACTCAACTCCATTCTGAACTGGGCTGCTTTGCTTTGTGATTGATACTTGCAAGGCTTTCAGTGCCCCCAGTGATAAACTTCCAGCAGAGAAGTCTTAGAACAAGAAGAAATGCTGCTTCCTTTTACATGATGCTAAGAATTTGAGCAAGGAATAGAGCAGGGTTGAATCAACCCTACTGAAAGAGCTGAAAACCACTCTCCTTTTGGATAGCATTCAAAACCCTCCCTTAGGACAGGAGGCCTCAGTGGACTCCACAATTTCTACATGTTCAGCTCTTATCAAACTCCCAACATTGCTCATAAAGATAAAGGTTCAAGTACTTACAGAAGGGATGCTAGAGTCAACTCATAGGTTAAAGCTAAATAGTGAACCTGGATTCAAGCTCTGTGATGAAAAGAATCATACAGGAAAAACTCTTGTAGAAGTGCTCAGTTTCCTCCAGGTTAGTGGAGAGGTTTTTGTTGTTTTTGTGAGGGCTGAATTCATCACCAGGAGCTTTTATGCTTCCTTCTGAAAAAGTTCAGCGGAGGAAGGCTGCCTCCTCCAACATGCCAACAGGCGACGTGGGATTGATCATTCGCCTGTTGTCAGTAGAAGTAATACAAATGCTTTATTGCACTAACTCCTGCCACACCATGTTACCCAGGTTACTTGCAAAATGCCCAGCTCCTTGTGAGCAAAACTAGGAAACAGGAACCTCACTCACATTTTTAGTGCTTTAACCAAAATACCCCCAATCAAATATTTCATAATTTCATAGTCACAGTAAAAAAACCTCCAAAAGCCTGTGACTTTGTGTTCACTGTTACTCTCTGCATAATTTAGCTGTTTATCTGATCTACATTTCTAACGTGCACAGCACCAGGCTATATAGATGTAATTTCTGCCTTTATAAATATGAATGTATTTTAGATAAAAGTCTGACAAGAGGGACAGCAATTGTCTCTTCTGCATCACCATGTCCTTGAAGGCATGAGATTGCACCAAAATGTTGCCTGGTGATATTTCTCAACATAAAAACAAGGGCTTTCAAACGCACTTTATTGCAGTGGTTCCTTGGTACTTGTAACACTAGTTTCTTTCTGCTTATCCCAATGGTCCCATCGCCTAGAGCTCACAGTGCTGCTGTTGCCCACCTCCCATCCAGTGGTGAGTGCTTGGACCAGACATGGCTTTGGGGCGATGCATACCACTGTCTCAGATCTGACTGGGAGGTGGCACTGGCTGAGACAACCAAGTTCTTGACCTGGATATCTGGCAAATTAATCCATTTGCCTAAAAAGGTTGTGAATCACTCTTCAAGCACACAGGTTATAAATGTAGGATCCCTCTGTCTCTGCTGCATCCTGTACTTTCTTGAAAAAATGCATGCTTCTTAAGTAAAAGGTAACACACAACTGATTAACAACCCTTTAGGTGCTGATGTAAATTGCCTCTCTGCTCATCTCTCTGCTGCATGAAGCATGCCTGAACTTTTGGGAGAACTTCTGTTTTAATGCACTGCAAAGATCACATGTTTTTGAGTTGGAGAACCACAGACCAGTCAAAAAAGCTGGGTTTTACCCCCACTCCACTATATTTATTTTGTGTATTATTATTAAAATACACTGTACCACTCCATTGTAGTTACACAGAATATCATAGCAAGCAACAGTGAGGCTAGAAGTCAGGACCTTCTGTGCCATAAACATAAGTCTTTCCCATTTGAGCCAAAAAACCACATCTGCTGGATGTACAACAGCAATAAGAGCTTAAAGACAACACAGGATCCAGCCCCTAGAAGACATAGCCATAAGACTCACATAGGCATGACATGCCACTCTGGAGAAAGGAGTGCTCTCTCACTAATGCACCCAGCAGCCAATATGCAACATTATTCCAGTAAACGTGCACTTCCAGCTTTCCTCCATGTTCAAGCAGACAATACATGTCCAAGTAATGCTGCAATTCGTTATTCAAATTAGGACCACAGTATGCATTGTCTCCCCTCATGTGCAACTGAGCTGATATGAAGTCAGATTATACCCACAAGTCAATTTTAAATTATTTCTAATGACCTCCACTGTACACCTAGGAGCCATACTTTCCTCTTGATCTGTATTTATTGCTAGGGCTCAGCTAGGATTAACTGATCGGAATTCCTGTGCATCAGTGAACAAGCCAAAGAGAAACTATATTTCCTGTTTCCTTTCCATGATGAAAGAATAAAATGTGGGGGAAATATACAGAGAAGAAAAATAAACAACTGTTAGGAAGGGTCTCCACAGAGGTCCAAATTGTGCTCTCATTTACACTGGTAAATCCAAATTAATTCACTGAACCAAATTCTTCTCTCCACCCTATTCTCATTGAGTTAACCAGGAACAGCATGCTTGCAACTCAGAGAAGAATTTGGTATATTGATTTCACTGTAGCTGTTTTGGAATTACACTAATATAGCTAGCTGCAGACCATGGCCTAGAGTCAATCTTCTGGAAGTTTAGCAAGAGCTCCTTCAGCAAACAGTAGCTACACAAGTGCTGCTGCACTATATGGAAGAGGGTAAAACTCTTTGCTACCAAATAAAAATTGGATGCTGCTCAAGGAGCATCAGGGAATATTTTTTTAATTTCCTATATCATGTGTTAAATCCCTAAAGATAATTACTCTGTATGTCTAGTTTTCCTTCCCTATCACCACAAGGAAGCTAAGAGGTTTGCAATGCAATGGTTAGTCTTGATTTTAATTCATATAAGAGTCCAGACTGATTGCACAGTGCCAAACTGTTTGAAAAAAATTGTATGCCTATTTATATCACAAAGTATGTTACTGTAACTTGCTGTGTTTTGATACTGTTGATTTTTTAGTTAAATATATTCTCTTGCTGTACAGTTTGAATGGAGTAGAAAAGATTCTCTCTTTATACAGCCTTGAAATACTATATTCTCATTGGGTTGAAGATAGCATGTGCCCCGTCTTCCTGCCAACCAAGTGTATACATGGCAGCAGTGACTAAACATAAGCACACACCCATGATGTCTGAAGGAAAACTGGAGACACAGCTCAGCTTTCTCAGGCATTAATAAATTGAGGCCATATGGGCAAATGCAGACTTGAATGATGGTGGACAAACTGCCATGCAGAGATGTTTTTGCTGTTTCCCTCCCATTTAACATAGCCTGAGTCCACAGCGTAGAAATCAAAGATTGAGCAAGACCCAGCATGCCCTTCCACCCTGATAAAGGTGGAATTGTTCCCTATTGTGCTTTCCTCGTTGATTTGTCCAGCTTTAAAATGACTCTAACAATGGGTCTCTTGTTATTTCCCTCAGGAGACAAGTCCACAGTCTAACTAATCCATCTCACCTGTAGGAAGATTTTCTTAGTAGTCTAGCTAAGTGTTCCATTGCTCAGCAAACATTAGACAGGGGCAGGGGTCTGTTTGATTGGGATTGTCACAGTTTAATGGATCCGCATATAGGGAATGTTCAGCTATCAGAGCCTAATGGTATTGTCCATAGCGACTCCTTATAGCAGATTCCTGTCCAGAATGACATACATATTAATATAGTGTCTTAGGCATGCTTCAGAGAGGCAGCAAGGAAGTCACCGTCCCTTAAAGGAAAACCCACTGGGGAACCTAAATAAATGGACACAGATGGTTTACATAATTCAGCTTTTGATCTGTGAAACTTTGATACTTTCATGGTCATAGACAAAGAGCAGTGTCTTTGGGCCTAGCTCTCCACTGGCTTGCTCCTTGCACAGCCACTTGCACTGTGCAAGATAAGGGCAAAGTGGATGTAAAATGCTGATTTGGCACCACCCCAGACCACTTGGTGCTCTTTTTGCACAAGTATATAAATGAGTACACAAGGTGAAAGGTAGTGGAGAATCAGGGCCTCTCTGAGTAAGTATCAACATGGAATATGGAAAGGGCCAAGTTCCATCAATGCCTTGTACTCCCACAGAAAACCCATCAGGTGTGATCTCCCTGTTTATACTAATGAATTATTCTTAGAGAAAAGGGAGTAAAAACCTAGATGATATATTGGCAGGGATTGAAGACCTAGCAAACATTTTGGATCTTAAATACCAACACTCAGTGCAGATACATGGTTTCCTGGCTGCCAATTCTCATGTGGCTGTTTGGATGGCCTTGAACCAGCTCATGACTTGGGAAGTCTCTTGCCCTTGGGTATAGGTGCCATGCGAACGTGGATTTAAACAAGCTGCCTGCATAACAATGAAGACATTTCCTGTGCAAGAAGAGTCACCACCAAATTCTTAGATATGAGCAGGAGTTGCTTTAGTTCAGTGTATCATGGCATTTATACCATTAATATTATGCCACAATACACCAAGAGTTATGGAAGGGTGTTTCTTGACAATGTTATTGCCCCCCCACCCCACCCCGTTGCTTGGAGTCCTCTTGTGAACTCATCAATCTCTTCTGGCAGTTTTGCATTTCTCCAAGTGTTTGGATTTCTAATCAAAGAAGTGATTTCTGAATGTGTGATGGGAAAAAACTTGTGACTGATACACATGCTTTCATATACAATATTCCATTCAACAATACCACATTAAAAGAATGATAGGGTTGCAAAGTAAAGCACTCAAGGCTGCCTACACAATTTACTTCAGAGCCCTGCCTTGCTCCACAATCACCATAACTGATTATAGATCACAACCATCTACTCATCACACCTGAAATGCCATGCTCTACTTCATTATTCCCTCATCTATATCACATAAATCTTGAGACATTCAACAGAGATTTCCAAACTTTTAAGGCACCTGCATATTGACAGAGCCTTAGGCCTGGTCTATACTTACCTCTGAGATTCGGCAGCAGTCAACAGGAGATATGCAAGCGACATAAAAAACGTGCGTAACTCATGTCGACTTCACTACTTCCATTCTGCGTGCTGTGCACACTGTGCTGCACTGACGGGAACAGCATTCCCCTCAACGCAGTGCTAAGCCACTTTCAGAGGTAGTTTTCCTAGGTCAATTTCGGGATCGACTGAGCGGGTCTTTACTGACCGCTCAGTCGATCCAGAGAAATTCGCAGCCGTCAGTATAGACATATCCTTAGTCTTTTCATTTAGCATAATCCAGTGTGCATGTGTGAAATACTGTATTTAAATCCTTATAACTAGGTCAAATCTAATCTAGTTTTCACTGGATCAGTGAAAGGCACATGTTATGTTCTAGAGCACATGTCAAACTCTGATTTAGGGCTGTTAGAAAGAAATTTTCCTTGCAGGCAGGCAATTCCATAACTGTCACCTGCCGGGTTTCTTGCACCTTCCTCTAACGCAGCTGGTTAGCCACTGTCAGAGATAGGTTAGGTGTGATTCAGCCCAGTGATCCATCTATTGTCCTATGACCTAGGGACCAAGGACCAGATTTTAAAAAGGTATTTAGGCCCCTAAGGTTGCAAATAGATGGTAGCTGGATTTTCAAAAACAGTTAGCATCTTCAGGAGCTAATTACCTTTAAAAATCTGGCCCCAAGTTCTTGCCAAGTTTTCTGTTTATATTATCCCAACATGTTAGAACTGCTAATACAAGACATCATCACAAAAAAATTCTTAGCAGAATTTTTTTTCACTCCTTATATGCTTGAAAATGGTTCAACCATTTTAAATAAAACTTTCAGAAAAAGCTCACTCCCTAACTGACAGAAAGTGTGTCAAAGTTCAGGCCAAAATGGTAAAACTCTGAGAAAGTTACAAGTCACAAAGTGACTCTTCATAATGGAAACACTTAAGCCACTTTAACAATAGGCATTTCGCAGAGTGCCACTTATTACAGAGCTACATGTATACACATAGACTCAGAGAATTGTAGGACCGGAAGGGACCTCAAATGGTCTTCTAATTCAGTCCCCTGCACTCAAGGCAGGACCAGGCACCATCTAGACCATCCCTGACAGGTGTTTGTTCAACCTGATATTAAAAATCGCCAATGACGGAGATTCCACAACCTCCCTATGCAATTTATTCCAGTGCTTAATTACCCTGACAGTTAGACAGTTTTTCCTCATGTTCAACCTGAATGCCTTTGCTGCAATTTAAGCCCATTTCCTCTTGTCCTATCCTCAGAGGTTAACAAGAACAATTTTTCTCCCTCCTCCTTGATGAAAACTGTTATCCTGTTCCCCCTCAGTCGTCTCTTCTTCCATATTAAACCCAGTTTTTTCAATCTTCCCTCATAGGTCATGTTTTCTAGACCTTGAATCATTTTTGTTGCTCTTCTCTGGACTTTCTCTGGGTTGTCCACATCTTTCCTGAAATGTGGCACCTAGAATTGGACACAATACACCAGTGGAGGCCTAATCAGTACAGAGTAGATCAGAAAAATTATTTCTTGTGTGTTGTTTACAACACTTCTGATAATACATCCCAGAATGATGTTTGCTTTTTTTGCAACAGTATGATACTGCTGACTTATATGTATCTTGTGATCCACTATGACCACCAGATCCATTTCTGCAGTATTCCTTTCTGGGCAGTCATTTTCCTCAGCTGCTGTGTTGTTTCCTCTCAAATTGTCGTTGATGGTATTTATTTGTCACCTTATCCCACAGCCCAGGAAGCTGATGGTGAGAGGTGGCTGTGGCACAGGCTGTGGGTTCAGGGACTTACTGCCAGGAGACCCAAGCAGGTCCCTTCAGAAGAGACAGTTGGGTGCTGCAGGCAGGCAATTGGGGCAAGGGAGGCTGGCTCAACTGTCTGGTGCAAATGCTCTTCAAACACATGGGGGAGGGGCTAGGATAGGATGGGAACCTGGGAGTGGGCTCATTTCACAGTAGGAGAGAGCTGTGCCAGTCGTGGTGGGGCCACGTTAGAAGGAGTTGGGGGTGGGGGGATGTAGGAAGGAAGTGTGCTCACCCTGTAATTTAGTGAGGATATTTATAGTCATCCTACAGTATAAGACAGGAATCCTGTGAGTGAGGTTGAAAGGTCCAAGCAGGCCTAATCTCAGCAGTGTCAGAAGTAGAGCAGCAGCGAGCACTGTGACATGCATCTACTTACTGCCCACCAGCCACCTGCTTGAGTGGACTCAGCTGGGAGGAAGATCAAGCACTCACAAAGGGGAAGAAGACTGTCCCACTCTCCCAGATGTGGGCTCTGAGAGTCCACATAGGATAGGCTGGAAGCAAGACACTATCTGGCGGGCTCCAGAGTTTTTTGGTGGTGTAGACCCCAATTAATTAGCCCTTGTGAGCAGCACTGGGAGGCAGACACTTCAAAGAATGCTGCACATTTCTGGTCGCCAAGACAAGTCTCTGGTGTGCAGATCAAAAGAGGCTCGAAATCCACATAGTGTGTGCTGCTTAGGAAAAGGATCCTTGGGCAGCAAGTCTGATACTCTTCTTCACTAAGAAAACTAATGGAGGAATGGGAGGTGCAGACTTTAGGCAACTCCAAGTGTCCTTATAACACAGAATCAATTCCAGCAAGCAAGTCAGAAAGCCAAAATAGCGCCCTTGGGATCACATTGTTTCACAGAAAGTATGGATTGACTTTGCAATGCTGTAAGTGAGAGCAAATCCCACATTAGGCAGATGCCCCAGAACACAAGTTAAGCTCCAGCAAAACCCAAAGGGCCAAATTCAGATCTCATGTAAATAAATGCAGTTTCACTAAAACATTTCCTCTAGCTCTTTGTTCTCAGTTTTTCTGTTCTTTAACCCCTATAGACTGTTCTCTCCACAAAAGGTTTTCGCTCAGTCCTTGCCAAGGGATTCAGGATTTGCCCCTTAGTATCTAAAGAAAATTTGAAATATTATTGCACTTTTACAACAGCACTACAGAAACACAACAGAATTCATGGGTGAGAACTTATCCTGAAAGAGGGTTTTTTTATGCTTTTCTAATGCAGTATCAGTTGATTGCTCCCCCTGGCGGCATACCATTCAGATGACATGCCAGAACTAAAACCTAAATGATGGAATAAAAAAATATAAATCCTGTCAGTTTCAGCCATGTGCCTTTGCAAAATCTTAAACAAAGTTCTTTGAAGAAAAATACAATTAGTGGTTAACCTTGCTAGGCCTTCCTCAACACGATGGTATTTCTCTGTCTGTAATGCATCCTTTTCCCTCCTTGATGGGAGGGAGTTCTTATTCTCCTGCTGACTACATCACATGTAACAAGATCAGGCATCTCCCAAACACCCCCTCACAATCTATGGTAGCAATGCAGCTCCTTGCCTCACTTTCTCCTTCCCTCAGACTCCTTAATAACTCCACAAAGGAATGTGTCCAATAACAACCATTCTTGAGTCTGATTTATTAACATACAATAAACGTCAAGTTTCTTCTCCCCCAGTCTCACACTTAGCACAGCCTCTTCTCCCTGAGGTCTCTCCATCATTAAGCTGTGCACTGTTTTCAGCCCTCCACAGGTTCTGGTCAGTCTCTCCCCCCTGAGTTCCTTTAAACATTCCCTGCTCTTTTCTGAGCATCCACTCTTAGGCCTTCCTATCTAAAGTCTTTCCTTGCTCTTTATCTCTGCAGGAACTCCTAGGCCTTACCTGGTGTTTTTCTCCCCACTACTCATAATGTCCATGTGCAGAGGCAATATATGTGTGTGTGGGGGGGCGGAAAGTATGTGGGGGTCACGTCCACCCCCTTTCCGTCCACCCCCGATTTGCTGCTTGGCTGATACTGAGCATGCGCAGTAACGCTGATGAAGCTAGGTTCCCTCACTCTGCCCTTTCACTATCAGCAGGCACAGGTCATCTCTGTCTAAGTGGCCCTTTGAGCCCAAGCCAAAGATCTCACGCTAGCTACAGCTTCCTCTCCCTGTTACCCTAAGGAGACCAGTTCTTTATTAAGACCTGCTGTCTTCTATCTATCTCCATTGCAAGGCTATTAATGAGGCACAATTAGGCTAGAGCAGCTGCCTCTTAAAGGATCCAGTCCACCCTGTGACACCAGAGAGGAATGATTGATATGAAATGATGAGGGGCAGCATAGACACCCTAGCACGGAGTTAGCAGAGCCAACATCTTCAACCACCTCTATAATTCTCTATGGACCAAAGAACCAGTTTATGGCAGAAATTATCACCTTCCAGCATAACACCCTTCCTCTTAGTTTTAAAATGTTGAACTGAAAGGAAGGAAGAAAGAGCCTTACCTAAGGTCACATAGGGACCCATTGAAAGTATCTATGGATATTTGTGCCATAAAATCTGCTGATTCACCTTGCTGGATTTGACACCATTTTCTTTATCTTTTCATCAACACACAGGTATGTGCATTTTTATTTGCAAGAACGTTCACAAAAAACAAACGCATCGTGCACACTTGTAAGAAGTCATGCTTGCAAGAGTACATGTGCTAGAAGTGCTTACACCTAGTGAGCTGGGAGATGGTATAAAGCTTTAAGGATTCTTTCTCCAAGAATCAGATAGCACAGACAATACTGAAGAGGTTTATTCACAATACCGGGAAGTCTGATAAATCAGCTTCAGCTTCATGGTGTTACAGGGGTCAATTATATACCCTTTCTTATCGATTACGTAGTACGTTTTAAATTTTTTATCTATTCACTTACAAATACAGACATTGTCCCATCTGGAGAGAATAACAATGATAATGGTCGTTACATATATGCAGAGACACTTTTAATCACTTTACTTACATCAAGGATGCTAGGATTACACTTGGTGGGGGGTACGATGGAGGAAGGGGAGGTTCCTTACAGATAGGTGGCAGACAGACAGAAATTCTAAAAGCAAATGTGCTGTTCTCATTGGAATTAGAATAACTAAAAGGACATCTGGTTCCTGAGCCATTTATATGAGTTTCGACTTACAACTTGTTAGCTGAAGACAATCTCAAGCCTTACAGTGGGGATGGAGAACGCTTTTCCCAGTCTCCCAACTTTTTGAGATTTCAGGCATTCTGCATGTGGAAGAAAATGTAACCTTTCAAAGTTTCTTGTGAAAAAACAGGAAACCTATCCCAGAATAGCCAACAGCTCAGTAGCGGGGGCACGCACCTGAAATGTGGTAAATACATGTCTGAATCTCTGCTGTGAATCAGGTAGTGTAGGCACCTGGATCTGGGTCTGCCACCTCGTAACTGAGTAGTCTAAAACCTGAACTATTGGTCTCTCCCTTATGCTCTGATTTGGATCAGAAATTCCATCCTTGACCAGAGAATCCTTTCCCAATAAGAGATTAATCAAAACTGGTATGTTACCACCAACACTTCTGATTTAATTGATTCAGCACTTCTGAAGTAAAAACATTTTGTCAAAAAAATTCCTGAACAGTTCTACTCACATCTTCGTTCTATGCAATGGATTCAGACAGTTACCAATGCTCATGGATATTTTGTAAACAGAAGAAGTGATTCCCAGCTATTTCTAAAACTCAAGTCATCCAGTCAGGGAAGAGAACTACTGCCATGTGCCTGAAGTAGTCAATTCTATGGCTCAAATAATGAATACCCAATGAATAGAGTGGCCATTGCTTGAAACAAGGCTTGGCTAAAACTTCTTCATGCTATTAATTCACCAGACAATTTTGAACAAACTTGTACAAATCACGATCTGTTTGTGGATAGTTTTCTAACTAAAAAGCTGGATTGTGCATTGTCTGTAATGGTTAATGTATTTGTTGCAAGATCTTAGGAACACTTGCGAGACGGACACCGAAATGAGGAAACAGCAGTTTATTGATTGGCGCCAACCGGCTCAGCGGAATCATTTCCAAAGGCTGAGCCCCGATTATACTGGGGCGCTGCCTTATATACCCTTAAAGATTACATGAATATTCATACCTAGCATCAATTTACATTACATAATATGATTGCCTCATTATTACTTAACAGCATTCGCACCCCCTTGGGGGAGTGGGCCTTAACTTGTTTTTCATTAGTCTATTGGCAATTTGAACAAGTTGCTGAATTGTTATTACTAAGGGGAATTTGGGGTCAGGGTTTTCAGACAGTGTCTGATTCTGGGCCAATATTAGACTTCTAAGAAGCCACTGACCCAGGGTCAGAAAGGGGTGATTGTGAAAGTGCTGAATGAATGTTATTGAGAGGAGATTGGGACATCACTGGGTCAGTGTTAGTTAGGGAGTTTTAGCAGCTCTTTTAACTTGTTAGTAAGAGTAGTGTCATATATAGGTCAAAGAAGCAAGTACAGGCCAGCAATTATAATTTCTTATAAAGCACAAAGGTTTCTATAGATAATCTTTTGGGGGCCAGGTCTTGCCTCATATTCAGTTCACTTTGTACCTTGGCATCTGCCTCCTGTGTGATTTTTGTATTAAAGCTACCTGTTTACTGACAAAAACAGCTGTCTACTACTGTTAGTCCTGCAGAGTCAAAGCATCTCTAGAGGAGTGAGTTGGATTCTATACTGATCTTCAGAATGGCTAACTAAGCTCTGATTGCAGAGCTCCATTATCGCTGATCATACAGAAGTATGAAAATATATAGCTTGATTTTCACATCCCAGAAGGAGTTTGCAGGGCTAGCAATTAGAAAAATCATCATTTGACACAAACTGAGAAAATTTGATCTAGAAGCCACTAAATATGCACATCTTAGTGGCTTTCTAAGACTGTTGCACTTTGCAATTTGGTTTTCATGTGCTACACTTCCCAATTTGAAGGACACAGAAAATCCCAAACTTAGTTCAAAGAGGAAAACACAAGGGACAACTCTAAGATGGATCATCACCAGGATTTGAATCCGAGAGTTTCAGCAGAGACCTCTGCCCTGTGAGTTAAAAGAGTAACACTATTATCAGAGAGCAGAGGCAGACTGGAGCTGGAAGCTGTAATTTCCAGCTTGGGTAGGCTTACCCACACTAACTCTGATCAAGCTAGCTTGCTAAAAATAGAAGCATAGCTGCATAAGGGGCTAGCTACCAAAATACTTGCCAAGAGTTTCAGACAGGATCATGCTTGTGCTGCTGCAGCTACACTTCTATTTTTAGCATGCTAGCTTGTGAGAGCAGGTACGTCTTCTCAAGCAGGAATTTACAGCTCTAGCGCAGACATATCCTATGTGAACCGCCACTAGAGGAGGGAAGTTAAACATGCTGTGCAAGTGTGTTATGTAAGCATAGACTTTCCCCATGTGCAACAAAATGCTGACTCATTTGCTAAACTGGCACTGTGTTGTGATGTTGCATTTCAAAGTTGGGACCGTGCAGTTTTTTGTCTCACACTCATAGTCTCCTAAAGGTGGCAGCTATCAATGTTTTCTTCCCCAAATGCAGTGAATCGACCCATGATCAACAGGGATGTTTAAAACAGAGGGCCCAACCCTGCAAGTTCTCCTTGCAGAGAACTCCTGTGGAGGACCTTAGGAGTTCAGTACACTAAGTGAGTGCCGTATGAGGCCCTGTCCATGTGCAGTATTGATGAATTATGGTGTGCATAAGTCAGAGGAGTTGTCAGAATACCTGGAGCAGTGAGAGCAAAGATGTATTTAAATTCTAAAAAGGTACTGTACAAAAGTTATGAGCTCAGTTTATATACCTAATGCTAGCATTACAGTCATTGCACACAACCAGGCCTCATAATGGGGAATTTTAGCTCCAGCCAGTAAGCATATGAAGTGGTTATTGTTTATTGAAGTGGAATGGTTGTCAGTTCAAATTACATTTTATTGAGCACTGCCTGGTTTTATCGTGTTATTAATTTTCCTCAGCTGCAGTTCCATAGTCAGAAATACCAGGGCCTGCCTCTCTTTCACTGCCAGACTATTTATTTATTGTTTCAACTTTTTTTTAATTTATGATTTTACATTTCGCAAAGACAAGGAGTTGGGCTATTAACCACTTTTTGGGCAGGAACATATACACCAATTTCCCACAAAAGAAGGCACATCTCAGAGCTAGGAGTTGTAGCATACTTACTGATGTGTATGACAATAGCACCTAGAGGCACCATCTGAGATGAAGGCCCCAGGATGCTAGACACTGTACAGACACAGAGGCAGCCCTTTTGCCAAAAGATCTAGACAGACGGGAGTAATATTATATCTCAGTTTTACAGGGCCTAACATACAGATGTAACCATTCTGCCAGAGTCAGCAGCAGCAAGGGCCGGGTTCTATATCTAGGGGTCCCTGTCAATGATACAACACCAAACTGGCTCGAGCCCCCACCCAGTCACCTGGGAAATCACACACTATCCCCTGGGCGCCCCAAAGGGCAATACTTCCCCTCTCGCAAACACAGAGTCTGAGTGTAGAAAGTAAACCTTTTAATACCAGAAGAGACATAACACAGCACTGGTTTGGGATTTCATGAACTCAATGAGCCAAAACCCACCCCAGAGTACAGGGCGTGTCCTTCGCTTCCCCCTTCATGCCTTCCCCTGTACTGACCATCGTAGTGTCAATGTCCAGTTGGGGGCTCAGCCTGCCCCCCTCTGCAACTCCCACTGGCCACAGGCTTGACCAGGCCTCCTCCGTGGATGTCTCCTACTGCCTCTGGGTCAGGCCAAGTCCCCAACTGCCAACCGCACCTGGCTCCCGCCGACCCGGGCCTCATCAGGCTGGCACCGACTGTGCCCAGCTCCCACTGACCACACCTGGCTGGCACCAACCACACTAGGCCCTGGCTGACTGCTGGTGCCGACTGCACCTGCTTCCGCTGACCACACCTGGCTGGCACCAACCACGCCAGGCTCCCGCTGACGCCAACTGACTCAGCTTTGTCAGTTGCCAGGCAAGGTTTCCCAGGCTCTCTAATAGTTCAGCTCTTAGTGAATCTCAGCTTGCAGTGGTTCAGCTCTTAGTGACTTTCAGCTTGTAGTAATCCAGCTCTTAGTAACTTTCAGCTTATGGGTAAACCTTCTGCTGACACAGAAGCAATGTCCCTGGTTTCAGGAAACAAAAAACGCTCTAAGAGAAATCATTAATTTTACCTTTTAACAATGGGAAGAGAACATCACTCCATGCCTAGGAACAACCCTTTCCCAGGACTGGTGCAATCCCAATAAGCAATTCCTCATATCTTTCCCAGCGCCACCACCCCTGTTTTGGAACATCTGTCCGCCACCTTTGTGGCACTCTATTTAGTTTAGGGTAAAGTGTTTTATCATAACAGGCTAAGCACAGTTTTGCTGACATCTGTTCATACAATTGAAGAACAACATTTAATTACCCCAGCAGTTAACACAAAAGTGGTTTGTATCCCAAAACCAGCCACGCTAACCATTTCCCATTATGCTGAGCACCTACATGTGCTTATCCACATACAGTGAATTATGCTAAATACTTAATTGTACTCATGCAAATACAAAGCCCATGCAAACAAAGTGCGCCTCTCCTTTCAGCTGACTGAGCAGGAGAGAGCACCACTCAGACTGTCTGAGCAGGGGGGAGTTCCACTAAAATCTTCCTTACACAGAGACTTGTCCAAGCCCTGTGAGACAGCAAGACTAAGGGGCAGCCACAGAGTGATCAAAGGGAGATATACAAGCTCTAGGCCTTGTTCCCTGTGAACTGAGGGGAGGTCAGTGAGGAGAACCTGAGGCCAATTAAGGTTCAGTCAGGGATCTGATAGAAACTTGCTGGTCTAGTCAGGCAATTGGGGAGCATGTTGGAGGAATGTGGTGATAAAAAATATAAGAAAACCAGGTGAAGAAGACTGCTGGCAAAGAGACTTGTTTGCTGAACCACAGAAGCTGAAAAGAGAGAGGGAAAATAGGAACCAGAAACACTGGACTGGCAGTGCACAGCTGCTATTATTAGGGCCCCTGGGCTGGGATCCAGAGAAGTGAGTGGGGCTGGGTCCCTTCTCCACCCTCTTTCCCCACAGGGCATTACCGGGCTGGCCAATGCTTGCAAATAGGAGCCACTTGGGGGCACCCTGACCTTCCACAAAAAAGAAAAGTGTGGGACCCACAGTAGCTGAGCTGGCAATTTGCCACAGTCCATGTAGGAAATGTGGGCTATGGCAGAGCTGTGAATTGGACCCAGTTGTCCTGAGTCCCAGTTTAGTGCCCTAACCACAGACTCACTATGCATGCGTGTGCATGGTTCTCTTCATCTCACCACAGATCATTGTGAATTGCAGAGGCTTCCTCTAGGCCTTCATTGATTTTATTTTTTGTAGTCCCTCTATGACCCAGTTCCTTACTTTAACTTTCCTTTCTTCTGACTCAGGCATGTCTGCTTCCTCAGTGACCAGTACCAGTACAGGATCTTTATCTGGAGATGTAGAACAGTGATCCCAACTGCTTGTAGTCATTAACGATCCCATGGCATTTTTGTAACAGTTGGAGAGTTAGCTCTTGTATCCTTATGGATGATAACATTCTGCGTACCTGCATTCCCTCTGCACTTTCCAAGGGATAGGGCATTCTTCTATATTTTCTCACTAAACTGTTGTAGTACATTGTTACCGAACTGCTGTGTTCCTTCCACAGATGGCTATGTAACCCACAAGGGCAGAGTGGAGGTGATTCCCCCCCCCCCACCACAGCTGGTCTAGAAGATAACAAACAGCCTATTACTGTAGCTTTCCTCACTGCAGCCCGAACACTGCTGACAGCCTATGGACAGCACCATCACAACTGCCTTTGCTGAATACTAAAATGGTTATAAGTTAATATGGGCCTCTGCCCCCAGTCTAGACTGTGGGACATGTACATTGGCATTTTCCTTGTGCTGTTTGAGGAGCTAATGCTCATTTTTCTCTTCATGTTTTCCTATCAATTAAAACACTGCTGCCACAAGCACTAGCAGACTAAGAAAGGACTTAGCCCTCAGCAAAGTCCCTAGCTTTGGAGTGGCAGGTTTGAAATAGACTGAGTCTACCCCCCACCCTACCACCACCATTTGGTCTGACAGAAATAGAACCTAAAATCTCTGAAGGACACCATGCAACCTTCTTCCCATCTCCTGGGAGTGAGGCTCAAAGTGTGCTACACATTTAGTCTTAAACCATCTGTAGTCACAATCATGACACTACAATGGGGGTATGTTCCTTTTATTGCACTTATTCCTAGCATGGCTCTGTGCCAAGAAACTCAAACTAAATGGAAGAAAATGGAATTAAAATGTTTACATTCCTGGCGAAAACCAAAAGCTCTTCTGTTCCTTCCCCCAAATGGAAAACATTTGCTCTTTGCATAGAACCTCCCCTCTGTCTAATTTTAGACTATGTTGCTTCTGGCTTCCAGCTGTTTTATACTTAGTACATCTCATTTGGGTAGGCTCTGTGAAAGTTCCAGACTTGCTGGTTTTCTTTCCCTCTCCCTTTTTGAAACCCACTATGAGAGGTTTATTAAAAGAAATCTCACAGGAGGTTTATGTGAAAGGACATTTGATTATTAGCAATTTAAAATTGGTTGCATATATAAAGAAATTGTGTCTTGGCTCCATCTTCACTAAACTGAAATTAAATTCTGTTTATATTGTTTTGTTGTGTTTAAATTAGCTTTTAAATTGCTGCAATGTGAGCTTCAATAATACTAAGGATAAAATTACTCCTCAGTGGTGTAAGCTGGAGAAAATGCATGTTCCATTTACAGTGTCTGTCTAGCTACTTACCAACGGACTGGAGATTGAAATCTTCTACCCATAAGCATATAGCACTACCAGTACAGCATGGCTGGCTATGCACATTTATCACAGTGGCATGTGAATGCCTATAGAGCTAAGAATTCAGGATTGCAAAAGCTAGATGTCTTGAAGTCAGACTCAGAGACCACAGGACCTTATATCCTTCTGAAACTGATCATTAGCATCTCATGCTGTTTAATAACAAGATGCCTTTCCAGCAATACCCTGAAACCAGAAGACCTGTCTTTTCAGATCAAGCCTTGATAATCCTTTTTGCAGGAGTAGGCTTTTACCCTGGTGGTCAAAAATTTCCCTTCCTGCCCCTGGTGTGGCTGTGTCTCTATTCCAGAAGAGGCTATGGTTATAGTCATGGAGCTGATTACCTTTCGGCTCTAGAGAGGATCTCTCTATATCAGGGATGAGCCGCATTTACAGAAGAAGGTTACAACAGATGCTTACACTCCTGCTGCGTGTACCTATCCCAGGGCTAGAAAGTTTCAGGCTCAGGGCTGTAAATAAAGCATCTTTCATAACCAGTAAAGTCACTATGTTTTTCATTTTTCTTTTAAAAAAGGAGAAACATTATAGCCTGTCCTAGAAGTGCTCTGCTGCTAGTAGCTGATTACACTGGAAGATGTATACGAGTTCTTTAGAGCATTTGTTTTCAGCCCCTTAGTAAGCTCTCAGTAAATCATCATGTGATCTCTTTGTTCTGTGTTTGTAACTAGCACAGCGGAGCCCAGGTCTAAGACTAGGGCTCTCAAATACTACTACAATCCAAATAATGAAACAGACCAATAATAATAATAATCTGATCCCAAAAGGAAAAATTCAGGGTGATCCTCTGTTATAAATAGGGCGATTGCTTAGTTTAGAGTATTTAGAGCGGGGGAAGCAGGCTGCAGGACTCCACAGCTCTGCCGCTGACTCACTGAGTGACTTTGGGGAAGTCAGGTAACATCTCTGGTCCTGTTAACCCCACTAGAACATGGACTTATCTACCTTGAAAAAGTATTTTGAGGATTTTTAAAAATTAATGTTTCTGAAGCACTTTGATGTCCTTGGATGAATATAAGTGCAATGTGTTACCATTACATTTCCATTGCACCTAACTGAGCTTCAGATTTCAATTTTTCTGATCAAACTTGAGCTTCAATTCCAGATACCCCTTTGATCTTGGATATGGTTGGCCCAGATCCAAACTTTGCAACTCAGGTCCATCTGTTGTTATTGTTTATTATTTGTATTACTGCAATGCCTAGGAGCCCTTGTCATCACCAGAGCTTAAATAACTGCCTCAGTTTATTTCTTGAGAGTTTCTTTTCTCTAGCTCAGAAAGACCCATCTGGAGTTCAGCTGAATCAGTGCTTCCTCAGTGGGACACAAGGTGAAAATGTGCTGGAAAAAAGGCTGGAAGGATGATTAAAACTGAGAGATGTCCACTTAGAATGAGTCTTCACCAGAAGCCTAGGGAGCCACATTCCTATTGAAATGCTGGATATTTCTCCTGCTGCTGGCCTCTGTCTGCACAGGGCCAGCCTCACTTGCCTGGCATGGGCTTTGAATGCTGCAATTTGGATTAATCAGTGACAGGTATATTACATTATAACAAGCAGACTCTCCTTAGTACAAATCTGTTATGTGATTCAATAATTACCAAGTGTCTGTGGTAATGTGGGGAAAAGTCCTTCAGGTTTAGCAATCCCTCTTGGAGTAATTTTTCCTGTTCTATTCACAGTATTCAGTTATATGTATTTTATAACTTTGCTTCCTTACTGCCAGACTGTTCGATCTTGACATGCTGAATACTAACCTACTGTGCAAGAAGCCCCACTGAAACTAATGGGACTGCTCATGGATTAAGGTCTAAGTGTGAGTAGGGTGGCAGAATCTAGGTCCTAAACTGCATGGGGCTCACTGTGTTAGACACAGAACAAACATTTAGGAAAACACAGTCTTTGACTCCAAAGAGCTTTCAGATTAAGAGCATCAAAACGGAAAGCTGAAAACATGGGTTACACTTTCTGCCCTTTCCATTGACTAAATGCACTTTTCATTTTATAGAATGCAGAGATGTTTGGGAAAATGTCTTCTCTCTTTTTGATAGGAAATATTCTTGCTTTCTCAATGTCCTGTAAGCACTGTACAGTGTGTTTGTTGTGTGTATATTAGGCTGTGGTCTGGTTTGCCATTTTGCCTGAGAAAGACCTTTCTCTTGAAAGGAAGAGAAATTCCTAATGGTGTATTTTATCTGGTTTTCCTGAAAAGCAGAGATGTAAACTCAAGGCCTTGATCAGTGGTGGTCCTTAAAACTCACAAGGCATTTTTTGCAGGACTAGAGGCATTGGTTTCCATATCTTGGGACAAATTCCAGTATAGGTATAAGGGTTGTTGAAAATTTTCTATCAAATCTGTGTTTCTGAAGGAAAATTAGTTTTTGCCAAAGAAATGTTCAGGAATGTTTGCTTTTTTCAGAAAATTTTTCCTTTTCATTGAAAAACCAAACCCTCAAACCTTCCAGTTTGGAAATTCTGCCATGGTGCTTCACAGGAGTTGTACTTCAACAGCCTCATGCCCCCATTCTTCTCTATGGGCTAGGTTTCCAAACCAGATTTCATATCCCATGATTCACTATGACCAGGTACACTGCAGTGACTCTGCAAGAGAGGAGACTGTGGTACACCAGCACCATGGTAGATGTAGCCCAGCCAGGAAGCCCTAACACATAAGAGAGAATGGGGCCTTGAGACTCCTATATTATGGCTCTCATGAGGCACTGCAGTAGCACTTCCAAATAAACATTTCTGGGTTTTGGCCAAAAGTTTTTGATCTTTGGCCAAAAAATTTCAGATTTGGATGTTTGGCCAAAAATTCAAAATTTTCCACAGAAGAAAAATCCATTGTCTGACCACTCCTAAAAGGTAACAACAATCTTCCTACCTAAAATTCACCTGAAGAATTAGATATGGAGGGGCTTCAATGGTGTTCCCAAGAGCATAATTTGGACCATTCATCTAGTTACAGGATTTTTCTACACATTCTTAACTGATGTTAAGATGTTATGCAGTGTTACTATGCACTGCTAAAAATCAGCTTCATTTCACCCAGAGTGGCTGCTTTTCCATGGCTAGTGAAGTTTATTCTTTCTTTCTTTCTTCCTTCATTATTATTATAGATATGCAGCCATACCACCTTATGCTGTGATCTGAGAAGCTTAACAGTGGTAGGCTGCATCAGTACTTGCATTAGACTTCTAAGGGTACATCCACACAGCAGCCCCCCCACCCCCCCGAGCAGTGAGTCTCAGAACTCAGGTCAGCTGACTCAGGCTTGAGCTGTGTGACTGAAAAGAGCAGTGTAGACATTTGGGCTGAGGATGGAGCCTAAGCTTCAAGACCCTCCCTTTGCCAGGTGTCAGAGCCCAGGCTCCAGCCAATGCATATTGCTATTTTTAGTCCTGCAACGTGAGCCCAGTGAGCCTAAGTCAATTGACCTGGGCACTGAGACTCACTGTCATGGCTCTTTATTGCCATGTAGACATACCATAAGGTGTGACTGACAATCACATTGGTGATTCCATAGGCAATATTCTTTCCTGTGATTTAGTAATTAACCAAGGCACCAAACCAGCACTGTTTGAAGTGTTTTTCAGATGAGGTAACCCTCTGTGTGCCAGTGAAAGTATCTTTTCTGGTAAGAGTTTAGCTCCACTGCCCTAACCAAATTCCAGTTTGGGGAATAACGTTTTGCCTCTTTATGTTGGCTCTGTAGAATCTAACTAGAAAAGCTATTTTTCCACTTCCTATCCTAAGATGCTATCTACTGTTACTGTGTATGATTAATTGCTGTGCTTCACCCCAGATATAGCTGCATTTCAGGATGGATGAAGCAGTCCGTCTGCAGTTTGCAAAGTTCTGTGGCTGCCTTCTGGATGCTAAATATTATATGAACATAAGATTGGTATTATTAAAAATAAATGTAGGTAATTTAAATGCAACAACAGTGCAGAGAAAAAAATAAAGTAAACTCAAGCTGTGATGAAACATCACAGGGAATAATGACAAACACACCAACTTTCATAGAATCATAGAATATTAGAGTTGGAAGAGACCTCAGGAGGTCATCTAGTTCAAACCCCTACTCAAAACAGGACTAACCTCAGCTAATTAATCCCAGTGAGGGTTTTCTCAAGCCACAACTTAAAAACCTCTGAAGATGGAGATTCCACCAACTCCCTAGGTAACCCATTCCAGTGCTTCCCCACCCTCCTAGTGAAAATGCTTTTCCTAATGTCCAACCTATACCTCCCCCACTGCAACTTGAGACATTGCTCCTTGTTCTGTCATCTGCCACTACTGAAAACAGCCTAGCTCCATCCTCCCTGAAACCCCCTTTCAGGTAGTTAATGGCTGCTATCAAATCCCCCCCGCATTCTTCTGCAGACTAAACAAGCCTAGTTCCCTCAGCCTCTCCTCATAAGTCTTGTGCTCCAGCCCCCTAATCATTTTTGTTGCCTTCCACTGGACTCTCTCCAACTTGTCCACATCCTTTTTGTAGTGGGGGACCCAAAACTGGACACAATACACCAAATGGGGCCTCACCAATGCTGCATAGAGGGGAATAATCACTTCCCATAATCTGCTGGCAATGCTCTTACTAATGCAGCCCAATATGCCATTAGCCTTCTTGGCAACCAGGGCACACTGCTGACTCATATTCAGCTTCTTATCCACTGTAACCCCCAGGTCCTTTTCTGCAAAACTGCTGCCTAGCTCGTCGGTCCCTAGTCTGTAGCTGTGCATGGGATTCTTCCATCCTAAGTGCAGGACTCTGCACTTGTCCTTGTTGAACCTCATCAGATTTCTTTTGGTCCAATCCTCTAATTTGTTTAGGTCCTTCTGTATCCTATCCCTCCCTTCCAGGATATCTACCACACCCCCTAGCTTAGTGTTATCTGAAAACTTGCTGAGGGTGCAATCTACCTCATCCTCCAGATCATTAATGAAGATGTTGAACAAAACCGGCCCCAGGACTGACCCCGGGGCACTCTGCTTGTGATCGCTGTCAGCTAGACATGGAGCCATTGATCACTACTCATTGAGCACTTTGATCTAGCCAGGTCTCGGTTCATTTTATCGTCCATTCATCCAACCCATACTTCTTTAACTTGCTGATAAGAATACTGTGGGAGACTGTATCAAAAGCTTTGCTGAAGTCAAGGTATATTTCGTCCACCGCTTTCCCCACATCCACAGAGCCAGTCACCTCTTCATAGAAAGCAATCAGGTTGGTCAGGTATGACTTGCCCTTGGTGAATCCATGATGACGGTTCCTGATCACCTTTCTCTCTTCGAAGTGCCTTAAAATGGATTCCTTAGGGACCTGCTCCATGATTTTTCCAGGGATTGAAGTGAGGCTGGTTGATCTGTAATTCCCTGGATCCTCTTTCTTCCCATTCTTGAAGATGGGCTATATATTTGCCTTTTTCCCATCATCAGGAATGATGCCCCAATTGCCACAAGCTTTCAAAGATAATAACCAATGGCTTTGAAATCACATCACCTAACTCCCTCAGCACCCTCGGATGCATTGCATCTGGCCCTATGGACTTGAGTATGTCCAAGCTTTCTAAGTAGTCCTGGACCTGTTCCTTCAGCACTGAGGGATGTTCACCTCCTCCCCATTCTATGCTGCCCAGTGCAGTAGTCTTGGAGCTGACCTTGTCTGTGAAGACAGAGGCAGAAAAGGCATTGAGTACCTCAGCTTTCTCCACATGCTTTGTCACTGGGTTGCCTCCCCCATTCTGTAAGAGGCCCACACTTTCCCTCATCTTCCTCTTGCTGGTAACATTCCCGTAGAAACCCTTCTTGTTCGCCTTCACATCCCTTGCTAGCTGCAACTCTAATTGTGCTTTGGCTTTCCTGATTTCATTCCTGCATGTTTGAGCAGTATTTTTATAATCCTCCCTAGACATCTGACCAAGCTTCCACTTCTTGTAAGCTTCTTTTTTGTGTTTAAGCTCTGCAAAGACTTCTTTGTTAAGCCAAGCTGGTCGCCTGCCATATTTCTATTCTTTCTGCACATTGGGATGGTTTGTTCCTGTGCTGTCAATAAGGGTTCTTTAAAATACTGCCAGCTCTCTTGGATTCCTTTCCCCCTCATATTAGCCTCCCAGGGGATCCTGCCCATCAGCTCCCTGAGGAAGTCAAAGTCTGCTTTTCTGAAGTCCATGGTCTGTATCCTGCTGTTCTCCTTTCTCCCTTTTGTCAGGATCCTGAACTTGACCATCTCATGGTCTTTTTGCCCGGCAGATTGCCTACAAAAATTCAGACAAGAAAATAGCACCGTTAGATGCAGTGGATCAAGAAATTCAAGAGGCAGATTAGAATTAAGTAACAAACCCATGAAACATGCAGTAAAACTCTTATTTAATATCACAAGCTTCATCTGTTACAAGCCCTGCTCTTGTTTCTGTGATTCTGCACTCAACACCTCTTTCTTCAGTAGCTGTCACTATAGGTGTATTTTACTCACTAGAAACTCCGCCATAGCTGATACTGGGACTGTTGTAAACTAATCCTCCTTTTAGGCGTCAGCTTCCATCGATTGGCAGTTAAAATTATAAAGGCACAGTAGAAAGGAAAAAGAGGCACCATTCACACTTTTTGGTATGGGCCCTGAAAGTTCAAGGCTGCACTGGTAAATTATGCAGCAGCACTGAGCATTAATGAAACCCAAGTCACCTCAATCCTATGAAAGTGTCAGAGACATGAGTAGAAGGCAGGAAGGGGTGTTTATCTTGCGTCAGTGTTTCACTTTATTCAATATATTAAGCTGCATAAAATCATTTCTGACTCAAGCAGAGATTTGTGTCTCATTTTTCAGATGAGATTAACTGTTAGAAGAAGCACATTCCAGAGAAACATGACTATCTGGGAAGGTGACACATGTTCTGCACAGCAGGACAGAGAATTAGCCGTGTTCACTAATGTAACCGTGGTCACAGAAGTCCAGTAACCTCCTCCCTCATGTATTTAATAGTCCTACAGAGTCCCACAGCTCAGAAATTACCAACTCTGTTAGTGCACCGGAGTCCCATGCTGATGTTAATAGTCAAATAAAAAACAAACCTCCTGAATAATATAGCTCTATAGCCTACCTGCCATTCTTGAGATTATAGTTCTCCCTTAGTATCCAGATATTCTTTGCAGCCAAAGGTTTTTTTTGATACAGCAACATGTATTTTATAGTCAGATGGCCAGAGTTATCCCTGATGTAATAAGTGAAGTCAGTCAAGTGACACCAGAGGCACATTAGGCCCTGAGTTTGTAAGGATATGTCTATACTGCATAGTAAACCCAAAATCATGAGACCCACATGTAACCCGTCCGTGCCCAGGGTAGCCCACTGATAATGCCAGGGTCAGGGCAGGCTGCAAAAGGAGAGCAAATTCTCCCAACACTGGTGGGTGACAACCAGCCACAAACAGTGCTTCTGATTCTCCCACACTGGTTATCAAGAAGCCACTGTGCAAATACACACAGCCCCCTTTACTGCATTTCAGTCTCTGGCTCCCCAAACCGACACTAGGTCCAGTAAAGAGACCAGTTGTTTAAACTCTATGCTCTTTACTAAAAGATTCCCTCTGATCCCAAAGGATCAGCCACAGTACCAGTTCACTATAAGTCTGGATCTTACCCGAAATACCACGCTGCCAGCCAATCCTTTAGTAACTAAAACTAAAGGTTTATTAATAGAAGAAAAACAAACAGTAAGAGAAGTGTTAAAGGCTTAAAGCAATCAGATACATACAGATGATTTAAAAATCCATATACATCAGGTTTCTAGAACAATTGTGGAGTTGCAGGCTTGTATAGTTCCTCTGGCATACATCCAGTACCTGGATGGGTCTAAGTCCTTCAGTTCAGTTGCACAGTGTGTTAATCCAGAGGTGTGTCCGCAGCTGGACAGGAACAAGGACACAAGGCAAAGACGAAGACGAAGACAAAATGGTTTCTGTGGTTTGATCTTATATACCCTCTGTTTCTGGCCATGTGGCTTGTGGAACTTTACTGGAACCAAAATGAAGTCCATAGTCACATGGGCCAATCCTGGTAACTCTTCAGGTATGCCTTTAGTTTCTTCCCGGGCCTCTGGCTTCTGATAAGGCCTTGAATGGGCTATTAAGCAAGCTATTGTCCTGCCGCCTCTCTGTCTGGGGTGTGTCTTCCACAGCACAGTTTGAAATACAGGGATATCAAAGATCTCCATAACTTTCCTTACACATATTACACATGAACCCAAATATTATCATCTTATTCAGCATATCATAACCTTTCTAACAGTACCTGACATGGTATGTCTTACATGAATCACTATGATTTTGACATATTAAGGTCATAATTAACACAAATGCCCCCCCCTCCTAATGCAGCCCGCGTGACACCACACTTGCAAACTTTTTGTTTCCAGGCTTATGCTTAAGCATCCATGCTTCATTGCTATGAATGCTACATACTGGTGCAGCCATATTGTGGGGCACAGACGTGAGTCAGATGCTGTGGCTTCTGGAGGTGTATTCCAGGGTTCTTACCTCCAGAGCTATAGTTGCACTAGGACTTGGTTCATGATGTACTGTGGGAGAACTTTTCTGTCCACCCTGTGGCTTTTGACCCAGAGTGCCCTTAGCCCACACTTTCAAAGCAAAATATCTTCTACAAGTAACTTAGTTGTATGAAACCTTTTAATGAGAGGGGAAAAAATCAAATTCTCCCCTCCCCCAAATAATGCTTGTAACACTCACGGGATATACTCTGTGATCATTGTTTAAGTAGCTCCCTTTAATGTTAGCCTACTGTACATTTCATATGAAAATTTGCTACCAGAGCAAGGCAATGGATTCAGAACTGGTGGATGACCTTCTCTTGCTGTCCTTTCCCCAAAGGTGGTTAGTGGGTGTCACTATGTTTCAGTGGATCACAGCTAAGGATGCCGTATTCAGGACAAACCGCTGAGAAATAGGACAGACTCACCCCAAACTATATCCTTTGATTATATCAAGTCAGTAACAAATATAAACTTCGATCTTACCACACTGGTTAACAAGAAGTCCAAAATGCAGTGTTCTTAGGCATCCCAGTCCTTGCTTCACCACCCAGACACTGGCCTTTATGATTAGTGGTTGCTGAAAACCAGTTTCATAAAACAAAAAGTTCTTTTGGTCCCATGAGACCAGCCACATAGCCAAGTCAATTTATAACTCAAATCTTACCCAGGAATCACGCTGTTCCCAATCCTTTAGTATCCAATATCTAAAGGTTTATTTATAAGAGAAAAGAAAGAGAGAGTTAAAATGGTAAAAGAAATCATATACATACAATCATTGAAGTTCTTGGATCAGTTCTGTAGCAGTGAAGTTACCGACAGCTGGCTTGTAAAGTCTTTGGTAACTTCCAAAAGATTGGAAGGTCCTCAGTCCATATAGGCAATATGCTATTTTAAGTATAGGTCCATAGTCCAGAGCTCAGAGCAGGAGAGAGGCAAAATGGAGATGTTTCTAGGGTCCTTTGTACCTTCTCTCATGTGGAGGAGGTGACTCTCTCCTGCTGACATAGCTTCCACCTTTCATGGAGGTGGAGTGGTTATGCTTACAGAAGAGCACTCTCCCACTGGCATACAGCATCTTCATCAGACACGCTGCAGCAGTGCAGCTGTGCTGAAGTAGCGCTTTCTAGTGTAGACTAGCCCTGAGTTTTAAATGCTTTGCTTACAATGTTTATCTGGAATTGGATATCATGCCAAATGACAACTGAGACCAGAAATTTGAAATCAGTGATCTGTTTTACCAGGCTTTATGCCTCATGAAGATTTCTTCAGGGGCATGTTTTGCATTTTTTTTCTATAGGGGAAAACAGACAGTATTAGAGAGATCAAATGTCTATGCTCTGCAGTCTTAGAAAGTCATCAAACATTAAGTGTTAAGCATGGCAAAAAAAGTAACAGTATTTCTTTTATATTGTTGCGTAGCTAGCAGTTTGATAGATATCTCTGGCATCTCATTAAATATGTCCTTTATTAGTCGTTACTTACACTCTTCAAGCCTTAAAACACAAATACACTTTCACAATTAATAAAAAAAAACTTCATAATATCGCAGCTGGGCTCTCACTTCACTTCCATTTGTTCTTATATCTCTCTGATTGATTGGCGAAGCCCCACCCCTTACATTCCTGTGAGGGTATTATTGACAACATTCTAGGAGGTTCGAGGAAAATGTAGCTCTCAGAAAGCCTTGAAGGTTCCATGAGATTCTACAAAGGTCCAGAACATTCTAGGAGTTTAATGAAAAATGAATCCACATACAGAATACCTGAAACATTTTACTTCAAACATTCTATTTTCACTTTTATTGCTACAACAAAAACAGTACCCAGAGCCCCACATGGTCAGCACCCCTTTTCCCTGGGTTAAGTACTCCTAAATTCAGCCCTGAATGGGACAGTGTCGCTTGTGTTTTCCTTGCCTCTTCTGGAGCATTTTTGCACATATGGGGCTTGGCTGAACATGCAGACTGTAGCATTGAGTTCATTTCACTGTTCCATGAACTGTTCATTGCTTGCATCATGGGCCCACCAACCCCAGAATTGTCCATTGGTTGTATAGGTTGCAGGACATGGTATCATGATGGGGACTGAACACAGAAGGTCCTCCTGCATTTCATCCTTTATTCTTTTCCTTCTCCCACAAAGCAAGTGGCATAGCTATGGGTGGGCCTGAGTGGGCCATGGCCCACCCACTTTGAAAGCATGCCCACCCAAGCTCTGCTTAATCAACCTTGGCAACTGGAGCTTTCTTGACACGTGGCCATGGCTTGGCATGTGGCTGCAAGCAAGAAATTCAGGAAGCAACTGGCCAAGAATCACTAAGCTGTCCGACAGCCTCCAGTTGCCAAGGTAGCTTAAGTGAAGCATCGGCTGCAACTTAGCCTGACACTCCGCTTATACTACCTTGGCAACTGGAGTGGGGCAGCATAGTTTCTCAGTTTGTTTTTCAGCCGGCCCACCCATGTCAGCCACACACCCTGCCAGAAAATTACTTCTGGCTACATCCCTGTCACATAGGCTTAGCAGCCACTCCCCCAGTTTCCTAGTTTCTTGGCTCTGCCCCTGGTATATTTTTAACATGGAAGAATTGTGCACATTTTTTTAAAGAAAAAAAGAAAGGTAATTTCTGGGCAATGAAGAATCCATTAAATCAAGGAAGGAGACTGGGGCTACCAAAAATGTTGTCAGAATGCAGTTATGGTTGGAAAACCAGCTCTGTCTCTTGGTGTCTGTAAGTTGTATATGTGCACTCTGCCGAATGTGCAATGTTTTCATTCTTAAGCTAGCTGGATTCTTCCCTGAGCCCCATATTATCATTTTCAAATGTCACCTGTGGGGTCAGATGAGCCAATCGTTCAGCTTGCAAACCTCCTGATTGGCTCAAGAAGTGACAGCGAGGGGAATAAGGAGGACTTTCCACAAAGGGATGTTTGGATGAGGAGGACACAGGCTTCTTGTTCCCTGATGTTGCAGGGGCCTTGCCTAAAGGTGGGCACATTGGTCTCTCTGCTCGTGGCACTTAACTGTTAAGTCTCCTGAGAACTGAAACTCTTTAATCTAAAAATCACTGGACTTTTTACAGGCGTAACTGGATGTGTTGCTGTGTTTTACAGTCCAGCCTGGCCTTACTCTATGAAATTTCCATCACCATTCCATCTCTCGCTCCTTTTCTGATCTGCATGCGCCTCCGGCCTACCCTCAAACACTTCCCTTTTCTGGGATGGGATTCCCTGATTCTCCCACTCTTATACCAGGTCCGGGCTATTGCACCCCAAGCATCAACTGTGCTTCACCCACAGGTCCTACTGAAGTCGCCCTGTGAGGTTCTTTCCTTGACCTGAAACCAGCGGGATCGATTGTTCTTAACCATAGGAACAAAGCACAGCAAGAGGGGAAAGGATTTTAAAACAGCAACTGGCCTCTGGGTGAAATTCCCAGTGGTGGGAGCTTATATGCAAACAATAAACACTATACCATGAATACCAAAAAAAAGAGGTGGGCAGGGCCTGCCAAGGAAAGTGAAAGATCACATTATTGTCTGACCATGAGAAAAACAAAGATTTTTATCTTTTTTTAGGGGCTGTGTCACAGCATAGTCATGTGAGGAGAGTTTTTTCATTTGATTTTTTATGTTATTCATTTTTTTTGACTATCCTATTCAGAAGCTCCAGTAAACCATGACCCAAGCCAAGAGACATTATGATAAGAGGAACATAATAAAATCAATTAAATTCATATAAGTCTCATTAAATTTTTTTTCCATGGCGAGGGGGAGGTGTACTGTGAAGGAATCTATTATTAGCTTTGGTTTTACCATCCTTTCAGGCAGGGCAAGCTCTGGAAGACATTGAATATAATTATACCCGCCCCTGTTTGCTGTTTAGAGAATTACCATACAGAGGTCAGGCACATCACCTTAAAACCTATAAATTTTACACTACCATTCTTTAAAGTAAAGATATGCCAGGGGGAGAAGGAAGATAATAGTTTCTTCCTATGAAAAGGCCTTGCACAGAAATAGCAATAGTTATTTTATTAGCCTCATTCCCAGCACAGATGGCCAGGAAGGAAGGAAAAAAAAACCCAACAGACTCTAACTAAAATTCATACCAATTAACAAAAACAAGATTTGCCTGTGCCTTGACCCCATTCCCTGTAGCCTAGGCCTGACCACCTGTCCAACTTTTAACTCTTTACTCTTTTACAGAATGGGTGAAAAATCATGGCAAAAATCAGTAAAATGCTGATGTAGGATGGAGATGTGTTACATTGCTGCTATTTGGACTGATAATCCAAGCAGCCCAGGATACCTCAGTTGTGCTGGGAGGGCATCCAGGTGTGGCTGATTTATAAACAGAACCGTACATGCAGAAATATGAATCAGTGCCCATTTAAACTTATACCCCAACCCCTCTTTCAAATAAGAGGCATGTGGCTAGTAAAAAGTTAATGTTAACTGCTTGTTTAACTTTTTTTCTCATGTCCTAGTATCCATTTTGTATTCCACCTGATGTCAGATGGGGGAGGAGATGGCATGGCTTCTTACCCTCAACAGAAGCATACTATAACCCCTTGCATGCAATAATAATTTATTGGGTATAACCTGGAAATTCATCCCATTCTTACTTACAACAGAGAGGAATAAAAAAATGGCAGTCACAACATGCCAGGCTCTAGCTCCTGTGCCTGCTGGGGTGCTGCCCCATCTGTGGGCTGGTCCCCTTGCCATCCTGAAATAGACCCTCTGACTATGGGTCCATGAACTGTGGTAGCTGATCCAGCCACATAGCCTGATCCAGGCCCCACGACAGCAGCTCAGTCCCTTTGGGGGTATGCTCTGGTAACTGTAGCTCTGCGTTGAACCCTAACCATGCCATCCCCATGCAGAAAATTGTCATGCCGCACTGTGGGCGCTATGCTTGGTGTACTTCCTAGCACCTGGCTGAACTCCCTGTGGAAAGAGTAGGTAGCTGGGAAGTTCCCTGAAATATGGTTTGCATCCCTCACTTTGCAGTATGGTTTGCATCCCTCACTTTGCCTTCAGGCATTTGACTTGCTCCCACGTTTGGCTACCAGGTTTTCCAACAAGCTTGGCTTAGCAGTGTTTACATTCGAACAGCATGGAGAGGAAGCATAACAGGCCAAAGAGCTGCATCTGAATGAGGAGGTTGTTTTCGGTCTTGGAAGTTGAGTAGGGCATTTGGGGACAGAAGGGCTGGGAATCACAGGCACAGACACTGTGGAATAGCATAGGTGAACTCTCAAAATACAAGCATGGCATCCCAGGCTTCTGCCACCTCTACACAGTAAAGTAAGTGGGTTTGGACATGTGCTACAGGGGGACACAAACTCGGACCCCTACCTTGGGGCAGGTCAGGGTTCTGCTTGTGTCAGAAGGCTGTGTGTGTGGACTATAGGGGTTGGGCTGGAAGATGAATTAGAGCATGGGTCTATTATGCAGTATAGACATACCCTAAAAGAATTAATTAATGACTGACATTTCCACACAATAGATCTCATCATCCAAGACTTTGTTTATTGCCTGTGTGACCCATCCGTGCCCAGGGTAGCCCACTGATAATGCCAGGGTCAGGGCACGCTGTAAAAGGAGAGCAGATTCTCCCAGCACTGGTGGGTGACACTGAAGTCAGACTTCCCAACCAGCCACAAACAGTGCTTCTGATTCTCCCACACTGCTTATCAAGAAGCCACTGTGCAAATACACACAGCCCCCTTTACTGCATTTCGGTCTCTGGCTCCCAAACTGACACTAGGTCCAGTAAAAAGACCAGTTATTTAAACTCTATGCTCTTTACTAAAAGATTCCCTCTGATCCCAAAGGATCAGCCACAGTACCAGTTCACTATAAGTTTGGATCTTACCCGAAATACCATGCTGCCAGACAATCCCTTTAGTAACTAAAACTAAAGGTTTATTAATAAAAGAAAAACAAACAATAAGAGAAGTGTTAAAGGCTTAAAGCAATCAGATATATACAAATGATTTAAAAGTCCATATACATCAGGTTTCTAGAACAATTGTGGAGTTGCAGGCTTGTATAGTCCCTCTGGCATACATCCAGTACCTGGATGGGTCTAAGTCCTTCAGTTCAGTTGCAAAGTGTGTTGATCCAGAGGTGTGTCCGCAGCTGGACAGGAATGCAGAACAAGACAAAGACAAAATGGTTTCTGTGGTTTGATCTTATATACCCTCTGTCACTGGCCATGTGGCTTGTGGAACTTTGCAGGAACTCAAATGGAGTCCAGAGTCACATGGGCCAATCCTGGTAACTCTTCAGGTATGCCTTTAGTTTCTTCTTGGGCCTTTGGCTTCTGTAAAGGTCTTGATGGGCCATTAAGCGGGCTATTGTCCTGCAGCCTCTCTGTCTGGGGTGTGTCTTCTACAGCACAGTTTGAAATACAGGATATCAAAGATCTCCATAACTTTCCTCACACATATCACACATGAACACAAATAGTATCACCTTATTCAGCATATCATAACCTTTCTAACAGCACCTGACATGGCCTGTCTCACATGAATTACTAGGACTTTGACATATTAATGTCACATAACCCTAACCCCCCCCCACTCCAGTCCGCATGACAGCCTGCACAAGATGTTTTGAAAACATCTCTCACCCTCGCTAACACAGATGCCGTGCCGCCAGTGAGAGCAATGATCTCTAGTGTAGATAAGGCCCCTGTACCCACTAGTGTTGCTAGCACCATGTCATTTAGATGTGTGCTGAGCATGGTTGCATGCTATGTTAAAAACGCCAGCATTCGCAGGAGCCCAGTCTGCATTAGAGCGTCCAACGTTGCTGTGGCCAGTGGAGCTGTACTGCAGACGACACACAGTTGGAAGGTGTTGCCAATAGGGAAGGGTCAGGATATCCTACAAGAAGATCTGGGTGACCTTGTAAACTGGAGTAATAGAAATAGGATGAAATTTTATAGTGGAAAGTGCAAGGTCATGCATTTAGGGACTAATCACAAGAATATTTGCTATAAGCTTGGGACGCATCAGTTGGAAGTGACAGGAGGAGAAGGAACTGGATGAATTGGTTGATCACAGGATGACTGAGAGCCACCAATCTGACGTGACCCTGAAAAAAAGCTAATACGGTCCTTGGATGCATCAGACGAGGTAATTCCAGTAGAGATAGGGAGATGTTAGTACCATTATACAAGGCACTGGTGAGACCTCATCTGGAATACTGTGTGGCGTTCTGGTTCCCCATGTTTAAGAAAGATGAATTCAAACTAGAACAGGTGCACAGAAGGGCTACTATGATAATATGAGGAATGGAAAACCTGCCTTATGAGAGAAGACTCAAAGAGCTTTAGTCTAACCAAAAGAAGGCTGAGGGGAGATATGACTGCTTTCTATAAATACATCAGAGGGATAAATACCAGAGAGGGAGAGGAATTATTTAAGTTCAGCAGCAATGTGGACACAAGAACAAATGGATATAAACTGGCCATCAGGAAGTTTACACTTGAAATTTGATGAAGGTTTGTAACCATCAGAGAAGTTCTGGAATAGCCTTCCAAGGGGAGCAGCGGGGGTAAAATACCTAGCTGGCTTCAAGACTGAGCTTGATAAGTTTATGGAGGGGATAATATGATGGGACAGCCGAATTTGGCAATTAACTGATCTTTGACTACTAGCAATAAATATGCCCAATGTCCTGTGATGGGATGTTAGATGGGGAGGGTTCTGAGTTACTAAAGAGAATTCTTTCAGGGTGTCTGGCTAATGAGTGTTTCTCACATGCTCAGCTGATCGCCATATTGTAGCAAGATTTATGGCACACTTAATGAGACGGACACCGACGTGAGGAAAACAGCAGTTTATTATTGTTGACAACAGACTCAGCGGAATCTTTTCCAAAGGCTGAGCCCCGATTATACTG